>OY756979.1:14258696-15458696 GCA_963580505.1 Ennomos erosarius
GCTGCACGCCTCCTGCATCTATCGGCTCCCCGCGTTTGTCACCAGATCGTCGGCCAGGCTGCCTACGCTGTGTCTTCCGGTTCGTGCTCGCCACTCGAGAACCTTTCTACCCCATCGGTTGTCAGTTCCAAAGAGTATATACTTAATTTACTTAGTCAGTTCTACGAGCGATGTGGCCTGCCCATTGCCATTAACGCGTTCTTTCTATTCATTCATTCAGAAGGTAATATTAGGAAATTCTTTAGGAAAGAGCTTCAGAATGAAATAAGACACACCACTATTACCACTAGGAGTGTTACGAACAAAAAATTAATAGTACCTAGATATTGCAATAGTTATGGTAAACGCACCTCTCAATACTTAATTCCTCACCTAATTAATTCACTTCCCATTGACACTCGTAATAAAATAACAACAATTAAAATCAAACGTATTTTCAAACTATACTTTTTGAATATTCTCTCACACTAATAATATGGAGCATCCTATAGTTGTGGCGCGGCGTAACCCTGTCACTGTGCTGCATGCTGCGCGTATTGTCTCGCTCGCGCGCAGATCTTGTTTTGTTTTGACGTTTGGCCACTTGTAGTTGAGGAGACACTGCGCGTTGAGTGCAGTGATGCGTGTTGCGCTGTCGGTGTTTTTGTCGTCGATTTTGCCGGGTTATGATTATGTATATATTTATCTAAATGATTAACGATAATAGCTTGTGTTTACCACTGTGTTATTGTACACTTACTTGCACAAGTGAGTGTATAGTAGCATGGTAAGAAATTAATGTCATAGGTTGTATTTTTGTCTAGCTTTTAGAGGACCCCTAGTGCCAAGACAAACCTTTGCGAGGTTTACCGGCCCTAGTATGTAATCCCATGTAAAACTTTGTATGAAATAAATGAATAATAATGAATAATAATAATAATTAAAACTTGAAACAATAAAGCATCAAAGATTCTAGAACAAATTTGAAATTCAAAATACACGTGCGAAATAGCGAAAGAGTTAGATGTTGTATTATTCAGAGCAACAATCAATATGTGACTTGCGGACCTCGGCGGAGATGGGATACGTATTCATATTTCATATTGCCACCTGACTGTTCTTTCTAGTGTGGTCTAAGAGCTAGGTGACAAATGGAAAAGATCTATACTAGAAAAAAAAAAGAAAACTTTATTAATAAGTAGGTACTAGTAAATGAGTTGTTTTAAACTTAGAATAGGTACTTTTTTATTTTGTGGAATAGGTGAACATTTATGTCACAATTGTTATCGTAAATGTATTAATAATAATATTTTCCTACCTTTTTACTTTTTTGTTCTATTATCGACTTATATTAATTATGAGTAATTAGTAGGACTAAGAGACCACATCTCATTGCTATAAGTCATCACTAGTAGCCAAAGATTGTGGCATACCTATATGTCCGGTTGAAAACTTTCGTTTTCTGCCTTTGCTGTATTTTATACGAAAATAGGTAGGTACATATACAAAAATATAAAAAAAATATTAAGCCCGATTTCTGCTCCAGATTAAATAAAAATTAATACTGTACCCCACGGTGGGTAATTTATTTGCCATTTTTTTTTTATAAATAAGCATAGATATGCCGACGTATATACACACATTCGGGAAGCAAGAAAAATGTGGTCGCTTGAATTGTTGTATCTGGACTGTTAATAAATTCTTGATTTTTCTTGACTAATGAGACATATCTAGTCCATCTCTTCGCCTATTCACTTTGTAACCGTGCCCCGTTCAGATATTGGCAAAAAACCATATTTTACGTCGGTCGCCGCGCGCCGCAAATGTACGCTCGTGGACGATATGGTACGGACACACACGGGAACTATATCGATAGATTTATTATCACAGGTCGTATTTATAACTACTACTTAATAATATTAATTGACCAAGCATCTCAGTTTCAGTTTGGGGAAAAATGGTTTCGTTATATACTTATGTAGGCGTCGGATGGCGGTTCTCCTCTGTTCACATTTCTCAACCGATTTTCGTGAAATTTTGTGAGCGGGTTGGGTATAGAATTTTTGTCAATTCCGTATTTAAGTGGCGGAGTTACTAATACCTAGGCGTTGAAAACGTAAAAAAATTAGTTCATTCGTTTTAAAGTTATCCTACTAATATTATACCTACTGAAATCAAACGCGAAAGTTTGTAATGTAAAACTAAAACTTATATAATGCTATGCGTAACATCTGTGAGAGTTAGGTAATTTACCGATCTTGTCACATGATGTTGGAATAACTATCAAGGCTATCGATACATCCCTCGATCTTTTATCATCTCTATACCGATATCGTTCCGAACATCACATTAAATATTAACAAAATAAAAATGTAGAATACCGTCGGACGTGATGTCGACTAACCGCCAAGGAGTCGTTCCATTTTCGAATGTTTCTGAATGTTTCCCGCCAATAAATATCTTATAGAGTTACAATGAGGGATAAACTACCAGCGTCCCGGGACTGCTCGCCACTTTAGAATAGTTTATGGTTCGTTTTTTGGAATTCTGGCGTGACATTACTATTATACCTAGTGTTATTTTTTTTGAGGAAAGCTTTTGAGTTAACTTTACCTACCTACCTATAGTTTTTATCTGCCTTGTTTTAAAAATACATGCTAGTTAAGTACTTTACTTTCTAAGCAGCGAGCTTTGCACATGCTTTGTTTTTTGTTTCTATCTACTAAAATAGAACGTCTTTGCAGGTCAACATCCAATCAATATGATAATGATAAGGCAGCGGAATTCTTCATAGAAATTATTATTCTAGCTCTGATTTCTTCGTTTCTTCACTCAAATCATAAAGAGAGAGTTAATTTTATTTACCTACCGCTTGTTTTGGCCCACCGAACATAGGTTCCATGGTGTAACGGTTAGCACTCTGGACTCTGAATCCAGCGATCCGAGTTCAAATCTCGGTGGAACCTGTACTTTTTGCCAATATATTTCCAACGTTTTGTTTTGTTAGATGTTCACGATACAAATAAACGTAAAAGAAAAAAATAATTATACATCAGAGTTTTGGGCGGGAACTATGAGAATGTTTTGTGGTATTATTGTTTGTAAAACATGTGACTGTAATTTCCTGCGTGGAATAATTTATTATAATGGTGGATTATAATTAATTGTTAATCAAAAGTAATAAAAATAAAGACAAAACTGTCAAGACAGACAGACAGACAGGCCGGAGCCTTAGTTATAGGATTCGCTTTACCCTTTGGGTACGGAACCCTAAACATACCGCTATTAATATATAATAATAAAAATAAGTATGCTACCGATATAATAATTTACTTACGCACGGAAGAGATGTGTATTAAACCCCAATCCAAATAAATCCGACGACATTTATTATTTGAGACAGAATTTACAAACTACAAAAAGAAGGCCTATAGGTACAAAAGTGTAAAAAACGTCAAAAGTCAAACTTCCCCACAACTATGGTCCATAATACTTTCAAACTAAAATCCTCACGTGCCCTCGAGGGGCCACCAAGTTGTGATACCCAAGCTTTGTTCCTACCCTCTAAATATTTTATTAAATACAAGCGGCACCATCACTCTTGCGGCACAATATTGTGGGGAGCGTGGACAAATCGGTCCGGTAGGTGGCAGGCTGCTACGGCTTAGTGGTACACGCGGTGAGGTGCAGGATCGATTTCCGTTATAGTAAAAATGTTTGTGGGTTAATCACATAAACTAATATATAATACAAAAGACATATTTCTTAGATATTGGTACGAAATAACGAATTTGCATAATTTTGATTTGATGAACTTTAATAACTTTAATAACTTTAATCTAAGATAAGTACCTATTACCTATAAGTATTTATAAAACCCTGCTCATGATCAAAACTTTTGTTGTCAGTTGTGATGATTCTCAAGAATCTCAATAGATGACGTTACGAACCCGAAGTTCACCATAGACCATTTGCTTGGCAAGGGACGCATGGATGCGGAATTTTCATCTAAGTATAATTATGAGGTACAAGGTAAATAATAATAGATAAAAGATCAAAAAACTTGTAACACAAGATTTATGATTATGGATTGTTAAGTACAATCTGAAGATCTTCAGTTTGCGAGTGAACAGTATCAAAAGCCCAGCTTTTAACCAAGCATGTATCATCGTAGACCGCGTTGTCAGTTTCCATCAGGTTAGATTGCGGTAAAATGCGGGCCTCTTCAGCTATGAAAAAAAATTAAGATTTCTGACAGAGTTCAGTTTGGCATAGTTTCTTAGTTTGGTATGTTTTCATGTACCTACCCATAGAGGAATTACGCTAGCGCTATTCTTCTATGTACCTACCTATTATAGGTACTTACATGAAAAATAAAATAAAATGGGTGAAGCTACCCACAAAAAATATGAAAGAAACAAAATGAGGAGAAGAAAACAGTCATGTCCGAAACTCATTTGTCCCCGCCTTAGATTACGTTGAAATGAAAAACGCGGGTAGTTGGCGAAAACTTTTTTCATTCCGCGCGTTTCTCGTAAATACTTGTCGGCCTTGTCGCTAGGAGTGGCGTCTACGTGTCAACCCTTGACTTGAGTGATTTGCGTCGCTGAAAAATGATCGGGAGGCGAAGGTAATTTTTGTTTTTTCTGGTTTTTTATTTATTTTGGGTCTGGGGTTTGACTTTTGTTCGCTGCATTGAGACAACTTTAAAAATAAAGATTATATTATCTCTTAGGCTTATAAGCTTAGAAGATAATTTAGTCATTATTTAGGGTTGTCTCAAGTGTTTGCTTCCACTTTTTTTTTCTTTAACTCTATAATTTCTCTAAAACTTGATCACATTATTATGCCGTGGTTAAGGTCGTACCAGTCTGTTACAACCACAGACTAAGAATATTTGAAGTCTATGGCTACAACCAATAGAAGGCTTTTATCCTTTGGTACAACAAAATATATTTCCTTCAATTCAATATGAAAAACGAAACAATATGCAAACTCCAACTCTTTACTCATCTCATGGGAAATTCCATATCAATATGCATCATCCCGTCACTCTGCTGATGAAGACTGGAGCCGTCCATACTATACAGGGGAAGGGAAATCTTAATCCAATACGAAGCGACAGCAAAATGATTTATGTACTGGAGGCGATCGGGCCGTTAAGATGCTGCGCTTCAAAGCTACCCCTAATAATGTTCGCCGCATTATTAGGCGTAGCGCATTATTAGGTGCAGTTTTGATAGGCGGTAAAAAGATAGGGTGAAAAGTCTGCTTTGTAGTACAGTTTGTGAAAGCTTGTGTTTTTAGCTCTATCTCACCGAATTCCGGACGCTCGTTTGTAAGTACCTATTAGGCGTAACTTTGATAGGCGCTCAAAGTTTTGGTGTAGGTAATAATTATAATTTTTTAAAAGTTTCTTTTTACCACTATCTCACTATACTAGTAAGATTTACATTCCTATAGTACCTATTCCTGGTAGCTTCTACCTATACCTAGTGCAAAGCTGCTGACAGAAGCTTCTTGTTTATAAATAAATAAATATAAATCTGTGTGGACATTTCACACAGCGCCATCTAGTCCCAAACTAAGCATAGCTTGTTGGGAACCAGCTAGGCGATTATGTAACTTGATTGCAACCAATAGAAACACAAAAATGTATGGATTTGACAGTTTCAATACGCAGTTTATGTGCATAGTTACTATGAAAATTTTCATATTCAGAATGAAATTTCTCCTGTTGCATTGCTGTCAAAGTTACGTAATCACCCCACAGATAACTGATATAATACTTATATACTTTTTTGTTTGTAAATACATACATAGAATACAATATAACACGCAGACAAAGAACAAACATCTATGTTCATCACACAATTGTTTGTCCTGGGCAGGAATCGAACCCACAGCCCTCAGTTCAGAAGGCAGGGATACTACCAACTGAGCTATCGGGCCCGTCAATTTTATTCTTAAATCTTTTATTTTTGTATCGGCGCCATTTTAGTGGTGTCAGCAGGTCTTCAATACACTCAGCGCCACCTGAGCGCAATCACATTACCTCTAGCAATGCGCGCGCTTTTACATATACTCTTGGATTTTTGTCAAAACGTTATCGAGTAAAATAATGGCAAGAAAATATAAGATTCTAATTAACTTGCTTTGATTTAAAGACGACTTTCTAAATAAATAACAAATAATATACCTATAATAGTAGGTGCCCACACGTAGAAACATTTCATGCCAACCGCATCTATTTCACATTAATTTATCATCAAAAAATGCACTCATAAAATTTTGAACATGGGAACGTACCAGAGAATTTCACTCAGTCATGCACTTATGTATCGCGAATTACCTAATAACCTCCCGTTACGCAAATGTATTTAAGTTTAGGTAATAAACCAAGGTAACAAAAAGGTTTTCGTGTTCCTGTACCTAAAAGCTGTATTCTATGTAAATTGCAGGCCACATTCGAACTGACAACCAATCGCAAAGAAAGGTTCCCGAGTGGTGACCATGAATCGGAAGACGCAGCGTAGGCTAGTGGTACTAGGTGGACCTGCACCCCTATTCCCAAACTATCGGAAACGTTTCGATTCGAAATCTACACTCTCCATCTCCTTCATCTACATTTAGAATGAAAGAGATGGGGAGTGTAGATTTCGAATCGAAACGTTTCCGATAGGTTGGGTTGGGAATAGGGGTGCTGGTGAAAGCCGCGGAAAGCCAAAAGATGCAGGAGGCAAGCAGCTGCTCAAATTGGCGCTCTCTGGGGAAAGCCTTTACCTATGTTTAGCAGTGGACGTCTTCAGGCTGGTGATGATGATGATGATGATGATGATGATAATATTTTTTTAACTGACCTAAACATTAAACTACTGGTCACTAAGTAATAAGTACCAGTCCGTGTTAGCAACTAACTGGCTTTACGTTGTCACCCATTCCAAATTCGAATTCAGTAATCCTCTGTAGTCCCATCCCATGGCCCGTGGCTCTGGACGCATTCCTGAGCGACGCGACGTCTGCTCCCGGTTTATATTATGTCCGTGATTTATAGCATCGAATTCTCTTCGGTAATTAGTGCGTGCCAACCCCGCGCAACCGGGTAGGGCCGGTGCTACAACTAAGTTCATTTTATAAGCTTGGTTAAAGAACAAGTTCTGGTAACGAAAAACTGTTTTCTTGTAGGTTTTGCTATGATTTAGTTAGGTATGATTCACAGCTTAAAGAACCACTTGCATATAATAATAAGTTATACTACGTAATATTTCTTCGTATGCAAAGACTTAAGGTTTTTTGCTATAGTTGGCGTGACGTTTATTAATTAACAGACTCAAAACATTAAATTTTAGAGCTTCGAAACCAAAAAAATCGTAGTAGACCAGCGTTTAAAACCAATTTAACCAAGACTTTGAAAATATTGAATGTAATTACAAAGATTTTTGTGAGTTCTTATATAAATAAATAAATAAATAACGCCCAACGATCACATACATAGATCCTGGACCCTAACTAGGATTCCCTGTATCTAGGGACCCAGGAACTACGAGGACCATGGTCCCACAACACCCAGACACAGAAAAAGTATTTGCGATTTTTTATTTTTTTTTATTTTCGGGCACAAATACTTGTCCTGTCGCGGGAATCGAACCCGCCACCTCCGGGTTATGAGCCGACCTGCTCAACCACCACACCACGGAGGCTGTCAATATTAACAGTTATATAGCTCTCTTACTCACGCTACCATGATAAAAAGTATCCCAATGACCAGGGTTTACCAGGGTTTAAACTATTTCTATGCCAAATATATCATCAAAATCACTTTAGCAGTTTACTTGCAAAAAGGCAATAAACAAAGAGACAGACAGAAAGATTTACTTTTAAGTTTATATTATTATGTAAGACCTATATATACAACTAGCTTTTGCCCGCGGCTTCGCACGCTTGTGTTATGTTATTTTTACGTTATAGTCTAATAATAGATAATACATTTCGTACCAAACAAAAAATCCACTAAATCTTTTCGAAGCTGAGCACAGTAACCTGTATGTGCAGTGGAAGCTATTTAAGCCATTACCTAAATTTAAATGTTTTGAGTCTAATATAGATAATATATATAACAGTAAAAGAAGGTTCAAACAAAAAACTACAATTATAAGTACCTCTTCATATTACAACAAAAAGAAATCATCATCACTTCACTCAGGTCGTTAACAGATGTTTCAGTAAATTTTGTTTAGGTAGTATAGTTACCTAAGCAGTCAGATACGGTTTAGAAAAATATGGAAGAATCACACACGATGATTTTTAAGTTTGGCTCCATACGAATTGAGTACCTACACTTAGCCAGTGTCCATAATAAGTTTATAAATTGCTGGAGATATGCATTTACCTGTACGATGCGTACATAATTAATTTTCTTAATACTAATTAGGAATTACTAATACTAAACCACCACTCCTTAAAGAATCGAAAGTTATAATTATTATTATATTCACTATTTTCCACGCTGTCTCATTCCCACTGCACATTTAACGTACCTACCTAGTGATGAAAGTGAGGAAGTAGGTAAAATCGTCATTACAAAGATAGTTACTTACCTACTATAACAATAACCTTCTTGAGAGAAATAAATCATTTTTTGCTCACGTGGTGTATTTAAAAGCCCACAGATCTTAAAAAATTTTAACTATTAAAAACTTATTTCAACATGCAAGAAGAAGAAGAAGAAGAAAAAAAACAGTCAAAAACGAACGTTACGCGCCATGTTGTTGTTAATTCGAGGATACAATTGCCATAATGAATACCTACATATTATTATATCTAAGTACCTACCCATAAACATTTTTCATAAAATATTTCGTATCATTGGCTAAATACAAATATCGCACTCCGGCTTACTTTATTGCCAAAATAAAAAAGGTTTTAAAATGCGTAGTATAAGTACTACAGAGGGTCTAGCTAAGATACCAACCACTAACGCTAACTCCAAAACTGTATTGAAATGACATTAGCTGTGGAAAAGTAAGCGATTTCCGAAATGTCATCGCAGTACTTTTTGGAGTTAGCGTTTGGCGTTAACGTTAGTGGTTGGTATCTTTGCTAGACCCTTGGTACCTTAAAACTTCCTTGGGGTCGATCAAGAATATAGCAGTAGCGCAATAATAATTTTATCTACCTAATTAGAATGGTAACGTGTAGTAAGTTTATGTAAATAATACATTTGACCAGATCGCCAATAATGAACATTGCTCCCGCCAAAACCTTTTAAATCGAAAACTTGAATAAAAATGTTAATTAAGTAAGGTTTAATATTGGCTAAGTATGATAATCGCGTGAAGCCTTATGAATGATTATAAAAAGTCCAAGAACCTACCCTTTTAAACAGTTTTCATAAAATACTTCCTATCATTGGCTAAATACAAATTTTGTCTAATGCCAAAATAAAAAAGGTTTTACAATGCGTAGCAAAAGCTAGGGTCAATAAATGAAGAACCTATAGGCACAGATTACTGAATATGTTACTACTATAGGTTAAGCTATAGGTACTATAAATACAATTTTAAATACTTATTTCGAATGGTAACCCGTAGTAGATTTTTGAAAACTAATACATAATACCAGATCGCCAATAAAGAATTTTGCCCTCGCCAGAACCCATTAAATCGAAAACTAAAAAATTATAATTTTAGTTATGTTTCAATATTGGCTAAAAATGATATCGCGTGAAGCCTTATAACTTATAATAAAAAGTCTAAGAAGTTTTTAGTTTTTGAAATTCCTTGTTCTCTATGTCGTGCTCATATTTAAAAAGGTTCTCATACCTATCCTCTTTTTTAGTTTGGACCACAGATTAACGAAAAAACTTATCTATATGCAATACATATGACTTCCTTGGGTATAGCAACTTACATAATGAACACATTGTTTTTCTCTAATCTGCATTGCATCGAGCGCAGACGAAGTTATCGCGCGTTGTATTTCGCCGTAGCCCGAAAAGTGTGATGCACTCATGATACACTGCCGGTAATGCAGGCGCGCCAATTGTTATTTACTGTTTTTTGTTTTTTATGTTATAAATACAAACATGCATTACATTACTTCCTTATTGCATAGTGCAGTGGGGATTGTTCAGAATGAAATAAAAATGATTGGGGTTCCGTACTCAAAGGGTAAATCCTTATTACTTAACCTCCGCTGTCCGTCTGTCTGTCTGTCTGTCCATCTGACACCAGGATGTACTCATGAATCGTGATAGTTAGACAGTTGAATTTTTCACAGATGATATATTTCTGTTGCCACTATAACAACCGTGATCCGTATTCAAAGGGACAGATAAACACACAAATAAAAAAAATTGGTTTTACTTCATATTGATAAGGAATTATAAATTAAAACTATTATTATATATTATTTTAATCGCAAAAAATATTCTCACAGTTAGTAAAACATATTTATTCGCCGACATGCAATATAACGCTACTGCTTCCTCCATTTTATTTAGCCCACGTCGGTCGCGCAGCAGGCAAACAAATTGACTGTGTGTCCGGGTTGGGGCGCTACAAAAACATCGAGGATAGTCAACAGAGATGTTTTTGCGCGCCAACTCAACAGCGAAGGTTCGGGCGTATATGAAGCCGCGCCATAATAGTAACAGAGTTTTGTTTCTTTAATCTGTGCATCCGGATAAATCCGAGATAAAATTACCGTCAGTAGCACAGAGCACATTTTTTTTCTCTCATCTATGATTAGTAGCTAAAATAAAACTTACCTTTTGACACTGGCTAAATACCTACACTATGTGTGGACCAAAATATAAGAAAAAAAAACTTACCTTGATGTCTCTAAGCGGCCATCTTGTTAAAATCCCGTTCGGTTTCATAATGAAATCTTAATCATTTTCACCAAAAAAAAATTTACATTATTTAAAATTTAATATATCCTATGTTGTCCGCCGGGTTTTTCTAAGCTTATTAGTGAAAACCGCATGAAAATCCGTTCAGTATTTTAGGACTTGTGCCATAACAAACAAACAAACAAACAAACAAACAAACAGACAAAATGTCTAAAAAGTAGCTTAACGTGATCAACGAAAAATTTCAAGCCAACCTGTGTCATTTTTTTTTCGATATCTTGCATTTACAGATTTTTTTATCTCTACAGTTTTATTATATGTATAGATGATATACACACGTACACGTGACGTAGGTACGTATATACCATGCACCAATGGATTGATTTAATTTTTTATAGACCAACTTTTCTGAATTCGAATTGCTTCAAAAGCTTCGGGCCATTTTCACAAATTTAATCACTACCAATTTAACCGTCAGTGCAACCGGCCCCGTGACGCGGATTACCGGAGATTGAGTTTAATCGGCCGCGCGGGCTTCCATTAATAACGCACGCCGTTAATTGAACTCCGTAGCGTCGTATTTCAAATAACATCTAGTAGTACGCACTTGATTGGATGCCAGTACGATTTGCAATAGCTACTGGTACTGGCAACTTACGGAAAAAAAACAACTGAAATTAATTTCGAGTTGTATTAAACACTCAAAAAAGGAAACCAATGCATAGTTTTCCACTGTGTAGAAAACATAAATAAAAAAAACGGAATGGGGTAACATTTACGGGTAGATAAAAAGTACGTTGGCCTTGGCGCTTTTTATATGGGCAAGAGGGGGTACACTCTATTAAATCTAATGTTTTGGAAGACCCTTATCTATGATTACTAGCGATGGCAATTAATGCGATTTTGCGTTAATTTCATAAACATGCTATTTCACGAGTCTTAGCATGCTAATTGCTATTGCTATGCTATTTGTTAAAATGAAATGAAAATTGAAATGAAAAATGAAATAAAAAATTATATGAAAAATAAAATGAAAATTATATGAAAAATGAAATGAAAAAGAAATGAAAAATGAAATGAAACTTTATATTAAAAATTAAATTCAAAATGAACTAAATTAATTGAAATGAAATTTCATATTTCACAGAATTTCGCAACTACATTTCATTTGCGTAATGCTAATTGAGTTTTCATATGCTAAAAATGAATGCGAATGCTAATTAATCCATCACTAATGATTACCTACTGAATGCTTCAAACTTGAAAACACAACATTTAATTTTTATGTTTCTTGTGTATATACCTACTGTCTAGGTCAAGTTACTGGATCATTCTTAGGGCCGTTAAGTTTAGCGAACTTGTTACAGATTAATCGGGGATTACTTGTAAAACTTAGTGAAGACAGTTCTAATGGTTCAACTAATATTGATGATGCTTAATTGATTTAATGGATGACGTAGCATTTAATTAACAACTTACTTTTTAACCCCAGTTCAACAGTAAACACTAGTATTACACAGTTTTGCACAACTGGGTGGTTATTCTCTATGAAAACACGATCTCTCGATGATGATGATGATGATATTGACATAAGTGGTCATATTTTTTATGTGTTGATGTTTCGGAACGCGTCTCGTTAAAACATATGATTTTTGACAGTTCTAATCGCGCCAATTCTAAATTCATTTCGCGCCGTTTTGTTTTCATTTCATAGAGAATAGAGTTTTGAGTTCAAATTCAAATTTTCTTGCGTTTTTTCTAATTACAGCTTAATTACTCAACGCAATTACATGAAAACTAGTTTACCGCAAATAAATAGAATGTATCAACAAATTATGATTAAAAGTATCACCTAAATATCATTGGTTTAGCAACAATTGGCAAAAAACTAGTTTTCATGTAATTGCGTTAAGTAATTAAGATGTAATTATTAAAAAACGCAAGAAAATTTGAATTTGGCGCGCTGAGCGTGACGTTCCACCTTAAAGACGGGGAATTCACGTAGTTTCAAAGTAAGGAATCGATTAAGAATAATTTTTTATGTAAGTTAGTATCTACTCATTTTAATTTAAATTACTCGATAACAATTATTTTAACGTCGCCACGGCTCTGCTGGTTATTTATCAACATTCACTGAGCTATGTAATAAGTCGAAATGGATTTAATTTGACTGATTTCCACACTACGGTGTAAGAGAGATAGCAATAACAAACTCCGGTATTCCGCATGCCAGAAGAGTGCAGAGAGATCGTTAGTGGTTTCAGTAGAAACGGGTAGACCGAAAATCGGAAAAGGTTTTGTTTAAAATAAGTCGGGATTTGTTCGGCGGTCTAAACGTAGATTTGCACGGTAAGCTTTGTTAATTTGTTACTAATGAGAAGTCAGGGATGTACTTAATGTTTCTTTGATATACGTATGCAGTTATTTTTAAAAAGAGAACTTAGACTGATTTTTGAATCACGAACGGGATTTGAGTCCGTATCCGTCTCTAAGCCGGGGAATGCTTTTGAATTAATCTATCAAGCGATAAGTACTATTAAGTACTGTTATATAAATCTTATCAATTTTGAATTTAAACTTAGAGTTTAAATTCAAAATTGGAATCGATAAAAGACTGGTATTACCAAGTTCTTGCTGAAATATCCTGAAAAAATAATTACTATAAGTGTAGTGAGAAATGAGAATCAAAGACTATCACCGGTCCGTAGAACCACTACTCCACAGGGCTCTATCTACTGAAACAATATCATCTAACCCACAGTATTAATATTACCTACCTAGCTGTAGTTACCACCTAACGCTTGATCCCTAAAGCAAGTACAATACCTTTTAAGCCCATTGTGGCGATCCGTCAAGGGCGATTTAGGCTGATTAATTGTTGTAAAACAATACACAAACGACCAACGAAACTAGAACTCCCATCCTTCCTTTTACTAACGAAGCCACATACAAAATAGGGAAGTCCTAAAGCTCTGCAGTTCAAATTATACTGGGCATTAATTCTACTGACCAGTGTATTTAGAGCTTCTACGATGCTCCCTTCCAATAAAATCGCGAAGAGTTTCAGGTGAGCGGTAGAGCTATGCAGGTCGACATACATTGGTACATGGTTTGTTAAATAAGAAGAGCAATTAAGATCGTTAATGGAACTACGAATACTCGAAGACGGTAAGTGATAAATGATAATACAATGCACTGGTGTTGTTAATACATAGGTACATGTTTAGGTATCTGTCATTTCCACTGTCATTTAACTACTTTGACACAGAAAAAAAATAGAAAGAGAAAAGAGAGATACTCATAGGTCTAGTTAAACTAAAAAGGAAATAATTTTCATAGTTTTTCAGTGTTTCTCCCTCCCCCCCGCTTTTGTAGAGTATATACAGGATGTAATTTAATTATTTAGCATAAATTGAGCCCATAATAGTACATCATTTATAGATGTTTATTAAAGAGTAAAGAGTGTAAATGAAAATATTTTTATTGAAAATTAATAAGGTTTCCGCGGCGCCTAACGCAGTTGGCACGGATGATTTTGATACATTTAAACATTTTTATACCTTGTATGTACTAATTAAAAACAGTACTTCATTAATTTAATTAAATTTTGTATTGTAGCATTTGATTAAGTAACTTATTCCACTGTTTGGAGTTATTATTATTACCAAACCAATGTGCTAGAATTCAAAAATTTTGGTCCACACGTGACCGGTATCAGGAGTAGATACCTAGTTTCAAAAGATGCTAATGAATTCAATTACACTCAGTATACTTATTTGTCAACAAGGCGTTAGAAAATAGCCGTGATGAAAACTAGGCTCTTCATAGTATCACTTACTACTTACCTTATCATTATCTCTATGCATTGTAGAGCTATTTTACAAAAATGTTTTTAAATTAAACCTTTTTCTTACCTTATGGCATTATTACTGTTGCTGGTGAAAAGTTAAAAATTCATTTTCCTTATCGTACCTAATAGTACTTTTTATAGCATACTATTAAGTTAGGACATATTTTCATTTGTTTTCGATTGTCACTTGTAGACGCACCGACCAGCTAACCAAACACTGGCAACAAAGAAAATTTAACAAAACACCATTCGTAATTCGAACACGCCATTAGTGACGGCGGCACTTGTTTCGCCGTTCGTTAGCCCGCGACCATTTTGTTTGCCGCAATTCGACCTAATACCCGGATTGTACTAGGATAATCCGGGGATCACGAATCATGACACTATTGTTGTAAGTGTGAAACCGACGCAAATAGGCCTACGGCTTTTCGCGCCCCATCCTAATTCGAACGTTTAAACGAAAATGAATTTTACGGTGTGGCGATATGGTAAAATTTTCTCTGGCAGTGCATAGACTTTTTGTGATTCTGCAATTACGAATTCATTTTTCAAATCTCTATTTAATTCGATCCTATTCTAGTCCTTGGTGTACAGACCATAAAGTCGATTTAAGTAAACTGGCCGTTTTATTATGTGACGTTTTTGAACCAGACGGTTTCATTATTCGATGTGCAAAGAGACCTATTTGAGTGAATTTTTATTTGTAAAAGTCCATTGCAAGTTTATAAAGAGGTTATTATTACGCGAGTTTTCGCGGGTAGTTTTGTTCAAATATTGGTTTTTGTTTGTCAAATGGCTCGTAACGTAAAGATCTGAGGGTTAGTTTTATGTTTGGGTCAAATTTTATAAAGTGTTTGTTATAGATAGGTATACCATAATTAAGACGAACAATAAATGCGTTGGAAGGTAACAAAGAAATCGTTTTAGTAATAATAATTATCAATAAATAAATTATCAATTCATTACTTATCTACGACCCACTTTCCAGGATATATCACTATTATCTATTCTATGTTAAAATGCCTAAAGTGCAACCGAATGCAACTATAACGTTTGCAAACAACCACTAAACGTTATCGGTCATAATGTTCGCGTTTGCGATAGACGGCCTACGGTTTTTGTGAGTCTTTTTAGTCTGCGATATTGTTTCTTTGACTAAATATTTATTATATTTTCAAAATAACTGTCATGGTTTAGGTATAATAGATAACTACCTACATATTTACCTGTTATTATTATGGAAAAACATAGAAGGGGACAGGTAACAAGTCGACACTTTCATTAATTGGGTACCTACTTTGACTAATTCTCTACTTTCGTAAATTCAACGCTTTCCTCGATTCGACCATAGAATATTCGTCGTGCATTAGTTTATGAAAAAATAAATAAAATAAGAAGTACCTAGATTTTGCCTGTTGCATTGCTATTAAAGGTATGCCTTCAGCCTTCTCATATTTGTTAATAAAACACGCAATGTCGTATGGTATAAAGAATCGTACGATAAGCGTTCGATAAAAATCGGCAATGCCACATTTGACGAGACCCCGGGGCGTAATACAACTCGGCGGAGGTGCGACTCGAGATGACTCGACTCGAAGTCTCGAACGATCACTCTATAAAGGTGTAAGTGCACCAAGCGTTTAATTTACAATTTAAAGAGCACATTTTTGAAAAATAATAATGTGGACCAATGTCATCATCATCAAAGACGTCCACTGGTGAACATAGGACTCCCTCTGCAGAGAGCGCCACTTTGAACGGGTTTGGATCTGCATCCATCGATCGGTTGCCCGCGGTTGTGACGTCGTCGGTCCACCATAGTTTAAATTAATATATCAGTAGTTTTAAGGTTCTAGGTCTAAATGTATGAAAGAAAAAAAGGTAAAGGTAAAAGGTATGAATCGTCACTTCATACTGGTGATTAAGTACAATACGCCACCTTGGTTTTCTCTGCCGTAATCACAGGTGTCTGATTATAAATATTTCTTTTTATTGTTAGGAAGGCCAACTGCTTTTCTTACATAATAGTCACTAAAAATATGCACTAGGAAGCCAATTAGAATATTTTTATTAAATGTCTCATGGGTTTGCGATGAAAAAAATTGTATTGCGTTGTATGCACAGTTACATACACGTTGATAAACATAAACCACCTGTTTCATCACATAGAATCAGATTTAAATTGAATATACAATAAGTAACAGACTTTTTTTTATTGTGAAAGAAATTTCAATCTTTTACGCAGTTCAATTACTACGCATGATTTCATCGAGGAACCAACCCTGGGTTCTTTCCTCGATGCATGATTTACAACATGTTCTAGATTACTACTACTAGATATAATAATAGGTAAACTTAAGATTAATTAGGTATAGTATTATTTGTACTCTTAGTATTAGTATTATTAGTAGTAGAGGACACGTAGGTCATGGCTGGATGGCCAAGGCACAAGACCGAAAAGGATGGCAGAAGATGGGAGGGGCCTATGTCCAGAAATGGACCAAAAAAGGCTTATGAAGAAGAAAAAGAAGAAGAGATAGTATTATTAAAATTATAACAATGTTCAACAAAATTATAACAACAGTTTGGTAGTAGTTTAGTTTTATAAATTAGTTTAGTTGTTTAGTGTAATAGTTTAGTATCTGAGTGTTTTTTATATTATTTAATGTTATGTTATAAAAAAACCGCAAAACTTTTATATTAGAACTTGGTATATTAAACATTTTGAACAATAAAAAAAAAAAACAATGTTCCCAAAACGCGGAACATGCCTTAATAGGCATAGATATTATATAGATATAGATATTAGATAGGTATACCCTCTTCGCTCTCTCAGTGTACCCATCTCTTTACCAAAGCGATAACCCTCTTTAATGCGATGTAAATTTTATTTATTCGTCGCGACGTATGTTGCTATTAAACGTATTGCCGTTTAACGTATAAGTATCGAAGTACTTAAAGTGTATTGCCATATCTATTCTGTGGTATTGCTCTCGATTTGCGTGCAGTAAAATGGGACGCCTGCAGTTAATGTCTTAGCAATAGTGTCTGATAGTGTTTTGGGATCGAACCTGTAGAATCGAATTGGACCTCTTAGTGGAGTTAGAGGGGCGAGGACGAGATGTCAGTAAAATAAACCACCATTAATACTTTAAAAAAGCCGTCTTTTCTTGTGTTGTTTCAATTCTATTGGATGCTAATGGCTCACGCTTAGGCTGATAACTGGGGGTCTAGCAAAGCTCCCTCTCGCTAACGCTATCGCCTCACGCTAACTCCAAAATGTACTGAAATGACATTTCGGTAATCGCTAACTTTTCCGCAGCGAATGTCATTTCATTCAATACATTTTGTAGTTAGCGTGAGGCGTTAGCGTTAGTGGTTGGTATCTTTGCTAGACCCCCAGGTGTCAGTTAGAATTTTAACCGCTCTATAGGGAAGGCATTGGACCTGTGAAGGTCAGGACAAGTGGCACAGACAAGCTATAACCGGCCAAGGTTCATACATTTATTCGCGACATACCTCTGGTGCAGTGCCATTGATATTTACTCACTGGTTATGACGGTTATTTATGTGAAAATATTAAGACGTGCTTTTTTTTTGAACGGGCTAATGATGTTGGTCTCTACCGACCTTTACAGCGTCACCGGGGGGAATTAAGGCATGCTTGTATTATGCATTACATACAGGGACAATTTTTTGACCATACCACCTAGCATGCGCACCGCGAGAAAATTTGTCGTCGCTGTTAGAGTGAGACACACTTAGGCACTACCATAGTCTTGTCACGGTCTCTCACGTGATAAAGTGTCGAGAAAATTTTGTCGCGGTGCGCATGCTAGCCCGTCATATCAGGAAATATTATATTATCCTGGCACCATATTATATTTTTTTTCTGGTACTCAAGTATATGAGCCAATATCGCAAGACCCCATTAATTTTTAACTTAACGACTATTTACTGGCAATAAAAAGTGCTTCCACTGGCAACAAATCAATGTGCAAAATGGCCACTAAACAAATCTCCCTGCGTTGTATGTCTTCGTTAGATCTCGCGAGATGGCTCTCATCACGCGATGCAAGGTAGATAACTTCAGTTGGATGTTTAGAATCTTGGCTGATTATGTTCGAAAAATAAATACCTGGTATTGGTAGTAATTGTTAATAGCAACTGTGAACTGTGTTTGGTGCGTAGATTATTGAGACAGGTAAAAATGTTTAGATTTTGTAACATTATAGTTATTTGTTACTATTGAACTGCAAATTATAAACAAGAGTGATTTATAAACATAGGTCATAGGCAAAGGCAAGAAGAGACACGCTTTCCGTATGTCTGAGTAAATTTAGTAAAAATTATCTTTAAACGGCGCCTTGGCAATCATTTTAGCAATATATACTTTTAAGTGTTTTTTTTAAACGATTGACATGACGTGCTGGTCGTTCACTCGAAGTTAAGCGTCATGGCAGCACACCTTGGCATTTTAAGTTTAGCCAGACTCTGCACTGCGCGCGTCATCCTGAGACATCCGTACAATCTATACGTATAAAATGATTTCGTTACGGTGATGTAAAGACCTTAAAAGGAAGATCATTTCACATTTTACAGGTACGCGGTAAGAAAAAACGCATACCTTTAGCGAAGTGTACAATGGTGGGAACGAGGTCGAACAGTTCTTCAAAGTCTATCAATAGCCAGAAGACTACCATACTGCTGAACATAGGCTTCCCCCATAAACGCTAACTTTGGACGCTTATCAATAGGGGGTGTTTCCACCACCACGCTTGGCAGGCGGCTTGTTTGATCGTTGTAGATTATAATGAAAACCGAGTAGAAAACTGCTGCCCATCTTTGGATTGATCCTTGAACCTCTTCGGCACCCGCAGAAAGAGATGGGGTTGTCCTTCGCACACCGGGTCTTTTTTTTAATGTATGTTTTTCAGGTGCAGTCGAAACGCCCGTCACAAATATAATTAATCCTAATGTCCCTAAATCAAACGTGCCCTGTAAACATCGCATGCGTACCGCCCATACCAGACTCCCAAGGGCCCCGGGGCAGTACGTTACTCCAGCTAACTGTTAACTGTTCCTCTCCACGTCAGCAGTTACTTTCAATTTGCACCTGCTAATGGGTGTAATAACATTAAAATTTATAGTTATTGATTCTGTTTGGAACTTTCGCTAAGCTCCCGATCAAAAAGAGGTGTTCTATAAGTTTAATATGTATAGCTGTGAGCACCTATGTAATTTTTCTTTGTTAACTATAATTATAAATAATATAAATATATGTGGACATTTCACACAGCGCCATCTAGCCCCAAACTAAGCATAGCTTGTACTATGGGAACCAGATAACTGATATAATACTTAGATACTTTTTTTGTTTGTAAATACATACATAGAGCACCCAGACGCAGAACAAACATCTATGTTCATCACACAAATGTTTGTCCTGGGTAGGAATCAAACCCACAGCCCTCAGTTCAGACAGGGATACTACCAACTGAGCTATCGGGCCCGTCATGAATCAAGATAATCAATTCAGTCATTTGATGGCCTGAAACATAGATCTCTCGATCTTTCAAACAAAAAATAAAAATCAGTTACGTAGTATCCGTTTGGGAGCTGCGGATAGACAAATGTACAGGTTAAACTTATAACCACTCGGTTGGACAGGGGGCTAAGAAATATAGATAGATAGATATACTCTTTATTTTACACACCAAATATTATAAGTTTACAAATAATAGCGATTTACGAGATGATATTATACTTTGCTAGAAGCCGCTAAAACACACCCAAAAACAGTCACCCGATATCCGAATAATTTTTGCGTCCCAAAGCTTTTATATAAAAACGCATGGAATATAAAATAGGCCTGCGTCCGGAATGATTGATTTTATATAGCTCAACTGATGTGACGTATAAAATATCGAGGTGCCAGTGTGTGTCGTAAAACGGGACCCTAAAAGAACCCTTTTCTGCTGCCGATGACCATTGAAGCTCTTCGCATAATTTTCTGGTTCCTTGATTCTCCTGAGTGAGTTTTCATGGCCCTGAATATTGTATGCCGTAAATGGTATGAAAATTTTAGTGCGGTTTGGAAATCTATCTTTTTCAGTGTAGAAGATTGATTGCGATTACAGAAAAGGTTTTTTAGTTTCTTGTGAACATTTAATGTATCGGAAATGTGACTCTCTAATACCCTTTATAGGAAAAATCAAAAGGGGGTTTTAAAGTAATCCGATGTTTTTGTGTAAGTGAATGTGCCATATAGCGTGGTGTGGAGGATACTATGAACAAACACTCTCAATGGTGAACTGACATGAGCATTTACTTCGAAGAAACCTAGAACGTGTCAACTATGAACATCCCATTGCATGTGGGCACTCTAGTGTATTGGTGGTCTTTGAATAAATCCTAAACTTGTCAGCTACGAACAAAATGTGTGGGTATTCCGTATTGTTGAAGATCACAGGCATTAGTCAGTACTTATCGGTCGATCAGACTTTGAAGATACTACGTATCTCCTCAGTTTATGAAATAAGGTGACTAATGTGGCATAGACAGTGCTTTGCCCCCTTAAAAAGTGTTCCAATTCAAATGGCTCTGGTAGCATAGTCTAGTTATGTAATTTCTAATCAAAGGCACTCGCCATGCTGATGTCTCAGTATGATCTTGTGTAGGCAAGGTCAGCCCTAGTGACTATTTCTTACGACATCACCTGATCGTCCGAAGTGCAATGCCATGAAAGACATTCTGAAGGGCACCGCAACTGTTAGGACACGACAACCGCACCAGACGTTTTATTTAGCATCTCCTACTATATCTGTACCATACAAATTGCAAAACAAAATAGCATTATACTTTCAGCACCTTTCAGTCTCGATCTTGTACCACCCACCAATACAATACCTCTGGATTGGTACATCAATATGACATTTCGATATGACGCACTCGACTTACGAGATGATACATAAATTTTATCGCCCTATCACTTAGCATCATATTG
This sequence comes from Ennomos erosarius, assembly GCA_963580505.1. Taxonomy (NCBI): domain Eukaryota; kingdom Metazoa; phylum Arthropoda; class Insecta; order Lepidoptera; family Geometridae; genus Ennomos; species Ennomos erosarius. The sequence goes on from OY756979.1 coordinate 14,280,384, forward strand.
GCGTCGTAAATTACGCCAAGGTTTACTTTGTCGTATTTATGAGTACCGTAAAAGTTATTCGAAGTCTTCTCTGGAGTATCGTAGTAATCACTTTTGATGTTGTATTACCATAAAGATGAGACAGTGACTCGTGTCTGTCGCAAGGTGTAACAAACGCCATCTTTTGCTGACTGCTGTTATTGTTCTAATTTTGTAGAAATTGGTTGAAGTGGTAGTCGAGTAACTTGTAGAAGCCGTTCGGGCTTCTACGAATCTTGGCTAAATGCTATGGTGATTAGCAGGCCACATCGCTCGCAGAGCTGACAATTGATGGAGAAGACAGGTTCTCGAGTGGCGAGCACGAACCGGAAGACACTGCGTATGACGGCCCTTGGTGGACCTACGATCTGGTGTGCAAACCACGGGGAGCCGATGGATGCAGAGGGCGAGTGGTCTTTTTACGGTGGCGCTCTCTGGGGGAGGCCTATGCTCAGCAGTGGCCGTCTTCAGGCTGTTGATAAGTATGATAGTGATTATTTAATGACGGCAGTCTTTTTTTCATCGCATTGGGTTGCAATTTTATCCCATTCTATCAGCAATGGTTATAACAGGCTGCTTCAAATGTGGCAGAGGATCCGAACTGTGACACCGCAGCTGAAAAATCTTTAAATACCTATACATATTATCTAGTCTAGAAGAGGTACATATCATACTCAACACCAATTCAAACTCCACCACGCTTCCAGCCCCACCCACATGCAATACATTATCCACAGCAAGAAACGCCTTAACAAATCTACTTACACACGATCTTGCTTACATTTAAAAAACCCGTCACGACACCAATGAAGTGAGCCGTCTTGGGACCCCCTACCAACCAACTTGGAAGCACCCCCGCGATCCGCGCTATCGTCATTTGTACCCCAACTTTTGTACTGAAAATGGTTAGTTCTATAAGTCGTCATGGGTAAAGCTATACTGGTTACTGAATTTACATAAAGACGGGGAGAGGTGAGTTTCAGTCGCATCAGAATCGAGTTAGGGTGGGTACTTTAAAACTGTCGCTTAGTTGAGACGTCGAATCCGTTTACAGTTTTCGGGAGTTTGAATATGGTTGAGATGATAGGCTTGGGTTGATATGATATCGATAAAATGGATCACTTAGTGATACGGTATTTTCTACCCTTAGTCTAGCCACGAGGCGTTGTCGACGTTTTGCGACTGCATTTGAGAATATTTCGGATTGGGTATGGATGCTCCCATTTTTTCTAGACCTCCATTTCTATAACACATCACTTCCTGATTCTCAAAGTGGTACTTCTGGGCATAAACAAATTGCATGGTTGTCCAAAAAGTAAAAATTAATTATGATTTGATAGGGCTATATAATATAGCCTATATTTAACCGTGTTCTCCAGTTTAAAACTTTAATTGGCCTTATTATAAAGTACGGGAAACCATACAATAGTATCTCACATTAATGTAATTATTCACTTTTTTATTACTTTGCTTAGGGGGGTTCTGGCATATTATCATGTGTGCCAGCCATACCCCCCCCCCACAGAGCCTACATAATAGGTAATGAAATCTATCGATAAAGTCTTATAGCATTTATCGATGTCAAATCATATCTCTACTGCCACTAGGGGCGTCCAAGTTGCGTATTGAGTTACACGCCTATACACCAGTCCAATCGCATCAGGTCTTCAGGTCTGAAACCTATTATAATATTCCGTTGCTAGACGATTGTAATCTTGGTATTTACATAATGGCTTTTGGTTTGGTCGGCGGGTGAAATGGGGCGGATTGGAGACTTTAGCCGCTATAATAAGTAGTAGCTGTTACATAGATTTGACAGAAGCGTGAAAAATTTTATGTGAAGTTTTAAACTCAAGCATTTAAATGCTGTCAAAATAAAGATCTTAAGTACTAAGTTTGATGATAAAAGCATACTCTCGTCATTAAAAATTAAAATACTTAGCTCTAATTAAATCATTAAATACCATTAATATTTGGGTTTCTCATAAACTCACACACCTGTGTTTTGACGTTGATATTATCAGAGAAACTATTATATACGTGATATTTAATCATATTATTATACTTATACACAGGGGGCTAAATTATTCACATTTTCTGAGATCGCCATTGTTTTTTGGGGAGTTTCGCTTTCCTATGTATTGCACCTGTATAGTCGTGAAAGAGGCAAAACAAACACCCCTACAAAATTAACAACTTTATTCATTTTGGCTTCGAACAGTTCCAGTGTTTTTAAGACGTGTCATTTAGCCAAGATGAGTCAATAATTTTAACCAAAATCGAATCACTAAACCCCAATTTTACCACGACGCTTCAGCCCTCCTCGAATTGATTTACGACTAACCGTCCACGTCTGAGATGACTCCGGTTTATCAATTTAATCCTTATTGAAATTCAAAGGGCACCCAACGAATCAATTACAGGAGGATATTCAAATAACCCCGTCCCCGCTGATAGAATTGTTCTAAAGAATTCGCGTGTGATAAAATGCGATCCAATACGTACGTGTCTTCTTGTCGCGGGAGGAAGTTGAGTTGTGCAATGACTGTTTTAAGGAAAACTCCTTTGTGTGATAGGGAAAAGGTTCTCGAGCGGCGACCACGAACCAGGGGGTCTAGCAAAGATCCCAAACGCAAACGCTAACTCCAAAATGTATAGAAATGACATTAGCTTGGGAAAAGTAAGAGAAAAGTAGGTAAGCGATTGACGAAATGTCATTCCAATACATGACGCAGCGTAGCTCCCCACTAGGTGGACCAACGATCCTATTAAAACCGTGAGGAGCCAAAGCCGATGGTGGGAGGCGAGTAGCTGCTCAAAGTGGTGCTCTACGGACTCTGTTCATGTTTTTTTGCAAATTTCTACTATTACTCTACAAAATAAAGCATGTTTTCTATTGAATATAAGGTAGCATGTGAACCACTGCTAAGAAGAAACGAATGTTATTTTGAGTGAAATAAGAATTTCCATCCATATATATTGCAATGATTGGAATTGAGTTTGACTGCAGCGTTCTATTATGAACCTTATTTTCAAAACAAAAGGGTATTTTTCAGAACGAACGGTTTACACGGTTACGGTTTACGGTGAAACAGTCAAGTTCCAGTATGCCACAGTGACTAATCTCCGTACATATGAGGCTTTGAACATGTTAGCTATGTATTTAATTATATGACATGACATGACCAATCAATCCGATTAACCTATTAAATGTATCTTTGATCTTTTAACTATTTCCGATCAGATTGCTTGCACCAGTAGATTACTACTAGGAATCCGACACAACACGGAAAGTAAATCTTCGATTCTTTGTTTACCTTTCAATACAGTAAATAAAGAAGAACTCTTCATTCAAATCCTACACTTTCTATGATAATCGGATTCAATCATCCTGGCTTCAAACAAGTAGGTGGCTTCAACAATCACGTGTCAGCTAAAGAGTGAGACAATCGGCTAGTGTCGGCCTTGTAGAGCGTCGTGTTGGTCACTCAGTGCATAATATAGTTAATGAAATGACGATTTGTTGCTCTAGTGCTCCGTGTAACGACGGCCAAGTCGATACTAGGTATATCTTTCTACCTGTTTGGTTGTGTGTGGTGTGTGGTCTATCTGTGTGGTGGTGTTTTTATATCCGTCTATTTTTTATCGCCAGTACCAGTACCACAGAATATGTAATAGTACTACGTCTCTACTTTAATTCTGAGAGCTGTAAATACAACTTTACATACTGTCTCCTTTTCCACTGCGGTTAAGTGGTGGCGACACGGCGCAATTTGAATTTTGATGTCTGCGGAAGGGTGGCGGTATCGGCAACTGATACTCGTGCTGATGAAATTGGCGATGCCGCCGGATTATATCGCCTTTTTGGTGGGAATTTACTGTAATATCATGACGTGAAGAGATCATGGTGGACGTGAGAAAGATAAGCATAATTATTATAGGTAAGCAGTAGTAGTAGATTATTATAAAATCTGTTACTTAAAAATAAACAAGAAAACAAGCAAAACAAATAAATTAAATTTTAACAAGACGTTTGTATATGCATTATGACATGCCCCAAAGCCAATTCTATACAAGAAAGAAATACTAATACCTATTTATTTATAAGTTTAGGTATTAGGCAAATCTTTTTCTTCTTCTTATGGTGCCATCTCCTACCGGAGGTCGGCTATCATTAGGGCAATCCAAATCTTTTCAAATATCTCAAATCAAATCTTTTTAAATAATTCTATTTGCCAAATAGAAATACAGTCATAGCAAGGTGGCGCATTTTTTTTATTATTGTTAATGAATTTCAGATGTCCATGTTTCACCTGGTTTTGGTTTAGAGTGGACGCTCGGGCCTAAATCAACGTTCAACACTTGTTCAGCACTATAAGTTAAAAGAATAAAATCAAATAATGAAGGCAGAAATTAATAACATGGAGCGTCACATCTATATCAAAAAACCCTTATCAATTTACTTGTGCAAAACGAAACAGGTCCCACCGAGATTTGAACTCGGATCGCTGGATTCAAAGTCCAGAGTGCTAACCATTACACCATGGGACCGATGCCTCGCATCTCAAAAATGGTTATATAAAGCAAGATCCTTTCATCTTATAGTCAATGTGAAAGTATCACACAATGTATCATCATTTTCTATCCTTGTTACGTCGTTATCAACTCTATGACTTTGGGACTACGCACACTTTGCTATGTTAACGTAAAAACTAGGGTAGACCCCTTGTCACGACTCTGACCCTTCCACTGATAATGCTCTTGATTTACATGTGAAATTGAGTAGGTACATTCGATTGAATATTGAAAGACTCTTCTTTAAACACGATTTAAGGTTACTATTTAGTTTAATATTATTTTTAGTTTTTTTATGTTTTGTTTATTATTATTTTAATTATTAGAACTTTTATATTTCATGTTTTTCGATAACAATAGTAACTACAGCACGCGCGCGCGCGGTAGTGAAAGCCAGAAAGTTTATTTTATTTTATTTATTTATTTGATGGATTGGATTTAAAATTAGGTTTAAAATTTCAGTTGGCATGTAATTACTATAATATTAAACAGGCTATTAAATTAATATAGCCACCGACCTACATAAAAAATAAACTCTGTAAAAATAAATCAGCTCAAATAACAATCCTCGTAAACAAACAAGTTGGTACCTAATTATATTTTTCTGTTCTACAAAAATGACAGTGCACATCCAGGATCTCATCCAGGGCGGGGGAACGGGGGGAAATCTTCGCAATCTCGCGGGGCGCGCAATCATCGCGAGCCGGGGGCCATCAATTATTCACAATACTGATTGCGTCCGAGACGCACGTGGATGTTGTTGAATAATATATGCGCGGCGATTCTGACCGGTCGAGGGACGGACTTGGGATTTATTTTTATCTATTTTTGACATTTTAAGGGATAATTTGGTTCTCGACTGGCGACCACGAACAGAAAGACGCAGCGTAGGCCAGCTCCCCACTATTTGAACCAACGACGATTGGTAAGAATTGGCGCGAAGGGGCAAGAGCAGGTGGAAGCAAGAACTAAGCAGCCGCTCAAAGTGGCGCTCTATGGAGGAGAGCTAGGTTCAGTGATGGACATCTAAGACTGAAGATGATGAACGACAATAGTGTTTTAAAATAAATACATTTTTAGCCAACGTGAAATTGCTTAGTAATGCATAATGGATTTGTTATGGCGCTTGCCAGTATCCCCACTATGTACTTACATAAATACATCATCTACTCGGTACTTAGACAACTGACAGTGGTATTCATAGTCAAAGGGTGAACAAACCCTCAAAATCTATCATTCAACTTTCTCACAGAGGTTGAATGTTGAATCATTCTTCTTTCATTTTCATAGCATCTGCCTTTGACAATGTCAGAATTGTCAGATTGGGGGGTACTTAATTTTGTTTATGAAATGCATAAAACTAGACACCACACAGCGCCTGAATTATCTCCTAGAGGAGCCCCCATCTTAACTATGAATTCCAGTGTTAGACACTGTTTTAAAACTAAGTGGGTGTTAGCTGCAGGACGTATCTTGACCACAGTACACATAAATATTTTCCACGATCTTCTAAAAAAGTAGGTTCCACCGAGATTTGAACTCGGATCGCTGGATTCAAAGTCCAGAGTGCTAACCATTACACCATGGAACCGATGAATAGTATCTTCATAAATTAGTAGGTAATATTGCTGGTCGTGATATAAATTAAAATGTTGTACACATTTTCAGTTATAATGTGCGATTTAACTGTACTTACATAATGTAATGACATTCCTTCAGTTTTAACTGTTCGATTTAACTAATGTGCAGCCCAACTACTTACCTACATGGGACTGCGTAGTTTATCTGCTATATACTTTTAGCTTGAACTGTACAGTCCTTTCTGTATAGTGTATAACTAATGCTATTTTGATCAGACTTTAATAAAACTGTAAGTCGCCTTGCCGTCATCCTTGTTTCCTGATAACTATGACCTTGGTGTCTTCAAGTCAAGAGTGAACAGGTATCTTTTAGGCAAGCGCCACCGTAGGCCGCGTCATCACTTACCACCAGGTGGGACAGTGGTCAAATGCTACGCCTATAGATTAAACAAAAAAGTGAAACAGTTGTACTAATTGTAATACACACATAACCAACTCCAGCAGCTCACAATTTTAATTCCAACTGCTTAGTTAAAACTGAAAGTGTGTAGCGGGCTTAACCGATCATTAAAAACAATAGCTCGATAATTAAATAATTGCGCAACGTTGGATCAGTGTTTAAACAACTGTAAAAATGTTTACATAATGTTTAAGGTTTAGTAACATTTTGTTCAGGATAAGGACAAGCAGTTTACTTACTCAATTTATTATTGTATTAACTTTGTGTTCTTGTAATAACAAAAATCAAGACTATGGCCGTATAGCAGTAAGTTTCATCTCACTCATAAGCACCGCAGCAGCAACTGCAGCTTAGTGAACTAGTAAATTCGAAGCCATAATCCTAATCCTTTAAAATCCTTGGCCCTCATCATAATCATCATTATCATCAACATCATCAACAGCTTGAAGACGTCCACTGGTGAACATAAGCCTCCCCCAGAGAACGCTAACCTCGAGTGGCTGCTTGCCTTCGCATCATCGGCTCCCCGCGGTTTTCACCAGATCGTGGGTTTATCTAGTGGGGAGTACTTGGCCCTATTCAGCTTGAATCTCTGAACTCTACTTTTATTACAATAATAAACATAAAAAAGTTTGATATTTGATTGAATCAGGCGTGAACTCGCGGAAGTTCACCTTAAATACAAAATGAAACAAGAATATCTATAGTAATTCCGCTAAAATAAAACCATAAGATTATTCTATATTGGGAAAGCTGAAAGGGATTGTTGCTGGTAATATTTTTCTTATTCTTTGTCACATACATTTACCAGCAACAATCCCTTACAGCTTTCCCAATATAGATAATCTTATGGCTTTATTTTAGCGGAATTACACTACATATTCTTGTTTCATTTTGATTTAAAAAAAAATTATCTTACTTTGACTTAGGTCAGAACTAAGTACCAATTCAAATCTTGGAACAAACTACACTAACTTGGAATGCAGTGGACAGTCCAAATGCTTCAGCACACTAGTATAGGTCGCTTACCAAACATACTGGCAGCGTTTTTTTTCAGTATTGTGTTTATATCAGAGTGCGTCCCTGCTATAACAATAGACGTTCACGCTACCGTGCCCCTAAATTCGACCCTGTACTGCGTGCTAACAGGCGTTTAGCGTCCACTGGGGTCTCCAGGGGGCTCCTCTCCGCTTTACTTTTAAATCTAACAATGTTTTCTGCTCCGCTCCTTATGTTGTAGGCACCGGCGTAATCTAATCAACCTGCTTGAATGGAGACTCATATTATTTTTTCTACAGATTGTAGAGAGCAGGGATCTTCGGGTATAATTGTTTGTCGTTACGTAGATATTATAGTGCACGTTTAGAACTATTAAATACCATTTCTATCCAATATATAATATATAGATAAGTAATATACTTACTACTATACTAACACGAAAGCCCAAAAATAAGTATAATTAAAACACCAGAAAAAGATGTTGAAGATTTTTTTATGGTGGATTATTGGGGGTAATCTGAGAGTGGCATTGACGAACAAAGGCGATAATAAATGGATTATAGTGCTCTCTTTTAGATAGAACCATAGTCCATTGCGTAATTTTGAGCTTATTTATTGGTCAGGATAACAGGATTGTAGACGACGTGCCTCCTTCGACCTTTTATAATAAATAAAGTATTTTTAAATTAGAATACTAAAAATGTGATGTGACTATGTGACTAAACTCTGTCATTGATTTTCATGAGAAATACACATCTGAAGACCTTTAGCTACCAATTTCTTTTAATTTTTCTCGCTTTATAAGAAATCCCCTGAGCCAATATCCGACGTCGCTTACAAGGATATTCAGTGCTAACTATACTGTCAGCACTTACTAACCGTTGAAATCCTTTGCTTCAGGCTCTGCGGTGTCGTGGAAGAATAAATAAGTCAAAGCTTCCCAAATGCTGAGTTGGATTCTTTGTGAGACATACCTGTGGCTGCATGATTTCAGATAAAACAGATATACTTACATACATACCTACCTAATAAGTAATCATTAACATCTAAATGTTAATGCCAAAGAGTTTCCGAATAAGAAATTAATAAATATTAATTCTTTGCGACTTTTGTTCTGCTTCAAAAATATTACCTTTGTGCTGTTTTCTTCTATAAAACCATCAAGAAAGCACCACTTACGTGAATATTCAGCCACGAAGGACCAAGTTTGCAAATTTTGCATGGTCCTTTGGCTTTGTGGTGTAAAAGTCACACATCTACACACGTCCTCTTGGGAGATGAAGTCATAGAACGGGTATAAATATAATAACACTCCACTTGCTACCAAAGCATTTTAGACTATCATGAAATTCAAACAGGAATAAACTACGATTACCTTCCTACTTATCCACCCCATCTCAGCCCGTGGATGCCGTAAGATGGCGGATAAACAGGGAATGGGCTGCAGCATTCTCCTCGATGTTCATAATTATAATCTACTGCGATCACCAAACCGCCTGCCAAGAGTGGTGATTATGACAATGCCACAATGAGATGGCCCCCAGTCCCCGGAGGCTCTACTATCCTTTGACTACGGTAGCGGTCGGTAAAGGCAGATCAAGGGATGCAAGGATCTACGCAGCGTACGCCAGCCCCCCACTAAGACCAACGATCTAGTGAAAGCCACGAGAAGCCGGTGGATGGTGGAGGCGAGCAGCCACTCAAAGTAGTGCTCTCTGGGGAAGGTCTACGTTCAGACATCTTCAGGCTGCTGATGATGATGATGAATACTTAGATAGGTATAGGTAGGTACCACCTAAAGTAGATCAATATAGAATCCAAAATTAATCCAATTAACCGATTGGATCTGATTCCATCCTTTTAACAACAGCGCCATGTTTGCGGTGCCCCAATGTTTGCGGAGTTATGATCGATTGATCATTAACCTAATGGTTTAACAATATTTCATTACTAGTTCATAAATATATCCTGTAGAAAAGTTATAGCAACGCGATGAAAGCTGCGAAGGAAGCATTATCATCACATCATATAATATTTTTTTATCGATAAAGTTTTATATTGTCATAAGAAGTACATCTACTAGGTGGATCGATAGATCGACGGTCTTTTGAAAACCACGGGTAGCCGATGGGTGCAGGAGGCGACCAGCCGTTCAAGATGTCGCTGTCTGCCGGAGGCATTGTCTATAAATCCAGTTGACGATACAACATCCCCTCCTACGAAAGTTAGCAGTTTATTTCAACTGCTAATTCCTACGGGAGGAAACGGGACACCCAATGTGTCTTTCGTTAAATCCTGTCCTCTGTAATTTCGTATGACTTTGTCTCGTTTTGTTACATCGCCCCGTGCTCCCGTAGGTGAGTCGTGTTTGTATGAGAAATTATGTTCACGAGCTATCAACGGGCTTTATAATCTTTGACCGGAGGCCTATGTTCAGTTGTCTTCAGGCTGTTGATGATGATGATGATGAAAGGTAAATCTTACTTTTATCTTTATATCTATCTCTATGGGTGGGTGTTTATGTTTATATAAATCAACATTTTACCATTTCAGCAAGGCAATGAATTATGTAAATTGATTGAAGTTGAAACTCGTATGGGATAAAACGCTTAGGCAAAGCGTTTTTTTTGCTCTGTGGTTTCATCAAATTAATTACTCACTAAGTAAGTACTTATTTATATTCAACAGGGCCTATTAGTGTTGGCTTCGGCCCGAGCAAAATAGCTCCCAAATATCACTAGACCCGAAAATTTAAAGGAACTGGTACTCATATTTTTGTATAGGTAAAGGTAAAAATTGAATCATAAAATGAAATAATTACAGCGTAATTATTTAATTAATCAAAGGATAAATATTTAAAGTCCATAATATTTTATTCTAAGTTGCGTTGCAATCAAAGTACTTACGTAATAACCCTGCAGGTTTACCGTGTCACCATGCTCACTGACAAAGAATAAAAGATACCTATGTACTTGTAACCAGAGTAGTCACTCCGCCGATATTAAATCGGAAGTACCTACCGTAATACCAAGATCTCACCGATAATGGACGAATTAAATAAAGATCGGCGTTGCGTTACGGAACCTATTTGCATAATTTCAATTTGTAGAGAGAGCTTTGAAATGTATAAAGTATTGTGTAACCGATACAGTATTACTTACAGCAAGTTGTTACATTTTCAATTTTAATATAGAACCACAACCACCACGAACGAAGACGCAGCGTAAGCTGGCCCCTCACTAGGTGGGCCGACGATCTGATAACCGGTCTCTGATGCAGTCTCTGTTTTACTAGATTAAAATTAATTCAATAAAATTGAAATTGGGTGCCTACCTACATTACATAAGTATGTAATTTAGATAAGTATCTCAAAACTTTCTTTTGCAGAATATTAACTGTGTAGGTATACCTACCTGATAGTTATACCTACTATTAGGTATGTATGCACTTCAACTTACTGTGTAAATAACACATTTTCACTAATACCCAACCATTTCTCTGCGATATAAACGTATGAAGTAGCTTAGTAGTACGTAGAAAGAATATTTATGTTAAAACTAAATGTAACTACCCTCGATTATGATTTAATGAGAACTTTTGAATTATTAACATTTTGTATTAAAAGTTTAAAAAGGCGTTTTTAGCCTGTAAAACGTATTAATTTTTAAGATAGATATAGCTTAGATCCTAGCGCTAAGTTGTACGTACTATTATGTAATATTTATTTTCATAAAGAATTTTTGAAATGAATGTAAAATATAATATGTTTAGCAGTGGATGTCTACAGCCTGTTGATGATGAACTTGAGTGACTCATGGGTTCACCTAAATACTACCTTATTACTACTGAAATTTCTAATTTTCTGCTATAGAAGTATCGATCTCGCTAGTGTAACCAACCGTTTTGGAATGAAAGCGGGACAACCATCACTACGAGACTATGAGACAAAAGTAATTTCTTCGCATGATAAAGTTTTCTAGAGAGGCTCTATTATTTTATAGCCTACTTTCCCCGATCATCATCAGCCCAATACATTCCCACTGCTGGGACAGGGGCCTTCTTTCACATGGAGGTGAAGGTGGGCCATAAAGGTCGCTTCTCATTACACCGCCAAGCCACCCGACCAGCACCGCCTCGCCTCGAGCGGTTAGTATTCTTTATGTGAACATGCATGCGCTCATTACATCAACTCCGTATCGTCACCGGATCGCCTTGCTCCAAAGCTGTCCTTGTGCGGACGGCGAGTGGACCACTCGGTGACAATTCGCTCTGATCATGCGACGTTCGCAATTAGTAACAACGCGTCGTCCACCCATGGACCAATTGTCGACGCCGAGTGATGAGGCGGTGCTGGTCGGACGCCGGGGCGGTGTAATGAGATACGACCTTTATCCACCACGCTGGCCGAGTGCTGGTTGGTTGAATTTGCATTGCACGATGGACTATGTCTTCGGGATATGCTCGAGGAGAAGTCCTCGAATTTCATGATTCTTGAACATCACGGTCGGTTTCTTCACGATGTTTCCTTCACCATTGTAAGAGTGAGTATAAATTCCGCACATAACATGTAAAGTTATTGGTGCAGGGCCGATCGGAAAAGGAACCTGAAACGATCTGATCTGATCTGGAACGATCTAACACTGAGTCACACTCGCTTAGCGGATCCCCTTGGGTTTTTTTTAATTATTATCCAATTTATTTTACTTAAGTACTTTATTATCAATTCGTTCTAATATGTAGTTATAAGTGTGTGTTTTAATTGTGAATGTGTAATAAAAGTCTCCCAAAATTACATGTCAATATTTTTTTTATTCAGGTGCTTAGAATAACTCGTAATTACGAAATAATGATTGCACATAATTCTTTGGGCTCGATTACACCTAATTTATACATTTTACACATTTATATACAGGGTGTTCTTGTAACATCCAAAATTTAATTTAAATTCTTGAGATGAAAATTTTAAACTACATTTTTGTTAAAATTAGTTTTTATGTACACGAATCATAAACAAGTATAGCGATGAGTTTAAAATATTATATAACATAGCTAAACGATAAATTGTACTTTACAACAACATTAATTCCTTATTTTATATCTTATATCTAAATCTTGGAATAATAATTATTATTAATAATACCCACCAATACACCTATACGAAACCTCTCGAATGAAAGTAATAATATAACTAATAATGGAAAATAAAAAGCTAGTAGCCTGAAATATAAATAATTATAAATTGATTGTATTACTTAATAAAACTTTAACGGTGAATGAAAATATTTCAATTTATTAAAAATTTTCTTTACAAATTACTAAATTCTTCTAATTAATGGCTTTGGCATAATGGATTTCACATAATTATGATTTTAACAAAGTGCACCGTGATATTTATTAAATTTCATTTTCCTAAAGCTCTGATATATTTCATTTTCTTATTCTATTGAAATGGCTTGTTGTATAATTACAATATTAATCAAAGAGTACAGTCATACAAGTATAAAGTAACTATATAACTCAGACTTATAAAATATTACAACGCCGTAAAAAAAACATTTTTTAATAATCACTTATAATTAATTGGAAAATTACATTGATATGTGAGTATTTGTGTGTACTAAAATCTCTACTATTAAACCTAATGTTATTATATTTAAAAATTTTTGGAATGATACTTTGGAATTGAAGTTTTTATTTTATGAATGAAATCATATTATAAGAAAAAAGTAGAATAACTTATTTAAACTGCTTCGGAATGATTTGTCTTAAAATTGCGAATATTTCCTAACAAAAATCTTTGGATTTCATATAAATTTGTTGTAATTTGATAATGAATAAAACTATATCGCTTTATAATCTAAAATCTTGGTGGATAAACACAAGCACAAGACTTTATATACAGAAAAAGAGCATTCTGTATACTCTACATGAGATCAAAAACTCACATTGACAAAGCTTTAGTAAGTAGTACTTTTAATACATAACTAAGTTTTAATTTAATTTAATAGCTATATTTTTGGTAACATACCTCTTAGGTGCTGGTTGAATATACAAGAAACTTAAATTATGACTATCTATTCCAATAAAGGTCTCTGATAAACTCTTTTTATATAAGTTTAAAAAAACTTATAAACATTTCGTAACTTTCGTAATTATCAGGTTTATTCAAATTTTCTGAAAGCTCCATATTTATATCATACTGTATACAAGTGTGCTGATTAATTTGAATCACGAGTGGTGAATGAACCCGTCCATCCATCCCTCAAGCCGGGATATGCTTTACTTAAGCTACCGTGACAAGTGGTCTCATGTCCGAATTTTTCCTTCACCTTTACAAACAACTTACGGAGTACTCAAATTTTTCCTTTACAAATTAATCTGTAGATTACGCTGAGTAGGCGATACTGCTATAAATTAAATATTACAAGTGTGCAACTCCTTTACTTTCAATTTTGATTTTGTGATTCTAGGTAATGTTGACAGTCATTCAGTTAGTTCAACTTTGCTGTTGTATCGTGTAGTGTAAGGCACGCAAAAACAAAATCACTTGACCTGACTATGGGCATTACTTACATTAATTGTGACTTTTTTTACAAAATTGTGGGAAGAGATGAATTTTTTGTGCTGGCACGAATATTATTGATTAAAACTCTCAAAACAACGATGAAGGCATCTAATAATCTAATCGCTGATTTATAGACAAAATAGATACCTACCTAGAAACTTTAAAAATTTTTTATGAAAAGGAGTTCTCAAACCAAATGTAGGTAATTACTTTTAAGATAAAAATAATTAAAAAACCAAATCTAATTTGTCTTTGAAGTTAAAACATTCAAAAGCTTTTCAATACTCAAAAGAGACCTTTCATAATCTTAACACGTTCTACGCCTTAGCGCCAAGGTGGTGGCGCGAAGGCGGTCGCCGTTCAGGACGGCAGGGGTTGCAGCGGTGGGACTCCAGCGGGGAGGTGGGGCCTGAAGTCGGGGTGCGGGGGGCGGAGGTCTGCGTGACCAGACCGCAAGTCCGGGTGAGAAGAACGGAGGTCTGTGGAAGAAAGTGAACAGGTTACAAAGGGGATTCCTGTGCGTACCAATTAACGGTCGGTACATTAAAATTTTCTACGACCACCAAACCGCTGGCCAATTGCGGCGGTTATAGGAAACTTAAAACCATACGTGTCCGTATTGACGTATTATGGGGGAGGCCAGTGTTTAGCAGTAGTCATCTTCCAGCTGTGGATGTGTTAGATGACATGTATACTTGTATAGTATCTCTTTAGGTGATAGGTATAGATGTCTATGGAAGACTGTCATCCGCAGATTGATGGTTTAGTTGGTTATGTTTTTCTAACATAGGTACAGAAAAAATTGGATATTGGAATCAGCGCCATGCAGTAGCGATCACTGCCTACAACCACACAACGCAAACAACAGTAAGACGCGCCTGCCAAATTATGATTGCAACTTCTTCCATAATTACGACGGAGACACGTTATGTACAGTAGTGAACGATGGTGTGAGTGGTTTATTAGCCTCCGTTGGAACAAATTGGTGCTAGGCTAACATAAGCACTGTTCTTCTATAAACTGTTTCACCTGAATGGATTTTGTACAGCAGTTTCCATAGACATCTACAAAATTCTTTTTTGTTGAATAGTCAAAAACAAAATTGGAAGCCAATCCACGCAGTGTTAGTGCTGCAGCTGTATGGCGACAACAACAGCATATAAGCTGACAAAAAACACAAACTAAAAACTACAAGACGCTACAAACGTAGGTAAGTAAGTATCTAAATCGATAACAATATGGTTTATAATGACGGGCCCGATAGCTCAGTTGGTAGTATCCCTGCCTTCTGAACTGAGGGCTGTGGGTTCGATTCCTACCGGGGACAAACATTTGTGTGATGAACATAGATGTTTGTTCTGCGTCTGGGTGTTATATTGTATTCTATGTATGTATTTACAAACAAAAAAGTATATATAAGTATTGTATCAGTTATCTAGTTCCCATAGTACAAGCTATGCTTAGTTTGGGGCTAGATGGCGCTATGTGAAAAAAAAAAAAAAACAAAAACAAAAGTTTCTTACCTATCCGATGCTCCACATGCATATCAGCAGGATGCAAGCCATGCACATCCGTATGCGGTGGAGGCATATGCGGAGCTGGTCTCAGATCTGCATGCTGCGTCTCTCTATGCCTCCTGAGGTCCACCTTCCTCTGGAAGGCTCGACCGCACAGCTCGCAGGCGAAAGGCTTGAATCCGGTGTGCTTGCGGGAATGAGTGATCAGGTTGGAGCTTTGACTGAAGGCTTTACCGCAGACCTGGCATTTGTGGGGCTTCTCACCTGTTGACAAGAAGGTAGTGATCATTTAGAGACTTAGACAAGATAAACTTTTAATAACTGCTGGAAGGTTTCGGCCACCGTTATCACCCCATGGACAAAGCCACGGTGCCATACGATTCGTCGTGTTTGATTGTGATGTCTGGGGAAGCCGTTGGATGGATAATAGATGGAAGCCGTTGTGCTGGGTGTGCAGGCCGGACTTGGATTTTCCATTGGTTAACTGCTTAGCACCTGATTATATGTCAAAACGTCCGCCTATTTCACACTTACATGAGTGAATGAACATCTCATAGGTTAATGTGCTCCACCTTAGACAATCCTCACTTACGTCAGATGTTATCAAACGTGTGCCCATCAGCATAAAAAAAATATTAGAATATGACAAAATATTTCAATTTTGTAACGATCCCTTGGATTAAACCGGAATAAAAATTAAATATGATTGTGGCTATTATAATAATTAGAAATCGGTAAAATGTGTAGGGGTCCAAAATACAACCGGTTCGACGACCCGGTTCCGGATTCACAGGTCGCAGTGTATCGATCCTCTGTGACGCGTCTGGCACATGAGGACAGCGAGGTGTAGGGGTGTCACAATCACCGAACACAATTTAAAAATGATTTCTATCGTATTAATGTTTTGTTGTGTGTTGTGTGTAATGCTAAATGACCTGAATGAAGACCATAATGCCCTTTAAGGCTTATGTTAGTAGAATTCTGTGAAATATATGGTACTTATTATAATACCTAAACATTTGATGCGTTGTACCTACCTACTTTTTATAGAAGATCTGCAATTTCAATAGCTTGTTTTACTTAAAAGTTTTGTGTTGTTAGTTAGTTAGCTATTATCTAAATCACTTTTCCTGTATGTGAGTACTTACTGTAAAGTAAGTACCTAGTAGTTACTGTACAGTATTGAATGAAAACTTATTACGAAGTACTTATGGTACAATTTTTTTTATGTGAATGTGTGACTTTACTAGCTTGTCCTCAAGTCATACATTGGTAGTTGAAAGTTATACATTTTTTTGGTTCTTTTGCAATACAACATGTAGAGGCCTGGCAGCCCTATTACGCACGGTGTAACCACAGAATAACCAATAGTGGGACCTCGGACGTGGTGCTCCATTTTTCGCGTAATCTGAGCGAATCCGTTGCTATAATATTCATGGATTCCGATCACGGATGTACCTATACCTAATAGGTGTCCATACTTATGGATGTTGTAATACTGGATAATCTATCCCACACTTGTTAATAAAGTACTAAATACGAATTCCTTAGGCAAAAAGTTTTTATCCACGACGGTATGTCCTGTAATCGTGTTCCAAGGGGCGGGAATTTAATATCGTTCTTTGTGTAAGGAGTATGGAAGCTGGAAGCGCTTTTGTTCGAGATTGTACTGTTGGCTTGAAGATTTTTACCCATTAATATATTATAGAAATTGTCTGAAATCCATACTATTTGTTATTTCAATGGATGGACGTAGAAAATAATATGTATTAGGTACCTAATTCATCGCCATTTCTTATCGCACAGCCGTTTATCCTTGTAGGTACAAAAATTGTTTGAAATTATATAAAAAAAAAATAGGTAGGTACTGCTACACTGCATAAAAATCACTTCAGTTAGGTACAATTATTGCACCTACCAGCTATTTTGAGTAAGAAGGTACCTAATATATTTATATTAATACGAGGGTGGAACATATTACAAGAGCTTATATTTAAGAGGTAAGGTTTGATTTAAACGAAGAGGATGACAAACAACCTCAAACTTCGTGAAAACTGGCACTGAAATCTCTTTTTAAAAGTTGTGTGCATTGCACCTTATTCAAGCGAACCACGTTTGTCCCTCGTTTATTTACATCTATGGATATGGTGTACCTATAGTGTATATATACTTACGCGTTTTTTCACATTAATGATGAGTGCGACCTTAAGAGCTGTCAAACTTTGGTGCAGACGAGCATAACACTAACGCATTAGATACAACTAGCTATTATTATAGGAATAATGTCTAACCACATAATACTTATGTAACAGGAAAACAATTGAAATCGCGACCAATACCCGCCTCGCGGTAATTACCAACAAATCACGGCACGCCGCCGATACCTAACTTAGGTGTAGCATTTCGAAAAAGGGCCGCGTAGTCCGTCAATCAAGGGGCCGGCGACTGGCGACTTCATTAGCCAGACAGGGACGCGGATAAACCTCTCGCTTTAGCATCAGTGTCGCGACGCGAGAGCAATTTATATCCGTCGCGCTATTGGGCCGTGATTGTAGCGGCCCCTCCCTGCGTCGCGTAGCAACGGGGGGGCCGCCCCCCCACTCAACCCCCCCACACATCCCATCCCACTTTATGGATCGCAATTTTCCTTTGAATTGGAAATCAGAGCGTTCGCCGCGAGCCTCGCTCGTTAGCCGGCGCTCCATCTTCACGATACTTCCTTTGGCTACAGATTTTTACTACACATAGAGAAAGATGTTTCCTTTGTGGGGGCAAATTGTGATGTTTGCTTTCGTCGGCCTTCTTTCCTCGACGTTTGTGTTTCCTCACCGAAATTCTGACGCAGCCTGAATATATTTGGGTTGTGTAAAATAGGAGAACAACGTATAAGTAATCTTTGATAAGGTTTTATTAAAAGCTTTCGCGTATAGCTTCATGTAAAGAGACAGGTACCTACTTAACTGCAACTGCAATGTACTGGGACTGCAGTTATAGATACAGCGTGAGCATATTTTTTTTTGACTGGCGGTTAAATTTGTCATTGCATTGAACTTTACGGTTAAATTTACTAGGTGGTAGGACTTTTCTGCAAAGTTCGTCTAAGTAGGTACCACCGCTTTGCCAGTTATTCTGCCGCCAAGCAGTAGTGTGCAAGCACTACTGTATTCCGGTTTGAAGGGCATTGTAGCTAGTGAAATTACTGGGCAAATGAGACTTTATCACCTGATTACACAGTGTAGTAATCTGATTACTAGACTGTGTGATGTCTCAGGATGACGTGCGCAGTGCAGTGTCACGCGAAACTTTATTATTTTAAAGTTCCGAGTGACACTGCAATTGTTATGGGCGGCCGTATTGCTTAACATCAGGTGAACGACCAGCCCGTCACGTCATTCATTCTCATAAAAAAAAAAGGTAAATATGAGGAGTTGTAATGGACCAACAATAATTAAAATTGTCGCACATATAATTTAGAACAAAAGTTTTAATTAATAAGTGACTAACTCTATTGTAGGTAGGTACATAGAACTAACTACTCTGCAAAGCTACTTTTGACAGCCTCCGTGGTGTGGTGGTTGAGCAGGTCAGCTCATAACCCGGAGTGGGTGGATTCGATTCCCGCGACAGGACAAGTATTTGTGCCTAAAAAAAAAGCTCAAATACTTGTTCTGTGTCTGGGTGTTGCGGGACCATGGTCCTCGTAGTTCCTGGGTCCCTAGATACAGGGAATCCTAGTTAGGGTCCAGGATCTATGTACGTGTTCATTGGGCGTTATTTATTTTTTATTTATAAAAGTAAAATGGTGTAACTTACAGCGCACATAATAATTTGATTATTATTGGTCCTTTAACATACCTAAGTATTGTACCTACAACAGTAAATTTTCTGCTACTAATAGGTATGCTATTAATTTGAGCACAATATCACAGAGCAGAAAAAATACGCTTGTTTTGCCCCAGACGAATATGAATACACACTTCTTAAGCTACCGTAATCTAAAGATTTCCAAAAACAAATCACTTCCTAACCCAAAACGTCCTAAAACACGTAAACAACAA
Source organism: Ennomos erosarius (assembly GCA_963580505.1). Lineage (NCBI taxonomy): Eukaryota > Metazoa > Arthropoda > Insecta > Lepidoptera > Geometridae > Ennomos > Ennomos erosarius. The sequence goes on from OY756979.1 coordinate 14,300,156, forward strand.
GTCCCTAACCCATAACGGGAACTTATTACAAGCCGTTCCACGTAAGTCCGTCTCAAGTGCGTAAAATCTTCTCGACACTTAACACCGTAATTATTAAGGGAGCGGTAGCGGTGCGAGGGTGGTTTAATTGTTCCTGGGGCGGAAGCGAGGAAACTGAATGAATTGAAAGACGATCGTCTTTGAAATATTGATCTGGGGTTTTCAGACGGATTTATTTGTTAGGATCTTCAATTTGGGAGGATCAGACGTAACTAGATTAACTACTACCTAAGTACATACTAACGGGAAAGAACCATTTGCAAATTGACCACTTGCCTACACGAGAAGAAGAAAGGTTCTCGAGTGGCGACCACGAACCGGAAGACACACTGGTGGCCCCCTCTAAGTGGACCGCAGATCTGGTCAAAACCCCGGGAAGCCAATGGGTACTTGAAGCAAGCAGCCACCCATAGAGCTAACGAAACTTACTGGGTAAATGAGACTTTATGATCTGATCTAAAAATCTTATTACTAGACTGTGCTGATGTTTCAGGACCTACGCGCGGAGTGTGTAGTCGAATCTTTATAGGCATTTTAAAATTCTATATGGCTACTTATTATTAAAATACCTACTGCAAATGCAATAGGCGGTCGTGACACTTTAACATTAGTGAAATGACCAGCTCATCAAGCTATTTATTTCCTTATAAAAAAGATAAAGAATATGATTATATATAGATGTACGTCTATACCGTTTGTAATTTAGCGTCTACGGCGCCCTTACCAACGTTATGGATTATGAACTACGTAGTTATAGCTATTACGGCCTTCGTAGGATTCTTCACAGATTTTTATGCGAGCAGTAACTTTTGATGGTGCTGCCGTTTACATTTCTCAACTTATTCTGTGGATACTTGCAAATACTTGTTCGTTCTGAATGATTTTAGAAATAATCATTGTTTAATAATAGTTATTGCCATCCACTAGACTAGACGAGTGAACGGCTGACATTCGATTCTTGCTATTAATTTACTATTGTAATACTGTTAAGGCCAATATCAACCGCGCGCCGCATAAATAGATACATAACAGATTAATTTGTAAGGGAAAAATTAGAATCACGAGCGGGGATTGAACCCGCATCCATACATCCTTCAAACCGCTCGTGATTCAAATTTTTCCTTTATTAATTTTATAAATCTGTAGATTACGCTGAGCAGTCGATACTGCTTTAAATATCATAAAAATAGAAAAAAAAAAAAAAAAAAAAAAATAGATACATAACGTCTCTCTCCAAGATTTTACATAAGTGTTACTACTAAGTATACATTTTCGATACTGCCGACCATCTGTATGTAGCGTTCCCTAGCCGTAGCAGTGCTACGGCGTAGACTACGTAGACTCGTGTAACACTACTACGGCAGCCAACTTTTCATTCAAATTAGTTAAGCCGCGTGTAAAATGATGTATGGAAAAACCACCTTTAAGTTATCGTCATCAGCCCGTAGATGTCCACTGCTGAACATAAGCCTCCCCCAGAGAGCGCCACTTTGAGCGGCTGCTCGCCTCCTGCATCCATCGGCTCCCCATGGTTTCCACCAGGTCGTTGGTCCATCTAGTGGGGGATCTGCCTACGCTTCGCCTTCCGGTTCGTGGTCGCCACTCGAGAACCTTTCTTCCCCATCGGTTGTCCGTTTTGCGAGCGATGTGGCCTGCCCATTGCCATTCCAACTTGCTCACTTTAAGGACTATATCGGTAAAAGTAAATAATATGGCGAGCTAATTTGTTGAGGTGAATAAATCAGGTAACGAAATTGTGATTGATAATATACGAGTACATCTACCCTCATTATGTTTATTTAGACGATTCGGTACAAACGTAATGGTTAAAATTATGGTGATTGGTTTTGATTATTTTTCATAAACATAATTAGGTATGAATATGGCTATTTTACAAGTTTATATAACTATATTATACACTGTAGGTGCAACAAATATTAAATTTTTATTGAATAATTACTACAGAACGAAAAAGACTGAACCTCACAACACGGGATTTATCCTAGTGTGGGGTTCAGGGATCTGCCACTCTTCTTATAAAAAAAAAAACCAAACAAAGAAAACAGAATACGGATGTTTACTTTTAGTTGGGATAATTTCTTGAAATATTAAGTTTTATGATTATAATTAAATTGAAAAAACTATAAATATTATATATTATTCCAAAGCCAACGAATTATTTTGTTGTGAACTATCAAATAGGTAAAATTTAATGTTTTTTATACTCGGTATACTAAAAAGAAAGGACTAAAAATAATTGAATGTATCAGTGGAAACGCGATGGAAGCGTTAAGCATCAAGCTCCCGGTTGTGATTGAACACATATACGGATAAACGATAACCATAAATCCCGGGATCCCGGGTAAGAGGCCGGATAACCGGGATCCAGGGATGGCTGAGTCAGATATACGCAGATGCAGGTTATACTAAAAATCTTGTTTTCATCCCATCTATTCGACAAGACGTGAAAGTTTCCTCGATAATTGCACCAAAAATAATGAAAACGTCAAAAAAAAAATGGGTCATTTTAACAGTGTCAAAATGACTTTTTCATAGGATGAAAAGTGACTCTACAAGGTACCACAGATATTAAAATAATATTACGGTACTAAAAATATAATAACCTCAAGCTATTTTTTTTTTATTTTTTTTATTTTTTTTATTTTTAAGCTCTCAAGCTACGTACTTTGAATCCCTACGCTGAGGATCTACTGTAGAATTTTTCACTTCGCTCTGGATTAAAACAATCGCTCTCGCTTAAATTGTTGTTTTATCCTTATGACATATTTTTCTATTTTAGCTCTGACCAAACAGGTCGTGGCTTAGTGATAGCCAATGCGGCTTTCACATGCACCCCAGGTTCAGTTCAGAAAGGTTTTATAAAAATATTTATTTATCTGAATTTGTATGTAAGTGTGTGTTACAAATTATGCAAACCGTTAGAAATTTCTCTTGGTAGTTACGAACCTAGAGTTTCGTAAGTTTCTTTGGTGGAATAACTTTTACTATACTATAACTAGTTTCGTAACGTTAAATTTAGACGCGGCACTTTTGACTCTAAAACTACCAAACAAACGACAGTTAATATTTTATCACATTTTCACCCAGTTGCAGAAACAACCATTAATTTTAATGGCGGCATTAAAATAATGAAGTCCTTAAATTGTAGGGAGGACAACAGTTTAATGGAAGATTAAGATTTAAAGTCGACTTTAAAAGTTAATGATCGTTTCTGCACCTGGGTGTTTATGTCCTAATTTAATGGTCAACGATCCTACCTACCTTTATAGGATCTTCACGATTACATTGATATCATACCTATCACTCTCGACTCAGATTATATCAGATTACCCGCAAAATCATTACAGCCCATTATCGGGACACTAAAAGCGAGATTCGCAATAAAACAGACATTAATATAATTAAATTATTACCCCAGTCCTGCCCTGGTTCGGCTCATCTGCACAGTATCACACCGCCTCGGATTTTTATGAGGACGTACTTTAGGCGGTCGTGAATTAAATATACGATGGGTCCAACTTAAAGTGCTCCGGCGGCAAGATTTCGCTAAATATGGTATAGGCGTTGGCGCGTGGAATACTTTACCGTAGTAACTGCTGCATAAACTGTGTTTTAGTTTGGCGGAAAAGATTTTTGGGTCGGATTTTTGGCGGAAATTTTCGGTGGATTACCACTGTACGAGTGCTGAGAAATAGGCGGGGTTCATTTTTAGTTCTTCAAACTATTATCTATCGTAACACGTAGATAATTATTTTGCACACCGAAGTTAATATTTAGGATTTAATTTCATTTGAACGATCGTGTTTATTATCCACAGATTGCTCTTACTTTGCTATTAAAATTACTCGATGCTATTAAATAATCTATGAAAAAAACAGCAGTTCTTTCACGCACGCAAAAATGGCATTTATCTCTGTAGCCTATCTACTTATGTTGTACCAAAAAACAAAAATGTTTTAGGCAGCAAAATAGCACGGCATAGTACCAGTATAAAATGCTTATAAGACAATAATCAGTGAATACTTAATTAACAGCTCTATACAACTAAACACCTCTGTAGCTAGCATGTGTATCGCGAGAAAAGTTGTCGTCGCTGTTAGAGTGAGACACACATAGGCGCTACCATAGCCTTGTCACGGTCTCTCACGAGATAAAGCGTCGAGAATATTTTGTTGCGGTGCGCATGCTAGCCCGCAGTGTAGCTAGCATGTGTATCGCGAGAAAAGTTGTCGTCGCTGTTAGAGTGAGACACACATAGGCGCTACCATAGCCTTGTCACGGTCACTCACGAGATAAAGTGTCGAGAAAATTTTGTCGCGGGGGCGCATGCTAGCCCGCAGTGTAGCTAGCATGCGCATCGCGAGAAAAGTTATCGTCGCTGTTAGAGTGAGACACACATAGGCGCTACCATAGCCTTGTCACGGTCACTCACGAGATAAAGTGTCGAGAAAATTTTGTCGCGGGGCGCATGCTAGCCCGCAGTGTAGCTAGTATGCGCATCGCGAGAAAAGTTGTCGTCGCTGTTAGAGTGAGACACACATAGGCGCTACAATAGCCTTGTCACGGTCTCTCACGAGATTAAGCGTCGAGAAAATTTTGTCGTGGTGTGCATGCTAGCCCGCCTCGAAGCCACACTTAAAACCATTTTCAAGACAATTCTAAGATCATCCTAAAACCAGGAAACCATAAAAAACCACTCAAAGCGAAATCAGACCGCGATCTCCCAACAAAGCGCCCACAGACGCCATAACAATAATTTAAGCGTCTACTCTCTTCCCTTTAATAATTCAATGGCTTATAAAAAACGGCGAAGTAAATTGAGGGTGGTGCTCACGAATTCCGGCTGCATTTACATGTTCATTGGATATTCAGTGGGCTTCCGCCGCGGTAGGTGGCGACACTGGGTCTGGAAGATTGCTGCCTTTAGTGTACATAGATAATTAAGCAATGCTCGGTGTTTCCCTGCGAGATAAGATCCGAAACGAGGAGATCCGCAGGAGAACTAAAGTGCACGATACAGCTCTTATGATTAACATGTTAAAATAGGTACCAATGGGCATTGGGCAGGCCTCATCGCTCGTAGAACTGACAACCGATGGGAGAAAAGGTTCTCGAGTGGCGACCACGAACCGAAAGACGCAGCGTAGGCTGGCCCCCCACTAGATGGATCGACGATCTGGGCGGTTATTCTCTATGGAAACACAGATTCCACACGATACGAAACCACGTCGTTATCGTGTCTTGTTCAAATCGTGTCACAGCGTCAGATATACCTTCACTTTATATTAAAGTTATCTTTAATTTGAATAAAATATATTGACATAAGTGATCATATCTTTTGATGTGTTTATGTTTCGGAACGCATCTCGGTAAAACATACGATTTTTGACAGTTCAAATCGCGCCAATTCCAAATTCATTTCACGCGGTTTTGTTTTCATTTCATAGAGAATACAGTTTCGCAGATTTCTTATGTAAGACAAGGAATTCGCGTGGTTTCGAAGTAAGGAATCGATACGGAATAATGGCCCAGATGAAACCCGCGGGAAGCTGATGGATGCAGGAGGTGAGCAGCCGCTCAAAGTGGCGCTCTTTGGCGAAATCCTATGTTCAGCAGTGGACGTCTTCAAGCTGTTAATGATGACGATGATGAGATAATTATATCAAAGACAAAAAAAAAAAAACAATCATAGTTAGCTTCTGAATGTTATTAGTCAATAGGTACCCTAGTTTAGGTACTTACAACTATCTCGTGACTAATCGATTTTCTTTTCGAAATCATCTGCCATCCAATACATTCCATTGGTTCATTCGACAGTATATATCTGTTTCCTCTTTACTTTCTCAATCAACCAAAAGTACGAAAATCTGGGCCAGAATAACTCTTACAATGTCTATGTTTAAATTACCGAGTATTGGCTCTATCTCTAGTAAACAGTGTCGACACATTGAGTCAGGAAAACTGAGGTCGTCAACCGGAATCGACCATTACGTGCTTGCACTTAGTCGAAACCAGGTGCAGGATTAAAAGTGCACGTTCCAGAAACTCGAGGAAAGCTGAAAGTTGAGCAAGCTAAAACCAAGATATGGAAGTTTAGTAGTGACCTAGATCTTAGTAAAATCATGGGGTCCCATCCGGTACAAACTAAAAATAGCCCGAACTTAAAAAAACTAGTAATCGTGTCTAGAGAGTTTCTAGTTAGTGTCCAGTGTATTCATTTGACTCAATACTTCGCCAACACGCAATAAATGTCGGTTGATAATCTTGCGTTATTCAGAAAAAAAAAATCGTAAATTAGCCCGCGTTGTTCCGTTGTATGGGATGAGGCATCTGTACTGTAGATATTATATTATTTGGGGTAAAATGCAAGCTGAGAGGTTTTGAGCCAAAATTGTGGGAAAAGGTGTATTTTAGTTTGTTGACTATATTATAGAACAATGGTCTTGAAAAGCTCAATTTGGTCTTGAGTATGTTTAAATAGTAATATAGGTGTAAAAAATTTGAGGCAGCAATTTCTAATTTGTGTTCTCTCGTCGCTGCTTTGCATATTAGTTGTTCATAAATGGGGTGCTGTTTGGGTTAGGATTAAGGTAAAAAATCACGGGTTATAATAATATAAATAATATGCTATTTATGATTTTTATAGCAGTATCGCCTGCTTAGCGTAATCTACAGATACATTTATGAAGGCGGGTTGCGAATCCCGTTCGTGATTCGAATTTTTCCTTTACCAATTAATCTGTAATTTAAATTATAATTGTTCTTTTTGTAAAGTACATTCCAAGCAATTGTATAAATTTTATTAAATTCATGTTCCATTGAAAGAATTACAGCTTCAAGTTCTCTGAAACGACTACTATAAGTATAGTAGCAAAACATAATATCTCAGCAAATCCATACGAGCTGAGACGCCCGCGCCGTGATTACCGGGTGCTAGTGAAGTGCGGATTTTCCTCCGTGAATCCGGTTTACGATCCGCGTTCCGACCCCTCCCTCTTCCCAACACCCTCGTTTTGGGAGGGATGACCAGCTATACGTATAAGATTTAGGGGGGTGGTATTTTTAGCGCTCGATGTGACGCAACGGAAAATCGGAGTTCTGGTCATACGCTTATGCTAGCTTTATTATAGAGCAAATATTTAAAAAAATTAAAGGAAATTTCTTCGCGTGTAGATTATTTTCCAGGAAAATGTACTCTTAGTCGTTTTTAAACAACCCATGTGAAAATATTAATTAAAATTACCTACATATGTATAGGGTATATACCATATTTTGATGTCACAATTGAGTTTTCTTTAAATATATTTGGAATTAGTTTGGAGTTATTGTTTAATCGGTTGATGTTTGCAAGACGAAGAAAAAAATTTATTAAGTTAAAATATTATTTAATAAATTTTTAATATATTTAGCTTGCCGTTTAATAAATAATATCCAAAGTAGGGAGGCACACAAGCTCACCAAAAACAAATTACATTAAAACGTAAAAATGTAAAAAAAACCTCTCAAAGTAAAAATATGAAACTAAATTCCCGAACCTATTATTAGTAACAAGCAGCGTTTTACTTTTATATAGTGGATACTCATGAACAACGCTTGTCTGCACTAAAGTTCGATAGCCCCTAAGCATTTATTCCTCTACCTATGCAACGCACCTTCGTACCTTCTGCAGCGCATAGTACCTACCTACCTCCTAAACAGATATATTATAAGCACGAACTTAATAGTCCAAATTATGTACTCCAAAGTAGTTATGTAGTCCATGTGTTAGTATCAGAATGGCCAGATCGAAAAATGACTTCATCGTACTTTGCCATATCTCAAAATATCCGAGTCGCAATTTGACTTAATCTCATTGTCCACATCTCGAAATGTTCTACTAGTATAATGATTATACCATGGAACTTCCTTGTAAGTTTCCCAAATACAGAAAATCTATTCAAACCACCAGAGAACCTCAATCCCGCCATTTTGATTGAGCAAACAGCCTCAACGAAAACATTTGCAACAACGAGTCAATCTAGCCGCCGTCTATCACAACACTCCACCACCCGCTCTAATGGAAAGCTGAAGACGCTGACGCAATCTCACGGAGAGGATGGCAAATACCGCCATCTTGGGAAAACAAAACTTAATTTTCTCTTTTTGCCCCGAAACTGCTTTGTAACGTGAGTTGACAGAACGTAGAGCAGAATGACTACATAATAGTGAAAACTCGTTAACTTTTGTTTCAAAATCTAAAATAAGTCGCATATCTAATCGCACTAAGAAACTAAATGGCGTTTCAGTAACAAAATCTGTAACTAACATTTCCACAGACCACTATAAAAACAAAGACGTATCTACACAAGCAGAGTCGCTCGGTTCGGAACATTTCACGTCCAAGACGTTTACGACTCAGCCGGAAACGTATGTGCAGTGTAAATGCCACTTAAAATGGAGATTTACAATAGCGACCGTAATTTTCAAGGATTTCTGTTTTATGTGGACGTAATAATAATTGTTCTTTACAGGCTATATTTCTGCTGTTATTTTTGTAAAATTGAAAAATACGGTAACCTGACGATGGTTGTATCTTCCCTAAATTCTCTATGTTTTGGCTGCAGATTCATTATGCACATGTTCTTTCTAAATGTACTTAATGTAATTTTGACGAAAGGTAACGACGAGCTTTACGTTCACGTAATGTCCAGTGACTTGAAGGTATAGGCGTAGAACGTACGACCTCGGTTTTAGTAATCTGTGCTTAGTTTATTTTAGGACATCATTGCCGATATTACATAGCAAATTTTTGTTTCGTCTTATCTATGTTTATTACTTATGTATATTGTAAAATAATATTGTGCTTTGTCCTGAATAAGTAGGTATGATTTATATTTATTTATATTCCTATAATCATAGGAATTAATCAGTTACTAATTAGTAACGTAAGTAACTTACACAGATTCTTACATTCGTAGCTAGAGAAACGTTGATGCACAGCAATAATTATTTAACAATAAACTTTCGAATGTAGAAATATGCGTATTGTGTACCGAATTAATTTATTGTTTTAAATCGTAAGTACCTACCACCAATCAACCTACCTATAAGTATAACCTTTGGAAAAACCGGAAACCGAAGATTTAAGTTCATTATGATTATCTAATAATCTAACAAAATTAACCCCCCAAATAACCGACGCGCCTGAAAATCATCGTCCCTCAGAAAAACTAATAAGGTCCAACCATCGTGACAGTTGACAAATTCGTTAATTCCTCACCCCCGGGCCTGGGGTGGAAACTACCCCCACATGGGAAAATAAGGGGATGTTTTTGGCAGGAATTTGTTGGTCTCGGCACTGTGCGATTGATGGTCCTGCGAGATTTCCTATTTGCGATCTTATAACGGAATATACTATCATTAGGGTTGGCGAACTTTCGAAGAAACTATTCACTGTTAAGATGCTTGATAGATAGGCAACTAATAGAAGGTCGCTAAAATACTAATCACTTCTTAGGGTCAACTCATTTTTCAGTCATAATGAACTTTTTGTTCTACGACTTTAAGTTCGTTATGTTTTTTTGTAACATAACGAAGTTGCCCTAATTTAATCTTAAGTTTATTTGGGAATTAATTATGCTTCCGGTTCGTCACAATCTAATGTCAAAATACCCAAAACGTCTTTTTCTCATTACAACTGAAACTGTAACACAAGAAACCCAAAATGACTTAATCTCATAATGTCTGAAATGAACTAGACTCAATCGGTCTATTTTGTTCCTAAAAGAATATATATGGCAAACGTTTTTTGTATATTGATTTGCAATGCATAAAAATATTGTCATAGCATTATTATCGCTCGTGGAAAAGCGAGCTTACAGGAAATCCGATAAGTCCTAAATCGCATCACTTTGTTGAAAAGCAAACCATATCATGTTGACAAAATGCTTTTACTGATATAGTTTGACATTTAAACTTAATTACCCTAAAATATCTAGTTGGCATTATCATTATTATCTACTTTTTATATCTATGAAATTACTGAGTTAAAGCTCTTGATTTTGAATACACTCAAAATTATTTATGTTTTAAGTTATGGTGTTGTTTTTTATTTGGTGTGCAATAATGATGTATTATTGTAATTAGAATAACAAAGATATTTAGAAATGAAAACGAACAAGTATGGACTATAATCTATCTAAAAGATTTTGTTAAGTTTTAGTGGGTGAAAACCGATTTCGTCCGAAACGCGTAAATTCAGCCACGGGCTCTATTGTCTCGGTTACACGTGCCACATACTTAGCAGGGCGGCGGAAATAATATTTTCAAATACCAAGACAGTCCTTTTAAAGATAACACTTCTAAACTAAACTAATATTAAATTGATCTAAAAAATTGTTAGGAGCCGGAATGAGGCTTTGTAAAGTAATTCTAAAAACTACGCAATTACGCAACAATTCACCGCCTGTGTTGCAATATCGGTGATCTCTGGGTGAAGAATGCAGCAGATTGCCGTCCGGCCCGGATTGCCGCGTGCGGGAATGCTCCTGAATGTCCCGGAATGTCCGGAAATGTCCGAGTCACTTCACTTATTGCTATGTATTCGTGACGTTCCGGCACGGAATGTGACGATTTTTGCCACGGAACTATTCTGTTAGACTATTGTGTCGTTTGCGACTTTAATTCGTAGACGACGATTTGTTTAAAAACGTAAAACCACGTTCAAAACCAATAATACAATACAATATATCCTCTAGATACAAGTGAGGTTTCTTATCGAAGCAACCGGAAGAAAAAATACTGTCGGTCTGTTTTTTTATGAGAATGAATGACGTGACGAGCTATTCGTTCACCTGATGTTAAGCGACACGGCTGCAAATAACAGGACAGTGTCACTCGGAACTTTAAAATAATAAAGTTTCGCGTGACACTGCACTGCGCACTTCATCCAGAGACATCACGCAGTCTAGTAATCAGATCACTAGACTGTGTAATCAGGTCATAAAGTCTCATTTGCCCAGTAATTTCACTGATTGATCGGCCACAGCGTAGATGCAGTGGCCACAACCATATGCAGTTTTCCGAGGATGCCATTATACTGTCAGAAGCATGAATCTCCATACTTCGTAAATTACCAGTAAGTAAGCCAAATAATTTATCTAAAAAACCCTATAAAGCGAACTGCTATTAAAATCTTTAATAAAATCAACGTCACTGGTTAAAACAGATTCCATTATAGTTACTATATTTTGTGTAGCCACATAGCTAAGAACTCTTTTTAACGTTCATTTAAAATATTCCTTCGAAAATCAGAATAAGGTCCTAGGAGCTATTACGATGGAATCTTTCCCTAAGCATCCACAAAGCAGTTTGGCGACTAGAGTCCGCGGAATTCGGGAGTCACCGCGCTTATTGCGCTCACAATTGATGTTTGTCCGAGACCCTTTGTTTGGGATGCGAATCTCTGAATACCTACAGATATAAAATGAACTGCTTCTGTTATTAAGCTAAAGTTCAACCTTATTATCTACAAGTTCTCGTTGCTGCAGACAACTTGTCTTCTTCTTTTCTTCTTTCTTCAGTGGATCATCTTATTCAATGGCTCTTCTCTTTTGCCATCGATATGTGAGTTGTTCTTGTTCTATTGTTAGAACAATTTAAAAGTAAAACAGATAGTAAACCCACGACTATATAATTTTAGAATTAATTAGACTATGAATAAAAAGAACGCAATATAAGTCAAACAGCAAGAATACAGTCCCAGATTTGAACTAGGTGAATAGAAACGAAGAAACATTTGACAAAGCAATATTGTGTAGCGGTAACTCATTTGATCAAGACGTAGCACCAGTAGCCAAATGGAGTGACGCAGTTAAATGCAATAACTAGAACCAATCTGAATGGACTAAGATAAAATGAAGGAGGCTTTAACATTACCGTTTGATATCATAAGCATGTCTAAATCATGATATTGAAATACACACTTAAACGATTTTCTACGTAAAACTAGTAGGTAAATAGAAACGTCATTAGTATGTATGTAATGTTTATGATAATCAAAAGTAAGCTTATCTGTTCTATCTATTCAATTCAAAGTCTGATTACACCAAGTGTGTTATATAAACAGAACTCCGCTGTAGCTCGTGATCAAATCGAGGGGACTGAAGAGAGTTCGAGCACTCTCAAACAACTTGAATTAAGTGGACAATCGTGATCGTCATCAAGTAAATTGTCCAGTCACAAGACTTCACAGAAACGAGAAAATGAATTCCCGGATCTGTCTTTACCTGTTACATATACTTAGTTACGTTGCAAACGAACCAGTTTTGAATGAAATTACCAGTTTTTTGGGGCTGTCAGATTGTAAACGTGAAATAGACTAAAATGATAAAGTTTTCGGAATAATTGCTCTGAACAAAAAAAATTACTTCAGTCTAAACCAAAAAGATGCTGGTTGCTTAAGATGTTAACAACTTTATGAAAAACAAATTCATAAACTAAGTAGAAGACATCACTACAAATCCGATTATTTTCTTCGTAAATAGAAGTCAAAAAGTTTTTTAGATTACACTGTATGTAGATAAAGCCAATGACAAAAAAATATATCTGGAAAACTATAAGCCTCGTGAATAACTAGTAGAAAACCACGAACAAAAGTTTAATAACAAATATTACTATGACACCACGATGAATACCGCATTATAATTTGACACCCCATAAATTACTAATCCCGAATATGCCCAATATAAAAATGGATATGACAAATAGATTGGTGGGCATTATTATGAATGTGGAACAATATACAGGCAAGGGTTGGGCGGCCGTATTGTGGGATTAGAACGAGGTTATTTACATCAGACGATACGATCAGACGATTATGTATTGATCAAGTGTCTACTAGTTTTTATCGATGCCTAGCTCGGAACTACTGCTTTTAATAAGCTAGATGTGGTATAGATGAAAAGGTCATATTTTTACTAATTCTGCTGTAGAGATATAAATGAAATGCGCTGAAATAGAACGAAAGACTCTATATTATAACCTGGAGACGGCGGGTTCGATTCCCGCGACAGGACAAGTAGCTATGGGCACCGGAAAACAATAAAGCGCTAATACTTGTTCTGTGTCTGGGTGTTGTGGGACCATCATGGTCCTTGTAGTTCCTGGGTCCCTAGATACAGGGCATCCTAGTTAGGGTCTATGATCTATGTGATCGTTGAGCGTTATTTATTTATTACGTTAGTATTTTCTGAGTTCCTGTATAACAAAGTTTGTTATAGACACCATATTAATAAAATTATGAGTCACAAAGTCACAACAGACAAAATCGGATCGTGTATACTAAAACAGTGTCAAGGAGAAAGAGAATAGGATAATAATCGCTATTACATTGATATAAATCAGATATGACAATATCCCGAGGGATCGTGGTAATAAGAGCCTCGTGCGGCTTTGCATATATTTGGAGACAGTATCATTCGGAGATTTCGGAGTATAGTAAAAGGATTTTTTGTTAATTGAAAGTTTACAAAACTGGAAATATGCATTATATACTACTTAAAAAAATAACATTATCTACTAAAATCATGCGGTGGACATTTTCCCTTCTAGATGTAAACCTAACATGCGTTAATATAGCTAACAAAATGACGCTATCTCTAGGTGCTAGAGTGCTAAACACGACCAATAAAATTATTTTTTAACACAAATAAATATAAATACTTAAGTAATGAAAGTTGCTAAATAAATATTTTTTCTATATTATCCTGAATACAGTACAATACTTTGTCTTTTCGCAAGCTTATAGTTGCTAAATTCATATATTTTATGAAGGTTACATACCGTACTTTTTTTAGGGAATCGTTCCTTAAAAAAGAATGTTTAAGTTTTATGATAAAATCCGAGCCCATACTTATTTAGTTATTTCTTATTATTGTAGTTGTACGTAAAAAAATAAACTTTTCCCTTCCTATTTAGTAATTTCTAGATGGAATGAATGTGAAACAAGAACAGAATACTTATAATCTTCTTCGGCAACTAGTTGCGTGGTCGATTTTTATTCTCATTGGCAACTAGTTGCGATGGCGCAGATTGCACTTTGTTATCCGTTTGGCTGTCAGTTTGTCTAGCATGTCCAATTTAATATTAACTAATAATAATGCAGACATACACGTCCATTGAGTGATGATAATACACTTGGTATTACTTATTTTAAATAAAATCAAATTATAATACTTTTGTATTAATTAAATTACCTGTGTTTAAAAAGTAGAGCACATCGTAAAAGGATTCAGTGTTATTTCAATAAATGCAGTCACATTTGCGACTATTATTTTTGCACTTGAAATGCACCGGTTAACGTTTCCCTTACACAGTTTATTAGTCACAACTGCCACTTCATATTTTCAGTGCAATTTCAACCTTACACAGGACGTCACAAGGGTGATAGTCCTATACGTAGGAATGTGATCTCTAACTGCTAGGTTTGCTAAAACACTTGAGCAACTGGCGCTGATGTCGCGTCGGCGAATCAAAACATTTGGAAAGCGCGCGAAATGAACGGTGCCCAATCAAAACACGGTAATTTGATTAACGAATATGGGGTGTGTTATGAAAATGGAATTGATGTGTGTACACTTCGACCCTTTCTACGAGTGCAGCGGTTAGTATTGTTGTAGTGAAAAAAAATGAAAATGTTGACCCTAGCACTCTTGAATCCAGTCCCCATTTCACTCAAATTCTAATCCGAATCAATCCCAATTACAATGTTAAATAATTTGTTAAAAATGCGTATGGTGTAGAAATGAGTCGATTACATTTAGTTCCATAAAACTCCACGGACAAAGATTCCAATCGTGTGCTACTATCGGATTTAAGAGTACCAAATGCAAATGGCACGATTTCGTTCCATATCCCAAATTACGATTGAAATCGAGCGTCAAGAGTTGGTCAAGAGTAACCCTGCTGGACTGACCACTCCCATTCCTAATGTCTATGCGAATAATAAAGCCAAACAGCAGTAAAATGACAATATTTTCAACAGATTTTGCAAAAGGTCAATATTTTTTTCACGTTATTATTTCATTACTCGATGAGTCATTTATGTTTTCATTCATTATGACAATTGCAAATACAGGCGGGTTCTTTTTACTCGTTTACAAAAGGCTCGAGTGTCACGGCACACCCTGTAATGCAACTGCCAATCGGGGGATTGCATCAATTAAAGTTTGTACGACTGAAACCGGCGAAATTAAAAACATGGTCTCATATTTAATGTTTTGATGAAATGTTTTATGGCCTGTAATTTGTTTGACATTAAGACTTTTGTAGGTTATTTTTATTATAGTACATAGTTATTATGCTTAGAACTACCTATAAAAAGAATAGGCTGACCTCAATGAGCCACTAAAGATAGTAATATTTAAAGCTTGTTTTTAAGTGTAATTTACCCTATCTGATGGTTAGGACTGTGTTATTGTAATTGTAGTTAAAACAAAAAGTACTGCCAAAGCTTGTGAGTGTAAAACTAAACAACTTTACCTGCCACAGTTCGAAAATCTAAGTAGTGAAATCCATTCATACCAAAGTCACACTCTTTTTAAGCGTATAATTCACTAACTCCGTAATAATCTAGGATGGCAATTTACAATTAAATTTATTGTTTAAATAATGACATCCTGTTGATGCGCAGGCGCTCGACACGTGCCTCCCGACCAATTTTATAAGACCCTTTATTTGATCCGCGTTATTAAAAATTGGAGGTCACCCTATGAAAACTATTTAATTTGTTTAAACTTTAACATTTTAGACTTTAAAGTTAAAGGAATAAGGACTTATTAAACGAATATCAAAGATTGTTTACATTTTGAGATGCATTGAAATACTTCACAGAATTTTCTATTTTAGGATTTAGTCCATAAAGTCGAGATTTGTTAAACAAAACTGTGCTGGATTTTTAGAAATGCTCTCATGATGAATGAGTTTTTACGGAACAGTTGGTTTCCAATGAGTGGTTTCGAATGCTGGTAGTTAATTATAATAACATTAGTCAATATGTTTAAGTATTTTATGTTAATATGCTGTAAATTAATGGATTTACGTTTAAAGGAAGTGGCGGTGCGGGCTGTTTTTTTGTATATTTTTTGTACTATTACAGAATACAAATTACGTACTTTGGACTTGCGTATTTTATTTATTACATGAAGGTTTATAGGTAAAGATCCTCCTTCCTCCCATAGCTCTAAGTTTGAACTTAAAAGATTCAAAAACTTTGCAGCATTCACTCAGATAACAGTGTAGAAAGACTAGCTGCGAATGTTAGGAAACAGAGTTCGTATTCAGAGACCCTAGTCCGAGTGTTGCACAGTTTGCTCTCGTAAAGTGTCGATACTCACGACCGAGCTGCTCACCGGATGTTGCGTCATTGCGTCAGGTTTCTACGTTTTGTATAGACGTTGTGTATGGTGTCACGAAAACCGCGTATAGCTATCACATGCATTCTGGGGTTGACAATTCGCTCACTAAGGGCGCTTGTCGTGAGACCATACAAAAACGCATCACTCACTATTCACCGTGAGACGTGAAAACTATTAGAACTACACTCTCAGTACGAATTATGTATCCTAACTAATGAATAAGATTAACTACTCTGTGAATAGACACACCGCAGCATATCAAAGCTAGATGGCTCATCAAGTTTAGTGATCATACAAAAACGTCTTAGGTAGGTAGGTGCATAATATCTATTAGGTATTTCTCATAGGTCAACGTGCTACACCTTCGACTGCATCTTCATACAAAAAAGGTCAAGCTTACATGATAAATCACATACGCCAGGAGGTCATGCTAACAAATTACTATTTTGAAGTTCGAAACACCACGGGTCATTTCAACCCTATAAACGCCAGCCAATTTGAATAAAGACCGTAATGATTAATATCACGAAATCAGCCGACGAAATCCTCAATCCCTTCGGGGGTACTTCGAGGCCATTCGGGGGCCTTCGGGAGCACTCGGGCGTTGCCCAGCAGGGGCGCTAGGGCTGAGCTAATCGTGATAATGTGTTTATTGAATTAGAGGCGCGTGCGGCCGCCACGCGGCAGACGCGTCGGTCGCAAATGCTCTGGTCTTTGAGGAGGCTAATCACTGATTTTTTGGATTGTATGGCACTTTGATTCTATTAAAACTATGATAGAGAGATCGATGTTAAAGATCAGTGGAAGTAGATGATAGAATTCTTCAAGTTATGGGAGTAAAGAAAGATCACTGAAGTTTTAACGAATAGGCTGAAAGTTCGAAGTTACCTCTTAGATAAATCGTTTTCAAATTTATGACGACTTGGCTACAGATCTACTTATAAATTGAACGCAAATACATTTTCCGTTACTTAACAGAAAATGAAAAAATCAACTTTATCACCATTCTTATAAACACAACTTTTAGTTAGAGAATCATTTATTATACAACAAATACTATCAAAAATAACTTTTATGAAAGTATGTAAAAGAAACAAAACTAACAGTAACTGAATCAACAATGCAGGTGTCGGATTACAGAAACGCGGGGCCAAAGAGGGCTGAGGACATTAATTTAATTATCCTCCTCTCCCGAGACTCTGATATTGTATGGGAGCGAGAACTGCACAGCATACGAAATTACGAACGAACTGTCATTTTTTCGCGTGAGAAAAAAAATCTCACTTCTGATTTTCCGACGGTATCCCCAGAAGAGATCAGGTTGCGTGTGGATAAAAATAAAATATAAATCTGAATTGTTATGTTTTGTGACGGTTCGTTGTTAGATTTTTGTGTGGGAACGTGATATTTTGTAGTCCTGGTGGAATAAAATTGGGAACAGGAATTTCAACACGTCAGTTAGATTAGAACAGTGATTGTCATAGTCAAGAAAAGGTAAATGACATCATTATAAAAGTTATGTTACATTCAAAAGGAATAAATAAAATTATTATCAACCTCAAAATCGTTTAAGTTGAAATAAAAAGATAACTTTCCTTAGCTACGAATTACACAAATCTAAAAGCTACGTCTTTGTAATCATCCAAATTAGTAACGACAGCCTAAAAAGCAATACTAAAATCAAAACAAAACATAAATCTTTTAACGCCATTAATCTCCACATTCACAGTTTAATAAACTATGTGCTTAACGTTAAAGAAAGCGCCACTAAAAACGAAGAATCCGAAGCTCTTGAGAGTCCTTAATTAAACTCGAGGCACGTAGAACTCCTTGATTCAGTCCCAGGGGGTTGAAAGACACCCTCTACCCCACCCCTTACCGCTGTCCTTTCCACCCCGTTCCTTATGGACCGCTTAGATTTCCACCCCCTTAGGTTATGTGGACGGAATACTTGAAGTCTGGAATCTTGTACGAAGAATTGGTTTCGAGAGATTGGACAGTTAGTTTTATGGCTGTTATTTTTGTTGAGGTTGTGTGGTTTGGAAATAATATATTGTTTTCTTGTAACAGTTTGTTATATTTTAGAAAATTTGTTACATTCCTTGGTGTGAAATTGTTAATACCGTTGATAATCTACTGCATTGTCATATTTGTTACACTGATGAAGGTAATAATAGAGACCCAAAACTTATTAAAAAAGATGCAAGGATTTGCAATTAAAAATATTTGTACTAATTTGATAAAGAGAGGACGCTGTAATTGAAATTCTTTATCCAAAAGTTCTCACGCCAAAAAGAAATCCAAGCCCTTGGCGCAACCTCATTTGCATATTGCTACAATTTCCTCACAAAATGGCGTCTTCCGCATCCTATTACTGAGCAGCCAGCCTCTTTGAACAACTTTGGAGATGTCTCTTTGCTATTTTTAAGCAGAAAAAGGCTTTAAAAAGTAATCAGAGGGGCTGTGAACAGAAATTTAAAAACATTTGGCACAAGCCGTGGCAATTTCGAAGTGTTTTATACCTTTTAATTCTGTTCTTTGCAATCTTTGCCAGTGGGAATCTTTTTGTGAGAACGATATCGTTTACTTTTAATCCGGCGGGAATTAGATTGGTTATGTTTCGTGCTTTAGTACTGCTGGAAATTGAAAAGCTTTTTGCCTATTTTAGTTACGTTAGGTTCTGAACATAGGTACTTTTTCTTTCTTTACGTTACCTTAACTTTTTCTTTCTACTTTAAGTAGGTACCTACACTACACACACACGTTCGAAATTCTATGTCATACCGGGTTCTTAACATAATACAAGGATTTTAGTTCCTAAGCTTTAAATAATTAACATTAGATATTTGTAATTGCTATCTCAATGTAAACTAATTTCACAAATGCTTTTTAAATTTTTCGCCGCAAGCCGCGGTAAGGGAAGTAATGCGAATGAAAAAATAAAACCGAAATACAGCCGCTGTGTAATTATTCCGAGAGCTAATGTGCCACTTGTTTATTCCCTGACTAATTAAGAGAAGGAAGAGTTTTTAAAAAAGCGCTCTAACTGAAGCATTGGAGTGAATCAAACATTCATGAGATGGAATGAACAACGTCTGCGTAATTGCATTACCAATCCTTCTTTTTTAATATCACTTTTTGGTCTTAGTGTATGACATAATATCTGATCCTTATCAAAAAGAATTAAATTGGTTGTGAATATTACATAGGGCTTCTGCAAGGTGCCATTCTGGGTCTGCTGTCTTACCTATCTGCTCTCTTTCTATGAAATTGCATGAATAATTGAAGTTGCCAACATACGGTAATTACCACGACTATCTTAACTAACTAGCTGTAACTACTGACTAAAATTACCGTACTAACAACAGGTAGAGAGGTTAGGGAAGTTCCGGGCACAATTAGCGAATTAAACCGGGCGAGGTGACAAATCGCGATCCCGCGGTCCCACGTCTTGACGTTGACTAATCACCGTCATTTAATTTAGGTGGCGTAATTATAAATAAAATTTCAACGATAAATTGTCTAGGGGTACATTAATCAAGAAGTTGGGACACTGATTAAAATGCCGTTCGAGCAACTATTCGCTAAGTTGATATCGTTAATAATTTACACGTGGAGGGTAGGATTGGGGTGAGATCAGGTGTGTGGTTGGTTAATTTATCTGTATTTGGGTTGTAAGGTGTTAACTGTCTGATAGCTATTTGTTTAGGTACCTTCTTAACTATCAGTATAATGTGTTATAGGGAGAAAGTGAGGATTTGTAAGTTATATAGTACTTATCTATGTTTGCCTATACCTATTATACATACCAAATTACCTTTATAATTTACTAATTTTGAAATTTTGAAACCTTAAATACTGTCCTTACTCTTTATTATTTCTATATTGGCACGATCACTAGTCAACTTTAGATGAAAAACGCGGGCATTTTCATAGTTTTCTAATACAGTTGTGCACTTTTTTACCAGAAAATTTTCATAACGTTCCCCTACATTTTCTATGTAATTTTATTCATCTCCATCCACAGACCACCCTACAGAGAAAACATGTGCCCAATAACTAACCGAACCTTCTTTACCATCTCTCTTCCACTTAATGTTAAATCAGGCTGTGTCCCTCTCGCACTCACTGTCAAAGCAATGAAAACGACGAATCTATGCGTCTGAATCACGGACGATGGAACCCCACCCTTGTCTTAAATGAACTGGGGAGAGGAGGTACTACGATAGGTATGGATAGTTATGGTGTAAGGGGTGCTGAGACGTCTTATGTAGCACTGTTTTGTTTACTATGAAGCTTTGTTACAGGAAAAGGTAGGAAGAGATGTAGTAGTTTTATGATAGACTTTTAGCAATAGTTAGTGAATGATGTGTATTTGGATACAATATTCAGATTTAAAAATAACACGATCAATGTAGATACTTTGTAGGGTGACTTATTTTATTTGTAAGTACTAAGAATGGACTTTTGGAAATTCAACCTAGTGACATAAAGATTAATATGAAAAAAAAACCGCAGGTTGCGGGTATTGTAAATTGTATATTTGTGATGGGATGGGCCATAATCTTTTTCTATGATGTTTCAGTGGAAATTAATCAGAATTCTAAATCTACAGGAAGAGAGTAAATAATCCCATCAGAGAGAATCTTGATTCTGCAGTTTACCTAAGGTTATAAACTTGATAAGAATCTGTGCCAAATAGAGCCGGTTTCACATAATGCTGAAAGGCCACGTCCACAAGCTGTAAACAATGAACAGTTAATAAACACTTATCCCTTATCAACTGTAACTAACCTGACAAGGGTTCAAGCACTGAATTATTAAGCCACAAGTACGCCCCACTGCTTGACAAATTGTTTTATAATTGATGACCTGCTAGTAGGAAGTGGTAAATACTATAAAGTTAACACAATGATATCAGTGACAGGGAAATTGTAAGGGAATTTGATGAAGAATGAAGATATAAGGATTGATGATGTCATAAGGACGTGTGTAAGTGATGAGTATTAGAATGTGTTAAGCCTTTTATAAATTAGTTATAATCCAATACGTAAATAAAGAACGTACGTACACAAGATGGGTTTTTTACCAATAGTAATTAAGATAATTAATGGTTAAAACCTAATAAATTCTACCTTATGGTCAAAAGTTGTTAGAGTTTTTAATCATTAACGAGAAACTCAAATCAATGAAAAAACCCATTCTAATTCTACTCACATATAGCTAGGTTTTTAATATTACTTATAAGTAATATTACAATAATAAGAATTATATTAATATAAATAAAAATACATAAAATATCAAATTCACTTAGAGACGTCATCTTAGATATGATAAAACTACCAAGAAGAAATGATTTTTAGTTAAGTCATCTACGTCGATAAAAAAGTGAAGGTAAAAGAAAATGATGCATAATCTAAACACCAAAGACCTGCACGCTATCTTTATTCTGTACAATAGTGTTAAAGCAACAAAAGGTGCTTAGAGATCACGATAACACTTGCGGGGACGACGTAGTCCAGAATCTCACTCGGTGACGTCACGCCACCGCAACATTATAAATTCACGAAGAGCCTGAAGACTTCGGACACACGGTTGCTAAGAATGGAAAATCAGCGTACCTATATCCATGTAAAAATAGTTTCAGAGATGAGTGCAGAAAATACTGAATTCTACTATGTATACGGGAGTTTGGAGCTTTAATTTGATATAATATTTTTGTTATTCAAGTGTTTTTTATATCTGTAAGGAAACATTGCTTAGATGGATATAGAACCAAATTATTTAATTGTCATAGTTCAATTTTAATGTATAGAGTCTTGTGAAAGATGTTTGTGAGATACTACCAGATTGCTTACCATACGACATATGCATATTGCGTTGCATGTCTATGGGATCAAAATAAATAAATGAAACATAATTGAGAATGTCGGCTAAATAATTCCATATTTGTAATGAATTGTATGCAAGAAGTTAAAGAATTTGCTCGTCAAGCTCATCTTTTTCCCAATCAATGTGTATCTGTAACCCAATCCACTGCGGAAACCACAAACTCCTCAGAAATCATCCCTCTCTTGTTAATGCACATTAATTATAACCGGGGGATTTAAGATGTTTTGACAACGTTACGTTTTGAGTTATGGTAAGTAAACGGACGAGGAAGTTGCGAGTTTGGGGTAATCCGAAACGGTAATAGGGGTTGTTCCCGGAGTTGGGAGTTTAATGAGTCTTCGCCTCGATTAGTGGATACATAAAACGCTTCATATTTTTATCTTATTTTTGGCGTGAAATCATGCTGTGATTGGTTGAATTTTTTGTAATTCCAAATTACAAATTTGTTGGTTAGAGCAATGAATTGGTCATTTCTTTTGGTCTGGTAGGTGGTAGGTCAATGAATTGGTCATTGTGATTCCGAATTCTTTTGTTGGTTAGGTCAGTACATTGGTCAATATCTTAGAGTATAGTACCTACATAAGATGTTTACTCTAAGTTCAATATACATAGTTACTAAACAAGGTAAAAGTAATATCAAATCTTACCAGTATGTATATAAGTGTGTTTCTTCTGAAATGTTAATCGGGGTTGTTCCCGGAGTTGGGTAGTGGATACATAAAACGCTTATTTTTCTCGTTTTTGGCACTAAGCTGTGATTGGTTTATTTTTTGTAATTCCAAAATACAATTGATTGGTCAATAGTCAATATACATACTTAGATAAAACAAAGTAAAAGTAATACCTAATGAGTCTTATGTCGATTATTGGATACAAAAATCACTTCATATTATTTTCTTGTTTTTGACGCTCAGATGTACTGTGATGGGTCAGTTAATCAATATACATAGTTACATGGTAAAAGCAATATCAAAACTTACCAGTATGAATATAAGTGTGTTTCTTCATATCAGATTTCTGATGGAATCGCTTGCCGCAGTACTGGCAAGGATACGGCCTGGTGTCGGAATGGATGAGCAGGTGAGTAGATAGGGTACTGGATCTCTTGAAGGTCTTCCCGCATTGCTTGCACTCGAACACTTTCTCCACACTGTGCACGGCCCTGGAGAGGGGGGGTTGTGTGAGATACTGAGAGGCGAAAAGTTTTTGTAACATATCACCAAATGATACGTAATCCAGGGGAAAAAGCATCATCAATGATCATCATCATAATCAACAACCTGAAGACGCCTACGGCTGAACATAGACCTCCCCCAGAGAGCACCAGCTTGTGTGGCTGCTCGCCTCCCGGCTCCCCGCGGTTTTCACCATATCGTCTGTCTACCTAGTGGAGACATACTCATAATACGAAACCGGGATGCATCTGCATTCGCATGATACTTATTTGCATAATATTAGGTAAAAAAAATGAAAAGCGCACGTGCGAATAACAATTGAACGCACAGCAGACTAACCTGATATGGAAAGTGTAATATAGATAGTTAGTGTAGATTTTATAAAGAAACAAGGGAAAAGAACCCAAAATCCTAAAGCAGGTACAAAGTTTAGAATAAGACTCACCTGTGTTGACTAAGACTAATCTCGTGTCCAAAAGTTTTGCTGCACAGTTCACAAGCAAAAGGCCTCTTGCCGTTATGTGATCTACGCGCATGCACTTCGAGTCCATGAGGAGTACTGAACATTTTTTCGCACTTGACACAAGAATACACATCTCCGATTGGCAACGGCCTGGATAATGGTCCTGGAGCTCCTAATACAGCTGCTCGCAATCTCAAAAGCTCAGGCCCAGCAGCTTGAACTGCATGAAGGTATAAATTGCTGTATCCACCCCAACCCGGCAAGCCAAGACTTCCCGCGTCTCTCAAAAACTCAGCAAAAGGCAATGGTGGATACAAAAATGGCCTTTGAGGTTGAACTCTTGGAGCATCAGGTCTTAATAACGCGCTGACTGAAAAGGCCTCTGATCGTTTTGGAGGTGACGTGGAATCTGGTGGTCTTCTAGGTGATGATGGAGGTGAATCCACTTCAAGTTCGGGAGAGCTAGACCGCACTGATCGAGGTGATTGAGGTGAGGGATCCCAGCAAGGACTTCCGCAGCGCGATGCTGGTGAAATGCCTTCTGCTCTTGTTTCATGGTGATGAGCATCATCTTCATCTTCGTCTGTTTTATCACCAACTAGACGGTTGATGCCAAACTTGATTTCATCTGGAAAGAAAGTTTTAGATTAATGTCACATTAAAAACAATAATTGTCTCGATGTTCGAGATCGATCAACCATCAACAACTCAACATGTTGTAAAAGTTGATTTCTTTTCAAACTACATTATTTGAATAGCATCATCTCACTCAAACAAACTAATCCTAGCATAATCTCACACTATCCCACAATAAACCCCAATTGTTAGTTTACAATAGCTCGGAAACAGCCCCCAGAACCCATTCGCAATTGTTGTACACAAACCTACTCTGAAACTGCACAGGTGCTGCACTTGTCGCGCGACGAAATGGGCCGTATCATGTCGCAGCAGCAAATTGACTTCGACCCTCCAACCCTCCGCGCCCAACCCCAGTAATTAACACGTCGGGTCGAAAAGACCCCCACAATCTTTTTTACGATTTGGTAATCCGGGGCGCGACTAAACGCAACTAACGCGAGCATTGTTACAATTTTGTTTAGTTTGCCGCTTGAACTATTGTTGTTACGTTGAGCTGTTTGATTGTTAATTTGATTTTTGTATAGTGAAAATAATTTTGTTACTATTAAATACGAGCTGCAAAAGGAACTGTTAGCTTTAAGGATTCACATAAATCATAGAAAAGTTACATACACAATAGTACAGTAGGTATCTATGAAACGCTAAATGGGAAGAAGCGTGTGCTTAATATATACCTACTTCTCTGTTATCAAAATTGATGTTGTGATCGATCATAAAACTTATCATATTTATGCTCATGACGAAATATCGTAAATGCATTTTCGTAAACTGGATTTGCTATTAGTTTTTTGTCTAAAAAGACTAAATTGTCAAGTCACGTAAAAAATCATTGAGACAATGACAAAATTGACTACCTACAATGTTTATTGTCCCCACCAAATAAAATTCATACATCATCAAAGAACCATCAGCTGAAACTCACGCTGTCCAAAAACAAACATCCATCTAGCCGAGACAAGTTCCACTAATGAAGAGCGACCCCTATATCTGAAAAGCAGCAGCTGTCGGTATTTGGAGCGGAACCAATCGGCAAACTTCGGCCGGACTCGGCAATGACACGGGAGTCATGAGGACCCCCAGAGCAGGACGAGCACATTTCACGCCCGGACCTCTTCTAACAATGCCAACCGTTCAAGGGTTACTCTTGCACTTGTTTGTTTGTCCCCTCCGCGACACGGTTTTATTACCCCATAGTATTTATTACATATTAATGGTTATTTAGATTCATTGTTCAGTCCAGACAGTATGCTCGAATTTATGGCAGTGCAAAATATTGAATGGAACCCTCCGGGAGTGAAATGTAAAGAAAGTTTAGCTCTATTGTGCTCTTTTGTAATTATATGGAATGATTTTGATTTGGAAATTTATACAGAGGAAATAATAGTCATGATTATTGACACTTTGAATTATTGGGTTTTCATTTCTGTGTCAAGGTTCAAGAATCAAAAAAATCAATCAATGTATAAGATTTTATACAATTAGAAAACTTATAACCAGTGAAAATCAAAATAAATAGATTATTCATTATCAGTTTTTTTTTTCAATTTTTTTTTAAATAAATATTACATAATAGTACGTACAACTCAGCGCTAGAATCTGAGCTATATCTATCTTAAAACATTAATACGTTTTACAGGCTAAAAAACGCCTTTTTAAACTTTTAATACAAAATGTTAATAATTCAGAAGTTCTCATTTAATCATAATCGAGGGTAGTTACATTTAGTTTTAACATAAATATTCTTTCTACGTACTACTAAGCTACTTCATACGTTTATATCGCGGAGAAATGGTTGGGTATTAGTGAATTTCATTGGAAGTTACTTTATTATACTTGCTAATTCAAATTCAAATTGTGTAATTCATCATTATCACCATCATCATATTTTATGAAAAATAGGAAAATATAGAGTTGAACAGCAAACTTACATAGTGCTCAAGTTTCGTTCGAATCAGTGTAACCCTTCAGACATCGCGCTTGGTCAATAATACCCCACCATATTAAATCTTGTATATTTTGTCACGCTCCCCGTATAATTTATTAGAAAATTTTATTACAAATCTTGATTAACGATTTAGACGTGACTTTGCATTATTTTAACAAATGCACAAAGGGTCTATTTATAATATAAGACGAACCAGTTCATAAAACTTAAATCTAATTTTCGAATATAGATTGTAGTTAGTATCGTAAGTAGTAACTAAATTAGGTCACTGACGAACGACAGTCAACATCGAGTTAGAAAACTGAAATTAGGAACGAGCTTCCAACAGCAGTTTTCCGCAGAGCTATAGCATTGAGCAGTTAAAAAGGAAGGTTAAAAGAGTCCTACAAAGGTAAGCAACGTATTGGTGACGCTTCGGGTTTTACAGATGTCCATAGGCTATGGTGACCGCTTCCCATCAGGTGGGCCGAATAGTTGTTTGCTCCCTTTGACATAAAAAAATTGCCGTAGAAAAGACAACCATTGCGGTTGCGCGACGTGACGTGAGCGCAAAGATGCCCTCTATGCTGCCCTTTGATTAGGTGGAGCGACGAAATACTCAGTAAGCAGTAGCTATTCTGCGTAAGATATCGTCTGGGAAGGCCCAATCAGAAGTGTTCATTAGGAGAGCTCCTGTGAACAGCTAATATGGGCTGATAATGGAAAGGTTTTCACATTAATAAAAAGCACAATGACCATACTACAACGATTGCTATTGCGACTATGCTATTGTATTTACCTAAACTATTTAACTTAAACAAGAATGATAAAGAACGTAAAAACCATTTTAAATTAATGATGGATGTAATTTATTTATCACTGATTGCAGGGACATGATTTATTTGATGTAATTACATCAATACTGCTTGATAAGAATCTATTATCGGTAATGGAATATTACCAATTCAGTGTACGTAGGTACTAAATGTAGCTGTTTTTGATAACCCTTTGGGCTATGAGAGAAATTTTTATAAGAATACTTTGGGTCACATTTATAAATAATACTGAAGCTAGAATAACAATAAGCAAGTTAAGTTTGCAGACATAAAAGCTATACGGTAGTCTAATCAAAAAAACAGGCGGCGGTTCCAGATTGCCATACAGAAATAAAACCTTAACGTCATGTTTAGGATCACCGGGCACAGCTAAGTGGTTATAGTCAGTATGAGCGAAAGTAAAACATCAAGAGCAGCTTAACAGTTTAGCAGTTATAGTAAATCACCAAGCACAACTAGGTGGAGTAAAAATAGTCAGTCATGACCGAAGTAAAATACCAAGCACAACTAAATGGAGTATAAGATAGTCAGTCCTGACCGAAGAAAAACACCAAGCACATCTTAATAGATTACTGAAGAAAATCGAGAATGTATTACATCTTATTCAGTTACAACCCTTTTCTACATCACGTGATTCCTAACGCACTCCGTACGACAACAGACACTTTTAATTTGTTAAAAGCATAGGAAAAACAACAATCTGCATGCATGGCGCAATTTGCGGCGCACCTCTTATAATTAAAATTGCATTAGGCCCGCTATAGCCAGGGTAATGATGCTAATGCACTGTTTGGTTAAGAAAAAAAAAACTGACAGCCTGTAATCCAATTTGCTCGTTTAAAAACCGTCTAACTAGATTGTTCCGAGTTTGGTCCGAGAAGTTTGGTAAGTTAGTGTGAAAAAGCTTGACAGTCATGGTAAATATGAGATAGTAATTCCACGTAATAAAACTAACAAAATGATAAATTCCTATAAGGTTGCCACAAACTGGTTCAGTTTTCTGAACGTCCTGTCACATGCTTTATGTATGTACGCGGATACTGTCATAAACTGCATCGCAAGCCTTGCCTGTCTAAGCAACCTTTTTATCATCTTATCATGAACAAATATAAAACCATAAAATAAAGTAGGATCTTAAAAAATTCAGCCAGTTCCTCTTAGACTAGAATCGATGCAATGGGAAAAATGAAAAAAAAAAAAAGCATTTTAATAATATATTATGTCAAAATAATTATATTATGGATAATATTAGTCTCTCGAGTTCACGATAAAATATTGTACTTTGCTCTGGATCAATAAGCCTGCGATGTCATTATATAAATAAACTGATTAAAAATTATCATTTAAAATTAAAGAAGGTACTAAAAGTTACGCAGTATCCTACTAAACAATCATCATCATCATAGGCAGCCTGAAGACGTCCATTGCTGAACAAAGGCCTCCCCCAGAGAGCGCCACCTTAAGCTCTTGAGCTTTTAAACAATAATCCTTAGTAAAATGAGTAATGATTACTCACGTTATTATTAGTAGCTATTAATATAGGCAAAAGCGAAAGTAAGAGAATGACGCTGATATTGGTGTATGAATGGAAGTCACTGTAACGGCCGAACAAGATTGCGAGAAGAAGGTAGATAGGAATAGTCACGTCATTCATTACCATGAAAAAATATTAAGAAAACTTGGGTGAAGCTTCAAATCGTAATAAGTGCATAATGAGTACACCAATACTACCAACGGTCACATACCAAAATTTCAATAAAATAATACCTACCACTGTAAACATTTCTGTCATGATGTTAATGTTTTAAATTGACAAACTGTCACGTAATCAGAAAATTATGTATAAATCAAATGTTATCATTCGCCTTTAATGCCTTTATCAATCGTAATAATAGGATTTTAATCCCATTTATCTATACTGATTAACTAAATCTAGGATTGTAAATGAACTAATAAAATTCCGAAATATTCCTTTGTATGCGTGCGATCCGCACACTTATGAGCGCGGGCTGTGATTGGTTCCTTTTTTGAGTGCTTGTCTTAACCCTGCGACATCGGAGGCAAACGATTGCCTTCTGAATTAAAGAAATCATTATTTTTATCGCTAAACCTCGGGTTTAATCTTATGGATTTATTTTCTTGTAATCTGTTTCACCGTGTAGATTACATTAATCACAGTTGTAATTTGAAGGCCTTCAAAGCCGTGGTTTTTGACACTTTTGTGATTAGCTTAGGTATTATTATGTTTATTTGTTTTATCTTTACAACTTTGTTTTTCTTTGCGCGGTGCGCTTGATTTTGTATTGTATTATTGGATACTGCGCAATAAAGAAAAGGTAAAAAATTATATAATTTCATGCGCCCTGCATAGCAAACTCGTGTCAAGTCTAGTTTAGCGGTTTTATCTGCGCATTGAAATCTATTAGACAGTCAAAGCTCGCCTATTGTTAAATTGTATAAAGAATGACTAAATATGTAAATAGTTATCAAAACGTGAATTTCAATAACTCTTTCATCTTTCTGAAAAATTATTATAAATTTACGTATGCTAAATTTCATCACATCAGTTGAAGTGGCATTAAAGATGCCATATTTCCCGATAGCAATGATAAATCTGAGTTTGTTGCGGCTTGATCAGAGGAACCAAGTGAAGGGATTAGAGTGACCACGCCTCACTCTTCATCTGGGAACTTGTCACACGTCATGCACATTTGATAAGCTATCGCGGGGCTGCTAAGGACACGAATATACATAACATAATTTGTATGGTTTTACCCGATAAATCTCTTATTGTTAACGTGAGTGACATATGCCTACAAGCTCATGCGTCTGGTTGGTTAGAAACAAATTTTAAGATTTCAAAACATCTTTGTCTTATTTTAACGGAAGCCAATTACTCCACCACGAAGTAGTACCTATGCAAACAAATTTTATAGGTTGTAGTTTTAAGTGCTCCTAGTCAGTAAAACCACTGAGCATTCGATTTTTTTTATGTAATGTTATCATTTATAAGTTTTAACACGTGACAATTTTTTTCGTTTGCCTGATTTTAAATTACATATAAATTTTGCGTGACACGTAGACTGTGCACGTAATTAGTACTTAGAAGTTACCAATATCTTTTTTTTTGAGTAAAAATGTTTGTGAAATTAATAAAATGATTTTAACCGTTAAAAACGTACAAACCTCAAAGAGGTATAATGTACTACGTACGTGTAACATAGACGTCTTTGACAAACCCATGCATTTTCCGTTATTGCATACCAGTTACAAATTATGTAATATGTTTTATAACCTTATCAACTATGGGATATTACCTACGGTTTTCCCAAAAACATGCCGCAGCCATAAATTATGTAATCCATAGCTATTGCATATTGCTTATCGAAGCCGGAGTAGATAACGGGATAAATCAGCTATGCTTATCTATCAAATTGAAATTTTGGATTGGCGGTGATCATCAGAATCAACACGAAAGCATAGTTTATGATAATGATTATATTTGTTATCATGCGAGAATTTTTTACTAACATAATGTTTCACTTTATTTTTGAAACAAAAGCAAAATAATGTATCAAACTTTGTAATTACTACATTACTATCCACGGCACCATCTATCCTTTTAATCATGTACCTAAATCGTTATTTCGTATTTACAATACAACTAAAACATTGCGAGTTTAAATTGATCTTATGATTTTGAAAGTCGAATCAATAATTTGCTGGGGCTTTTACCTATAATACGATATTGGAACATACTTACCTCATTAAAATTAGCAAAGTTTACCAATACCAAAACCGGTCGATATATTATTACAACAATGACTTATCCTTCGATTTCTTTCAATCGTAGTTTTAATAAAAGTCACACTTTATCAATACATCAGGTTATCTTGCGGTCATGGTGACCCTACGCTATCTTGGCGGTGCTTTTATATGTCCGATTACTCTCAATGTTTTCGTTTCCACGAATTATTTGCTGAAACAATAGCATGCTTCATGTTTGTGTCGTCAACCATCTTAAACACGCCTAAACATACCAAAACCTGGTTAAAATCACTCTTATTCAGAAGTCTCAAGGTTGAAGCTTGAGTTTAAAGGACACAATGCAAATGTAGATACTTGTATGTCTCTTGTAAGTGTAATTTGTCTGTGTTTATACACTGACGAAACGTTTCTCTGCGGCGTCTTTGAGATTAAATTGTCGTTTGATAATTGCCAGTCAACAAACTAGATTTGTGATTATGGGGCAAGTCAAGTTTTGTTCTTTGCCTTTAATGTGATTAAGGTTACTGAGCTTAACTAGATGTTCAGTATTACCATACCAAAAATATGCAAAAATTTTATGGGACTGCTTTATTTTCGTTTTTCATTTACAACCTTGAGATTAGCTGTATTGTGTTTGGTGTCAGCTTTGTTTTATTTAACCAGTCATGTGATTAATTAAAGAGCTGCTTCAATTAGCTTTTTTGGGATCTTCATACCTTTCTCTGATTATATTCTAACTTTTTCTGCTTTAGCAATCAGATCTTCATGACTTCACCAATTTTTATTTAATTTCAATGCCATCCACCACAATCACCATCTAGAACAAAGCTCACCCTAAAGACAATTATTGCCATACCGCTTGACGAATTCGTACAAATTTAATTGTGGCAATGGCAACAACCAAAAGTCACGCAAGCACACAAGGTTATTCAACGACTTGACCACCAGTCTGCCTACCCCAGCCTTAACCAAACAGTTGTGAATAATAGGGCAAACATGAATGTCGTGCGGCGATGCTAATATTGACACAGTGACCAAGCATGGACATTGTATTTTGATTGATCGTGTCTATGCTCTGTGGTTTAAATTTTCCAATGAAGCTTTTAAGGGTTGAAGCTTGGATTGAGATATTCAAAACTTTGGTCCGGCTAAAGTAAAAGCGTTAAGTCAAATACAACGCTTTTGATCTCAGCCTTAATTACAAGCTTGTACGTAAATCAGGTTAATTTAGTGAAATTAATACACACACTAAATCATTTATCACTTGTAATAATAGCTCAGGTTGAGCATCGGACACACGGATTCAGATGATCAATCTTAATAGAAATGTTTGATGATAACTTAAAAAATCTATTCATCATCATCATCAGCCTAAGGACGTCACTGCTGAACATAGGCCTGCCCGAAAGAGCATCAATTTGAGCGGCTGCTCGCTTCCTGCATTCATCGGCTCCCCACGGAAAATAACTATTACAGAGATTCAATTCCGTTCCAGATAACCATGATCTCAAACGAGTTGGACTTATCCGATCTTAACTATGTTTATAAGATAGCACACAGTAGCGTCATCTCCGTTCAATAAATAAAAGGGTGACGTAATAGCCGGTGTGTTTACTCCTTCTATGGCCAGTAATTCAGCTGTTTAATTTTTTGTTTCACCACCGTACACCATAAAATCGTCGAAAGCATATTCAATAAAGTATTTCCAATAACAGCCGGTCCCAAATCCCGCGGCTTCAGATTTCGGCGTGACATATCTTATCGTTTGGCCGTCAGGCGTATCACTAGCGAAATTACGCTTGTTTTACAACTCTGATTTGCCGGCGGTGACTACAAAGGTGCCTATAGGTAGATAGCTTATCGGCATTATCGGCTATCTACAGTTTAAACGTTTGACGTTATGATGGTTGTAATTTTTCGTGTCGAACACGAATTTTGTTGATAAGAGGTAGGGTTGTTACCTGAATAGGTTTAGATCGATGAAAATAAAGTGATGTACGAACTTACGAAGTGTAAGTTCATATTTTTTTTTTAATTTAAGGAACTTACAATGCCCGTTAAAAAGCATTGTCAGATGTTCAAATTTTACGCAGCTGGCTAAATTTTCCAAGCTTTACCCTTTCCGGAATCATGCATGCATTAAATTGAGTAGATAATTGATAAGACTTGTCAAAATAATTCATGCATGCTTATCTTTTTTTACATCAGGCTATATCTAGCTTTTGACTTTGGATAGGTCTATGCATTTGACAATGCTCTTACCTAAGAAATTAAATCCTCAAAATTGTTGAGTAGCTCTTACCTGATGGGAAGTGACGTTGCCACGAATGTTTATCATGTATCTTCACCTTCGGCTGTTATGTTCAAAGTAGAGGTTTTTGAATAAACAAAAGTAACAGATTTCTCGTTTCTCAAAGTTGAAAATCATAAACAAAACTGTGTCAACCCTCCGGTGACGGCGTCCATTCTCGGAGCACAGTAAATCCGATTTGGACATGTGTACCCATGTAGGTAAACATTAGTTACAAGATAACGTTGTGCTGTCTGTTTGGAATGTATGGATTGTGATGTTTCCACGAACACTTTATCTACTAGCAAGGGACTAGAAAATAGTAAACGTAAAAATATCTAAATAGGACTAAAAATAATCACTTCCTATTGCTCTTCCCATAGAGGAGTGAAGTAGGGAGATCCGCTCTCACCTAAATTGTTTACAAGCACACTGGAGGAAATGTTCAGAAGTTTTGTTGTCCCATGGCAAAACAAAGGTATCGACATTGGCGAGCAAAGGCTCACAAATCTTCGTTTTGCCGACGATATTGTGCTTTTTGCCTCGTCGAACGCTGAGCTCCAACAAATGCTCCAAGACCTGAGCACGGCAAGCCTTGAGATTGGACTGATGATGAATCGTTCCAAGACACAAATCATGACTAACAGCACAAAACGTAGGGTCGAGGTTGATGGGCAGGTAATACAATATGTCGATGAGTACATCTACTTGGGCCAGCTAGTTTCCTTCCAAAATAGGCAAGACAAGGAAATCGGACGTCGCGTCGAGAAAGCCTGGAAGAGCTACTGGTCCATGAAAGAACTGATGAAAGGTGACCTCTCACTATCGCTAAAACGCCGACTCATCGATATGTGTACCTTGCCTGTCCTAACCTACGGTGCTCAGTCATGGTCACAGACAGAGTCTCAGAAGTCCAAACCTAAGGTTTGTCAAAGAGCAATAGAACGGAGCATTCTAGGCGTCAGACGAATTGACCGCGTTCGGAACACCACATTGCGCTCAAGAACGGGAATTATCGACGTGGGAAGGTAAGACAGCCAAACTGAAGTGAAACTGGGCCGGGCACGTGATCCGCATGCACCCAGCAAGGTGGGCAAAAATTGTCACTTATTGGGAGCCTACAGACGGCTAGCGACGTCGTGACTGGCCTCGAAAGAGGTGGCGCGATGACATAAGCTCCTTTGAAGCCAGCTGGGTCCACATTGCAGAAAACAGGGACACGTGGAAAGAATTGGGAGAGACCTTTGCCCTGCAGTGGGACACAACAGATTGACAAACAAAAAAAAAAGAAGAAAATTGCTCTTCCCAATCCCTAAATACCTTCATTTTTCTTATTAACTCAGATAGTTGTCACGAAAAATGACGGTTGTACAAATCTCTACTCTAGTGAATCCTATACTTTAGGTAAAGTATTTTAACGCCACTTCTTTTGATGATGTACGGAAAAGTAAACGCAAGAGCCTTCGATACACATACAATCTTTTAGACATGTCATTCAATGCTGATATCATTAAACACCCTAGTTTTCATTCAAAACATCGCGCCGTTTGATCTCAAGCGCCAGGATGGGATTTATAAAAGATCTAGTATTTCCTTAATCTTAAGCTACATTATCGATGTCATAATATATTAGTGTATCGTTCGACGTCACCAAGATATCATTCTATTTTTGATCGTGAAAATCCGGTTTGTTATCATCTGATGTTGGGGAAAACAAAAATATGGTTGCACTTTCCTGGCGTAAAGCGACTGATTATATTATTGGCTAGAGAATCAACTAACATAAGCACAAAGTAAACTTCTCACTTTGGCCGTTTACTCTAAAAAGCAAGCGTGGCTACATAATTATGAGTTTTAATTTCTAACGTTCATATTCACAGAGCATATAAAAAAAAAGCTTCCTCTCTACACGAAGCGTCATTTGTTTCATAGCTCTGTGTTCATATTAATGTATTAGAACAGTGTATGAGTCTATCGTTTAATCTAATCAGTGTCATCTAAATATCAGTGTATTATTAGTCTGGCTGGACAAAGTTAGATAAATGCTAGTCATTAAGTCAATAATAATATTCACTATATCAGGTGTATATATTTCGGTTCTTCTAATTTTTTAAAATACTAGAGTCGATAGGATAGGCTAGTATTTGACTACTGATGTATAACAATGTGGTCGACAATATAGCATGCTCGCCTTTGATATCCCGGAAAAATAAAATCTGATATTACATACCTCTTGCTGTATAATGGTCATGGCTTTGCACAGGAGGAGGTGACGCCAGTCGTGGTTCAGGTCGACTGGCTGATGCACCCCACAAGGAATGGCAGAGACCACTGCGTAATGCTTCACTAGCCGATAGTCCTGAGGACAAAACATAAAAGTTATTCCAAAAATATTCTACTGGATAAAATGCAAACGCGACCAAGAGATAGTAGATGCATAGTTGTGAAAGTAGTGAGTCAGAAAGCTAGAAAGAAACAAAAAATTGACAGAAAGGAAAAAAGTCAGAAAAGAAGAAAGGAAGAAAGCCAAAAAGAAAGAAAGGTCGAAAATAAGAACATGAGAAGAAAAGCAGAGAAGAAGAGTGTCAGATCGAAAGAAAGTCGAGGAGAAAGAAAGTCAGGATGAAGCGTGTATAGGATCTCTACAATACTATTACCCTGTAGAAATTCAGTTCCATCTTTCCCTACAACCTGACTATCAACTATGAGAGCTATGATCGTCAGCCTTCTAAATCAATCATATAGATCAATTAATTTAATAATTCAATCTTTAGTAAGTCACTCACTTTCTCATTTTACTGGCGTGATATATTTAACAATTATGATCTCTGAGTCATGTGACGCTTTGGTTAGCTGTACTGTTACGTAGTTTGTGGCGATGGGAAAGATCCATGGAACACCTACCTAATAGAGAACGGATTTGCTTATTTTAGGGCTTAAGAATGTTGATGAAATGGGTGGAAAATATTTCCTCCAAATCTCTCTAGAGATAAGGCAACCATCTCAGCAATAAACCTAGGATGTATACGAAAATATCCTAGGTCTTTGCCAGTGACAACGTATCATCATCTAAAGATATTACAAACTACCTATTTATTATGGGTTCAACAACACCGTAGCAGATTTTCAAAACATGTTTGTTGAAAGTCAACCAATACGCTGACAATTTTAAGTGATCTCACTCCCTACTTATTTAACCATTGACAAAGTGAATGACTGTCTCAATAAAGCTATCTAAAAATAGTACCACAGCAAACAACAGAATTTACAGAACCTTATAATAGATCACAGACTTCGAGCAAAGTAATTTGAGGGCAGCTATTATGGTGCATTGATCAAAAGTTTTGGAAGCTTTTTTAGATTTTATAATTTTCTTTAATTTAAACACAAGCAAATCAAATACCGATACACAAAAAAGTTATACCGCTTCAGTTTTCCTGTTGTTTGCGCGTATATTTTAAAATAACGGGCAGACTTGAGTTGAGTACCTTGAGGGAGTAAGATCTACAATGATTCTTTTTGCCAGTGAGTCAGCTAGTGCTACAAAGCGGAATCTTACGTGTCCGGTTAACAGTACTCAATTGAATGTTTGTGATATCAATAAAGTGCCACGACTTGATTTGTCCGACGAACGCAGTGCCTTGCATCATGATCATTTTCTATCTGCATGATCGGTGCTAGACTATAATTATCATTTTAAACATAAAGAAAACATAGTAAAACGACATTGAAGAAATAAAAATACCATTTTTAGAATTCTTGTATCCTAGAATTATTTATCAATTATAAATCAGTTTTGTAATATTAGGTAATTTTTCGATAATCTTTTAATTCAGTTAGTCAACTCAAGTTCAGGCAAAATATGAGACAATAATATTGGATACGGCTCTAATGATATACCCAAATTGAACTCAATAGATGCTCTCACTCATTCACTCCCCGTTCCGTTCCTATCAGGAGCTCGGTCAATTTGATGATAAACACTTATCAAAACACAGGTATCAATGTAATCACTGCTGTTTTTACAAGATATTGGCTGATTAGATGGCGCGTGGTCCAATTTGGCCATAACTCGCTCTACAAATAAACAATCCCTCAGATATTGGCGCTCACTGAAAATTTTCCAGAAATTTCCATAAAATCCAATTCAATGTATTGTAGAATAAATGCATTTCTCATTATAGTTTCATACAGACCTATAGACAGACATATTTTTCTTTCTTTTGTTAATCTAGTTTTATCTTATCTACTGTAACATTTTGGTTAAAATTGTTCGGTGGTTTTTTTCATCGTAGGTATAAGCTACACTGCCTCTATAAGAAGATCAACATGCTCCATGACTTCCAAGATCTTTGATAGCTTCCAGCTTTCTACCAACCAGTTAGAAATATAAACATATTATTGTAGATAGAGACCCTGGGTCTTATTAATAAACATGAAGTAGTTTTGGATTAGTTACTCCAAATTTTGTTTTTTTTTTTTGTCATTTGAAAATCGAACTTAATCGAAAAAGACAAACTAGTCCTAAGCTTCTCCACGATTATTAATAATGCCGTTAAAGATTTCATTATTCTATAATCATGAACAGTGCCCATAAAGTTCTAGTAATTTAAAAATTTAACTCTCCCCTTTATTGGAGTGTTTTAAGAGTTAAATTACAGTGCTGTCAGTTATAAATCCCGGTTAAGTTTTGACGTGGAGAAATCAGCACGCGACTTTTATCATTTTGGAATAAGTCAAGAGATGAAGCGAGATTTTTGTCCCAACTAAAACTAAAATCATATTTAAAGTTATTGAACGAAGTTCTTTTAAATTATAACAAGTAAAGATGTACTATGTATGTCAAAAATCACTCAAATAATTCACTATCCTTTAAAGTTCAGAAACCTCAAGGAGGATCCCATATAATAATCCAGTAGCCTAGACAAACGCATGCCCGCCAAAGTTAGGAAATAATATAAATACGTTCATATTGGACCGATTAGTTCCTGTTGTACCAAAATACAAAAAGTCGCACAAAAAGAACTTTGTTACTGTCATATAGTCATACAATCTTGACACAACACACATATAGAAAAACAATGTTAAACTATATCGCTACAGCCTTTCATTCAAGTCAAGGAGCATCTCAAGGCAGGAAGCGATGTCGCAATTGGCGTCGTCGTCAATTCGACCCGCGGCCGGACGTCGGTCATTGATTCCTCGCGCCGGCGCCGTTCGGCTGCCTTTTGTTTTAAGTCTCCCACTTCACAAGATGACTCATCAATGATATATATTACTTTTGAACCTCCCTCTCTCTCTATCAATTGATAAATAATCAGCATAGTTTCATAAATTCCAAAAACATGGAAACCAATAAAAATACATGAACCTTAAAAACAGGGCTCAGTTAAGAACTGTTTCTCCGCTACTACTTCTCCTTTTCGTGTAGGCTGTGGTTAACACAGTATCAGATTTTTTTGGCCACTCATGCAAAGGCTTCTGACTTGGCTTAACAACAAGATCACTATCACTACTTATATACCGAAAAGACACATACAAAACCTAGCCAATATCAAAAAGATATTAACGATAGAAACTACTCTCGATTTTAGACTATTAGGTACAAGCAATGAACTTTCCGAAACCGTGGAGTCCCGGTTTGCGAATAGGGCCGCCCCAACTCTTACCGTAGGCGCCGTAAGAAGCAACTACGGGAATGGGAGCAGTAGCATTCACCTCGGCACATTAAAATTTTCTGTGCACCAAGCCGCCTGCCAAGCGTGGTTGTTATAGCTAAACCTTCCTATTATAAGCGTCCAAAGTAACGTTTTATAGGGAGGTCTTATGGACTTTTTCAGGCCGATGATGATATCTTACTGCGTTTTGCTACTAACTACTCCATTGATATCACCAACAATAAGCTTACTTGCTAATGGATGACCTTAACTCATTCACTCAGTGAGTTGACTCATATACGTTATAGATTACTTTATAGGTTTGAAAATAGATATTTCTGGTTTGGGTATGACGGCTTCGCTATTTGTGATAATTGGGTGCACTGGCACAACTCTGTCTGCTAACCTTGGATTAGTAGCTCTATGTTTCTATTTTTAAAGTTTTAGTTCATCAATTGAACTCTGTTTAATCTTGTGTGATAATTCAGTGTTTTATTTTTAAAAAGTTTTATAGTTTATTTTATTATTAGCCGTACTTACTTTTTTGCTAGATTTATAAGTGATGGTAAATACTCTGATTCCCTTCTCTAATTTTTGTTTTTCTTATATCAAAATGTATTTCTTATTTCATCTGCTTCAGATAAACGTACATCTTCTTCCGACTCCATTTACTTATCACGTGTCGTGTCATTCCTATTAGGATCGTTTATCGTCCTGGCGCCATTGAATCGTTGTCTTCCTCTTGCACTGATTGTCCCGGTCACTCATCCTGTCGCCACCCTACTACTACCTACTGTACGAAAATTATCACTTTGCGCAACTGTTTTACTTGTAGTGTTATTATGTGTCATTCGTATAATCTTCATCAACTTCTTTCTCTATCAGATTATTTATCATAACAAATAGAGAAATACCATAATGTTTTTTCGGTACACCTGATACATATTTTATAATTAAGTTGTATGTGTAGTTATTGTGTATTTTTTGTAGCGTCACAACAGTAGATACATGACATTGTGTCAGCCTTAACTATGATTGGTCAAATTAAACCAATAGGAAAAATAGAAATAACATAATACATACTAAAAAACTAAACCAACACTAAACTATGTCTTATAACTAAACATACAACTTAAGAAAAAACTTTGTTTGGGAGGAAAGTGCCTAGGAAGTAGGATGCTGGCTGGCAAGATTACCACGTTGAACGGCAGCGCAAAGTAAATGCCGGCATTTTATTCACCTGGTGCCGTACTGTGAGCTCTTAGCGCGATTCAAAGCAGACCCATTGGATCGCTTTGTCTTTTCGTATAAGGATTTTGACAAGCGATCAAATATAGGGTCTGCCTTGAATCGCGCTAAGAGGTCACAGTACGACCCCTGATTCCTCCACCAAACATTTGACCAAGTCTCTGTATCCTTCCATTCCATAGCGGTCGGCCTCCATAAATCCATAGTACCTAACGAAACAGTTAAGATTTGTCATGTATTGTTTTTATATCCAACGTCCTTGTGAAACAGTGCACTCTGCTACCAGTCACCCTATGCGCCAGCTCATACTAAACTTGGCTAAGACCTTCGTCGTCTGGCGCCATAGAATCGCTCTCTTCCTTTCGGTCGCACTGATTGTCCTTGTCTTCGCTAACTGTTATCATCCTTATCCTGTTTCGAGATCTCTGATGGTGCGTCTTTCTGTATGTTTTTGAGTTTTATATATTGAGAAAAATGGGTCAGTTTACAAAATGTGATTGGATTTGAGAAATGTCTGCAAACTTATTATATTAAATTAAAACGGCTTCTTTTGTCACCAAATAATCAATAT
Source organism: Ennomos erosarius (assembly GCA_963580505.1). NCBI lineage: Eukaryota > Metazoa > Arthropoda > Insecta > Lepidoptera > Geometridae > Ennomos > Ennomos erosarius. Next base: position 14,341,073 of record OY756979.1, read on the forward strand.
TTTTGGAAAGAAGCTGTATGTTAAATTTATTTATCGGTAATAGAAATCAACATAAATAGGCAACTTCTGTTCATTAACCAGTAAAAATACTAAAAGACCATGGAATGTCTTATAAGACATGATTTAAAAATATCTTTGATGTAAAACACACAAGAGCAGACATACGGCACGGGTCCACGGCTTCAACAATAATAGTGTTCTACAACCAAGTACCTATAGTTGTATTCAATAATCATGTAGCTAAAAAGGTTAATACGAGCAAATTGGCTAATCATGATTGTTCTCTGCGGGCGCCATCGGATGGCGCCTGCTCGTAGCATCCGGCAGTCCCCTTCTATGATAATGTAGGTTGGTACTTGGTACCTTTTGTATGATGCGATTGTTTATGATGGAAAGAAATATATGCTTAGTTAATTTTTTGTAAATATGATCAATGATCAAGGTGCGCATTGTGAGAGGGAATTTCGATGAATAAATAAATAAATATAAAAAAATCTAAAAAATATGTTGCAAGACATGAACAAGATGATGCATTTTAAGGGAATACTTTAGGCGCTTGTAAATTTCAAAGTCAAGCATCTGAAAATAATGATTAAGTTATAACCGTTATACTAAAAATAAAAAACCTAACCGTAGTAACAAAAACAACTACTAGTTATAATAGTTCTGATGATTTCCACTTCATTACTCTTTGTTTCTGTATAGGTTCTCCAGATTACTGGAGCAAACTTTCATTAATGAAAATTTGATATCTAATACAAGAATACGTACCTAACATAAAAACACTAGAACACTCGTCATTTGGAATTTCCCATAATTTCAACACAATAGTAATAATATATCTGCTGTCAAATTCCGACAGCATTGACAAATCTGTATGTGGAGATTATCGAAGAAAATCAAACCAAATAGATAATAGATAAACAATTTAAAAATACTGGGTACGCTGCCTACCGGTAGTGGGCTGGAGCATTTGGACTGTCTATAGGCTATCCTGGCTAGTTTACAGTTCAAATGTTATTTGTAGTAGGTAGTGTAGTAGTTAGTTTGAATAATAAAGGCACATTGCCCGTTGAAAACAAAAATTTAATAGTCACAAAAATATACAACCTTTTTATATTCATTAAAACTTGATAAGCCAGAGCCGTAGGCCGAAATAGTTGGCAAAAACTGTTCATTTAATAAAATAAGTGACTTTTCTAATAGATAACTTACCTACTGTGATGCATGATACAAAATCTCAGCTCTATCTATAAAATATATTTTAAAGTCCAATTCTGAACCTTATTCTTGCAAAAATAAAAAAATTATTTTCTTTATAAAATTATTTTGGTTCTTACGATCCCACAATATATTTACAAAGTAAACTCGTCATCAATCACAGCCGGATTAAGAAATATTGATAGGATATAGATGCTGTCGAAATAAATCATAGAAAAACCTTCCTAATACAGAGTTCAGAGGCCGTACTGTGAGCTCTTAGCGCGATTCAAAACAGAGCCTATATTGGATCGCATTGTTGTTTTTGTATGAAGATTTCGACAAGTGATCCAATATAGGCTCGGTTTTAAATCGCGCTAAGAGCTCACAGTACGGCCCCAGTTCCTGTTTGTACTATAGGTACGTTACAGTACAAAGCATTTTATATAGATAAAAAAAAAACTCATAATTAAACCATGAAAGTAATAAACCGAAATGATAGATGCTGTGATTGAATAAGCTGCTTTGTGTTTTCTAATAAAACAAATCTTTTCTAATTGTTTAAAGATAAGAATATCATTAACTCTAGTAATGGATGATCATACAAATAGTCTTGAAGACTCAGAGATCAATGCAATGCAAGAAAATAACGATGGCTACAATCAGAAGGAATTCAATCGATAACACACGACCACCAACATAGTCCTTTATCAGCAAAGGATGCCGCGTCACATCAATTGGACTCAGTCGGCTTTGAGACAATACTTCATTATTGATGAAGAACTTTGTAGACAGTTGTCCATCTTTATACTTACGGTTTTTTATTACTTGTTTCGCAAAATTTAGCTATAATTTGACTAACCATATCCACATTCTGGTAACTACGACGTGTGTAACGTTTAAGTTTTAACCGATTTGCTAGAAAAAAATCAAAGTAAAATTGATTGCCTAGCGATATAAGTATATTTATTGCTATGCATTTTATAAAACACAAGTGTAGATATTATTAGGACATTCATTCAGGAGACAATCGAACTAAATTCAACTCAAAAGTAGTTTGCTAAACGACAATGCAACTGTTAATAAGTAAACTGTCTTATCGATAATTACTGTAACCATCAATGTGATCGAGTCCATTCATTCATTCGTTATAATCAGCAAACGTACTTCAAATCGGTACATGAGTTGTGAATGGAAAGCATAGAGAAGGTGTAAGTAAAATAATAGATAGGTAGTTTTAATACAATAACTCATTACAAATACACTGATATATGCAAGTTACAAATACTTACAAGAGCAGAATCATAAGGCTGACTACTCAAATTCAATAGAAATTATATTTATGCCTATGTCTATCTTATAACTAAACAGCTAAACTAATCTTAATGAAGTATGGAATGCTGAATGGTGATATATTAAAATCTGTGGAAGTCAGCTTGCAAGTAATATTATTATAATTGCAACTGGTACAGTACTTAATATAGATTCGTTCTCGTATCTTCCGAACTGTTCAACAAATAGACGCAAATAAGGAGCATCTCTTAAGTTTCAATCATCTAATCCCAGTATCTTGTTACCAGTATGGGTGGTCACTGGTCACTAACACAGTATAGCATTATTACGAATATCTTGAGTGCGACCCACACGATTACTGAATATAGTATTATATTATACTGCATTCCGCTCTAAGAAAGAGTGTGTAATTGAGTAAATAAATATTTATAACATGTATTGTAGTAAATAGTCTAGCCGGCTGGGTCAAATCTACATAATTAATAGGAAAAATCCCCGCACGTATTGTTATTCTAATATTTACTTAGTTTTCAATTCACTATACTAATCTATTTATCAAATAATAGCTTTTGTGGAATTACTTGCATTACGTACACGTGTTTAGCTTTAATAATAGTGCCGGTTTTTTTGCTTCTCAAGTTTGCTACAAAGTTCTACATTACCATGGGGTACCATCAGGTACAAACGAAAAATAGCCCGAACTTGAAAAAAATGTAGTAATCGTGTCTTGAGCGGTACTAGTTAGTGTTCAGTGTATTCATTTGGCCCAATACTTCGCCAACACGCAATAAATGTCGCTTGACAATCTTGCGTTATGCAGAAATAAAATAATTCATAAAATAGCCCGCGTGATTCCGTTGTATGGGATGAGGCATCTGTACTGTAAGTATTATATTATATGACATTATCTAAAAAAGACTTTGACGAACAATTTGGCAGAAAAATGTCAGAAAGCTACCATTTTCAGTACTCATTATCTGAACTTTGAGTTATAAAACGACATTATTTAACACAATGCACTCGTCATCAAAATGATATAACGCAACCATTAAAGCAAACTTTATTCTTTCGCATCTGAAATCGAGATTAACAAAGAAATGCTCATGTCCAGGAACCCTTATCGTTGGTGACATGCCGTCTACCGTCCGAGCGTTATCAGCTCGTAACACTAGGCCATTGTCTCCCACAAAGATTCCTTCATTTTTAATTAGCGACCATATGGCACAACATACTACTGTACCATCTGTGGTTGGGTCGCGATAGGTCACGCCTTCCTGACCAACAGATTATTTTATATTATGTAGAATTTCATAAATAAGCTTGTTTACCGATAACATAGTTGCTTAATTAGGTAAAACTGGTTCTAGGAAAAGGAAACTACTGATTATGTTCGATATTTTTCTGTTGCCTCTGATAGTTCGAAGTACCTAAGTTATGGCGATTTTTTTGCATGCGCGGTAGCGGTAGACGGTACCACTTCAAAAGCTTTTAATCGCGTTTGAATTTGAAATAATGAGGAACTATAATAATTATATTTAGTAAGTTAAAAATAATTATTTAGTGCTGTATGAAATAATAGCGCCTGAAACTACTTTACTGATTGCTTTGGCTCAAGATCGCAAGTGACCGTTAAGTTTATGTACAGGTTGCTTTTTTTCTAGCCTGTATAATCTTATATTTAGAATGTTTGTGCTCGCATTATCTGAAGAATAATAGCTGGCGTTGCAAGACAAAGCGACTATAATATCTATATTCATTACATAGCTTTCAACACAATTTTTAATTTATCGATTTTTGATTTACCTTCTATCAATTATCAAACCATTCCTTTACCCACTCTTCAATTTTCCGTTCACCAACCACCGACACCATTGCCAGTTAGCCACAGATTAGTTGACTCATTGTTTGCGAGGGCCATTAAATCCTAAACTAGTCCGTTCCCACGTCCCAAACGCCTACAACCTTGTGACGGTAGATGATGTGACTAATGCTAGAGTTTCCTCTCCTTTACGGATACGTGAAGAAGGTGATTTGTTCATTAAGATTCGCTGTTGGGTAATTTGTTTGTCGATTGTGGCCTTGGCAAATCTCCCACCCACCATCTAGCTTAACATCTGTTTTTTCGTTTCATATACATTTACAACCAAATGCTGTCCTCAGCGGTTTCGACGGCTTGAAAAATGGTACTTATCCCACAGGAACCATATTTTTTTTTCGAGATAAACTGTGTCTTGTCATATTCTATAAAGCAGTTGTCTTATCTACTACGTAATTTTATCAAAATTGTTCTGACACTTAAATGAATAAAGTATGTCTGAATATCAAACACTTTAGAAGAAGAAAATTTGGTACCTAACAACACAAAATTATTACAACCAAAAATAACACGTGCAAAAAAATCTGTAGCTATAACAGCCAGCCTGAATGCTTTGAGTAAACAGGAAAACGAAATCAACCACACCATCAATTAAAACTGCGAAATAAAATTCAAAACAATCGGAATAGGTACCTACCTACTCTATAATTATAATTTGAATTAGGATATCCTGATCACCAAGGCCGCTTCAACAGCAAAACAGAATTCATATAACATGGGATATTTGTGACAGGCTGAAAGCTGGGACAACTGTGCACTGTAATATTGAAACAGAGCCTAAGGTACACAAGAGATAATAAAATATGTAAGGCTTAAAATAAATGTAAGGTAATACAAGAGTAAGTAAGGTATACCAGGGTAGGTAATACAAGAGAAGATCAAGGGAACACTCGGGTATAAGTCTTTACGTATACCGTTGTAATACTAGAAGAGGTAATGTGATAGGAGCGTAGGTAAGGTAATTCAAGAGTAGGCAACATAATAAAAACGTAGACAGGGTAATACAAGATTAGCTAAGGTAACACAAGAATCAACTAATCATAGACGTACGAGAGTGGGTAAGGTAAATACAAGAGTAATCAAAATAGTCGGTCAGGTAGAACGACTAGACTCTTTTGCTCCGGCCAAGAGTTTTTGCCTGATTATTTGTATTCTTTTGCATGTTGAGTTTAATTTGCAAACCTTATATTTTAACTTAAATGCTGCTAGATACATAACAATGAATGCGGTCCTTATTCTTGCATCGCAAAGATAACTATGAGTTGGAAGAAACCTTGCTATCTTCACAACTGGCAAGGCAGTCTAGTGACAGTGATGAACCACGATTTAATTTACGAGTACATGGACCAATTAAACCAGCAGATGACAAACATGGTGACTAACATGCGTAGGAGCCGTGCTCCGTGGGAACCGGTCTAGTTTGAATTGGCACCGCCTTAGACGTTGGCCAGACGAGCCCAAAATGAATGAACGGTCGTTTATGACTGCAATTAGGGGCTTGTGAAAGTAGGTCAGCATTAGCGATAGTATCGAAAAAGTATGAATGAAACTGATCAAGTGATCACACTCAGGAAACCAAAAGTAAAAAAAAGAGTCCAAAGTGTTTATTCTACTCTCAAAGACTGTTGATGAGTTGGTTAAAGATGTTTTTGATGCAACCTAAATATGCATTTCTTTAGATAGAGTTTTGAAAGAATTTCAGGGGATTATTATAAGTAAGAAAGTAATAGATTTAAAGGATTAAAAATTTCATACTACTTAACGAGGGTATTGAAAATTCACGTCATATTATAAAATAAAATATGGTGCGTTATTTGACGCATACCTACCTACTCAAGTTTCATAAAGAAGCTCTTGCTCTGTCACATAAAGCCCTCAATAAAAGACCCTGAACGTTCAGTTTGTGTGTTATAATGATTAAATTGTACAATCTAATGGCATCGGAGTGATTGCCGTGCGAACGACGGTTCGGGTTAAGAGGTGTTAATTGTGCGAGATTGAATGTTTTCTCAGGGCAGAATCTCAATTGGACGCAATTGTGGCTCTGCTAGCTTTTCGTTGGAGATCTGCTATGATGTTAGAGCTATCGTCCTTCAAGATCTTTGGTCTTTAACTCTCTACACACGCTGAGCAGCAAGCTCTGCGTGTGCGTAGTTGCAAACTGAACTCCAATATCAGTAGATATCTGAAAATTATGTACCTGAAGTATTTTATTTTTCAATAATGTGAATGAAGTTTGGCTTGGTATAATTAGTAAGAAAATGTATTTGTGATGATAACGAGAAACCAAAAAAATGCGGCCGTTCTATAAAGTGAACACTTATCCAGAATTACTTATCCATTTCATTTCTAGAATATCATGACTAAGTAAATAGTTCTTCTTTGAAGGAGGCCTATGTTTAGCAGCGGATGTCTTCGAGCTCGAACTTCAAGATATTATAGCTCTTTAAAATGGAGATTACAATACAACATGATAAAGACCTTATTAATTAATAATATGTAGAGCACTATAACAGCTTGGTGCTAAATTCAGGATGACTGAATCGATACTTTTAAGAGACTCATAAAACACTGAAATGATATTGACCCGCTAATAAATAAAATCACAACTGAAACCGATGCTCGTGAGAGCGTGATGAAGCTCCGTAGAATTGGGGTCAAAGTCGTTACGCGGATGGCATTACATTGTACTATTTTAGACCTTCAATTATTTATAGGGCAAGTGCACTTTGGAACTGTCCTCAAGTATGATAGCAAACGAGCTCTGGCATTTCACTACTTTGCCTTATGGAGATGCGTATGTACCGCAATATCTGTTAATTTAATTTGAGTTTCCTATGGTGTACTAATCATGTGTGAACTGTATGATGATAAGTACAATATAAAAGTTTTCCCCAACAGGTCCTTCTCTTTAATATCATCATCATCATTATCAGCCGGAACGTCCACAGTTAAACATAAGGTTCTCTATAGAACGCTAATTTGAACTGCGTACTTGCCTCTTGCAACCAACGGCTCTTTGCAGTTTTTAACATAACCAGAGTTTTATTTTTTTTTGTATGCAGGAACTTCAAAAATAGGACACGGTCTTGCTCCCAAATCTCAAGGCACATTAACCACAATCAATCATATGATTCACTATTCACTACATCTTCACTATTCATTAGATTGAAGTCGGCCGACGTTTGAAGTCAGCTTCTATCAATTGCTGTACTTACAGGAAGGATTTAATGGATTGGGATTTAGAGCTTCAGGTCAATGTGGAATTGATTGCGTTTTTCCTTGAAATAAGAGGTGAATTGATTCAAGGTACCTAGAGAGTGAATTGAGGAATCCGTTGGAATAGTAAACTTGTTAAATACTTATAGGGATATTAATATAGGCAAACCTAATCTATCGTTAAAGCTATGAGTGCTTAGAGAACCATGTAATTTGTTAGATGCGAAACAGACTGCTTTTATTACCCGACTATTGGTACATCTAATAGATAATTTGCTGACGGTGTAAACTATTGGCGATGATTTGTATTGAATTTTGCCAATACACAAACATATTCAGCATTCAATTTATCTCACCACCGCTGCCTCCTATAAGATACGCCTTATGCTGCCGGCTAGGGCCAGCCCAGCTCTTCTGGCTCCGGTGTTGTTTTTGGCTGACAAAGGTATGTTTCAGAGTAACGAACATGCCAGGAAGGTTGACTTATCAACCGTATAGGTTGACAACAACGGTTAAGTCTTTCTATAGGGTCCACTCTTAAATTGGGTATCCTCTTCTCCCGGTAACGGTAAAAAAACGGCCCTTGAGCATGCTTTTTCCCATTTTTAAAGGTAGGATGCAGGAGGCATAATGCATGCGCTCACCCTTCCGCCAGAGACTCAGTAAAGGTTTAGACTCTATAAACCTTAGAGACTAACAGCATCGTCCAAAAAGCATTCAATTAGAAAATTATGGAAATTAAATAAAAAATATATATATAAATATGTGTGGACATTTCACACAGCGCCATCTAGCCCCAAACTAAGCATAGCTTGTACTATGGGAACCAGATAACTGATATAATACTTAGTTACTTTTTTGTTTGTAAATACATACATAGAATACAATAAAACACCCATAACAAATAATCCTAATTATCCTATTAACATGAAAACGGAGTAGAAAATTATAAAAGCAAAATCCAACTGACACAAACCTCTGTCACCAGCAGCAATCCCGACATCATCCAATCATGGGCTTGCGACCGCGGCATCAGCACCCATTAATTATGAATTTGGGTCGTAAATCGCCTTTATACGACGAAGGGATTTCAAAGCCACGTGCGACCCATTAGTGTAATGGGGACCCTGGAATCTTTCTCGGTTTTAAAGTGAAGCCAGCGATATCTGTCGCGAATCAGAAGCGATATGGAAATCAAAACCACAACCAGTCCTTGATATTTCAAGTTTGTATATCAGCGACCAGAAAGTTTATGAATTTTACCTGTTTGAATCCGTATTAATTACCTCACCAAAATCATCGCACCAAGATTTTAGGCTCACTCTCCATGAGACTTTCAGTAATTATTAGGAACTGAGTTACATGGTACAGTGCATCTCTGTAACAAATAAAATATTATGCACTCACCCACAATGTTAGTTTGTAGATAGTACTTACTGTTTACCACACAGTAAATACAAACTACAACAAAAACTATTTACACCATTTCATAATTAAAATTTGGCATGACTTTTGAACCCATGCGAAGTTTTAGATTTATGTTATCTTTTACAATTTTAATTTTTTCAATTCAGTTCAATTCAATTCATTTATTAGCTAGACCAACTAGGATCACAATTGCATTAATACATACACTTGATACAATAAAATAAAAATGTCATAACAATAATCAAAATTTAAAATTACAAATACAAAGTTAAAATAATAAATACTAATTAATATAAAATAAATATTGGACTCCGGTCAGTAAGTGTATCATTTAATAGTGATAAACGTTTGCTGCGGTGAAAATAATTATCTGAAGTACCAACATAAATGCTTCTACATAGGTACATACTTCTGGGTATACATAATTATATGCTTCTGAAAATCTGGATGTAGATTTCAAACTTTTTAGTAACTACATGTGAAAAGATCTCATAACAAATACCAAAATCATTCATTCATAATTTTAATGCCGAGCGTAGGTATTCGTACCAAAGTAGCACATTGGGCGGAATGATCATAAAATGATTTCATTATTTTTATTAACTCATTATTATTTATTTATGATTTAATATCTCGTGAGAATCGGATGTCGGATGTAGCCAAGGACGTACACTTGTCGTTTTGTCCCAACATGTGCATGTCTGCGTCTCGGTGTTCGAGGTTTTGTACTTCTTGTTTTGACGACTGCGGTGTAATGAATCGGTTAAATGAGCGCTAAATGTGAGACGATAATGTGGCATAATATGGGAATGATTCAATTGTAAATTATTTTAATGATTTGAGGCTTATAAATTAAAATGTTTGGAATACGATTTACATACATTTACATGATGTGAATTGCATGTAGAATTCAAATTTCCGATGATAAATCCTCTTGTTACGTTAGAACTTCAGATGTAGGTACTGAAGTGAAACACAGAGAACCTCTTCAATGTCTGTATATTCTTGTTCCTTCTTCAAATATTCGATACATAATCAACGAACGGGACTGATAAATAATACGTCTTGATGCTTCAGCTGCTCAACCAGAACTTACTGCTTTTTGGATCTTGGATCTTCTCGTACCACCAAAACTCCCCCCTTAAAATGATTTTACCGGAACTATCCAGCAGCCATCATGATTGGCTGACGCCCCTTCAGTGTGGCCAACCAAATTGGTATTTTGAACAGTCTACCAACCTCTTAATATTAAAAGGTGTGAATAAATCGATAAATTCAAGACAGTACTATTGGTGGTACCATCCAAATAATTATAATTATTAGTCTTTTGTGTCCGCTGCTGAACATAGACTTTATTATGAGGGGTTTGCCATAATCGCCATACTTGTCGGCGGCTTGGGGATCGCGGCGCATTATAAATGCCAACCAAGGAAGAATCTGCTGCTCTTTCCCCGGATATATTCTCTTAATCCGCTCTTTCGGCGCCCATGGGAAGTGATGGGTGACAAAAAAGTACCTACTGCCACACCTTTACGTCGCTAAAGCGACCCATCCAAGTGAATGCCGTTGACCGTTGAGTAAAATTACCGATTGGTTAAGAACTTATAGTTGAGCTTAGGTATATAGTATTCTTTTTCTTGTTCCTTTTCAACCAGATCAACAACAACTACAACTCGTTCCACACTACACAAAGGTTAACTGGAAGAAAATGTTACTTAGCATTAAGTTCACCTATGTACTTGATTTACTCCTGTGCAATAAAGCATTTTCTATTTATCTAATCTATGGTATGTATGAGCACTAGAGTTTACGAATAAGTACTTAATTTTTTAAAGGCAATAGGCAGTGTAATTTGTGTCTTCGTCACTCGACAATAGCGGAAATAAATCGCACTATCCAGTAATCGTGGTACGTGTGCCAGTAATTGGTTTAGTTAGAGCACGCAGCGCGGAATTAGATCTACATTCAGATGATGGATCGGCTGTGGACGTCCAAATCAGGTTCGGTGTTTCGAGCGTTCGGTTGTCGTAGTTTCGGATGAGTGCTTGAACTCTCGATGGTATAATTTAGTTATTACTAGCTGGTGGCCGTAGCGTTGCGCTCTTAGTCTACGTCCTTCAGTTAGGCTCAAACTATCCAAAATATTCCAGTTTTATTATGATTTTTTATAAAGTAAACTGAGAACTTATATTGATACTTAGTTTGTATCGGAATAGAAATCGGATCGGGGATTCTGACTTCTACAAAACAGAGCAAAGGTCTATAGACATTGTTCTACCATACTCGCAGTTTCCAAATGACATTATGCCTATTTTGTTCATAAAATAAGCCATAGTACACCATACGCAATCTCATTAAAATCAATGTCTCTCGAATGTTGCGGGGCGTACAAAAATAATGGCAAACCCAATAACGGCCAGTGTTCGATCAGGCAAATCCGATTATGCCCGGGATCAGATGTCTCGGCCGCGGCAGACATTATTGGCTTCGGATTATACCCTCTTAGATATTAATTGTTTTCTGTAATCTGTACTGAGAGATTTTATTTGGTACGTAATTGGAAATGGTTACATTGGTTATTGTTTTACAGATTTTTCGCGTAATTGGAAAGTAGTTAGAATTTTACTAGTTATTTCAGTCAATGAAATTCCAATATTCAAATGTTTCAGTTATAATTTTAAGTAGTTGAGTTATAGATAACATTTTATCTACTTATGTGCAAAAAGCATGTGATTGTGATAGATGCCATTTTTTTATTTTTATTAATTATTTCGTGTTATTTCATAATTACATTAATTGCATCAAATATGATTATAATACAGCAAATTAGGTAGATATATTAACACTAGCTTTTGCCCGCGGCTTCGCCCGCGTAATTATAGTGAAAAATAAACAAAGCTAGCTGAGCTTTGAATCAGGATAACAGAAACTTATAGTAATTAACCCTTTTTTTCATTCTGACGAAAAATGCAGCTACACCTACAAAAAGGTATTATTTCTTTATGTATAGCTTCACAAGTGCGCCGCTCATGGTTCAGCAAACAGAGCAAACATTTTGATTGTAGGTATTGGTTTTCAAAAAGCACGTGTGGCAATTAGATCATGAACTACATGTCAGGCAATAGATATAAACGCGTTTGCTATGTTACAAACAAAACACAGTGGAAATACCAAAAGCGCGAGCGAGAGCGAGCGCGAAAAATTTTTTGATTGTAGGTATTAGTTTTCAAATAGCACGTGTGGCAATTAAATCATGAACTAAGTCAGTAGATATAAACGCGTTTGCTATATTACAAACAAAATACAGTAGAACTACCAAAAGCGCGCGCGAGAGCGAGCGCGAAATATTTTTTGATTGTAGGTATTGGTTTTCATAAAGCACGTGTGGCAATTAAATCACGAACTTCATGTCAGTCAGAAGATATTAACGCATTTGCTATGTTACAAACCAAACACAGTAGAACTACCAAAAGCGCGAGCGATAGCGAGCGCGAAAAATTTTTTGATTGTAGGTATTAGTTTTCAAATAGCACGTGTGGCAATTAAATCATGAACTACATGTCAGTCAGTAGGTATAGACGCGTTTGCTATATTACAAACCAAACACAGTAGAATTACCAAAAGTGCGAGTGACAGCGAGCGCGAAAAATTTTTTGATTGTAGGTATTGGTTTTCATAAAGCACGTGTGGCAATTAAATCATGAACTACATGTCAGTCAATAGATATAAACGCGTTTGCTATATTACAAACAAAAAATAGTAGAACTACCAAAAGCGCGAGCGAGAAAGAGCGCGAAAAATTTTTTTGATTGTAGGTATTGGTTTTCAAATAGCACGTGTGGCAATTAAATCATGAACTACATGTCAGTCAGTAGATATAAACGCGTTTGCTATATTACAAACAAAAAACAGTAGAACTACCAAAAGCGCGAGCGAGAAAGAGCGCGAAAAATTTTTTTGATTGTAGGTATTGGTTTTCAAATAGCACGTGTGGCAATTAAATCATGAACTACATGTCAGTCAGTAGATATAAACGCGTTTGCTATATTACAAACAAAATATAGTAGAACTACCAAAAGCGCGAGCGGCAGAGAGCGCGAAAAATTTTTTGATTGTAGGTATTGGTTTTCAAAAGCACGTGTGGCAATTAAATCATGAACTACATATCAGTCAGTAGGTATAGACGCGTTTGTTATATTACAAACCAAACACAGTAGAACTACCAAAAGCGCAAGCGACAGCGAGCGCGAAAATTTTTTGATTGTAGGTATTGGTTTTCATAAAGCACGTGTGGCAATTAAATCATGAACTACATGTCAGTCAATAGATATAAACGCGTTTGCTATGTTACAAATAAAACACAGTGGAAATACCAAAAGCGCGAGCGAGAGCGAGCGCGAAAAATTTTTCATTGTAGGTATTAGTTTTCAAATAACACGTGTGGCAATTAAATCATGAACTAAGTCAGTAGATATAAACGCGTTTGCTATATTACAAACAAAATACAGTAGAACTACCAAAAGCGCGCGCGAGAGCGAGCGCGAAAAATTTTTTGATTGTAGGTATTGGTTTTCATAAAGCACGTGTGGCAATTAAATCATAAACTAAATGTATAAACGCGTTTGCTATGTTACAAACCAAACACAGTAGAAATACAATGACTGGGTATTTTAGGCAGGCTATTTATAGTTTTTAAATTAGAAATAGTTCTGGTTTTCTTTTGTACTTGCTTAGAATAAGTTATCATCGTTGTTTTTCACTGTGTACAGGTTGTACAAATAAAGCATTTTCTTTCTTTCTTTCTTCTTTCTTTAGAAATACCAAAAGCGCGAGCGGCAGGGAGCGCGAAAAATTTTTTGACTGTAGGTATTGGTTTCAAATAGCACGTGTAGCAATTAAATCATGAACTACATGTCAGTCAGTAGGTACAAACGCAGTGCTATTATTACAAACAAAATACAGTAGAAATTCCAAAAGCGCGAGCGAAAGCGAGTGCGAATCTTTTTTTTCATGCAATTAATTCATTCCAAAACAATTATTTGTATAGGAAACTCATTTAAAGCTTCTGCAACCAGTACTTTAAGCTGTGAGTTGATTTCTAGATTTCAATAGAAAAATCTTTGAGACTCCGTTTGACCCTGATGGAAGGTGATTTTCAGAAAACCGTGACACACTTCTATTTTTATTTTTACTGAAGAGTATACACACTAAATTTCAAATTAATCGACCCATAGAGTAAAAAGTTTCATACAAACGTAAAACCCCCGTTTCACCTCCTTAGGGGTGGAATTTCGAAAAACCTTTTCTTAGTGAACGTCTACACTCTACGAAGAATGTACCCTCCAAATTTCAAATCTCTACGACCAGCGGTTTAGGCTGTGCGTTGATCTATAGATTTCAAAAGAAAAAACTTTGAAGCTCCTTTAGACCCTGATGGAAGATGATTTTCAGAAAACCGTGACATCCGTCTATTTTTATTTTAACTGAAGAATATACACACCAAATTTCAAATTAATCGATCCACAGACTAAAAAGTTTCATACAAACGTAAAACCCCCGTTTCACCCCCTTAGGGGTGGAATTTCGAAAAACCCTTTCTTAGTGGACGTCTACACTTTACAAAGAATATACCCTTCAAGTTTCAAATCTCTACGACCAGCGGTTTAGGCTGTACGTTGATATATAAGTCAGTCAGTCAGTCAGGACTTTGAATTTTATATATACAGACTAGTATCTTCCTCCGTGCGCGGGCCGCGTGCGGCCCGCGAGGACGTTATCGTGGCTGTTGTATTTATAAAAGTCTTATACTTTGTGCTAAACTTTAAATTTTGCAAGTACAAGTACAAAACGACGGTATTTTTCAAAGAAAATGATAATGCGCTTGACTTTGCATGGCGGCCATCTTGAAAAATGCTGTCAGTCAAGTAAAAGGTCAAAATTTGAAATCAGAATCCTTTAAAACCCCTAAATATAAAATATCAGCCGAATCCGAGTTACTATAAAATCGGGCGCCATTTTGAATCCGCCATCTTTGAATTATTTTAAGACTGTAAGAAAGCCTCCGTTGTTCTCTGTAACATGAGTCCAAACACGCTATGCTTGCCTCTATTAGTTTCGATAGTGTGCGCCTTTTAATTTTGCATGGCGGCCATTTTGTTATGTTTCTTCAAAGAGTGTCTATTTTATTCAAGGTTCCCGAAAATATTCAGTTGTTAGGTAAAAAAAGGTTAGTGGTGTTGAAGTTAGGTTAGATTAGCTAAAGCCAATTAAAAAACGTCGCATTAGTAAAACATTGTAAACGTAGCAATGGGTAGTTTGATCGTCATCGCGATAGGTAGTTTGAAGCTCCTCCTCGCTTCACTCGTCATCGCAATAGGTAGTTTGTAGCTCCTCCTCGCTTCGCTCGTCGTCGCGATAGGTAGTTTGAAGCTCCTCCTCGCTACGCTCGTCGTCGCGGTAGGTAGTTTGAAGCTCCTCCTCGCTTCGCTCGTCGTCGCGGTAGGTAGTTTGAAGCTCCTCCTCGCTTCGCTCGTCGTCGCGGTAGGTAGTTTTAAGCTCCTCCTCGCTTCGCTCGTCGTCGCGGTAGGTAGTTTGAAGCTCCTCCTCGCTTCGCTCGTCGTCGCGGTAGGTAGTTTGAAGCTCCTCCTCGCTCCGCTCGTCGTCGCGGTAGGTAGTTTGAAGCTCCTCCTCGCTTCGCTCGTCGTCGCGATAGGTAGTTTGAAGCTCCTCCTCGCTTCGCTCGTCGTCGCGATAGGTAGTTCACTCAGATATCAATTTTCATACGGATTGGAGATCCATAACAAAGTTCAGTAAAAAATATGAAATTTTTCAAAATGGCGGAATCAAAAATTTTTCCCCATATTCTTACTAAGTATCTAGGGGGAGTCTTAGATATCGATTTTGATCCTGATCGGATAACTTTTTTTGTAAGTCGATACGTCTCCATCCGCCATCTTGAAAAAAATCTATTTTATTAGTATTTTGTTTTGTTCCTTTATACATCTTTACTCGATCCCCCGAAACAACTTTTCTATTAAATCCATATTGGAGGCGTAAAAAAGGAAAGTTCATATTTCGATAAAATCACCTTTGTATGGCAACCCTATTGAAAAATGGCGAATGTCAAAATTTGATTTTAAAATGTTGATCAGCATCTTTGGGGACCCTCAGATATCGATTTTCATCCGGATCGGAGAAACTTTTTTTTCCGCCATGACCGAAATTTCCGCCATTTTGAAAAAAAATTTTTTTTGATATCTTCCCTTCCGGCCTCCAAACAATATTAGTTCGAGCTCTTTATACTAAAGTATCATGGTTTCGGCGTCATTTCCGGTTTAAATTTGTATGGGTGATTTTTTTTTCCGCCATTTTGAATTTTTTTTATTTTCTCTAAAATCGTCCCAGGGTTTGCTATGACATTCCTGAGAACGCATATGACCCATCTCATATCGTTTAGCCAGGCCGTTGATGGTCACGATGATGGAAGGTCGGAAGACCAGGTCATGAAATGTTTTGAATTTTGATTGTCCATTTGCATACAAATTTATAAAAATATGATCAAAATTTCCCATAGGTATCGAGAAACAATGAGCCAAAAATGAAAAAAAAAATTTGTATGGCAGCCATCTTTAAAAATGGCGGATCCAAAATATTTTTTCAAATATCGAATCAGGGGCCCCAAAAACCCCCCGATGCAAAAAATCAGCCGGATCGGACCAACTTTCAAAATGGCCGCCATCTTGGATCCGCCATCTTGGATTTTCATGACGACCATCCGAAAGCGCCCATCCTCCTCTATGACATTTGGTCGAACACACCCCACCTAACTCTTACCGTTTCCGATTTATAAGCGTTTCAATTTTGTATGGAATTTTTGTTTTTTTGTATGGCAACCCCCATTTTTTTTTATTTCTCTCCAAGCGTCCCAAGGTTTACTACAACTTTAGTTAAAACAGGTCACCCATCCGACTTGTAGTTTCCGAGAGCCGTTGACCGGTTCCATCAAGGAGACGACTTTTTGCTGATGTCAGCTTTTTCTGGTGGTCACGTGACCCATCTCTATGCAACCTCATACTCGGTTTTTCTCCACCACTTCCAGGAGCTGAGATCAAAAATGTCAGTCAGTGAGTGAGTGAGTCAGTGGGTAACGAACTTTATATATTATAACTAGTATTTTGCTCTGTGCGCGGGCCGCGTGCGGCCCGCGAGGACGTTATCGTGGCTGTTGTATTTATAAAAGTCTTATACTTTGTGCTAAACTTTAAATTTTGCAAGTAAAAGTACAAAACGACGGTATTTTTCAAAGAAAATGATAATGCGCTTGACTTTGCATGGCGGCCATCTTGAAAAATGCTGTCAGTCAAGTAAAAGGTCAAAATTTGAAATCAGCATCCTTTAAAACCCCCAAATATAAAATATCAGCCGAATCCGAGTTACTATAAAATCGGGCGCCATTTTGAATCCGCCATCTTTGAATTATTTTAAGACTGTAAGAAAGCCTCCGTTGTTCTCTGTAACATGAGTCCAAACACGCTATGGCGGCCATTTTGTTATGTTTCTTCAAAGAGTGTCTATTTTATTCAAGGTTCCCGAAAATATTCAGTTGTTAGGTAAAAAAAGGTTAGTGGTGTTGAAGTTAGGTTAGATTAGCTAAAGCCAATTAAAAAACGTCGCATTAGTATAACATTGTAAACGTAGCAATGGGTAGTTTGATCGTCGTCGCGATAGGGAGTTTGAAGCTCCTCCTCGCTTCACTCGTCATCGCAATAGGTAGTTTGTAGCTCCTCCTCGCTTCGCTCGTCGTCGCGATAGGTAGTTTGAAGCTCCTCCTCGCTACGCTCGTCGTCGCGGTAGGTAGTTTGAAGCTCCTCCTCGCTTCGCTCGTCGTCGCGGTAGGTAGTTTGAGGCTCCTCCTCGCTTCGCTCGTCGTCGCGGTAGGTAGTTTGAAGCTCCTCCTCGCTTCGCTCGTCGTCGCGGTAGGTAGTTTGAAGCTCCTCCTCGCTTCGCTCGTCGTCGCGATAGGTAGTTTGAAGCTCCTCCTCGCTTCGCTCGTCGTCGCGGTAGGTAGTTTGAAGCTCCTCCTCGCTTCGCTCGTCGTCGCGATAGGTAGTTTGAAGCTCCTCCTCGCTTCGCTCGTCGTCGCATTGGTGGTTTTGAAAATATGTATGGCAGCCATTTTGAAAAACGGTGGATGTCTAAAAGAAGCTAAAGCATGTTAATTAGTATCCTTGGGGACACTCAGATATCAATTTTCATACGGATTGGAGATCCATAAAAAAGTTCGGTAAAATGAATGAAATTTTTCAAAATGGCGGAATCAAAATTTTTTCCCCATATTCTTGCTAAGTATCTAGGGGGAGTCTTAGATATCGATTTTCATCCGGATCGGATAACTTTTTCTATAAGTCGATACGTCTCCATCCGCCATCTTGAAAAAATCAATTTCATTTGTGTTCTGTTTTGTTCCTTTATACATCTTTACTCGATCCCCAGAAACAACTTTTCTATTACATTCATATTGGAGGCGTAAAAAAGGAAAGTTCATATTTCGTTAAAATCACCTTTGTATGGCAACCCTATTGAAAAATGGCGCATGTCAAAATTTGATTTTAGAATGTTGATCAGCATCCTTGGGGACCGTCAGATATCGATTTTGATCCGGATCGGAGATTTTTTTTTTTCCGCCATGTCCAAAATTTCCGCCATTTTGAAAAAAAAAATTTGGTGTTTTTTTCCCTTTTGGCCTCCAAACAATATTAGTTCGAGCTCTTTATACTAAAGTATCATGGTTTCGACGTCATTTCCGGTTTAAATTTGTATGGAAGATTTTTTTTTCCGCCATTTTGGATTTTTTTTATTTTCTCTAAAATCGTCCCAGGGTTTGCTATGACATTCCTGAGAACGCATATGACCCATCTCACATCGTTTAGCCAGGCCGTTGATGGTCACTATGATGGAAGGTCGGAAGACCAGGTCATCAAATGTTTTGAATTTCGATTGTCCATTTGCATACAAATTTATAAAAATATGATCAAAATTTCCCATAGGTATCGAGAAACAATGAGCCAAAAATGAAAAAAAAAATTTGTATGGCAGCCATCTTTAAAAATGGCGGGATCCAAAATATTTTTTCAAATATCGAATCAGGGACCCCAAAAACCCCCCGATGCAAAAAATCAGCCGGATCGGACCAACTTTCAAAATGGCCGCCATCTTGGATCCGCCATCTTGGATTTTCATGACGACCATCCGAAAGCGCCTACGCTCCTCTATGACATTTGGTCGAACATACCCCACCTACCTCTTACCGTTTCCGATTTATTAGCGTTTCAATTTTGTATGGAATTTTTATTTTTTTGTATGGCAACCCCTATTTTTTTTTATTTCTCTCCAAGCGTCCCAGGGTTTACTACAACTTTAGTTAGAACAGGTCACCCATCCGACTTGTAGTTTCCGAGAGCCGTTGACCGGTTCCATCAAGGAGACGATTTTTTGCTGATGTCAGATTTTTCTGGTTGTCTCGTGACCGATCTCTATGCAACCTCATACTCGGTTTTTCTCCACCACTTCCAGGAGTTCGGGAACAAAAATGTCAATCATGAGTGAGTGAGTGAGTGGGTAACGAACTTTATATATTATAACTAGTATTTTCCTCCGTGCGCGGGCCGCGTGCGGCCCGCGAGGACGTTATCGTGGCTGTTGTATTTATAAAAGTCTTATACTTTGTGCTAAACTTTAAATTTTGCAAGTACAAGTACAAAACGACGGTATTTTTCAAAGAAAATGATAATGCGCTTGACTTTGCATGGCGGCCATCTTGAAAAATGCTGTCAGTCAAGTAAAAGGTCAAAATTTGAAATCAGCATCCTTTAAAACCCCCAAATATAAAATATCAGCCGAATCCGAGTTACTATAAAATCGGGCGTCATTTTGAATCCGCCATCTTTGAATTATTTTAAGACTGTAAGAAAGCCTCCGTTGTTCTCTGTAACATGAGTCCAAACACGCTATGCTTGCCTCTATTAGTTTCGATAGTGTGCGCCTTTTAACTTTTCATGGCGGCCATTTTGTTATGTTTCTTCAAAGAGTGTCTATTTTATTCAAGGTTCCCGAAAATATTCAGTTGTTAGGTAAAAAAAGGTAAGTGGTGTTGAAGTTAGGTTAGATTAGCTTAAGCCAATTAAAAAACGTCGCATGAGTAAAACATTTTAAACGTAGCAATGGGTAGTTTGATCGTCGTCGCAATAAGTAGTTTGAAGCTCCTCCTCGCTTCACTCGTCATCGCAATAGGTAGTTTGTAGCTCCTCCTCGCTTCGCTCGTCGGCGCGATAGGTAGTTTGAAGCTCCTCCTCGCTACGCTCGTCGTCGCGGTAGGTAGTTTGAAGCTCCTCCTCGCTTCGCTCGTCGTCGCGGTAGGTAGTTTGAAGCTCCTCCTCGCTTCGCTCGTCGTCGCGGTAGGTAGTTTGAAGCTCCTCCTCGCTTCGCTCGTCGTCGCGGTAGGTAGTTTGAAGCTCCTCCTCGCTTCGCTCGTCGTCGCGGTAGGTAGTTTGAAGCTCCTCCTCGCTTCGCTCGTCGTCGCGGTAGGTAGTTTGAAGCTCCTCCTCGCTTCGCTCGTCGTCGCGATAGGTAGTTTGAAGCTCCTCCTCGCTTCGCTCGTCGTCGCATTGGTGGTTTTGAAAATATGTATGGCAGCCATTTTGAAAAACGGTGGATGTCTAAAAGAAGCTAAAGCATGTTAATCAGTATCCTTGGGGACACTCAGATATCAATTTTCATACGGATTGGAGATCCATAAAAAAGTTCGGTAAAATGAATGAAATTTTTCAAAATGGCGGAATCAAAATTTTTTCCCCATATTCTTGCTAAGTATCTAGGGGGAGTCTTAGATATCGATTTTCATCCGGATCGGATAACTTTTTCTATAAGTCGATACGTCTCCATCCGCCATCTTGAAAAAATCAATTTCATTTGTGTTCTGTTTTGTTCCTTTATACATCTTACTCGATCCCCAGAAACAACTTTTCTATTACATTCATATTGGAGGCGTAAAAAAGGAAAGTTCATATTTCGTTAAAATCACCTTTGTATGGCAACCCTATTGAAAAATGGCGCATGTCAAAATTTGATTTTAGAATATTGATCAGCATCCTTGGGGACCGTCAGATATCGATTTTGATCCGGATCGGAGAATTTTTTTTTTCCGCCATGACCAAAATTTCTGCCATTTTGAAAAAAAAAATTTGGTGTTCTTTTCCCTTTTGGCCTTCAAACAATATTAGTTCGAGCTCTTTATACTAAAGTATCATGGTTTCGACGTCATTTCCGGTTTAAATTTGTATGGAAGATTTTTTTTTCCGCCATTTTGGATTTTTTTTATTTTCTCTAAAATCGTCCCAGGGTTTGCTATGACATTCCTGAGAACGCATATGACCCATCTCATATCGTTTAGCCAGGCCGTTGATGGTCACGATGATGGAAGGTCGGAAGACCAGGTCATCAAATGTTTTGAATTAAGAACGTTTATTTTTATACGAGCCAATAAAAAAAGGATCAAAATTTCCCATAGGTATCGAGAAACAATGAGCCAAAAATAAAAAAAAAAATTTGTATGGCAGCCATCTTTAAAAATAGCGGGATCCAAAATATTTTTTCAAATATCGAATCAGGGACCCCAAAAACCCCCCGATGCAAAAAATCAGCCGGATCGGACCAACTTTCAAAATGGCCGCCATCTTGGATCCGCCATCTTGGATTTTCATGACGACCATCCAAAAGCGCCCATCCTCCTCTATGACATTTGGTCGAACACACCCCACCTACCTCTTACCGTTTCCGATTTATAAGCGTTTCAATTTTGTATGGAATTTTTATTTTTTTGTATGGCAACCCCTATTTTTTTTTATTTCTCTCCAAGCGTCCCAGGGTTTACTACAACTTTAGTTAGAACAGGTCACCCATCCGACTTGTAGTTTCCGAGAGCCGTTGACCGGTTCCATCAAGGAGACGATTTTTTGCTGATGTCAGATTTTTCTGGTTGTCACGTGACCGATCTCTATACAACCTCATACTCGGTTTTTCTCCACCACTTCCAGGAGCTCGGGAACAAAAATGTCAGTCAGTGAGTGAGTGAGTGGGTAACGAACTTTATATATTATAACTAGTATTTTCCTCCGTGCGCGGGCCGCGTGCGGCCCGCGAGGACGTTTTCGTGGCTGTTGTATTTATAAAAATGTTATACTTTGTGCTAAACTTTAAATTTTGCAAGTAAAAGTACAAAACGACGGTATTTTTCAAAGAAAATGATAATGCGCTTGACTTTGCATGGCGGCCGTCTTGAAAAATGCTGTCAGTCAAGTAAAAGGTCGAAATTTGAAATCAGCATCCTTTAAAACCCCCAAATATAAAATATCAGCCGAATCCGAGTTACTATAAAATCGGGCGCCATTTTGAATCCGCCATCTTTGAATTATTTTAAGACTGTAAGAAAGCCTCCGTTGTTCTCTGTAACATGAGTCCAAACACGCTATGCTTGCCTCTATTAGTTTCGATAGTGTGCGCCTTTTAATTTTGCATGGCGGCCATTTTGTTATGTTTCTTC
Source organism: Ennomos erosarius (assembly GCA_963580505.1). NCBI lineage: Eukaryota > Metazoa > Arthropoda > Insecta > Lepidoptera > Geometridae > Ennomos > Ennomos erosarius. The sequence continues at coordinate 14,363,686 of OY756979.1, forward strand.
AAAGAGTGTCTATTTTATTCAAGGTTCCCGAAAATATTCAGTTGTTAAGTAAAAAAAGGTTAGTGGTGTTGAAGTTAGGTTAGATTAGCTAAAGCCAATTAAAAAACGTCGCATTAGTAAAACATTGTAAACGTAGCAATGGGTAGTTTGATCGTCGTCGCGATAGGTAGATTGAAGCTCCTCCTCGCTTCACTCGTCATCGCAATAGGTAGTTTGTAGCTCCTCCTCGCTTCGCTCGTCGTCGCGATAGGTAGTTTGAAGCTCCTCCTCGCTACGCTCGTCGTCGCGGTAGGTAGTTTGAAGCTCCTCCTCGCTTCGCTCGTCGTCGCGGTAGGTAGTTTGTAGCTCCTCCTCGCTTCGCTCGTCGTCGCGATAGGTAGTTTGAAGCTCCTCCTCGCTTCGCTCGTCGTCGCGATAGGTAGTTTGAAGCTCCTCCTCGCTACGCTCGTCGTCGCGGTAGGTAGTTTGAAGCTCCTCCTCGCTTCGCTCGTCGTCGCGATAGGTAGTTTGAAGCTCCTCCTCGCTTCGCTCGTCGTCGCGATAGGTAGTTTGAAGCTCCTCCTCGCTACGCTCGTCGTCGCGGTAGGTAGTTTAAAGCTCCTCCTCGCTTCGCTCGTCGTCGCGGTAGGTAGTTTGAAGCTCCTCCTCGCTTCGCTCGTCGTCGCGGTAGGTAGTTTGAAGCTCCTCCTCGCTTCGCTCGTCGTCGCGGTAGGTAGTTTGAAGCTCCTCCTCGCTTCGCTCGTCGTCGCGATAGGTAGTTTGAAGCTCCTCCTCGCTTCGCTCGTCGTCGCATTGGTGGTTTTGAAAATATGTATGGCAGCCATTTTGAAAAACGGTGGATGTCTAAAAGAAGCTAAAGCATGTTAATCAGTATCCTTAGGGACACTCAGATATCAATTTTCATACGGATTGGAGATCCATAAAAAAGTTCGGTAAAATGAATGAAATTTTTCAATATGGCGGAATCAAAATTTTTTCGCCATATTCTTGCTAAGTATCTAGGGGGAGTCTTAGATATCGATTTTCATCCGGATCGGATATTTTTTTCTATAAGTCGATACGTCTCCATGCGCCATCTTGAAAAAATCAATTTCATTTGTATTTTGTTTTGTTCCTTTATACATCTTTACTTGATCCTCAGAAACAACTTTTCTATTACATTCATATTGGAGGCGTAAAAAAGGAAAGTTCATATTTCGTTAAAATCACCTTTGTATGGCAACCCTATTGAAAAATGGCGCATGTCAAAATTTGATTTTAGAATGTTGATCAGCATTCTTGGGGACCGTCAGATATCGATTTTGATCCGGATCGGAGAATTTTTTTTTTCCGCCATGACCAAAATTTCCGCCATTTTGAAAAAAAAAAATTGGTGTTCTTTTCTCTTTTGGCCTCCAAACAATATTAGTTCGAGCTTTTTATACTAAAGTATCATGGTTTCGACGTCATTTCCGGTTTAAATTTGTATGGAAGTTTTTTTTTTCCGCCATTTTGGATTTTTTTTATTTTCTCTAAAATCGTCCCAGGGTTTTCTATGACATTCCTGAGAACGCATATGACCCATCTCACATCGTTTAGCCAGGCCGTTGATGGTCACTATGATGGAAGGTCGGAAGACCAGGTCATCAAATGTTTTGAATTAAGAACGTCTATTTTTATACGAATCAATAAAAAAAGGATCAAAATTTCCCATAGGTATCGAGAAACAATGAGCCAAAAATGAAAAAAAAAATTTGTATGGCAGCCATCTTTAAAAATGGCGGGATCCAAAATATTTTTTCAAATATCAAATCAGGGACCCCAAAAACCCCCCGATGCAAAAAATCAGCCCGATCGGACCAACTTTCAAAATGGCCGCCATCTTGGATCCGCCATCTTGGATTTTCATGACGACCATCCGAAAGCGCCCATCCTCCTCTATGACATTTGGTCGAACACACCCCATCTACCTCTTACCGTTTCCGATTTATAAGCGTTTCAATTTTGTATGGAATTTTTATTTTTTTGTATGGCAACCCCTATTTTTTTTTATTTCTCTCCAAGCGTCCCAGGGTTTACTACAACTTTAGTTAGAACAGGTCACCCATCCGACTTGTAGTTTCCGAGAGCCGTTGACCGGTTCCATCAAGGAGACGACTTTTTGCTGATGTCAGATTTTTCTGGTTGTCACGTGACCGATCTCTATACAACCTCATACTCGGTTTTTTTCCACCACTTCCAGGAGCTCGGGAACAAAAATGTCAGTCAGTGAGTGAGTGAGTGGGTAACGAACTTTATATATTATAAATAATAATATAATAATAATAATAACTATTATAATACCTAAAGAAGTTTAGTTATTTAGTCAAACAGAACTTAATCACATAAAAACACATACCTAACAAATACCAGTGATGATCGCAAAAATTTAAGAAATAGGTAGGTACTTACCAAATAACATTAAAAGTTGTTATCGAAATTAAATTTTAAATCTTCTCGAAATGAACCAGCTAATGCTGCCATTGTTAAACCAGGCAGATCTCAAACACATCGTTTTGTAATCCACCACTAAGGCGATGTAATTCAACAGTTGGAAAAAGAAGGGTCAAAAGAGGCGCGTGCCGTTTCAGCCGTGGGGGTCCGCTTGTGGATTATTTTCCTAATTTGACTGCGACATAAGAATGCCATTATAGATATCTTTCAATAATTTACTTCGAAAGGTACCATTAATTTTATCTATTTAGTGTCAGCTTCATTTTTTCTCTGAAAACAGAAACTGTAACCTGGCAGTTTTTAAAGTGAGATTCAACCAATATGATATTAATATTCTATGGCAAGCATACTCCAACGTATGATTTTAAAAAATTCGACGTAGATGATGTGTTTTTTTATAAAGTTAAATAAATAATAAATATGTGTGGACATTTCACACAGCGCCATCTAGCCCCAAACTAAGCATAGCTTTTACTATGGGAACCAGATAACTGATACAATACTTATATACTTTTTTGTTTGTAAATACATACATAGAAATAGAATACAATAAAAAACCCAGACGCAGAACAAACATCTATGTTCATCACAAATGTTTGTCTCCGGTAGGAATTGAACCCACAGCCCTCAGTTCAGAAGGCAGGGATACTACCAACTGAGCTATCGGGCCTTGTGGATATTTTGAATTGCCCGTACTAAGTCATTCTTACTGGTTTTTATTTCTGTTTCTGGGTGTAGCTGTTGTATATTATTAACCTATCTACTACTTGTAGTTATAAGACTCTTTAAATAGTTTTCACTGTCACCAACATCATCAGCCAGAAGCCGTCCACCGCTGCATAGCGATTCAGGAGACCTCAGCGCTGAGGCTCAGCGCTGAGGCCTCGATTCAACCAACTTTTATTTGAAAATAGAACGGAAATAGCGTCATCGTTTCTGCAAAAGGCATGAGCTAGGGGAGAGCTTTCCGTTCTATTTTCAAATAAAAGTTGGTTGAATCGAGGCCTCAGCGCTGAGCCTCAGCGCTGAGGTCTCCTGAATCGCTATGCTGAACGTTATTTTAAACGGATACTTACTTCAGGCATCCATGAATAAGAATAAGTTTATTTCCAGTATAGTTAGATAGTACAGTAAAACATGTTATATGTATAAAAATGGTTCTTGAACTACCAAATACCTGTTTTTTCTTTGATTTTTTTCAACAGCAACGTCACAATGCCATTTCAATGCATCTATTGCATGCAAGTGTGCCCCAGAATTAGGGGCACATTTTGCACAACAAGGGTTGATTTTTGCCCTTTTACCCACTGGTGTTAAGTTAATTGGGCCATGCTTGGGGGCACGTGCTACTTTAGCGGTTGTATTGTGTTTTAATAGCTATTGAATAATTTTATTTGGAAGGAGCACGTTTATTCATATCTATACTACAAAACAAGAGAGATATTTTATTTTATGGATTGTTGGCATTTTTAGGGTTCCATACCCAAAGGTAAAAACGAACCCTATTATAAGGCTCCGCTGTCCGTCTGTCGCCAGGCTGTATCTCATGAACCGTGATAGTTAGACAGTAGAAATTTTCACAGATGATGTACTTATTTAAAGAGACCTCCCATACAACTGACAAACACACGTTATCTCTATGAACAAAAAAAAATATTTAATTTAAAACAACTTTACACGTACACAACTTGCATTCTAATTAAAAAAATATTGACCAACAAAATACACACACAAATATCCTTCACAAAAAGGTCTTTCAAACATAGCTTGCGTAATACAAATAAAATAAAATTGAAACTCCCAATAACTTCATATGGTAAAAGATGTATTATGTATGAGGGTGCACAATCATTTAACAATCTACCTAAGGACCTTAAAGATTGTACAACCATGCCTGTGTTCAAATCTAAGCTAAAAATATATTTATGAAAATGTTTTTTAAACGTATAATATACGTACCGCCAGATTACCTGGACAATATTTTTAGATTAATTGTAACTAAGATTATTTAGTTATATTTTATACATATACCTACTTAAGCTCATTATAAGTTAACTATGTTATTTATGAGTGAAATAAATTCGTTAAACCTAAAACCTATACAACAAATGTGATCGTTTTGCTCTTATTTATAAATAATTGTACGGAACCCTTCATGTGCTAGGCAGACTCGCACTTGGTGGGTTTTTTTTATGTAGTTTTATATAAACACCAATTTATTAAATGTATGCGGTTAGCAGATTATTCACTTATGCATATAATTATTATTATCATCTTTTATCATTTTATTTTTATGACATAGTTTTGTGTTTAATAACAGTAGAAGTAGGTAAGTAGGTATAAGTACTTAGATAGTGTACTTAGGTATATATAGTCACATTAGCCAACGCATTATTCCAATTTTTTATAGGATAGGATATGCCTATCTTAAATTTCGGTCTAGTTACAAAAAAAAACCTATAAAATATAATCTGTAAAAACCAAATCCCAACTCTCCATTTCTATCAAATCTAGAAAGTACCAAATCAAATCATATTTTTGTACTTTTTTCTATTAGCTCATCAAAAAGAGGAAAGGGTGGCAAAGGAAAAAGAGCTCTAAAGCATCTTCTCATCAGGGGTTCAGATGGAAATTGGAAATTAATATTTGATCTGTTTTCTTTTCAGTTTCTTTGTATGGACGGACGGTCCGGCTTTCGAGCTTCCTTTGACCAATCAGACAATTGGAAACCGTTTGATATAATAGTGCTAGATCTGGGATGGAAATTTTGATACTAAAAGAGGGCGAGATTAGTGAGAAAATTCTGCCAAATTGGATGCATTTCATAATATAAATAAATATGTTGTGGACATATCACACAGCGCCATCTAGTCCCAAACTAAGCAAAGCTTGTACTATGGACACCATAATTACTAATAAAATACATAGATACGTTTTGTTTTGTAAATTGATCACATAGAAACCTACACCATGTTCACACAAATGTTGGTCTTGGGTGGGAATCGAACCCACAACCTATAGTTCAGAAGGTAGGGCTACAACGAATATAGCTGCCAGACCAGACAATATTAGGTAGGTAATTATGCTTCCTTTTTGGAGTTAAAATGATAGATAGATACATAATACTATTTTATCTAAATTGTAGTACTATATAACTATGTAAAACTAGTTAATTAATTTTCAAGATATAAAGTATTTCATACAACTCGGTTTTTCTCCATTAAATTTCCACTATAAATAGGTATTTTACGTGTGCTAAAACGGCTCATCTAATTTGGTTTAGTATACACCGAGATCAACATAATTATTTTTTTTCCCAGAAAATTAGGAATTTTCGTGGGAAACCCTTTGTGTAGTATGTCAAGTTATAGGACGATTTCAAGAGGATTTTGTTTAGTCGATAATACCAAACATACATATGATTTTTTGCAGATTAATACCAGTTACTTCCTTATTTTCGTGGGAAACCCTTTGTGTAGTATGTCAAGTTATAGGACGATTTCAAGAGGATTTTGTTTAGTCGATAATACCAAAAATACATATGACTTTTTGCAGATTAATACTTCCTTATTCTACTTACCATCCATAGAATTTCATATTTTTATTTTATTTTTTTCATTTTTTTTACAATTTATAGGCATTGCATTTGACCACTGTCTCCCTGGTGGTAAGTGATGACGCGGTCTATACAGTGTTGTATGTTTGTCTAAAAGATACCTGTATTTCAGAGAGTATGGTAGATTGCAGAGTTTCGTTTTGGTATATAATTCTGGAATATACCTTATTTATTTACATTCAAAACAGTGTTTATTATATTATAATTTAAATCTTTTCATAATTTAGGTTTAGATTGTTCTAAGACATTTATGTCTCTATTGCAAGCTACAAATGTTCTTTTAACTAGAATAATCAGTAAATTTAGTTAGTTTGAAGAATAAAGGCAATAATTAAAAAAAAAAGTTATTTACAACATCAAATCTGCTGTCCTAATTTTTTATGAAATATGGCACGTTTGACTACTTTTCAATTATCAGCGACTATGGGCGGCCGTGACGCTTAACATCAAGTGAACGAGTAGCTCGTCACATCACTCATTTACTTAGAAGTGACAATGTTGGCGCCGCTCTGCGCCTATGTTTGAAATTGCCATCTATACAATAAATTATCTACAGTAGGTATAGGGGGAGTCATTCAGGGGCGAACGACAATTAAGTTTCATTTGACAGCCGTATTGATTACACAATCATCCTGTATTCTACAAGTGACTGATTGGAAAATTGCGTGACGATGAACGTAACGGTAAATAAAATTTAATTCATTATTATCCCTATTTTTGTAATTTTTATAATAAGGAAAAGTTAGACAGAAAGGTATTGTTTATTAACGGGATATTTACCATGTATTTTTTTTTATATGGTAAATATACCGGTAATAAACAATATGTGAGTAATGTTAGTGACCATGGACGTTTAAAATCTTATATTAGACAGAAAGGTACCTAATTAATGTGTGAAATGGAATATATTATGGAACAATTTTTTTTATGTAAATTTCATTTACCTACTACGCCTATAAAAGTAGGTTTAAGACAACAAGAGTTCTACGCGGCAGTTCCAAAAAAAATATATAGATATTGGGAAACTGTAAGCATCTGGAAAAATTACAAATTGAAAAACTCAAGTTTATGTTTTCTGTTTACTTTGTTGACCATAATATGACCATGCGTTACTTATGCCTATGTTACTTGTGCCTTAAATGTGATGTGTGTGAGTGTGATGTGTGTGTGTGTGGGTTGATGTGCTCAATAAACTCATTTTCTTTCTTTCTTTCTTTCTTCTTTCTTATGCGATACTAAAAATAAAATTAATGAGTTCATTTTTTGCCAAATAAAAAACCCAATGACTTTTGATCCTAAACTCTAAAACCTTTAAAAAAATTATTATCGTGCCAATGCGATGACTTCTATGATGTTTAGCGGTTGCTGAACAGTGGCTGAATAAATATATATTCTGCATTGTTTATCGTAAGGTTCATTTTGCCTCAAAAATATCTATCCATAATAATAAATAAATTACCGTTTGTGATAGAAACTACACTGACTTCTTGAAACGGCTGCTATTAGAATAAGTATTGAAATAGAAACACACGCAAGATGTTAAAAAAAATAGATGCAAATTAAAGATAATTTTTATCTCCGAACATTTGTCTCATATTAGGATTCACGCGTACGGAATTATTATCAGTAAAGATGTCACGTTTTAAAATATAACAAAACTACAATACCCGTTTAAACAAATTTTTGGAAAAAAGAACATATTATTCTAACAAGAATCTTATAGGTAGCAAATTCCTACCTTTCGGGGTGACAACCCTAAAAGCGCTGTTGGAGACCTGTCTCGGAGACCCTTCCCGTAGACCTCCCGGAGATCCACTTCCACTCCTCACCATGGAGAAGTCCAGCGGCATCGGCGGCTGCATCGCACTAACTTCCATCATCAATAATCTTTACCAACAGTTCCTAAACATAACCGGCACAAAAAACAAAAATTCAAATTTGGAACTAGAAACTTTGATGAAGTTACGAATTTGGAATTGGTTATTTAGAATGATCGCGGAACGTGCGACCCGCGCGGATTGCGAGTATGTTTTAAGGCAGGCACACACTCAGCCCGCTCTCGTTTGGGTTTCGGTTCTGTAAAGCCGAAAATCTCTAGGATCTACATAGTGATTTCGACCTTATCGCTCGTGCAGTGGGCGTGGCTTCCGAAGCCCCGCCCGCCGCTCCGTTGCCGCCATGTGCCCGAGTGACAATCACTTTGTATAGGTAACACAATAATATGATTCGTGATGGATTTTATTGTGCTACCCGATGCATTTGTTCGGGAGCAATTTTCGCCGAAAAATGGGTTGGTGGATATGTTAATAATCTCTTTGGTATGTTTCGTGTTTAGATGTTAGAGTTATATGTTTTTAAGAAGTTTTTAATGGTAGCAGGCAACTTTGAAGGCATAAATAGGTACTTATAAAAAATTTAAGAAATTTTTGCTTGTTTAATAATAATAATAATTTGTATCAAAAAATTGTGAAATTTCAGGGACATTTCAAAGTTTTTGGCTATTTTTGGTAGGTAGGTATTATTTTTTGTATTACCTAGGCATTACTTATTATTTTGTATCATAACTTTTTAATTTATTCTGTGTCATTTGAACTTGGAAAAATTTTAAGTTTGGTGATTATATTGTTTTACATGATTATTTTACATAATAGTAACAATAAAACGATTATTTATCGTTTTTTGATTACCTATCTGCCTACCTCAAGTTTTAAATCCTTACCCGATATTGACAAAGATAGAGCTTCATACTTGTAGCATGAAATATACCTAAAATTTTAAATTAAAAATATATATAATATTTTACACAAAGGTTTGAATCAAATAATTTTTTCTTCTTTTTAGTACCTAGTGTTATTATTTCATAAATAATTTGTGGTACAACAATCTTAATTTGATAAATAAATGACAATGTAGGAATTAAACCTTCGACCCGGTCGGGACACGCACCGACATTTAAAACAACGGACGCTTCAATTTTTCACGATGTTCGGACGCTAATCCGGCCCTGGAAAGGAAGAGTATTCTGGAAGCAAGTGAAATAAAAATTATTAAAGACAACTCGAGTGAAAGTCTTACTTTGAGAGCTCTTATACCTCATATACATAAACTTATTTTTAGTTATGTTTGAAAAATATCCTCTAAAAAAAAACAATGTAGGTATGTATAGATCGATAGAGAAAATCAGTAGAAATATTCTATGGATCCACCTGGTGAATCGATGAATAAAAAGAAGCATCTATGGATCCACATGTAGGTTTAAGAGGTAAAGTATCTGTGGATCCAAGTGGAGGGAGCCACCTCTTTTGTCCTCCGCACCCGATAAAATACCCTTATTAAGTAATTAATCCCTTATAAAATAATAAGTTAGAGTTTGTTTATTGTATTAACCCTCAATTTTTTTTTTGCAAATCCGCTTGAATTAAATATTTGCTATCCCATGGGGAAAATGGGACTGAAGTCTCAAAGTTCCAATTTAAAGGAAATTTTATACCTAGTCTTACTGCTTAGACAACATTATAATTGTCATTTATAAAGTCTCCCCTTAATGGGGGGAGGGTTAGAATACTTTCGTGGGCCATATTATACAATCGCTGACGTACCTACCACAGACACTCAATAGATGGTATTAGATGTCTATGGTACCTACCCACATTGGACAATAAATAAGCTGTACAAAAACATAAATTCTAAAATACCGGAATATGGAAACATGGCTTGCTTTGAAAAAACTAATTATACCTCCGCTTCGCAATGATAAAGCAAAGCCGTCGTATGGGATATTTTTATTCGGGTCAAAATGAAATTCTCTACCGCGCAACTTACAAAGAATTTTGCACACTATAACAAGCAAGTTAGGGTTCCATTTCAATTGAAGTTGAAGGCAATTTCAGCAGTATTGTGGAATTTTTTTAGTAGGTGCTCAGTGTAAAATAATCCACGCATAATCTCGCCGGGGAAATCCCATTATTCTGATGATCCCTAGATTGTACAGGGGGTATATCTCTGTAATAAAAACGGAACAAACTTTATCGGAACGATTTGCGCTTTGAGCCTTGAAGGCTTTGTTTTACTTTTCACTGTTTTTGCCTAAATACTTTTCTCAATATTTACTTTTAACAGTTATATTTTTACCACAGACAAACCTTTGGCTGAAAATATGGCAAGTTTGCATTGCAAGCGACATTTTTGCTAAGTTTGATATTGTTGTTGCCGTTACGTTCAATTAATAATTAATAGAATAGAAAGAAGTTTATTCAATTCTAATTGCTTACAAATAAGGTAAAATTAGCATTCTGTGTAGATAAGTGGACATTCTGATTGTTTTTATTCTGTGGTCCAAGTAGTTATGAACTGTTTATTTTAAGTTGAAACTTCTTTCAAACCTATACTTAACTCTTAACAACTCAATATATTTGTATGAAATTTTGTTTACAGAATAAGGCTCCATATTCATTCACTTGCATTGCTATTTCTTTTTCCTTCTAGTCTCTATATACTAATATTTACGTGTAAGTGTGGTGCCACCTTTGCCATAATATTTTGAGTTAGTAGTAGGTGCAGTGTGGTCAAAGGATACTTATTCGATTGTTTATAAAATTATTTATAACAATAACAAATAAAATATATATAACATTTTCTTATAATAGTCATATTTTCACGTATAAGTACCGCGTTTATTAACCATTAAGTTATTATCCGTGTAACCTTGTACTATAGGAATAGGTACTAGGATTGTAAATATACCTAATGAGTGAATTAAAAATAAATAATAGTATAGGTATATCCCAATATTATAGTGCCATTTCTCAGCTCAGTGCTTACCCATGTAAGTGGTGTGATTTTCAATGTAATATTAACTTGGAAACTAAAGGATTGCGTGTAAAAGATAAGGGAATTAAAAACAACTAGTACCTACTACCAATATCCACCCAAAATCGGGATAATTCCAGCCCAGTCATAACTCCGGGTCTCGGACGTTTGCTCCACCGGATTTGACCGTAAAAGTAAGCGCGGACTGAATTTATTACAGAATGGGTTTCAAGATTTCTTCAGCGGATTGCGAGAGGTTCTTCAAATTCCAGATTTCACTATTTCGTTGGGTTCTACTTTATGTAATGGGTTGTATGACGTCAGATATTCTCTAGTCTATATAGATGATAATTTATGCGGTATATAATTGCAAGTAAGTAGACGGCTTTGTTTGTTCTAAAGTGACTGATTCAGAACGTAAAGCCCAAACCGATTGATAAAGCAACTTTAAATTTAGTGTGCTTCCTTTTAAGGCGGAACAGTAGATAAATAAAAAAAAATAGCACCCAACTGTCAGATAGGTACATCGATCGGACTCTAAATAGGATTCCCGGTATTTAGGAATGCCAGGAACTATGAGGACCATGGCCCCACAACCCGACAACACCTAAGTACCTATATTTAATTGAGCTTATTTTTCCTGTTCACAAATACTTGTCCTATCGCTGGCCCACTGCCTCCGGGTTATGAGGTGACCTACTCAACCACCACACCAAAGAGGCTGCTAGGGAACTAAGGGTTTGGAATGAGTGGTTGATGACCAAGTGCTGGGCGGTTATTCTCTATGGAAACACAGATTCCACACGATACGAAACTACGTCGTTATCGTGTCTTGTTCAAATCGTGTTACAGCGTTAGGAATATCTTTACTTTATATAAAGTTATTTTTATTTTGAATAAAATATATTAACATAAGTGGTGGTAAGTTTTGATGTGGTTGATGTTTCGGAACGCATCTCTGTAAAACATGTGATTTTTGACAGTTCAAATCGCGCCAATTCCAAATTCATTTCGCGCTGTTTGTTTTCGTTTCATAGAGAATAGAGTTTTGCAGATTTTGTCATGTAAAACCAGGAATTCGCCTGGTTTCGAAGTAAGGAATCGATAGAGAATAACCGCCCTGAGCGGTTGGTTGGTTGGTTGGTCCTCAATGTTTTGGATTAATCTCCGTGGTTTAAACTGCACAACATTCCTTTGTATATTTTCTACCATGTTACCTTTTTTGGAGACCCTTTGACATCACTGCAAAAGGACCAAATTGCGGCTCCCTAATGTCACATTAAGATGCAAATGATCTCACCCACGGTATTTACTTTAACTCTAATTTACCCCCGTAAATACCGCAAGGGTAAGCGTAGAGTGCTTTTTCGCTTTTTTCACTTAACCCGCTTTATACAGCTATTATACCGCTTTTATGTCAAAGGCAAGGAAAATTGTCCTGGATGGTAAATGTAGTTCGTAACTTGTTTGAATACAATTTGTTTTAAATTGAAAAGTTAGGGCTGGTTGTCTTCTAGCTTTAGTACAAGACCTAGCTCTAACTGTTATTATAGGTACTCGTCACTAAGATTTTGATATTAACTATTTGTTAATACCTATACGCTCACTGATCAGCTGTTTTACAGATCTCTGCAGATTTAAACTTATTCAATGGCTTGGTATCTTGGAGCCAAGTGCCTTCTAACTGGTTTGTAATAGGTATACTTATTTTTTGTGTAAATTTCTGTTAGTTACTAGATCTCTAGCGTGTATTATACTATAAAAAACAATTGGATAAACTTAATACTTTTCAGAAACAGATAAACAAAATAACAACAAAGCTCATGCAAGCTCCGACTCCCCAGCAACTAAACACAATTAGACCTTTCATTATAATAACAACATTATTTTATTCTTAAACGTAAACTCTATAAAGGTTATCGCATACTAAACGCACGCACGCTTAGCTACGCACTAGTCATGTAATTAACTTTCTGGGCAATTTTAAGGAGTAAAAGAACCGTAGGTATGTATGTATATTGTATACCTAAGTAAGTCAAACGCGCATTGCATTTTTTTGCTATCGAACTCATTTATCTCAATTTGTGGTTGCGATTCGAATGCATTTAATAGCTCTCAATTACATCTTGCTAATCCTAAGACAGGTACTAAAACTTTGATTCTACATAATATACCTATCCCAAATGAATCTATGGACAGAAGTGCTTAAGCGCTGAAGCGCTGGTATAGACTCTGGAAGAAAACAGTGCCCAAGTTTTTAAAAAGTATAAGATATATTTGGACCAAAAAGACATGTTAAAAAAAAAGTTAAGCGAACTGTATCGTATTGTGTGGCAAATGTAGGTCTACCCTAAAACAAACTTAAGCCTGCAAACCGCTACCTATAAACATTTCTACCTTATAAAGCGCTACCCTGCTTTGAATACAAAAGACATTTCAAATAAAATTTTGACTGTGGATTAAAAGTAAACATCAAGAATGGGGTAATTCTGTAAAACGCCTCTCTCAGGCGGAGGCCAAATGATTTTTGAAGCGAACTACCTGCTTGTGATAGCGGTGGGGCCATGGAAAATGTGGGATTGGTTAAACTAATACTTGATTACATGATACAAACTTGGGTCAAAAAGACTGGTAATTTTTGTAATTATGCAATGTTTGCTATTTAGTAATAGAGACACAGATTCATGGCCACTTAATGATTTTTATTTTAGTGGTCACGGGTGTACTTAGAGAGTTATGGAGGCAAAAGCGTCTGATGCTTTATTATTACTTTATTATTTTAAAGTTCCGAGTGACACTGCAACTGTTATGGGTGGCCGTATTGCTTAACATCAGGTGAACGAACAGCTCGTCAAGACATTCAATCACATAAAAAAAAAAAAATATTTTAGTGAGATTTCGCACATGAGTTAGGTACTTTTCACCAGCATCAACATAGGATACTTAACTTTTTGTTCCGGAAAAACCGGTAAAGCTGGGTGAAACCACAGAATGCAAATACTTTTCTATAAAAGATAGTTTATAGAAAAGTTTGCCCCAACCTTATTCAAAAAATTAATGTTGGTTGTCTATAATCCGGTTCACTTTTGGTTATACTCATCATCATCATCATCATCAGCCTAAACACGTTCACTGCTGAACATAGGCCTCCTTCGTAGAGCGCTATATAATTTGAACGGCTGCTAATGCGCCGCTATTGGTACTTGCTGTCCATACATACTCTTCAAGATAAGCTTGCATCTGCTATGCTTGCTGTACATACCTACTCATCAAAATAAATAAGCGTAAATTTTGGCAACCGCTAACTCCATGACTCCAGTTGTAATGTTTTGTATTAATTAACTCAGTATAATTAAAGTGGTGTGCGAGCTGGCCTGGCCGGGCCTTGCCCGTTTTTGATGGTTACAATGTTTTGTGTTTAGACACAGTGCTGAGTAAATATGAGGGTACCGAGCTGGAGTCTTAATTACTCATTTAGATCATTATTGAGAACTTTTGGCCTATTTTTTGTGAAAAATCTTTGTATTTCAAGCATAGTTAGAATGACTGCTTGTTTTGGGATTAAGTAAAATATATGCGCCACCTGTAGCCATTTTGTCATTTAACATTAGATGTTTAACGTGGTCAGTCAAGCCTTATAATAATTATTTATTGCACACATCTAGCTGAACATATGCCTCCTCCATATAGCACCAATTTGAGTGGCTGCTTGCCTCTTGAATTCGTCGGCTTCCCGCGGTTCTGACCAAATCGTCAGTCCACCTGGTGGGGGCCTACGTTGCGTCTTCTTGTTCGTGATCGTCACTCAAGAACGTCTGCCCCATTGTAACCGGTTCTGCGAGTGATGAGTCCTGCCTCTGCCATTTCAATTGCTAACTATTTAAAAGATTTATAGCGGTAACTTCCTTTTATTACTCAATTTAACTACACTAACTAGAACTACTACTACACTACCTACTACAAAAACATTTGAACTGTAAACTTGCCAGGATGGCCTATAGATAGTACAAATTCTCCAGTCCACTGCCGGTAGGTAGCGTACCCAATATGCTGGCAGCATTGCCTTGTTGAATTGCAATGCTGATGCGCTGAGCCAAATAAGTCCATTTTTTTCCACTCTATCTCTACTTCCTCTCCATTCTCTTCCTCTCCATTTCCACTTCTTTTTATTAACCTTTGGATGGAAAATATAATTGGCGAGATGGCGAGATAGTGGGGCCAATTTTAAAGGGTTTAGTTGACTGATCTAAAGCTCCTAAAACTGTTGCTGTCCTTGTCAAATAGACGACAATGTAAAAGACGGATATATTTTTAGCATTTTTAAAACTGTCAACTAAAGCCTCCAAAATTAGGCCACTGTCGGATAAATTAACAAAGTTTTCTTGATTCCATACAAG
Organism: Ennomos erosarius; assembly: GCA_963580505.1. Lineage (NCBI taxonomy): Eukaryota > Metazoa > Arthropoda > Insecta > Lepidoptera > Geometridae > Ennomos > Ennomos erosarius. The sequence continues at coordinate 14,378,980 of OY756979.1, forward strand.
AAAACTGACACCAAAGTCTAAAACATCCTAGCTGGAAAACAGTATAGCTACTTATGCCGCTCAATACAGTTGGGTTAATAAGCCTTTCGTCTTTATGACCACCTACAGAATTGCTCTGTTTCTGACACTCAGTTCTGAGCTCGTTTGTGTGTGAATTGCCCGAGATATTTTGAATTTTAACGGTTATTTTATTAAAACAAAGGATTGCGTAGTGTTTAGCACCTCCGCGGGGTCCAGGGGTGATTATTTTATATAGCTGCGGGTTTATTTTGCTGGGAATCTCACTTTACGAGTGGTAATTAAATTTATCTTTAAGTTGAAATCAGTATTTCGGGTTTAATTTTTTATAATAAATTTGGTTAATAAAATTAGATCCTTGGCACATACCAAAATAAAAAAGTCTTGATCCAAACTACATCGGGATGAGGTCACGTGGTCGCTGGTTTGGTCAACCAAATCCACTATGAATTATTTTAAGTATACACGCTAGTGGACCGAAATAAGTGAATTTTACTTAACTATAAATAAGCTAGCATATAAAATTAAAAATATTAAAGTGAAATATATGAAAAAGATAGCAGAGTATCAAACCGGAATAGCCGTGAATAGAAGCCAATCCCAAAGCATAATCCAAAAAAAGGAAACAGATAGATATATCCTTCTTCCACTAAGTATCACACAATCATTTTATATCTCTTCTAGCTAAGACCTAAGTCTAATTAACGCACTTGAGCACTAGCAGGTCGACGACCCCACCACATGATGTCCCAGCGACTTCCTGTGCTTACTTTATTATTTACATGTGCAAATTGTTTTAATGGTTTTAATTTAATGGATAATCTCAGTGCGCGTGGGACCTACATGTTATAACTTGCTTGGAAAAAGAAAATGTTTCTGAAAGATTTCAACAGAAGATGGGCTTATGCTAAAACTATTATGTTGATTCAAAAGTTACGCGTTATGCTGTGAGGTCGAAATGTTTAAAATTGAATTCTCTGGTATATTGGAGAGAGAATGACGTACTTACGCGTTTCAATAGGCAAGAATAGTACAGCAAATTCTAAACTCTTACTTTGCATTGACGATGGAACATGCTTGCCTAGAAGATACCGGTTCACCCTAGCCTTAAATATTCCCAGCTTATGTTTGTTAAGAAATAATGATGCTGGTAAGGTGTTCCATTCCTTTGCTGACCGAATTATAAACGAGGAATCAAGATTTATAAAGAGGTACGTATTTGAGGAATTCGTACCATATACGGATGCCGTGTTTCCGTGCGTCTAGTTATAAGATGGTCAAAACGGGGAATGTTTGGAGTTTAGCCTTTACTAATTTATCGGCGCCAATGACCTTTATGGCTCGTTTTTGAATTGGGTCAAGGGCTATTTCTTAGCCGAACCATCCCAGAGGTGGCTGCAGTATTTCGTACATAATCGGAGTTGTACTTGATAAAGATCTGAGATAAAAATTTAAATAAATAAATAACGCCCAACGATCACATACATAGGTCGGACTCTAACTAGGATTCCCTGTATCTAGGGACCCAGGAACTACGAGGACCATGTTTGCCGCAACACCCAGACATAGAACAAGTATTTGCCTTTTTTTCCTGTGAACAAGTACTTGTTCTGTCGCGGGAGTCGAACCGCCTCCGGGTTATGAGCCGACATGCTTAACCAACACACTACGGAGGCTGTCAATCATATAAGTAGACTATTATTATAGACCAAATTCTAAGATGCTATAGAACTTCCACCACATGGTTAGTAACTTATTTGAGTTATTTAAATCGCCATCTACCACAAGGTCCATTTTTTGATGATCGTGCTATAAAAATAACCATCTGACATAACATATGAATGATTCGCGCCCGTCTGTCTGTCTGTACCACTCTACGACACATGTGTGCGATTTTAATTATCTGTAACGGCGACAAATGTTGACGCTATGGTGATATGAATTAAAACTTATGTAGATAAGACGTGAAAGATATATTTGTTATGAATGACTGAATTTAGGAGATAAATAGTGAAGAGGGAGTTGAAAGTGTGTGCATTTTGACGTATTATCGATATACACACCAAAACGACGCGGTGATATTGGATAACCTCTTTAATAAAGGAGCACTTCACGCTTCTGATAATTTGTTCGACTCCACATCATCATCAGCCCAGAAATGACCCCTGGTGAACATAGGCTTCCCCCAAAAAGCGCGACTTTGAGTGGCTGCCTGCCTCTTGCATCCATCGGCTCAGGTCGTCGGTCCACCTAGTGAGGGGCCGGCTGACTCCACATGTAAGAGGCAGACCACTTGAGCACTGGAGACTCCCAAACTTCCAACTTTTCTATCTGACTCTATAAACCAAGAGGCATTGAGCACTGGAAATGCATCACATGGCTTGCGCAGTAAAATGATTGCATAAAAATTCGTGTCCTACGCAATTCACTTTACAACAGCTCAAATAGATGAAAGTTAGACGTCTTGCCAGGCGGTCTATCAAAGATCCCTTTCCATTGACGTTAACGCCATCAGTCAAGCAAAGATCCCTTTCCACGATAAATCAAAATGTGTGGCAATGACATTTAATTTTCTGAAACCACATACTATTCCGCAGCAAATATCATTTCAATATATTTTGGAGCGTTTGACGTGAACGCTAATGGAAAGGCGCTAGATCACAGGTCCCTTAAAGGTCAGATAAATGTAGCTTTATTTGACTCAATAATGCGGGACGTTTTAATTTTGCAATCTTATAGGCAATTTTCTTTTTTACACACAAACATAACAATATTCCTCACTACACCCCGCATGCGAAGTTACAAATCATTCCACGGATGTGAAACATTTAAATTAAAAAAACCGCGTCACCCGCCGGAAGCCGATGATTGTCACACATGGAGGCTTGTTGTCTTGAATTGATATGATTTCATTCATTAGCGCTCATAATCGGCCGTTGTTATTTCAGTGCTATACAGTTGATAGTGTTCTGCTGGGGCTGTACTGCAATAGAAATTAACTGGACAAATTGAGTGAGTGAAAGACAAATAGGTATACATTTATGATATGGTGCGGAAGACGCAGCGTATAAGGCAGGGCCCGTTAGGTCCGGCGATCTGGCTAAAACCACGGTTATCCGATGGATGCAGGAGGCAAGCAGCCGCTCAAAGTGCCGCTCTGTAAGGGCAGCCAATGTTCAGCAGTGGACGTTTTCAGGCTGTTGATGATGAATATAATATGGTACAGCCGTGCTTGTTCATTGCTCGATGGGGTACTGCCGGTGCCGTCCCCCTTATAAAATTATGGTTTTGGTGTTTCAGCTTCGATGGTGTGATAGCGAGTGTGGCTAAGCGGTAACTCATAGGACTTTCAAGCCAACGCACCCAGGTTCGAATTCCGCTTGGCCCATTAACTATAAATTATCAAGTTATATGTGGGATTTTTCTCTTCGTGTGATCTTGTTGTCTTTTTATGTATACAGTATGTTAGATTCATCTAAACCAAAACTTAATTTTTGTTCGAGTTATGCATTAAATTATATATAGCTAGCTACCTTTATTTTTCTAGTCCCAACCATCCTGCCAGCTTCTGCTAATAAGTCAGCATATTTATTTCCTGAAAAAAGAAATGGTTTTAGAAAAATAACAACACTTATTTCATAACCGCTTTACTACGTTCAAAAACCTCTTGCGGATTACAAAAAGCTCCGCAAAGAATTTACAAACGCGTTCAGAAATGGATTATTGTCGTAAAGATAGGTGTAATGTGCTTCAGTGTCGCCCGTTTCCGCATAAACTTTGCGTTTATTGTGCTTCTGAACGCAACGTTAGATTCGCGAGTGTAAACTCTGTTTAAAATTGTTTAGTGTACGCAGGGTTTAATGATGCGAAAGAAGGATAGTAGAGTTAACACCAATCTTTGGTTTTCTGAGAATTCTTATTTTGGAATCAATTTCGGTGTTTGGAATATAGCTGTCATGAGTTATATTTGGTCAGAATAACAATTAGTAATGGTGTAGTAATCTAATTACTAGACTGTGTGATGTCTTAGGATGACGTGCGCAGTGCAGTGTCACTCGAAACTTTATTTTCAAGTGACTAAAGTGACACTGCATTTGTTACGACTGGCCGTGTCGCTTAACATTAGGTGAACGGCAAGTTCATTGCGTGATTCATTCTCATTAAAAAATAATACCCTTTAAAGCTTGTAAATAAGTAGGTAAGGCCATGAGGCTTCAGCTGTGCTACCACAAGCTAATACCAAACTATCATGTTTCATGCCATTACTATTTCAAGGTTACAATAATATTGTTCAAATTCGTACCATGAACTTGTAAAGTATTCCTGCGTGTGAAAGAGACGTCTACATTTTTATATGGCGTTATCACTGTCGCACGTCAGTGTCAACATGATGTAAAAGTATGACATGACAGTTGTATTTGAGTGAATGATTTAACGTGACGTCATCAAAACTGCTCTGGCTCTGCAACATTAGAATATTCTTACTTTTATGTCATTTGTCAATGTATGATTGAAGTAATATTGAAGTAATAATGCTATAAGACCATTTGGTGACTCCCCTGGATACTGCATTTGGTTTTTATTCATAGGCTTTGGCTTATTTTTTGAACGGTTTAATGCGTTTGGTCTCTACCGACCTTTATAGCGTCACCGGGCGCAAAGGCAGGCGCTTAAGGCGCCCAGCTAGCAAAAGTGGGGGGCAACTAGCTCAAGGGCACCCCTGGGGTGCGAGCCTCGGCATGGGCTGCTGCGGGGATAAGAGGATCGAGAAGGCTACGTCCACTGGAGGAGTGGATCCTATGAAAAGTCACGACCATTCTAGCTAACCTACGGGGGGTACGTCAACCTCGCCGGTGGGGTCGGTGTCTGATTGTGTTACGCTGGTATCCTATACCGGTGCCGAAATCGGTACCTGAGCCAGAAGAGCTAGACTGGTCCGATGATCCTAGCGCAGCCGAAACAACGGCTGCTATAGGATCTTCCGGGTCGCTCAAGACGTGGTGGGGTGGGGCTTTGCCTAGAACTGCAGTAAATAAGCAGATACCTCTAGGGTTTAAGACACTGCTATTCGGTTTTTATTAATAGAATTTGGAATTGGTGATCACTCACCATTTCCAAATTCAAATACAAATACAAATCATTTAATGATAACCCCAAAGTTACAAGTCAAAATAAAAATAATCATCAAAATTACGATTTAACAGTCCATTCTGGTAATTTATAATATTCTTCCAAACTGTAAAAGACATGCTCCAATAAAAAAAAATTTAAACGGGCCTTGAAGGAGCCGGTGGAAGGTGCATCTCGTACATTTTTTGGTAATCTATTGTAAATCGAAGGACCCATTATAAATACGGACCTTTCCGACTTAGACAGCTTATGACTGGGAGTCGCAAGGCAATCCTTGTATTTATTACTCCTCAAAGCCCGGGACGGGTTACTGCCTCTACGCCGGAACAAATGAAGGTGCGTATGGGTGTACAAAGCTATTACACAAATGAGTTCACAGGGCAGTGGAAGGATCTTGAGCTCTTTAAACAAGCCCCTGCAAGAGACGTCGTTCGGTACGCCTACTATTGCACGTACCGCTCGCTTTTGCATAACAAAAGCTCTCTGTCTATCAGCCGCACAGCCCCACAGCTCCACACTGTATGTTAAGTCGCTGTGGACGGTCGCAAAGTAACACGACCTAACCACACTGCGGGTGGCGGTACTCGCGAGTCGACGCAGAGCAAAGCTCGTACGACCTAGCTTCACACACAGCTCGTCGATATGGGTCTCCCATGTGAGGGCACTGTCAATGTCGAAACCAAGTAGCCTGCTCAAGAGAGGTCGCACCTACGTCCACCCTACATGGCTGCGATGCTTTACCGTTTAGGTCAAAAGTCAGGAAGCAGGTTTTTTCCTTATTTAGGGCTAGACCGTTCGACCTGAACCACTTTTCAAGTCGTTGCACCGCAGAATTCAGCTTACATTCAAGCTGACGATCAGTGGCCGCAGTGATAACAGCGGCCACGTCGTCAGCGTACATGTATACTTCTGCGTCCTCGATGGAGCTGGGCAAGTCATTTAACAGCAAGCTGAATAGGGTATTCGAAAGACACGAACCCTGGGGGACTCCTATCATGCTTTCGATTTCTGATGACACCACCCGACCTCTGTCACCCACTACTACTTGCGTCCTTTTGGACATAAAAGACACAAGCAGAGCCAGGGCTGGCCCCCGGATTCCGTAGAAGCTTAGCTTGCGCGCGATTAAGGCATGATCCGCAGTGTCGAACGCGCGTGAGAGGTCGCAGCATAGTAGAGCGACACGCTGACCAGCCTCTCGCGCGCTCAGCACCTTCCACACCACTTCACGAACCAGGTCGGTTGTAGCACGTCCAGCTCTGTACGCAAATTGTCTGTCTGTTAATATGTCGCGGCTCGCTATGAATCGTATCAATCTTTTATTCAGCCCGACCTCAAACAACTTGCTCACCACCGGCACCAGGGATATGGGGCGGTACGACTTGATGTCGGCTTTCTTGCCTTTACCCTTATATAGCGGACTGATTTTTACTCTTTTAAGCGCCTCTGGGTAAATACCTTTGCGAATACATAAGTTAAAAATGTACCCGATAAAATCAGCCAACGGCTCCACTGCCGTTTTCAGAAGGTTGGCGGACAAACCATATCGGTCAGTGCTATTTTTGGGTGCGACAAACTTTGTGGTGATTATGTACACTTCGAAAGATGTAAAAGGACGTAGACGTATCGACACGTCGCAAGGCGGTGCTCGGGCACCCAGCACAGCCACAGCGCGAGCGCCGTCGGCTGAGGGGGCTCAACACTTACTCGCCGCTGTTATAAATTCGATATTGAGTGCATCGACTAGGTCCTGTTTAGACGCGAAAGGCTGGCCGTTGTCTTTGACTAGTTCCGTGTAGTCAACCCGTTCACGCCTTCCGCGACCCAACTCAGTGTTCACTATCTTCCACATACATTTTGACTTATTTGAGTTGTCTCGATTAAATCAGAATAAAATTTAAGGCGTTTATCTTTAAGCAATCTATTGTACTGATTCGAGTACTCTTCACTTTTATTAATTGTCGTCTCGTTGGATGGGAAGAGCTTTTCTATTCTATTTTCTATTCTATTCTATTAATAGCGTTCTCCTAATATTAGGGTTCTTAAAGTTCTTAGATAAAAATTAGAAATGTAGTACCTACTTTAAGAATCATAATCATGGAGGCCTATTTGTGATCAAATCTTGGATGTAAGCCTCTTCCCCCCTTCTTTTCCATTCCCGGCGGTCTTGGGCCTGGTGTATCCAGTCATGACCTCCGTGTCGTCTGATGTCATCCAGCCATCGCTGTGGTGGTCGTCCTCGTCCTCTTGTATCGGCCCTCGTCCAATGGCTTGTGTCCATTCTCGCAATATGTACTTTTAGAATAAATTATATTAAATATAAATCATAACATCATCAGCTGAAGAGATTGTATGAAAAACTACCACAGCTTAGTAATGAGGTACTATGACGACATTGCTCTGACGTCACTGGCCGTTTGAGCTATTTCTATTCCGGTTTTTAAAATGTAACTTTGTCGTTTTTTGAGATATTTTATTTTTGTTTTCACAAATATTTACCTTTTGAGGAATATTTTTAATTTATGCAAAAAAAATTTAGTCATCATGCCTATTGACATAAAGATTTCCAAACTAATTTGCAATTCTTCTTATGAGAATTAATTAATTAATAATGTTTGACGAGCTAGATGTTAAGCAACACTGCCGCTCATAGCAGTTGCGGTGTCAATAGGGACTTTAAAACAGAGTTTCGCGTGACACTGCACTGCGCACGTCATCCTGAGACATCACACACTCTAACAATAAGATCACTAGGCTGTGTAATCAGGTCATAGTCTCATTTGCCCAGTAATTTCATTTAGTTCATATATAAATAAAAATGAGGATATCATTCTAATTTTACCAATCATTTAACCCTCAACATCATCAAATCATGCAAACTAGATCCAAAGATCTGAATCCACCGATTTCCGACCGGAGAGAGATCAAAGCGACAATAACAAGGGAACCCTAAAAACATAATGAGACGTCGAAGCAAGTGCTCCCGTTCGCAGGGTCCCGTAGCAATTTCGGGATTCATAAATATGTATAAGGCGGTACTCTTCTTTTCCTTTACTTATCAATTATGGGGTCTTTTAGACGACACGCGGGACCAGCCGCTGGAAAATATGCGATGGTGACGCAAGCGCACAGAATATGTAATAGTACTAGCAAGGGTTAAGTTGGGCTTAGATAATTTAGCGTTGGAGCCAATGCTTTGAAGATTTTTGTTGTTTTATACGCTAACATAATATTTTGTTGATTCGTTTTAAATAATTTTGCAGGTATTGATTGGATGTTTACGTATAGGCTGAAAAAGGTTGTAGAAAAGTTTATTTAGAATATTTCTTAGCTACAACTTTATTCAGTGTCAGGCTGTTGATTATGATGATGATGATGATGATGATGATGATGATGATGATGACAACTTTATTGGATTTAGTTTTCTCCTATAGTCATAGTCAATCCTACAGCTTTCTCAACATGAATGGAAAAAAATACTCAAAATTTTCGCCTTAGCTTTCTTAAAGGCAATAATGACATTTATTTATCTCTAAGAAATACAATATGTTTACATTCCACCACCTTCACAATAGCAACCTGCACCACAAAAATGTTACCCCTGGTTAAGTACAAAGAATCACTCGGAAACCGTCAACAGAGGCCTCTTGTAACCCTTAACCGCCCGGGGCGTGAACGACCCCACATTTTAAAGCAAGGGAACAATTTTATTGCAAAAAATAAGACGTGAATGCTGGAAGCTTCCAGCTGATGATTCCGTATAAAATTTAAAATAGTTTAAAACTTATTCATGCATTTTTGTAAAAAAAGAACAGCATGATATAAAACACGAATATTAATTTTCCCTGCTGCCCTAGATTTATTAAACGCTACTTGACTAATTAAAACACAAACTAGTAGCATTTTTATTAATTATTTAAATTTCGATTCTGATAAGTCGTGACATTTGCAAAATACACTTGTGATTATATATAAAAAAGCTGTTATAAAATTTGGCGTCCTTTGGATTTTCCATCCAAAATTCTAAATTTTACACCGTGCGGATCCCCAATTTTCGGCCATTTACGGGGGGTATAAACGACCCTGATGTCCCCGAGGTAGTTTCGATCCTTCCCGATTATGTTTAGGGTTAAAACGTCATTGATATTGCCGATCGGGCCACTGGAGGGTTATTCAATTTTTTCGCCTCTAATTTGTACGGTCCACGACGCAAGGGGTATTTTTGATCTTATCACTTATTGATAGGGTTTTAATTAAATTCTATATTAATAGTTCGATTGAAATGATTGATTTGTATGCGGTAGCTGTACTATACCATCTGTTGAGATCTTCATGGTCTAAGTACTAGTTTCCGTTATAGACCATATGCATGTCACCAGCTAGGTAGCAGATGTGAGTTTAGGTGCGTCTAGGTTTTGTTGGTTCTCACGCATCTTTGGCCTTAATGAGTTTGTTTATCAGGGTCCGTACTGTGAGCTTTAGTACGATTCAAAACAGAGCCTGTATTGGATCGCTTCGTTTTTTTGTATGAAGATTTTGACAAGTGATCCAATATTGGCTCAATTTTGAATCGCGCTAAGAGCTTACATTACGGCCCCTGAGCTCTGAAAGCTTTTTTTTTTTTTTTTTTTTGAGGGGGGGAAATGCCCTCGCACTTCCCTGCCACCACGGGGGTGATGGCAGGGGGTATGTGGGACTCGAACCCACTAAAACCCCCCCGTGATCCGTCCGCCGCCGGGACGGGACGAGATAGGGTCGCGCTGGCATTCACTATCTCGCCCCAGCGGTAGGCCCTTCCGGGCCTCTGCGCCAGTGGGTGGGTAACCTTTCACCTCAGTTACCCACCAGACGTGTGGGGCCGTGTGAGCGCAGCGGAGAGTCCCCCGACCCTCCGCCGCCGGCCCCACTACGGAGGACGAAGAAGGCGCCCGAAGCGCCTCCTCCGTCCCCCTCTCCGTCTGCGCCGGAGGGGGTCAGAGTTGGCATCGTCCTCTCTGACCCGCTCCGCAGCCTCCTTTTGCGACATCACCACCTCGCAAAAGGAGACCGTAGCCTGCCACGCTCTCTCGCTGTCGAGCATGGCGTTCACCACGCACGGCAACGAGAGATCCCGGCCAACGACCGCTGAAAGTGTGCGCCGCTCAGACTCCCAAGCAGCGCACACCTCCAGCGTGTGGGGCGCCGTATCTTCCGGCGCCCCACATTCGTGGCAGGCTGGGGTCGCCTCCCGTCTCGCGATCTGGTGCAGGTACTTTCCGAAACATCCGTGTCCGGAAAGCACCTGCACCAATCGGAAGGTCAGCGACCCGAATGGCCGCCGCACCCACTCCCGGAGGACCGGGCGGATGGCCTCCACCGTCCTCTGCCCAGGCACCGGTGGAGCCAGGTCCTCCGTCCACCGCCGCAACAGGGCGGCCCGCGCCTGCCTCCGCAGGCGCCTGACCTCCTCCCACGCTGGGGGCTCTCCACGGGACCTCCTCGCCGCCACAAAGTGGTAAACTTCGGCGAGGGTTTCCGCTTCGAGCTCCCAGGGGGGATCACCGGCCAGCACGCACGCCGCCGTCCAGGACACCGTCCGGTATCCGCGGATCGCCCTCGTCGCAATGACCCGCTGCGGACGTCGCAGCAGGGCCTTGTTATTGCGACCGAGGGCGTCCACCCAGACCGGTGCCCCGTACATGGCCATACTCCGGATAACTCCGGAGTATAGCCGACGGCACGTGGCGTTCGGGCCACCCACGTTGGGCAGCAGCCTCCCCAGTGCGGCAGCCGCACCCAGGACTCTTGGGGCCAGTTGGGTAAAATGGGCCCCAAAAGTCCACCTCCCGTCCAGGATGAGACCCAGATATTTCATCTGGGTCCCAACCGGGACCGGGATCCCATCCAGGAGTACCCGCGTCCCTGGAGGGGGTCCCCCCCGAGGCCCGTGGAACAACAGGGCCTCAGTCTTGGAGAGGGCAACCTCCAGTCCCAGGGAGCGAATGCGGTCGACCACGAGGGTTGTACCCACCGTGGCCAGCCGCACCGTCTCCCTGAGGTCGCTCCCCTTGACTACGACCAGGGTGTCGTCCGCGTAGCACGCAACCTGCATATTTGCAGGAAGCGTGCCACGCAGCACCCAGTCGTAGCCAATGTTCCACAGGAGCGGTCCCAAGACCGACCCCTGTGGAACCCCGCAGGAGACGCGACGGTGCCTCAAACCGTCGCGCCCTTCCACCAGGACCTCGCGGTCCTGGAGGTAATCGGCCAACAGCCTCCGCAGATACAGGGGCACTCCGTGATAACGGAGCGCCTCCTGTATCGTTCCATGCGGAAGGCTGTTGAAGGCGTTGGCTATGTCAAGCGACACAGCCAACGCCTTTTCCCCTCCACCGACCGCATCCTGCGTCCACCTTTTGAGCCAGAGCAGGGCGCCTATAGTAGACCGCCCTGCTCTGAACCCATACTGGGCCTCCGACAGCCCAGGCCCAGTACCCTCCAGGTGCTGGATGACACGGGAAGCTACTACACGCTCTAGCAGCTTCCCCATGTCATCCAGCAAGACGATGGGCCTGTATGCGGAAGCTTCATGGCCTAAGTACTAGTTTCCGTTATAGACCATATGCATGTCACCAGCTAGGTAGCAGATGTGAGTTTAGGTGCGTCTAGGTTTTGTTGGTTCTCACGCATCTTTGGCCTTAATGAGTTTGTTTATCAGGGTCCGTACTGTGAGCTTTAGTACGATTCAAAACAGAGCCTGTATTGGATCGCTTCGTTTTTTTGTATGAAGATTTTGACAAGTGATCCAATATTGGCTCAATTTTGAATCGCGCTAAGAGCTTACATTACGGCCCCTGAGCTCTGAAAGCTAAACTAATGTCTATGTAGCTCGGTGTAGCTCAAGGTTGAAAAAAACTAGATATTTAGCGCCACCGCGATACATCCGTGGCACATAGAATTTTGTGTAGTACTCCCTAAGCCATTTTCACATAGAGCGGTGCTCAGCGAGGTATAAGTAAGTAAAAGTAGTAATTCTATTGGTTGCACATCCCTCGCTATACGTCCTCGCACATCTCTGGTGGTAACATAGCTTTTTATCGAAATGAGAAAAAAAAAACAGATACCCAAAGTGTAACATTCAAAAGCATGGTTGTCAATTTCTCAAACCCCGTCAGCACAACTTTAATTAAATTAATCAACATTAACACTACCATCCCGCTTTTACTACTTTTTTTTTTCTTATAATTTGGTTCCACACATAGTGTATTTAGCCAGTGTCAAGTATTATATTTTCATCGTGTTATAAAATATTTCACGCAAAGTCATGTCCTAGTCATAGTCATAGTCCAGTCTAAGTCAGGCAGTCGTAGTCCAGTCTAAGTCATGCTCCAACAAAGTGGTGGCAACTTTACTAGAAGCTTCTATGGAGTTTTGTAAGCAACACGAAAAATCACGTTTCACTACGTTATATCACTTGCCTTCACTCATGCTCGTAATTCAGCACTTAATGCGTAAAACGCCACCAATTTTAAACATTAACACTGGAAAAAGCAAAAGTTTTGAAAAATAATACAATGCAACGACGTGAACTTTTCCGCGTTCCCGCCAAAACTCTCTTTTACTACTTTTCTACCAGTTATCACATACAAGGCTTAATCAATTCGCAATAAAAACTATCCTCGATGGAAATAAAACCGAGTTATCCCATAAAGCTTCAACCATCAGTTAAGATTAATAAAATGGTTGTAAAATTAATTAACCGATCGTTTTCAGGAAGAAATTAAAAATGTTTAATGGTGTCATTTTTTATGTTGGCCGTGTATTATGCGGGTGGCGGTGATGGTCAGGGGTGGTTTGCACAACTTTCCAAATCGACCTCATCTAAAATTAATTACATACTTACTTACCTACGGTTCTCTGGGCTAGTTAGTTCAGTCAAAATGTTTTTTTTTAATTATTTGATAGGCTTGCGCTTGATCACTATCTCAGCTGATGGTAAGTAAGTGACGATGCGGTCTAGGATGTAACGCGCTTGCCTAGATGATAGTTCACTCTCGATTTGAAGACATCAAGATTGTGGATGTTGCCATTTTTGTGTAAATAAAAATTGACTTTGAATTCTGTATCTAGTCAATTATGGATTCTTCGGGTTGATGATGATGACGAATTTACAATAATAGAGAAAACTAGAAAACTGAGATAGATAGTTTATTATCATCAATCCATACGAGGCCACTGATACGAACACGAAGCACGAACCTTCTCATCACAGGGAGAGTCAGTACCAAAGTACCCATAACTCACCATGCTGGCCAAGTGAGTACAGTAGGCCTAGCACGAAGATATACGCGCGCGTAAATGTAACGTTAACGTAAAACCGATTATTACGATTGCGTCTGCCGCTCAACTGCTGTCAAAGTTCATACAATTTTGAAAGCAGTTGAGCGGCAGACGCGCGTCAGCAGCTAGCTAATAGGGGGGCAGATCAAATGCCATGCAACTGCCTTACGTTAACGTTACATTTACGCGCGCGTAAATATTCATGCTAGGCCTACAGTACTCCATACTTAATAATTTGGTTGTTTCAGATTCCTCACAAAGTTTTCCTCCGCTGTTGCAAGAAGGAGTGCAAATATGCACATAACTGACTAGTCAGTTATCTGCAGAATTTGTACGAGTGCGGGCCGAGCGGCACTGGTGTGGGTCGAAGATTCGTCTGAGACCTGCAGGGTCTTCAATTTGAAAGTTGCAAACTCCTTATTTTCTCAGGTACATCTAATATAGGTGTTAACTGGCCGAGTGCGAGATGGGCTCACGTTTAAGAATATGGGAGCCTCGTTTGGGAATTTTCAACTGTTACGTGGGTACGGAACCCTAAAAACCTATTTAATACTAGAATACGGGAAGCTACGAATTCATACCAAGATCTCTCCGACCCGCCTAATACCAATTGTACCAAAAACAATAAAAATCGTGCAGACCGTCTGTTGATTGAGAAAGATGACAGAAACTCTGTGGGAATTTAACGCCAGATTATAAGGGCCGTTTACACTTAACTACTTTTTTAACGGCCCGTTTAATTAGCTTTTTGTTGGTGTGAAGTTTCACAAAAGATTTTGGGATTTTAACTTTCAATAAGGTTTAGTTAGTTAAACTGTCGTTAATTTTTTATGATTGTGTAAGTAGTTACTTGCTTTAAAATTAAAGAATGGGGATACGGTAGTAGTCATTCTATTGGTAAAGTGAGTTTTCGTTGACAACTCGACCAAGCTATGTTTGCAACTCGCTGAAATGCGGGTTTAGGTATCTTCTAGGCAAGCATGTACCACCGTAGACAACATCATCACTTTCCATCAGGTGAGATTGTGGTTAAATGCAGGCCTATCCAGTTATAAATAAAGTGGTTAAATATACTGGAAGTCGTAACATCTAAAAGCTACCGCACCGATAGTTGACTCACTAATTAGAGACAAGCTGTGCTTTAATCAAAGAGAACAACGTGTAATTAGCTGATCTAGAGCGACTGTCCTCTCGGCGGCCCTTTGACTACTTGACCGGCAATCGAGTGGCCATGGGAGAGAGGAAGGAAGATTTTAAAACTCTCTCTACTGTTCCGTGTGTTAGTTAATTTTGATATTATAAACAAAAACGATAGCTTGGGAATGTTCATGTAACTAGATGAGATAACTATCTGTGTCAGATTGATAGTGCGTAAGTGTGAGGGTATTTTCACACCATCAGTAAAAGCTCATCGTCATTGGAATTTGCTTCTACGGCTGTTGTACAATCCACTCAGAAGCGGTCAAAATTTCAGCTTTTGCACCTGAAGTTTCATTTCCATTCTAGGTGACACTTTAGTGTAATTTCTTTAATTTGTCACGGCACGTTAGTTAGTCGTAGGTAGTTACACGTTAGCATAGAGATTTGTAATATCGAACAGTAAATATACCTAATCTAAATCTAATCTCCATCGTTACTAACTGGTGCTTTGATTTGCTCTCATAGGTTGGGATTATATTTATGGTAAAAATGTTTGATACAAAAAATGGCCTACTTCACATCACAACTAACTTGGCCCAATTTAACTGGCGATTAACAGATTAACCAATCCGAGCCCAGATTAATTATAGCTTACAATAAAACAAAGGGTGAACGTTCGCCTAACAAAAAAGTCAAACAATGGCCACTGTTTCAAGTTTCAACTGTCAACGTTAAGACCCGCATGTCATTATTATCACTTAAAACTGATTACAATGTTAATTATTGTGACGCATCCGATTGCTTATTAAGGGCCTTGATGAGACAATCGATGTGTTATGATTAAAACGGTTAAAACATGAAGATTCATTAATACTTATGATCAAGCTTACCATTCTGCAATAAGGGTCATTTTCGCGAAACAATTGAGAAACTACTATGCTATAAAATACTATAAATAAAGATATTATATTCCTTAAAATTTTAGCAACCAGCGAGATTTGAACTCGCGCCTAATATTTTTATGGATATACTTACCTTAAGTGTGGTTTAAAATTTAAAATCATTCACATGAATTACTATGCTTATAACTCAAATCATAAGTGGCAAGGTAAGTGGCCCATGACAGATTTTGACACTAATGTTAGTCTACAAACCATAAGTAGACTACCCTTAGTGTCAAAATTGGTCATTATGCCACCATTCTTGAACCATTATGAAACAATTGAAATAGCAGACTTCAGGCCCTGATGGTATATAATTATGTAGTCACTGATGTCTTTACACATTTGCAACGCCGAGGGTATTGCCGGTGCGTTGCCTATTCTTAGAGAGGACTCTTTTAACATTTTTATTGAACCTCCCCATCCATACTGTAGTTATGCGGAAAATCTTCAAGAGGAAGCTCATTCCACATCTTGCAGGTTCGTGGAATAAACGAGCTCATGAATCACGGTCGCGTGTCTACAATGTGGATGAGCTTTTTTATTGAAAGAAGTATAATTATAAGCATATTTATAAGGTGTATTTATATTTAGAGAGTTACCGAACATAAACTCAAGCAGTCGATAAATACAAATCTCAAATTTTTAAACGACAAAAAATATAACGATTTTGATCATTATCATCAAGTTTAACGCTTATTTTAATCAAAATGTGTTCACCACACGTGCCTCGTCAATCGGCAGCGGTGTCATAAATCATAAAGCTATATAGGAATCATCATCTAAAGATAGAAGCCACCATGAAAACAATCCAGTGATGTTAACGATTCGATAATTACATCTACTGGGCATGGCTGTGTATGAACATCCTGTGTGGGTCATAGAATATCTAATGGTTCATTGCAGATGTGTCAGTCCATAGAGCTCGTAGGTAGGTATTGTAAGGTCACGAATAATATTATGACACAAGAATTGCGTTATTCATTGCTTTTAGGCTCTCATATACTGATTTAGTGATATCAATATAGTCATAGGTAAGGTGGTTATAGGTAGATTAAGGTATAGGTATAGGTATAGTTTTAGTTATAATGGTATCGATAATCGAGAACCTTTTACTTAATTATCATTTTGTATTTTTGATTTCATACTTCCGTACTTATTTTATTTGTGGGTACCAATTTTCTAGTTTTCAATGACACGCGTCGTATTATATTTTTTGCAGCAATTTCAGTAGAATCATGATCATCGTCATCATCATCAGCCTGTATCAATCCACTGCTGGATATAGGCCTCTCCTAATGCACGGCACTCAGCCCGATCCTCGGCTAATCTCAACCAGCTGCATTCCTTAGAATATTCATGTTCAATTTATATATTTTGACGTAAAATATAAGGGTCCATGTCATAAAAACACACAATAATTTTAGGTAATTTCAAAGTAGAATCTCTTTACCACTGTCACTTCTGTGAATCAAACTCTTCATCCGTCACACGCGCAAAGTTGCGTGCGCGCACATGCGGGTACAACTTATCACCGATCTACGGCCAATTGGTAAAAAAGGCCGGCACTAAACCTAACCGTAAATTGCTAAAACGGCCAGTTTGATTCCGTTTACGATTTTGTTTAAAGATTGCTCTTTCCGATGCGGGTGATTGGATTTTATTGTTTACTTGTTTTTTATTAGTGTTCATCAACGTTATTGGTTAAAGTATTGTGTAAGCTAAATAAAAAAAAACGTCAAAGATTAGCCATAATGAATTTTTTTTTATAAATTCCTGTGCGCGAATATATATACCTGTTTTAACTTTTATAATATTATAAGTTATATCATCGAAAAAACACCCACTCAACACCCAAACCTGGGTGTTATTTCGATGGTTATATACTTATATTGAGTAACTTTTTATTTTTAAAGCGTGAAAGCGCTTCTATCTAAATCTAAAATCTTTGTAATGTTTTAACTTGTATAAGTGTATAAGTATGTATATACTTTTCAGTGTATTGGGTCAAATTACATTAGTTATTTCATGGATGCGTAGTCATTAAATTTAGTTTAACCGGGTTTCCAATTCCCGCAAGAGATAGGTAAGTAGTTATTAATGAATTAATGAATGAATTAGGCATATAACATTATTTTTGCCGGGCATGTGCTAATTTATTAAAGTTACGGTTATTTTTAAAGTAATGACGTAATGTACACGTTTTGACACACGTCAAAGTTCTGGAAAGTGCAGTCATTATCTACTAATGCTTTCTTAGTTATACTAAATTTTTTAAATACGTGTGAGAGAGAGTGACATATATCATCCAGCTTTTGCTTTGTTTATTTATTGACGCATGCAACTTGCATTAGCTAAAATTCTGTTATGAAAGTTTCAATCAGTGTTCCTAGTTCTTACATTTCTTAGTAACATTATCGACCCATCACCAGTTCACATCTTGGATCCCACACCAATTCCTACTTTTACTAAAAGTAGGTCCACTTCTGTTCATTTCCTTGATGTCACGCCAAATGGCCAAACTGATTTCTAATATAATATATAAAATAAAAATATATAAATAAAAATCGTTGTATTTTTTGTCATTGTAAGAAATTTCGTGATAACGGTGCTGCGGATAATACAGGTACTAACGCAGCACCTATATAATAAGGCTAGTAATTAATCACAGCGTATTATTATGTTGGCTTATTAAGCTCTCATTGCAATCAACGTAAAATAATGAATGGACGATCCACTCTCCATAATCTGACAAAATGCCGTTCAAATGGCCCCCTAGTTGGATAGTTAATGGATTTGGTTTATTACACTGATTTTGCATAATATGACAGCTAATCGGAATAATAGACAAACTACCTCAAATCCGCGTCGTCACTTAACATTAGCTGAGAGTAGAGACAGTGGGTTAAAAAAGTGTAAGCAGGCAAGTAATAAGGATTTTTGAAAATTAAAGAGTAAGTATAATAAGGATATCAAACTCGCCACTAAACAGATTCCCAAAAGAAGGAAGGAGGAGAGTTCCAGCGTCGTTGTGTGTCAGTTAGTCAGAAAAAAACTAAATAATTAAAAGCACATTTAAAACCGAAAAAATTGCCACCGAACGTAGCTAACCCAAGTAAATAAAAAAAAAAATTATATTCGTGTAGTCGTGTTGCGTTATTATAACACGCCAGCACAGTTTTGGACAATGCGCCAGAACCATTGAAACAAGAATTATTTTAGTGATTATAGCTGTACTTTCATCAATTTTTCTCTTAGCGCAATAAGCACTTTTTGTGACTAAATCACTACTGCAATCCAGAAACACAAAGATAATCATAAAATAGTGTGATACTAAGTATCAACCCACGCGACTATGTCGCCGCAACCGCATTCAAAACGACACGTAAGCTTCGTAAGCAAACAAAGGGTAAACGTAAACTACCCTCATTGTACAATATTTTGATATATTGCCCGTAATAACAGTAGAGGGTGACCACCGTCTGTACAGTTTAAAATCGGACTCGAATGTGTTTGCTTTCCGGGGAAGTAATCGGTTAAGTTACCGTGGAACTGTTTGATGGGGTACGGTACTATTGGTTCTCGATAGTAATTTAGTTAGTTTTTTCGTTGAGTGAATTTCCTGAACGCCCATAAGCGCGGTCTAAGACGAGGTCTATTGGAGATTTATCATACAAAAAGTAATATTCATATGGCTTTTCTCTAGATCAGGTAAAAAGCTTGCGCTCGCGCCCCGTGTAATTTTTTAAGAGGCTGTGTGTTCGAATGTTTAAATTGGTACCACCCTTGAATCGAGTTTAAATTTTTAACGATCACCGTTCGGTAGGTATGTTGTAAATAATTTAACTAATGATTGTTTAAGTTCGCGACACACGACCGTTTTATGGCCCACGCCCATGCCGAGTAAACTTTGCTACATTAGTTTGCGGTTTTTGTTATTAGTTGACGTAACTTGGTTAGTAGTTATATTTTTTATGTAAAATTCAAATGCAATTTTTTTAGAGATGTTCAGTACGTATTTGCATACCGTGACATGCAAAAAAAGATTGGCGTGAGGTTAATCATCACAGCCAAACATGCATTTTCGTTGTTGCTTCAACGGCCGTTTTTAGAGCCTTCAGTAAAATATCCACCACTTCACTGTTGGCGTTTTGACCTTGACTTTGACTTGACATAACCGTACAAATACTCACTTGACATTGGCAAAATTATTGCAAAAAAAAGATAGAAAGCCATTAAAGAAGAAGAAGAAGAAGAATCATCACAGCCTAAAAGTTCCAGAAGCAACTTGAAACTCTAATTTATAAAGTTTTAAGTGACACTGCACTGCGCATGTCATTCTGAGGCATGCATGATGCATGAGCACAGTCTAGTAGGAGAGCCAGATTAGGTCATATACAAAGTCTTATTTGTCCAGTAATTTCACTAGCTAAATTCCCTTCAAACAAGAACACCACTACTAACTGCTTGGCCGCAAAATATCTGGCCAAGCGGACCTACCAGACGAACTGTTCTCGTAATTCATAGGAGACGTGAGAGATTTTCAATAGACCTCCATATTTCTAAAATACTAATAGCGTTAAATGTTGAACTCGTAACTACATGTATACGATAATCCTTCAAAAACCTGGATGTAGTTGCGTATAGACAAGCACTAGTTTCAAAAACTAGGCATATCGTGACAGACTTTCGCGATAACAACCTCGACAAAAAGCCCTAGTGACATAAAACCCACCCTTATATTACTTAATAATCCCGAAGTCTCTATTAACCCCTGAATTTTGTTTACCTAATAGAATAATGGGCTATCGTATAATAAATTGGTAGATTTCCATACTCGATAGCGACCTGCGTTTATCATTTTAATACTTGAAAGTGCCCTTTGGGAGTAGTCTGTTCGGGATGTGGACAGACATAGTGAAACAGTACACCTATTAGACTACCGACTATAGAAATACCGACAAATGTTAACTGATTGAGCTCTATGAGCGCGCTATAAAAACCCTGGAGTTGTAAGTTATTATGTTACTGAACTGGGATAATAATATGGCTATACACAAGTAAAAAAGTAATAAACGTAATTTTCATTCATTATCAACATAACCAGCCGGAAGGAGTTTTGGCGGGAACGCGGAAAAGTTCACGTCGTTGCATTGTATTATTTTCTCAAAACTTGTGCTTTTTCCAGAGTGAATATTTAAAATTGGTGGCGTTTTACGCATTAAGTGCTGAATTACGAGCATGAGTGTGGGCAAGTGATATAATGTGGTGTAACGCGGTTTTTCGTGTTCTTCCAAAATTCTATAAAAGCTTCTACTAAAGTTGCCACCTCTTTACTAGAGCATGACTTAGACTGGACTATGACTAAAACTAAGACTTGAGTACGTAAAATATTCTAAAACTCGATGAAAATAAATATACAATACTTGACACTGGCTAAATACACTAAGTGTGGAGCCAAAATATCTTCTCTCGCGGTTTTGACCTGCCCGGCTAGAATGCGCACGACAAAATTTTCTCGACACTATCTCGTTTCAACGAAAATAGAGGAACGTCGATGGACTTTCTGGACAACTTTCATCATTCAATGACATCGTTAGCTAGCACGTTTTCTATCACAAAAAGTTACATGCTAATCTGACTAAGTCTCATTCAAAAATGCTCTTTATGTCTACCTAATAAGACTCACGCGGATCTTTTCAAAGCGCAACCCTAAACTTTGTCAAAGACCAAAAAAGGGAGACGTCAAAAGTTTGACAGAAGAGACGTGTTATTAAATTGTGATACAAATTACCTACCCAATGGAAAGCAATGATTAGGAGTTTTGTTGATGAATTATTGTTTACAGCGCGTGGCCTTCTGGCTTGATTTTTGGCGGCTAATGGTATGTTAATGATGATTAAATAAACGATCTTGAATTTTATGGGTGATAATGTTTGCAGTTATTATAAAATTAACTTTTGGATTACATTTTGAGGTTGATCACTGGCAAATTAAATTACCTACCTAAGAGTTGTAGCTAGAATTTATTTTTATACAGCTCCACAAAAATGTTACTCATATTATTATAGACTACTGCTACTACTTAATTACTTATTAGTTTGTAAGTGCATGATTAGGCTAATTAAGTTTTTTTTATAATAAAGCAGAGGGTTCCCCTATAAGACGTAGGTGATATTTTATACTTTAGCCACATTAGTTAGTTCAGGGAGTCTAGCAAAGACCCCATACGCTAACGCTATCGTCAAACGCTAACTCCAAAAATGTATTGAAATGACATAAGCTGCGGAAAAGTTAGCGATTTCCGAAATGTCATTTTAGTACAATTTGTAGTTAGCGTTTGGCGATAGCGTTAGCGTTAGGAACCTTTGCTAGACCCCCAGGTGCACGTGGGACAATTGGCTGACAGAACTTAGTAAAGTAGCTTAAAACTCTTTCAAAAAGCATTGTAAATACAAAGAACGGAACAAAACTGAACCGAAAAGCGGACGCTCACCCCCCTTGAACATCCACCCCACTCCACAGATACCGGAGTCGTCCTTTTCCTCAATTTCCACAGACCATAATTCCCCAAATGCAACTGAGTGCAACCAAAAAACCCTTGCTCATCTTGCAGCATGCCGCAGTTTCCGCTAAATGAACTTAATTTTAAAACTGGCCACACTGTGTGTTTTTGTTCCGTACACCCAGGAAGTTGGGGAAATACGGTGTGTTTTTGCGAGCGGGCCAAATAGAAACACGCAATGTTTAAAAAAAAAATACGCAAAATCAACCATTTCGGTTTCCGAGTAACTCAGTAGGTTCATGATGGAGTGATGGTCATAAACCCTAACTAGAAGTGAAAATAAAACAAACGTCTGTATTATACGCTCCAATAAACCACATAAAAGAACACAGGTTCTTAAGATGTTGCCACGAATTAGTCGGTACAAATTATAGTCCTTAAAATTTTCGCAGTCAATGGCCATAGCTTCGTTGCAAGATCGTCTTAACTGGTGAGTTCGTGAGTTGGAAAACGCGTTTAAATCCCGCTGGTCCCAATTAAATTTAAGAACTGTAATAGTTATGTTTACTTTAATAATCTCGTTCTTGTAAGCTTTTTCACTAAATATAGTTGGCGCGTCTTGAAACGAAATACTTACTCCTACATCCCCGCCTATCCGGAACGTAATTCAATTTGGGGGTAAGCGCTTATTTGTTGTAACGCAGCTCTGTCTCATTTCCAGTCCAGTTAACTGTGCTTCGAAGTGTAATTCAGTTAATTAGGATTTTGACGAGTTTTTCCAGCAATTTTAATCGTTAGTATAGGTACCTCATGGATAGCCTAGTTGTGTAAGCTTAGATCTTGGCAAGTTAGAGAAGGCTATAATATAAAGTAACGATTTTCTTTTTACCTTATCACCTGCCTTATTTCATAATTATATTATTTATTTATTTATTTTTTGTTAGGAAGGCCAAAACTTTGACCAAAGATCGGAAACACTAAAACGAAAAAATTGAGTGTAAGTAAACTATGCGTAATAGGTGAAGTTACAATACAACCTAGTATTTGTCTTCGAAAGTAAATAAGAATTTAATTATAGAACTTACTTTATAAGTTATGTGTTTTTATCTTTTTGAAAAACTAAAAGGAAACCCTTTTTAATCACTCAGCAAGCACAGCTGTCCTCAGAAAAGCTCCTGAAAAGATCACATTGGTTCGAATCGTAACTGCCGGGGCATTGGGTTTCGAAATCGTAACATACGGGGCAGATACTGGCTCTTCGGGTGTAGGGTTGTGCTGAATTTGTTTATCTACTTTTAATACCAAAATATACTACATGTTTTATAACATGGACAGACAAACAAGCTGATTGCCCCCTGATGGGAAGCAATCAAAACTGTCGTTTCGGTGTTTGTTGGTAAGTCAACGCGCAACAAGCTATGGAGAGAGGTGTTGCCCTGAGAGATAAAATCCGAAATGAGGAGCTACTGGGCAGGCCACATCGCTCGTAGAACTGACAATCGATGAAGAAGACAGGTTCTCGAGCGGTGACCACGAACCGGAAGACACAGCGTAGGACGAACCCCGCTAGATAGACCGACGATCTAGTGAAAGCCACGGAGATGGATGGGCGAGTAGCCGCTCAAAGTGGCGCTCCCTGGGGGAGGCCTATGTTCCTCAGTGGACGTGTTGGGAAGCGGCGCGACCTTTGTTTATTGTTGTTGACGTTATGTGTGTGTTATTTTAGTTGATAGTTAGTAGTAGTGTTTTCAAAACCCGTAAATATTTATATAATAGTTAATAGTTTAGTTTCGTGTGAGCAAAGTGTGTCGTATGTTTTTGAACTCTAGATTGTTTTATTGGATAGACGTTTACTTCGTGTCCAACAACCCGTGCGCCTGAATAGTGTAACTAGCTAGTGCGCGTTAGTTTTAATACAATAACAGGACGTCTTCACGCTGTTAATCATGTTGAAAACGTACTACGTTATAAATACACGTACAATGTACCGATTTTACCTTTGTACCAGCCCTGAACTATCCGTTGACATTTTTAACAGAATTGGTTGGCGCAGGTGTGGCCGACCCGTTATCTCGTGATTTCCACTAATCAATGGGATTCCTAAAGTGATCAGGAGGAAGCAATTTCTTAGTGCCGGCCTTGCACATGTGTGAGGGTGATTTTGAACGGGTTTTTTTTATGGAATTGGTAGTGTAAATAAGTGATAAATTATGCTATGAGAATATGGGTGAAGCTGATAACTTTTGCCTAGTGAAGTTTAAGAGAACGAAAGAGCAAGTATAACGTCATTGTGGCGTCACGCCTGTAATGAAATTATAAAAGGAACTTACAGCATCATAGTTTGAATATGATGTGGAACTACAACAAAAGAAAAATGTCCTCCGATACTACTTTTAAATGTTTATATGTATATATCTTTGGTCTATTCCGATTTGATCTCAAAGAACGAGCTCTTGAGGGATCAACAATATTTAATTTTTATTTCGATTTAATCTACCAGTAAGGTGATGTTTAATATAATTCAGACGATGCAGATTTGAATCGGGGTACATACGTTTGAAAAGCACCGCTCCACGCAAGCTCATAAGCTAAAGGTGAAAACAATCATCCAAATACCTATATGCCAGAGCGCGCTCTGGCGTCATCGGGCACCCTTAATGAGGAAGGAACCTCGACCGGGATGCGGACAATTATCCAGATCATAACAAATCCCCGGGAAGCGGTAATCAGGACGCGAGGACAACGGGCACAATTATACATTGGCGGGGTATTGGTGCTGTACTGTTTTGTTTTTCAGCTC
Organism: Ennomos erosarius; assembly: GCA_963580505.1. Classification (NCBI taxonomy): domain Eukaryota; kingdom Metazoa; phylum Arthropoda; class Insecta; order Lepidoptera; family Geometridae; genus Ennomos; species Ennomos erosarius. Next base: position 14,403,833 of record OY756979.1, read on the forward strand.
GACTTTTGTTTTTCCTTTACTTTGAAGGTTGGGAGCTTGAGTATCACTTTTTTGTTTATACTATGTGGTGTGGTTAACGTCAGATGGGTAATGGGTTGGAGGCAAAAGCATCTGATGTTCGTTATTTAATTTTAATGTTTGTAGTCAAAGTAAGCGTATTGCTTGATGCATCTGACGTGGTGTTATGCCAGCAATACAATTTTTAGTTTTATATTTACCTTCTTAGTCACACTGACTGGCTCGTAAAATAATATTAGACAGGCCAAATGTAGGAATCTACAGGTATAGGCACTTCTTGGGCAACCGTGCTTCAACATAGACCGCATCATCACTTTCCATCAGCAACCTGATGTTGTGAAGCCATTTCAAGCATAAGAAATTAAATGTATTTAGGTACTTACATGAATTACAGTTATTTATTATTATGTAAGTATTCTTTGCATGTGCACTGCATTATACCTATTACATACCTCAATAAAATTTACGTCTTTTATGGGATTTATTGTAACTTTTTAATACAATATAGAAATGATTCTCCAAAAAGTATGCGAGTACCTATTATTTGTGTCTAAACAATCAACTTAAACGAAATCTACACAAAGCCAACTAACTATCCCGCAGTAAAACTCCCAGCACAAAATGGGATTCCTTCACCGACATAAAAATTTCAGCGGTCGTCGTATCAAAGGCCGATTCATGTACAAACAAAGTAAAGCTGCGTATACACGCGCCGTATGTAAGCAAGGTTAGTGCGTTGTAGTTTTGGCCCTGCCCATGAATTAAATATGGCCAGCCGGCATGGAAAATGCCCGATTGCGTGTGCTGAAGATGTAGAAATGTATGGAGCTGGAGATTTGAATCTCAAAGCTCAGATTAAAATTATCGATGTAATCAAGTATTGAGAGAGTGAGTCTGGCTCAGTGGTAACCATTGCAACATCCAAACCAACTTTGGTTCGAATACTTGCACCAATTTATTTTTAAGTTAGGTACCTAAACCTATGCGTATGGAGTTTATATATACAATAGCTCATACAACGATGAAGGAAAATAATATACTTATCTATTTTAAGGAAACCGCGGTATTCAAGAATTACAATATTCGAGAGCACGTGTCATCCACCAACCAAGATAATATAATACCTACAGTATCCACCAAGCCGCGCACTTGGTTGATGTATACTTAGATTATGGCCGATACAGAAAGTATAGGTACCCTGTAACAGGTATCTTTTGTCCAAGTATTAGTGGGAACGTGGCATTAGGCTGATGACGAAACTACTCATGATTACTATAAAACAAAAGAAAGTTGCAAAACAAGCATATCATATTGTGTTAACGCTAAACATTAAATTTGTCGAAAGACCGAAGTGCCTGCGCTAAAGTCAAATACTTTTTCATTCTCCTTCCACACAAAACATCAACGATTCCAACGCATACTCCACTGAACAAAATGCAATACCAATCAGCACATAAAAAATACAATTTCAATCATCACCGTGTCATGTCCAATCCATTTCGCGAATCCAACGCGATGCCGTATTCAAAACAATCCACGGGCAAATAACCGATTCCCTGTCCCGCGGGTGTCGTTCGGCGCTCGCTTTACTTTTTCACGTTATTCGGAACGGAGCAGAGCGGAGCGGTGCGTGCGGTGCCCATTACCTAAGTGTTTATTTTTATGAAATGTGAGTGTGCACTAAGCTTTACAACGCACGCGAGATTTTCGGGTAGGTAATGATTTTTCAGTACTCTCGTCGTATTTCTTTGTGAATGACTGTGATGCCATAATGTTTATGTTCTTTAGGTATCATGAAAACGTGGAGCTGTAGGTAATCCTTTGAGATACCTACATAGGTAGTTAAGTATTAATAGGGAGGTATTAGGTATTAGGTGGCGTTCCCTGGGGGAGGCCTATGTTCAACAGTGGACGTCTTCAGGCTGTTGATGATGATTAGGTAAATTGCGCCTTTGAAAACGCAGTTTTGCAGAAAGTTAAGGAATATTTTGTTTTGTTTTTGTTTGCTTTACACTTAAAAACTCCTAGTTTAATGTTGAAAGTTGCCGAGTACCATGAACCTAGATACCTAAGTACCTAGCTTCTCGTCAGAATAAACAAAATATCTAAAGAGATGATTCTGAGAAAGATGCTCCCCTTTGAAATCGCATATTCTGCAGGCTGGGTTTTAACAACGTTTGTGGCGATTTGAATCTCAAAGATTTCGTATTTAAGTTTCGCAGCGCTTCAGGCTATATGGTTACGTCCAAGTATTGGGTGACAAGCGGGGAAAAAATACCTAGGTATAAGTAACGCATATACTACATTGAAGGTTGTGTGTGTCGTATCATGAGTCCACATAATTATGATACAGAGATAGTAGGTACCTACTTCACGTGGTAAGGCTTTCCTACAACAGCTCGTGCTAGGTCTAGTGTGAAGCCCGAATTAGCTTCTAGATAGTGAAATTACTGGGCAAATGAAACTTTATGACCTGATCTTACAATCTATTAGGATGTAGATGTGTAGTATAGTGCAGTATCACGCAGTTTTGCAGCAAATGATTAGCTATTCGCTTCATTCGTTTCCATTACATTAACAAAGTAGTTCTCAAACAATAAAACTTCATACTCGTTCACCTTAATCTTTAGATTGTCTATCAAATATGGGTCATACATCAGTAAGCGTTTTACAAGCATAAATAAGCGTTCTATCCTAAGTTCTATCCATGCACCGCAGGCTTAAAGAATTTATTTTATTTGAAGTAATTAATTCAATTCAATACCCGCAAATTGTTCATGACTTGTTCTGCGTTTTCTTTATACGCAATATTCAATTCGGATACCCTTTGAAATATCATCTTTATGTATTAGCAGTCAATCTGCCCTCAGATCTGCTACTACGGAATATGTAAGTAATTTAGGTACCTATCTGAGCAGCTAATAAGAGCTTATGTACGTTACGTTATTAACTATTAATTTTAATATATTATCATCAAGATCATCAGGAGCATGAAAACGTCGACAACAGAATGTTTTGAGCAACTGCTTGCCTCTAGCATCCATCGGCTCCCCATGGCTTTAACCAAATCATCGGTCTACTAAGTACGGGCCAGCCTAGCCTCGCTAGATCCTTTCTTCCCCATCGGTTGTCAGTTCTAAAACAAATAAACAAATATGAAAATATTATGTAGGAACATAAAACTAATAATACTGAGTTTAATCTCGCTACAAATCGCGCGAGTGTTTAGCTACTGACTGTTTATGGTGATTTTATTCCTTCCCAGGAAGTAATCTGCAGCCGCGAGGTTTATATTGGAATAATGTATGAGATTACTTTCTTTGGTTCGCACCTTACCCTATCATGTATCAAAGTGCTAATAAAATTTATAGGCTGTTATGCTGCTATAAAATCAATAAACATATTCATGGGTCCAGGAATAACGGAAACCCTGTAATCCTTTTTAAATACTAATAGGCCCTACGTCAATAGACGGAAGATGCCCGCTGCTGAACACCACAATACAAAAACGCCACTTTTTCTCGCCCACTTCATTTTATCATAGAGGTTTTGTCATAATCAGTTCCTACTTGAAAGAGAATGCTGCTCTGCCCAGCTCCGTTGTACACAGCTGCCTACTGCGCTTCCTGGTGCTCCTTGACTGCGTCTGGTCTGGGCTATGTCACAGGCGAAAGCGCGCTGCAGCTGCCCACTGTGGCACCCGGCTCACACTCTCCACAAATGCCCTGCCGTTCCTCGGCTGGGTCTGATTGGGGCTTAGTAGCGAGCAGAGGTGCGTGTGCTGACGGGACCCTGCACTCCACAGCTATCCGCTGCGCATCCAGACATTCCTGGGCTGGGATCGCCCGCCTAGACTCCACCAGGCGTTCCCCTCGAATCAAAGACTTTATTTTATTTTATTTTATTTTAATTGCTTCATCTCGTTTGATGATATATCAACCCTAACCGGTTAAACTAAAGGACACCCCATGGTCAGTTAGCACCCCGCCACCCAAATTAAACGTTAACCCTTGACAGCCGCCATGGGCCAAGCCGTAACAAGCTGGCGTCTATCCGAATTAGCGTGGACCATAACTATCGGACCCACCTCGGCCGTAAATTAGACGGTACTTGAGTTCTACACGGGTTAGGAGTGTTTCCATTGTCTTTAGGAAACCGTTGGTCGATTATCGGACGTCAGATTATTTGCATAATAATGAAGGGTTCCAGTTGAACAAATAATTATCATCTTGACCTCTAAAAGTTTTTACCTATGCAATAAAATTTAGAATTTTGATAATAGCGCACAACCGTGTTGTGGTGCGAATTTTCGTCCACCTTGTCAAAATGCTTCTTTTTACTTTAGAATAAACAAAAATATTATGTTAAGTAGAATAGGTATGTTAGAATGACCCAAAATAACAAAAGATCAAGAAATAGGATCTTGATTTTTTCGTATTAGACAGAATAAGTAGTTATTTTAGTAAGGGACTTCGGCGCGTGATAGTAATAATAATAACCCTTGTTAATGACAATATGTCATTTTAACTTTAAAATCAACAAAAACCCAACAACAATAATCGGATCCAACAGAGGAAACGAGCTATAAAGCATGGACCATAGACTTTTAATCAATCTGCACGAGTGGTGCGGGAGTGCAAAAATGGCGGAAGGCTTGCTGGTGGGCCTTAATTAAAACCATAAGGAAAATTCGCTCCATACGTTTGTTACGGTGGTCTATGACATGTTTTTTTCAGCTAGCTTGGATGCATGGCCATTTTTATTTTAGCCTGTTTCCTGTGACAGGAAGATTCGTTTATTTCCTCTAGGTTGTAGTCCTATGGTTTTTGTTTCATGGTGTATGGTGTTTTGCTTGGGCTTAATGTGGAAGTATTCATTCGCTCCATAAGTTTGTTCTGTGGCAATCCATGATGAATAGTTTTTAAATAACTTGGGTAATATGATAATATTTCAAAGACTTTTTATCCAGACCACTAATACGAAATTAAAGCAGGGCAAAACCGTACACACCACTTTGGGTGTGATTGATTCTCAGCTGTCAAAATCAAAATCAGTCGTTACTTGGGTGTACCAAAAAAATGCCGTCTTACGTGATAAAACTGTGCCGAAATCACTCGAGGCACGAATCACAGAAGCACACGATCACATTTCACTTGTAAGTGGCCTTAATCATGTATTTTTATAAGATTACTAGCTTTTGCCCGCGGCTTCGCACGCTTGTGTTATGTTATTTTTACGTTATAGTCTAATAATAGATAATGCATTTCGTACCAAACAAAAAATCCACTAACTCTTTTCGAAGCTGAGCACAGTAACCTGTATTAGCATAGGTATAGGTATAACGCAAGCATAGCCGTGAGTGGAAGCTATTCAAGCCATTACCTAAATTTAAATGTTTTGAGTCTAATATAGATTTATAACAGTAAAAGAAGTTTCAAACAAAAAACTACAATTTTATAAGTACCTCTTCATATTACAACAAAAAGAAATCATCATCACTTCACTCAGGTCTTTAAAAGAAGTTTCAGTAAATTTTGTTTAGTTAGTAGTTACCTAAGCAGTCAGGTACGGTTTAGAAAAATATGGAAGAATCACACACGATGATTCTTAAGTTTGGCTCCATACGAATTGAGTACCTACACTTAGCCAGTGTCCATAATAAGTTTATAAATTGCTGGAGATATGCATTTACCTGTATGATGCGTACATAATTAATTTTCTTAATACTAATTAGGAATTACTAATACTAAACCACCACTCCTTAAAGAATCGACAGTTATAATTATTATATGTCCACTATTTTCCACGCTGTCTCATTCCCACTGCACTTTCAACGTACCTACCTAGTGATGAAAGTGAGGAAGTAGGTAAAATCGTCATTACAAAGATAGTTACTTACCTACTATAACTATAACCTTCTTGAAGTAACCGAGTAATCAATCATTTTTTGCTCCCGTGGTGTATTTAAAAGCCCACAGATCTAAAATATTTTAACTATTAAAAAAATATTTCAACATGCAAGAAGAAGAAGAAGAACAAATAAAAAAAAAACAGTCAAAAACGAACGTTACGCGCCATGTTGTTGTTAATTCAAGGATACAATTGCCATAATGAATACCTACATATTATTATATCTAAGTACCTACCCATAAACATTTTTCATAAAATATTTCGTATCATTGGCTAAATACAAATATCGCACTCCGGCTTACTTTGATGCCAAAATAAAAAAGGTTTTAAAATGCGTAGCAATGGTAAGGGTCTATAACTTAAGTCGCTATAAGTACTACAGGGGGTCTAGCTAAGATACCAACCACTAACGCTAACGCTAACTCCAAAACTGTATTGAAATGACATTAGCTGTGGAAAAGTAAGCGATTTCCGAAATGTCATCGCAGTACATTTTGGAGTTAGCGTTTGGCGTTAACGTTAGTGGTTGGTATCTTTGCTAAGCCCCTGGTACCTTAAAACTTCCTTGGGGTTGATCAAGAATATAGCAGTAGCGCAATAATAATTTTATCTACCAAATTAGAATGGTAACGTGTAGTAAGTTTATGTAAATAATACATTTGACCAGATCGCCAATAATGAACATTGCTCCCGCCAAAACCTTATAAATCGAAAACTTGAATAAAAATGTTAATTAAGTAAGCTTCAATATTGGCTAAGTATGATGATCGCGTGAAGCCTTATGAATGATTATAAAAAGTCCAAGAACCTACCCTTTTAAACAGTTTTCATAAAATACTTCCTATCATTGGCTAAATACAAATTTTGTCTAATGCCAAAATAAAAAAGGTTTTACAATGCGTAGCAAAAGCTAGGGTCAATAAATGAAGAACCTATAGGCACAGATTACTGAATATGTTACTACAATAGGTTAAGCTATAGGTACTATACAATACAATTTTAAATACTTATTTCGAATGGTAACGCGTAGTAGATTTTTGAAAACTAATACATGATACCAGATCGCCAATAAAGAATTTTGCCCTCGCCAGAACCCATTAAATCGAAAACATGAATAATAATTTTAGTTATGTTTCAATATTGGCTAAATATGATATCGCGTGAAGCCTTATAACTTATAATAAAAAGTCTAAGAAGTTTTTAGTTTTCTAAATTCCTTGTTCTCTGTGTCGTGCTCATATTTAAGAAGGTTCTCATACCTATCCTCTTTTTTAGTCTGGACCACAGATTAACGAAAAAACTTATCTATATGCAATACATATGACTTCCTTGGGTATAGGTACTTACATAATGAACACATTGTTTTTCTCTAATCTGCATTGCATCGAGCGCAGACGAAGTTATCGCGCGATGTATTTCGCCATAGCCCGAAAAGTGTGATGCACTCATGATACACTGCCGGTAATGCAGCCGCGCCAATAGTTATTTATGTTATAAATACAAACATGCATTACATTACTTCCTTATTGCTTAGTGCAGTGGGGATTGTTCAGAATGAAATAAAAATGATTGGGGTTCCGTACTCAAAGGGTAAATCCTTATTACTAAACCTCCGCTGTCCGTCTGTCTGTCTGTCTGTTCATCAGACACCAGGATGTACTCATGAATCGTGATAGTTAGACAGTTGAATTTTTCACAGATGATATATTTCTGTTACCACTATAACAACCGTGATCCGTATTCAAAGGGACAGATAAACAGACAAATAAAAAAAAATGGTTTTACTTCATATTGATAAGGAATTATAAATTAAAACTATTAAAATTTATTTTTGTAATCGCTAATAATATTCTCACAGTAAAATATATTACACACACACAATATAACACACATGCAATATAACGCTAACGCAGGCAAACAAATTAACTGTGTGTCCGGGTTGGGGCGCTACAAAAACATCGAGGATAGTCAACAGAGATGTTTTTGCGCGCCAACTCAACAGCGAAGGTTCGGGCGTATATGAAGCCGCGCCATAATAGTAACAGAGTTTTGTTTCTTTAATCTGTGCATCCGGATAAACCCGAGATAAAATTACCGTCAATAGCACAGAGCACATTTTTTTAAAAATAAAACTTACTTTTTGACACTGGCTAAATACCTACACTATGTGTGGACCAAAATATAAAAAAAAACTTACCTTGCAGCCTTGAAGCGGCCATCTTGTTAAAATCCCGTTCCGTTTCATAATTAAATCTTAATCATTTTCACCAAAAAAAAAATTTACATTATTTAAAATTTAATATATCCTATGTTGTGCGCCGGGTTTTTCTAAGCTTATTAGTGAAAACCGCATGAAAATCCGTTCAGTATTTTCGGAGTTGTGCCGTAACAAACAAACAAACAAACAAACAAACAAACAAACAAACAAACAAACAAACAGACAAAATGTCTAAAAAGTAGCTTAACGTGATCAGCGAAAAATTTCAAGCCAACCTGTGTCATTTTTTTTTAGATATCTTGCATTTACAGATTTTTTTATCTCTACAGTTTTATTATATGTATAGATTTTAATTATTTCTATGTGACGAAAAGTTAGAACCATTTCACAATAAAAAGTTGACATGTCAAAATCAGTATTGCCACATGACATCTGAATAATTACCCGATTTCTTTTGTATGGATTTCCAACAGATCCATGTCTAGCTGATCGTTGGATAAAAGTAGTTCGAAAAAGTCGAAATGAAGATTGGTGGAAACCTAATACTCGCTCAACAATATGTTCAGCGCATTTCTATAGTAAAGAACACACAGAACACAGAAGTGCAATTACTGATAATAGTTTTATTGTCAACTATAAACGTTCCACGCGCCCACTGTTTTTTCATTTTTAAGTTTATTTTTTTTATCCTAAAATATGAAACATTATTTTGGTTGAGGCCCAGGGGGTCTAGCAAAGATCACAATCGCTAACGCTAACGCCTCACGCTAACTCCAAAAATGTATCGAAATGACATTCGCTACGGAAAACTTAGCGATTTCCGAAATGTCATTTCAGTACATTTTTGAGTTAGCGTTTGGCGTTAGCGTTAGTGGTTGGTATCTTTGCTAGACCCCCTGTACCTACATAACTTTTGTTCTTTAATCCCTTTAACTTGGTAATATTGAAAAGCTCGTGAGTTATTAAAAGAAATGTTGGATAAACTGCTGGTTTTACTTAATTTGAATCCTTTTTATTAAAAGATTGCATGAGCTATCTATAGACCTTTTTCTTGTCTATAGATAGTTTTATGATGGTAATTAATTTTATTATTTTATATTTTTTTAATGTAGGCGTTATATAATTTTTATTATAAATTTACATTTTACATCTAGCTAGATTTTTATTTAGGTACCCGACTAAATCGGGTAATACTATTTATATGGTATGTTGAAAGAGGAACTGACATTAGAAGAAAAAAAAAATGTGCTCTATGGTTTGATTCATGTTCAAACAAGGTTAAGTATGGTGACTTCGGCTCTGGACCTATGTAATAGGGAAAATTCTGTGTAATATTTATGTACTTACAGGTTTTAATACGGTGATCTCTTCACAATCGAATATGCCGCACATTAAAAGATTACCTACTTATAATTTATTTGCCAACTAAAGGTACCTACTTACAAAAAATAGATCTAGGCGTAACGAAAATGTACCTACCGTAGTAGGTATACAAGGTGACCTTGAATTGGTATGTTACGACTTTTCTAAATTAATAGATTTTCATTGAAGAAATGCCATGTAAAGTTTACGTTCGAAAATAGCCTTAGCGCAGCTGGGTGCTTTAACTTCGTCTTTGACCGGGTGCACATAAATGAGTTTAACGACCTGTGTTTAGAATTTATAGTATCTTGTTAACTCTCGTAGCGATCGCACGTGCAATTTTGCGATTGGATTTATTGTTTACCATGGAAGTTTGGAAACACCCAGTTTCAAGTAAGACTCTCACAACTTGTAGGGTATCATGGTCCCAGTCCCCCCATTTCGGGAGAATATACCAATTCAAGGTCACCTTGTATATTAGGTCTGTGTTACAAACATACACATAAAGAAATAACTAGAGTTTTGGCGGGTACGCGGAAAAGTTCACTTCGTTGCATTGTATTATTTTTCAAAACTTGTGCTTTTCCAGTTTTAATGTTTAAAATTGGTGGCGATTCACGCATTAAGTGCTGAATTACGAGCATGAGTGAGGGCAAGTGATATAATGTGGTGAAACGTGATTTTTCGTGTTGCTTCCAAAACTCCATAGAAGCTTCTAGTAAAGTTGCCACCGCTTTGCTGGAGCATGACTTGGACTATGACTACCTGACTTAGACTGGACTATGACTATGACTAGGACATGACTGCGTGAAACATTTAACAATAGACGAAAATTATAATACTTGACACTGGCTAGATACGCTGTGTGGAGCCAAAATATAACAAAAAAAAAAGAAATAACTAGCATTCCAACCACATTTTCGCCACTTAGACCAACATTTCGGCATCATCAACTATGATGCATGACATGCTATAAAGCGGTCTGTACACTGTCACACCGTAGAGGATTGACTATGACAAATACATGGACGAAACCAGCGCTGATGCCGTTCCACCGGTTCCCTTTTGAAGCTTAAGTTTCTTACGAGCGGCTGTGTGGCCACGAGAATGGCAGTTAAATGGCGGAAAGAAAGAAAGAAAATCATCTTTTAGGGTCTGGAATGAGGAGATCCGCTAAAGTGACCGATAAAGCTCGTAGAATTAGCAAGTTGAAATGGCAATGGCTGACAACCGATGGGGAAGAAAGGTTCTCGAGTGACGACCACGAACCGGAAGACGCAGCGTAGGCCGGCCCCCCACTAAGTGGACCGACGACCCTGGGAAAACTGCGGGGAGCCGATTGATGCAAGAGGCGAGCAGCCGCTCAAGGTGACGCTCTTTGGGAGAGGTCTATGTTCAGCAGAATATGTAGGTACATTAGAATACAGAACACCTATAGGTAAATAATAATTATACCTACATAGAGATAAAAGCATATAATTATATAACCTACAATATTGCGGGCGGGCGGACGGACGAGCGGACGGACGGACGGATGGACGGACGGAGGGTCGGACGGACGGACGGACGGACGGATGACCAGACATACAGAGAGACAGACCTTTAATTCAACTTCATGTATTCTACATGAAGATTTGTGGATGTTTTGATTTTTAAGTTCAAATTAGTTAGATTTAGGTATTGTAGACTATTATTACTTGTTATTTATAGCTTTCTGTGCGCTTTGGCATCCTTCTGTAAGCACAGTAAGCACTTGAACTGCAATAAATAAATAAATATATAAATAGGGTTTGCTTTAACCTTTGGGTACGGAACCCTAAAACCGTTTAGATATCGATGGTTAAAGTTATATCGAACAATTTAAATTAAATATTTTCAACCTCCATAACAATAAATATTCCCATTTCAGCATAATAACATAAAATGGTCAGAAGGTATATAATTATAATACGTACCTACTTATCATTAATTATTTATTTGACCTATTTATTATCATATAAGTTAATGTTCTAAATATGCGGCTTATCCCGTTCTTTACCCGACTGACTACAGCAAAAAGGAAGGTGATATTTAAAAAAAAACAACACCGTTTCACCTACATAACAGAATTCGCTGGAATTCGCCCTATTAAGTCTATGGCTTCATCAATTCCCTGGCCCCACCAGAAGCAACCTGCCCACTATTAAGGTTGTATCATTTGTCACCCGTCGTCAGATCGTTTACTTGATACTTTACAGATGTTTGGGTTAATACAACGCTGACCAATCTACTGAGTGGACTCTTTGGACATGCTCCTTTTCTTCCAAATTAACTAGCTCAGTTGGTAGTGACATAGAAAGACTTGCGATCGTCATGGGTTCAAACCCAGCAATAAGCTTGAGTTATAACTACAAAAAAGAGGTTCTCAATTCGATTGTATTTTTTATTTACTATCGGCCTATCTCTGTATTGCCAGTATTGTCAAAAATTCTAGAAAAAATTTTGCACACACGATTAGTAAAATATTTAGAATCATTTCAATACATTTCTGAAAGGCAATATGGGTTTAGGTCCAAAAGTAACACACTAACGGCCACAATTGATCTTATCACTAAAACCAAACATATGATTGATAAAAAGAATGTAGTACTTGGTATCTTTATAGACTTAAAAAAAGCTTTTGATACAGTTAGTCACGATTTGCTTCTAAATAAATTAAAAACCATAGGTATCACTGGCAAAGCCCTTCAGATGTTTGAATCCTACTTAACAAAGAGATCGCAAGTAGTTAAGATAGACCGTAACTTCCAAAGTGGTCCAAAATCAATAACGTGCGGAGTCCCTCAAGGCTCTATTTTGGGTCCTTTACTCTTTCTGATATATATTAATAATATTCATGACATAGGCCTGATAGGGCATTTAACTCTCTATGCTGATGACACTTGCTTATTTTACTTTGGTTCATCCATACATGAAATAGTCTCACAAGCTCAAAAAGACCTAAACAGCCTACACAATTGGTTTCAATACAACTTACTAACTATTAATATTTCCAAAACTTGCTACGTAATATTTAAAGCCAAAAACAAACCTGTACCCCTACACGCACCTTTGACAATCAATAATATTCCCCTACAGCAGAAATCACACGAAAAATACCTTGGTTTGCATATGGACACCCATCTGACATGGAATATCCATATCGAACATATAAAACAAAAATTAGTAACACTCCTCGGTTCGCTTCGTAACATTGTTCGATGTGTTCCCCGCAAATTACGATTTACAATTTATAATGCACTGGTAAAACCACACCTACTTTACCTCATTGAAGTTTGGGGAAGTGCTACCAAAACAAAATTAGCTGAACTTCAAGTCTTGCAAAACAAAATTGTCAAAATGCTTTTTAACTATCATCATTTAACACCAACAAAAACAATCTACACCGAAACAAAAATAATGAACATCAAAAAATTATATAATTATAACATCTGCATTTTTATTCACAAAACACTCAACAGGGATATCCACACTAACATAACGTTCACCAAAGTAAAACAGGTTTCCAAACGCAGCAATCGTCGCGGTAGCCTTCTTGTACTTCCGAAGCCTCGAACGAATTATGGCAAAACAATGCTTACTTTTGAAGGAGCACAACTTTATAATAAAATACCCTCACATATTAAAAAGTTACGTTCATTTAACGTTTTCAAGAGGCAGTTGACTCAATACCTTATGATGGCGGAACCACTGCCGAAGTAAATATTCTAAATTAAGTATCGATGATAAATGTACCTAATATAATTTTACTTAGCACGTATTTATATTGTTACCTACCCACATTATATTATGTGACGGCGAATGTATGTATAATAATTTTAAGTTAACTATGTTCTCATGGAAGTGACATTGTCTTATTTGAGAATAAATTTCTTTAAACCTAAACCTAAACCTATTTTGTGTTACCATAAACTCAAATCCCTACGTTATTTCAGCTAGGCATCTACTTTCAGATGGTTCCATAGTTTTCCAATTAGTGATTTGAACTAGAATAACTGAAACTTCAAATGGTACGTCACGCTCAGCGCGCCAAATTCAAATATTCGTTTCAAATATAAATGTGTTTTAAAAATAAATAAATAAAATAATTAAATATGTGTGGACATTTCACACAGCGCCATCTAGCCCCAAACTAAGCATAGCTTGTACTATGGGAACCAGATAACTGATACAATAATGATACTGATAGACTTCTTTGTTTGTAAATACATACATAGAATACAATAAAACACCCGGACGCAGAACAAACATCTATGTATATTTTTGTTATGTTTGTTATTTTTATGTGCATTTTTGTTTATACATTCTATTTATTTGCGGAAAACTAGTTTTGACGTAATTGCGTTGAGTAATTAAGTCATAATTAACAAGCAACAAAATTTGAATTTGGCGCGCTGAGCGTGACGTACCACCTTAAGTACTGGCAAAGATTCCTGGGTATGGCGGTATAGACAAATGGCTTTAGCCTGCCCAGTAAAAAAAAGTAGATGACAGTTTGTCAGTTGACAGAAAACAGCTGATTGTTTGACATGACATTTCAGTTCGGATTCGGACGGAAGCCAACCAAACCAAAACATAACCTCTGCTGTTCGGCTTTTTAATCGAAAACTTAATTGTTTTACGGTTTTCGGATTATCAGTGATTGTGTGGTAGATGTTTTGAGTTAGTTTTATTGAATTTTAATCTACTGTTGTTAATCTAAGTGCAATTTAGACGTAAATTCAGTTAGCACGTGGAAATAATGGTTCACCCAGGGTTCACCTTAATTTCTAGCATATTTTATTTATAATTTACTCAGTGTTTATTCTTATTAATAATTGTGTAGTGTTTGTTTTTCATTGAATCTACGAGTAAGTCTGACTGCTTTTGCTTTCGAGCTAAGTTGATGCTGAAATTCATCATAAAACAAATCCAGTCCCCATTCAAAATATTTAGAAACAAACCAAAATTAAACATATTCAATTTGCGAAATCAGTTAGCGATCTCCAGTGAAAGTGAAAAAAGTCAAATGGCTTTGAGCTCTGAACACTCTCCGGTGAAGAAAATAAAAGTGGAAAGTGACATAGAGTATTTGGAAACCAAGCAAAGAACTGTTGCTACTATGTGTGGTGCTTGGAGACCTGAAGAGTTGGATGGTGGTCTAATATTTGTGTTCAAAACTAGGGAACAGTGTTTGAGCCCTGATCCTACCAAGGAGAGTGATTTTCCAGAGAACATCCAGGATTTCTGGGAGGCGAGTCTGCTGGTCAGCGATGATAAACAGGTATGAAATTATTTTTCATTTTTGGCATAATGTAGTGTACGGTACCTATCGCAATAGAAACATTAGTTATGGGGCTTGCTTATTGTTTAAAACCAAATATTTATTGAGGAGGATCAATCTGTGGACCACTTATATTTTTTATTTATTTCAACGCCATCTATTAGTATTGTGGTGAACGACGTTCGTGCCCAACAAAACACTCAAATTGTTTTACCAAACGTTTCTTACGATTTTGCATAGGTGGCACTGTTATCTACTGATCATACTGCCATCTATTGACTAAATTCTTAACGACGTCCATAGGATAGCTGATTTGATTATAAAATAGTTTTACGTATTTTGTATAGATGGCGTTTTAGCAGCATCATGGGTGTTTTTTTCCTAAGCACCACAGATGGCAGCGCAAAAGATATTAAATTGAGAAAAATTAATTAGATTGTAATGTGCGTTCTTCACATTATAATTTATCAATTTTTATCATCAAGGTCACCATCATCATCATCATCATAATCATCAGCCAGAAGACGTCTACTGCTGAACTGAACTTAGCCTTTCCCAAAGAGCGCCACTTTGAGTGGCTGCTTGCCTCCTGCATCCATCGGCTCCCGTGATTTATTTATTTATTTATTTCTATAACAAAATATAACTGGATAAATATAATTAATATTGTTTAATTTATTTTTATTTTATCTTAATTATGTTGCGAGATCCCACAGACAAATACCAACGTCATCGAGTACCTCAATAGGCTATCTGTAGATCGTTAACCGACACATAAACATGTAAAAAAAATCAGATCTGCCATTTCCGATCCTGCCGGGTCATGGAAATCCAAGAAATTTTTTGACATTTTTTGTTATTAAAATTACGTCATAAGGTACCCGAATAAAAATGCTGGAAACAGTTAACCATTGATTAATTACGTAAAATAAATTTGTTATGCCATTGCACACCCTGCCGGCAGTACCTGGCAGACCCGTACGAAGTGCCCTTCACACCATTATTGAGGTACTCGATGACGTAGGTATTTGTGTGTATTTGTGCTGTGGGATCTCGCACTATTATTACTATGTAGCCTATGTAGGTAGCTAGTTAGTATAATTTTTCTTTGTAAGATAAAAAATTAACACATCTAAATGTAAGTTCTTTTTATAAAAGAAAACGATTAACTTACTAAAACTAAAAACCTACTTGACTAGTTTTATCACAAATAATCGGTTCTAATGCATTAAGTAGTACCTACCTATAGAAGGCAAACTCGTGACGTATTTAATTTATCAACCGTCTTCAACGTGATTTGTTTGCTCGTTTTTATAGAGATACCTAATGGTACGGGACCGTTCATGCGCGAGTCCGACTCGCTCTTGGCGGGTTTTAGGTGTAAGGCATAGATTGAAATGACCCCGCAATTAAAGAACACTAAATCCGAAGTCTAGAAATTTAGAGAATTGTGCCACTTGCTGCTGATTAGAAATGAAATTACCTACTTGAACAGAGCATTAAAATCAACACTGCGAATAACCACGCACAGAACCTCCATAAAAAGGAAACTTCCCCTTCATTACAACAATAAAGCCTAAGAATAAGTACCTAAATAAAGCGTTATTTAAAACGCGCGATCCGACGAAAATGTTATGACATGACAAAGGTGAATTCTCGGGTTAACTTCGCTACGGAACGACGTACAAAATTGTGAAGATTCCGACGAAGGTTCTTAGTAAATTCTTTAAAACTTTGCGCGTAGGGCATTGTCATTATGTAGGTAGTCTCTTGGGTGTCACTTCTGCTCGAGTTATTTCTACTCTTTGACGCGATGGATGGAAAACGGGAAGTTGGTTGGAGGACAATGGTTTTGAAAGCTTGGTGTTGTAAAGAGGTAATCTTGACACTTGTAATTAATTATAGATTCTTTGAGTTGACAAACTGCTATTTTGCAGTTTAATCAAAGCGCTTCCGTGCTTCGAAAAGGGCGCCATAGTAATCTGGTTTCTGAAGGTACCAGGTAGGGCAGATTAATATATCTTACACGAATTCTGACTACTTACCTAGACGAGAAAGATCCTCTTTATGTAACTATGTGTTAGGTACTTATTTACCATATATTTACTTAAAAAAACGAGTAGAAAATCAAAACATACACAAAATTTCTTGCTTTGATATTCGATAAATAAGTGCTTGGAATTTTGCTTTCATCGAAAACGGTCCAGTTGTGTTAACCTGAAAATAACACAAACAAACAAAATTTCACATTTCTTCACTACCGATCTTTACCGTGAACATGGTGCATGTAACTGCGCCGGAATATAGGGAACTCAAAAATGCTTCTAACCACAGTAAAGATCCCGTAAGTACTATTAAAAACGTAGTGAACAACCGTGAAAGTTTGAAACAGTGTTTCACATTTCTACATATTAGTAGGTAGTATTTCTGCCCTATAAGTACAGGATGTAATTTAATTCATTAGCATTATTTGAGCCCATAATAATACATCATTTATAGATGATTATCAAAGAGTAAAGAGTGTAAATGAAAATATTTTTATTGAAAATAATGAAGATTGCCGCGGCGCCTAACGCGGTTGGCACGGATGATTTTGATACATTTAAATGTTTGTATACCTTGTATGCATAGTAATTAAAAACAGTACTCCATTATTCCAATTAATTTTTTTATTGTAGCATTTGATTAAGTAAGTTATTCCATTTTTTGGCGTTATTATTATTATTACCAAACCAATGTGTTAGAATTCAAAAATTTTGGTCCACACGTGACCGGTATCAGGAGTAGGTACCTAGTTAGAAAGGATGCTAATGAATTCAATTACACCCAATATATAAACTTTGTAAATGGGGCGAATTCTGTGATTTAGGCACTCTTATCTTTGAAAATCACCTATGTATAGAAAATAGTTTAATGGTCGAAGACTTTTTAGGCCGCTAATGAGAGCACCCGAGAAAAGGCGTAGCAAGTAAAACACGAGTAAAATGTCTAACAAGGCGGTGCAATTCGACGCGACGAGATTCCCAGCTTCCACGGGATTCACGGCCGATCTGGCTAACGAGAAACGAGTCCGGAGACTGGAACAAAATAGGGTTGGGATATCCAGTTCGTCCTGACATTGTTCCATTTTACCGGACTACTGCGAGGCAAAAAAAAGGCGTGAAACATGAACTGTTTTAAGCACTTGTTCCACTTGAAATAATCCTTAGTGTATTTAGAGACGAAGAAACTTCATTTCTTACTGAAGTACTCTACGCACCGTTCAACCAGTCACGCGATTTGTTGACTCGACCTGCTGGATGGGAGCCGCAACACGCCTTCACACGATACAATTCGCTGAATTCGAGTACAATACGCCTCCGCACGGTGCAGTTTGACTGATTTAGTCAACGAATCGCGGGGCAGATCGTCTCATGTGTAGAGAACTTTACCTCTGGAATCCCAGCATTGAAATGACAATTGAATGCGTGCGTGTTCGATATCGGGTCGCCGGGAGTTTAAGAGTTAAGACGCTCAAGTATAGCAAAGTCGAGACGATATTTATAGCCGTAACCTCCTCGGTAGTTCTGGTGTACTGGTACTTCATGCTTAAGAATAAAATATTGTGGCACAGCTGCCATCAGCAGGGTAGGTTGGGGTCTGGTGACCGTTGACCCCATTTTTTAAAGTAGGCGCAACGGACCCCACCTTTGGGAGTTGGGAAAATCCCAGTCATTTAACATCAAAGTCCCAAGTTCCATTTCTTTGGGACTAGCATGAATAGAAATCGACATATTCTCTCAAGATAGCGTTTGATGGCAAATGAACGATGACGCGGAACACGTCACAGATCTTTTGTTACGTTTTAATTGGTCGAACGCTTTCTCCAGAGATGTTTTTGCTCTGCTGATATTTCACAGTAGTCTAGACCCAAGATTCCTACTTCGCTAGAACCCCGGTAAATCTAGTAAAGTATTGTCGCAGAAATTGAAATGAACTTTCATCTCCGCAGACGTTCTGTAAACGCCCCACCTGACGACACAATCAATGGCTTTAGCAGGTTCCGACGTTCGGAACGTTTGTGCGAACATTATTGGAAAGTCATTGAATAATTTTCTTTCTCTATTTACGAGAAAATAAATAGCTGTTTACGTAAAGAAATGAAAGTTGATAAAGTAGGGAACAGAGTAAACTCAATGTCAGGAATTTGGCGTAGCGAAAGCCCTTTATAAGCGCAGAGCGCCGTTGTGGGATGTGGCGTAGTGGGAATAATTCAGAAGCTCATGCCTGAAGAGCCAACTCAAAGCTTAACCCATCGCAAAAGTAAAAAAAAACAGAAATCGATATTTTTGATGCACACGAATGCCGACGAGCTAGCCATTCGCCCGAAGGTAAGCTAAGAGTACGTATCGGCTGCCTGTATCAGTTGCATTGCAGTGCCATTTAAGACCCCAGGGCACAAAGGTGTCTGAGTGATACACGCACACGTTAATATCCTGAGACAGTTTCTCTATAATTTTCCGTACCTGGTGGCGGGGTTTCCCATAAACACCATCATTGCCCATTCTCTTAGCTGGCTTTTACGGCATTCAGCATGAGAAGAGTCGGAGTACTCATATTCTTACGCCTTGCCATTTTGCGTGCGTTTACTTAATTGCTTTTTAAATCTTATACTTGCGACACTCGGGGATGATAGTCTAAAATTCAAATCACACCCCTTATAATTAGAGTAGCAATTCGTGTCACAACTTAGATTAACCTCTGGAATTACAGCATTCGAGATGACACAATAACAATGCATGAGTGTTTGAAATGATTGTATAGGTAGAAAAATAGGATGTATAAAAGCCACATTTTGAAAAACCGCTTGTCTCTCCCCGCTAGCACTACGCCCACACCCTTTGCAAACTGTTTGGCTTTATGATCCCAGTTTCCGATAACCAATATCACAAAGCTAGTGTGCAACTACCCGATGTTATCCATAAGTTAAGTGTAAGATTTTCCGCATGGCTTGGAATTTGGTTTTCAAGATAAATTGACCTTGATATCCGGATTTTAGGGCGAGACGAGAGATTTCCAAATGAAGCAATTTTCAGAGCACCAATGTAAAAAATTGCCTAAAATATAGTTTAGATTTCAGGACTAGGATTCCTAAAAGAGGGTCAATGCTCTGATGAATGCATAAGGTTTTGCAAGCAGTTCGACTCGAAGTTCAAAATACGAGCAGCGAAAGAATGGAATACTTTACTATCACCATCCAATTCAATCTGGAGCCATTCATTGTATGGAGCTCTTCAAGTCGCGAGTATCTTCTAGATTTGTACTATTTGTAGACCGCGTCCTTACTTTCCATCACGTGAGACCGCGGTTAAATCATGGTGTACTCAGCAATTAACAAAAAACAATACCAACGCAGCAACTATTCAACTATGTGTATCGTACCTCAATACCAGCAACGGAACATTTTCACGTTCCCACCAAAACTCGATTACTTTCAATTAGGTATTTACATCTTATGTGTATCGTACCTCAATACCAGCAACGGAACATTTTCACGTTCCCACCAAAACTCGATTACTTTCAATTAGGTATTTACATCTAAAACCGTATCTTGGTCTCTTACCTTCCATATAAAAGAGTCAAACCCTAATTTTATTTAGGCATGATGAAACCAAATAACTAATCTAGGACATTACCACCCTCGTCGCACTAACTCCCGTATAATCGAATACTACTGTAGGTATTATATTATCTGTGCTAATACTAAGGTCTTATTCCATTACGGTCAGCCCGTTACTTCGAGCCTGAAAGGGAATTTGATATCTTTAATAGATACCTACGTAAGTCCCGAGGGCCAAGAAATACCTAGTATTCCAAGAGGTAAAATGTTAGTATTTCTGGTATTTCGGTTCGTTTTGCGAAGGCTTGAATCGGATAGTAGAAATGGGATTGCGGATATAAAAAAGCTGATAGTAAATTTTACTGTCTTTACATTATAACTTACTTATCAAGAACTCTGGAGCATATTTTCAGTTCAGTATTTTCAGTAAATATTGATCATCATCCGGTTTTCCTGCAGCTCTTAATTTCCAGGATAAATATACCCTACGTTGGAGCTATCGCTACTTTCGCTAATTTGACACTTTCCTCAATTCGACACTTTCCTTACTGGACACTGCTATTTTGAGTCATTGGTACAGGCATTGACACAATAAATTAAAAGAAAGAAAAAACTCGGCGGAAAATACCATTCGGCTTGTGCCAGAAATTCATCCAATTCGGGTGAGTAAAAAAAAATATTGAAATATTGTACTTGCCTGAATTTGTCGATATTGTTACCGTAATTATTTCCAAATTAATAAATCCGGTACGCTCCCTAGCTATAGTATCTATTTTGGAACGCAAATTGATATTCCTTCGCGACGTAATTTGAAGCCTCAAGTCGACCTAAAACGCGTAACTCCGCTATTAATAGCTCCAATCCCAACGTGATACGATTTCGTCTCGAAAGGTTCATCAGTTTTATGAGCTAATCCATAAATTATATAACATAAATGAATTTCCATGATTATTAAATCACATTATATCTTAAATATTGTTTCTTACCGGAATATTTACGATTGATATTTTAGAGACTAGACTTAACAGATTAATTTGTTAAGGAAAAATTTGAATCACTAGCGGGACATATCTGCATCTATCCATCCCTCAAGCCGGGATATGCTTTACTTAAGGCGCTAAATGCCCCCAAATCGACTATTTTGAACGTGATTATCTCAAAACGTATACCATTTACAGGATTGAAAAAAATGCACGTATGCACTGGCCATATCTTCTTTCCATCTGCCGAAACCGAAACACGTCTACGAAAAGTTTTGCTGAACTGAACTTAGCCTTTCCCAAAGAGCGCCACTTTGAGTGGCTGCTTGCCTCCTGCATCCATCGGCTCCCGTGATTTATTTATTTATTTATTTCTATAACAAAATATAACTGGATAAATATAATTAATATTGTTTAATTTATTTTTATTTTATCTTAATTATGTTGCGAGATCCCACAGACAAATACCAACGTCATCGAGTACCTCAATAGGCTATCTGTAGATCGTTAACCGACACATAAACATGTAAAAAAAATCAGATCTGCCATTTCCGATCCTGCCGGGTCATGGAAATCCAAGAAATTTTTTGACATTTTTTGTTATTAAAATTACGTCATAAGGTACCCGAATAAAAATGCTGGAAACAGTTAACCATTGATTAATTACGTAAAATAAATTTGTTATGCCATTGCACACCCTGCCGGCAGTACCTGGCAGACCCGTACGAAGTGCCCTTCACACCATTATTGAGGTACTCGATGACGTAGGTATTTGTGTGTATTTGTGCTGTGGGATCTCGCACTATTATTACTATGTAGCCTATGTAGGTAGCTAGTTAGTATAATTTTTCTTTGTAAGATAAAAAATTAACACATCTAAATGTAAGTTCTTTTTATAAAAGAAAACGATTAACTTACTAAAACTAAAAACCTACTTGACTAGTTTTATCACAAATAATCGGTTCTAATGCATTAAGTAGTACCTACCTATAGAAGGCAAACTCGTGACGTATTTAATTTATCAACCGTCTTCAACGTGATTTGTTTGCTCGTTTTTATAGAGATACCTAATGGTACGGGACCGTTCATGCGCGAGTCCGACTCGCTCTTGGCGGGTTTTAGGTGTAAGGCATAGATTGAAATGACCCCGCAATTAAAGAACACTAAATCCGAAGTCTAGAAATTTAGAGAATTGTGCCACTTGCTGCTGATTAGAAATGAAATTACCTACTTGAACAGAGCATTAAAATCAACACTGCGAATAACCACGCACAGAACCTCCATAAAAAGGAAACTTCCCCTTCATTACAACAATAAAGCCTAAGAATAAGTACCTAAATAAAGCGTTATTTAAAACGCGCGATCCGACGAAAATGTTATGACATGACAAAGGTGAATTCTCGGGTTAACTTCGCTACGGAACGACGTACAAAATTGTGAAGATTCCGACGAAGGTTCTTAGTAAATTCTTTAAAACTTTGCGCGTAGGGCATTGTCATTATGTAGGTAGTCTCTTGGGTGTCACTTCTGCTCGAGTTATTTCTACTCTTTGACGCGATGGATGGAAAACGGGAAGTTGGTTGGAGGACAATGGTTTTGAAAGCTTGGTGTTGTAAAGAGGTAATCTTGACACTTGTAATTAATTATAGATTCTTTGAGTTGACAAACTGCTATTTTGCAGTTTAATCAAAGCGCTTCCGTGCTTCGAAAAGGGCGCCATAGTAATCTGGTTTCTGAAGGTACCAGGTAGGGCAGATTAATATATCTTACACGAATTCTGACTACTTACCTAGACGAGAAAGATCCTCTTTATGTAACTATGTGTTAGGTACTTATTTACCATATATTTACTTAAAAAAACGAGTAGAAAATCAAAACATACACAAAATTTCTTGCTTTGATATTCGATAAATAAGTGCTTGGAATTTTGCTTTCATCGAAAACGGTCCAGTTGTGTTAACCTGAAAATAACACAAACAAACAAAATTTCACATTTCTTCACTACCGATCTTTACCGTGAACATGGTGCATGTAACTGCGCCGGAATATAGGGAACTCAAAAATGCTTCTAACCACAGTAAAGATCCCGTAAGTACTATTAAAAACGTAGTGAACAACCGTGAAAGTTTGAAACAGTGTTTCACATTTCTACATATTAGTAGGTAGTATTTCTGCCCTATAAGTACAGGATGTAATTTAATTCATTAGCATTATTTGAGCCCATAATAATACATCATTTATAGATGATTATCAAAGAGTAAAGAGTGTAAATGAAAATATTTTTATTGAAAATAATGAAGATTGCCGCGGCGCCTAACGCGGTTGGCACGGATGATTTTGATACATTTAAATGTTTGTATACCTTGTATGCATAGTAATTAAAAACAGTACTCCATTATTCCAATTAATTTTTTTATTGTAGCATTTGATTAAGTAAGTTATTCCATTTTTTGGCGTTATTATTATTATTACCAAACCAATGTGTTAGAATTCAAAAATTTTGGTCCACACGTGACCGGTATCAGGAGTAGGTACCTAGTTAGAAAGGATGCTAATGAATTCAATTACACCCAATATATAAACTTTGTAAATGGGGCGAATTCTGTGATTTAGGCACTCTTATCTTTGAAAATCACCTATGTATAGAAAATAGTTTAATGGTCGAAGACTTTTTAGGCCGCTAATGAGAGCACCCGAGAAAAGGCGTAGCAAGTAAAACACGAGTAAAATGTCTAACAAGGCGGTGCAATTCGACGCGACGAGATTCCCAGCTTCCACGGGATTCACGGCCGATCTGGCTAACGAGAAACGAGTCCGGAGACTGGAACAAAATAGGGTTGGGATATCCAGTTCGTCCTGACATTGTTCCATTTTACCGGACTACTGCGAGGCAAAAAAAAGGCGTGAAACATGAACTGTTTTAAGCACTTGTTCCACTTGAAATAATCCTTAGTGTATTTAGAGACGAAGAAACTTCATTTCTTACTGAAGTACTCTACGCACCGTTCAACCAGTCACGCGATTTGTTGACTCGACCTGCTGGATGGGAGCCGCAACACGCCTTCACACGATACAATTCGCTGAATTCGAGTACAATACGCCTCCGCACGGTGCAGTTTGACTGATTTAGTCAACGAATCGCGGGGCAGATCGTCTCATGTGTAGAGAACTTTACCTCTGGAATCCCAGCATTGAAATGACAATTGAATGCGTGCGTGTTCGATATCGGGTCGCCGGGAGTTTAAGAGTTAAGACGCTCAAGTATAGCAAAGTCGAGACGATATTTATAGCCGTAACCTCCTCGGTAGTTCTGGTGTACTGGTACTTCATGCTTAAGAATAAAATATTGTGGCACAGCTGCCATCAGCAGGGTAGGTTGGGGTCTGGTGACCGTTGACCCCATTTTTTAAAGTAGGCGCAACGGACCCCACCTTTGGGAGTTGGGAAAATCCCAGTCATTTAACATCAAAGTCCCAAGTTCCATTTCTTTGGGACTAGCATGAATAGAAATCGACATATTCTCTCAAGATAGCGTTTGATGGCAAATGAACGATGACGCGGAACACGTCACAGATCTTTTGTTACGTTTTAATTGGTCGAACGCTTTCTCCAGAGATGTTTTTGCTCTGCTGATATTTCACAGTAGTCTAGACCCAAGATTCCTACTTCGCTAGAACCCCGGTAAATCTAGTAAAGTATTGTCGCAGAAATTGAAATGAACTTTCATCTCCGCAGACGTTCTGTAAACGCCCCACCTGACGACACAATCAATGGCTTTAGCAGGTTCCGACGTTCGGAACGTTTGTGCGAACATTATTGGAAAGTCATTGAATAATTTTCTTTCTCTATTTACGAGAAAATAAATAGCTGTTTACGTAAAGAAATGAAAGTTGATAAAGTAGGGAACAGAGTAAACTCAATGTCAGGAATTTGGCGTAGCGAAAGCCCTTTATAAGCGCAGAGCGCCGTTGTGGGATGTGGCGTAGTGGGAATAATTCAGAAGCTCATGCCTGAAGAGCCAACTCAAAGCTTAACCCATCGCAAAAGTAAAAAAAAACAGAAATCGATATTTTTGATGCACACGAATGCCGACGAGCTAGCCATTCGCCCGAAGGTAAGCTAAGAGTACGTATCGGCTGCCTGTATCAGTTGCATTGCAGTGCCATTTAAGACCCCAGGGCACAAAGGTGTCTGAGTGATACACGCACACGTTAATATCCTGAGACAGTTTCTCTATAATTTTCCGTACCTGGTGGCGGGGTTTCCCATAAACACCATCATTGCCCATTCTCTTAGCTGGCTTTTACGGCATTCAGCATGAGAAGAGTCGGAGTACTCATATTCTTACGCCTTGCCATTTTGCGTGCGTTTACTTAATTGCTTTTTAAATCTTATACTTGCGACACTCGGGGATGATAGTCTAAAATTCAAATCACACCCCTTATAATTAGAGTAGCAATTCGTGTCACAACTTAGATTAACCTCTGGAATTACAGCATTCGAGATGACACAATAACAATGCATGAGTGTTTGAAATGATTGTATAGGTAGAAAAATAGGATGTATAAAAGCCACATTTTGAAAAACCGCTTGTCTCTCCCCGCTAGCACTACGCCCACACCCTTTGCAAACTGTTTGGCTTTATGATCCCAGTTTCCGATAACCAATATCACAAAGCTAGTGTGCAACTACCCGATGTTATCCATAAGTTAAGTGTAAGATTTTCCGCATGGCTTGGAATTTGGTTTTCAAGATAAATTGACCTTGATATCCGGATTTTAGGGCGAGACGAGAGATTTCCAAATGAAGCAATTTTCAGAGCACCAATGTAAAAAATTGCCTAAAATATAGTTTAGATTTCAGGACTAGGATTCCTAAAAGAGGGTCAATGCTCTGATGAATGCATAAGGTTTTGCAAGCAGTTCGACTCGAAGTTCAAAATACGAGCAGCGAAAGAATGGAATACTTTACTATCACCATCCAATTCAATCTGGAGCCATTCATTGTATGGAGCTCTTCAAGTCGCGAGTATCTTCTAGATTTGTACTATTTGTAGACCGCGTCCTTACTTTCCATCACGTGAGACCGCGGTTAAATCATGGTGTACTCAGCAATTAACAAAAAACAATACCAACGCAGCAACTATTCAACTATGTGTATCGTACCTCAATACCAGCAACGGAACATTTTCACGTTCCCACCAAAACTCGATTACTTTCAATTAGGTATTTACATCTTATGTGTATCGTACCTCAATACCAGCAACGGAACATTTTCACGTTCCCACCAAAACTCGATTACTTTCAATTAGGTATTTACATCT
Organism: Ennomos erosarius; assembly: GCA_963580505.1. Taxonomy (NCBI): domain Eukaryota; kingdom Metazoa; phylum Arthropoda; class Insecta; order Lepidoptera; family Geometridae; genus Ennomos; species Ennomos erosarius. The sequence goes on from OY756979.1 coordinate 14,430,545, forward strand.
AAAACCGTATCTTGGTCTCTTACCTTCCATATAAAAGAGTCAAACCCTAATTTTATTTAGGCATGATGAAACCAAATAACTAATCTAGGACATTACCACCCTCGTCGCACTAACTCCCGTATAATCGAATACTACTGTAGGTATTATATTATCTGTGCTAATACTAAGGTCTTATTCCATTACGGTCAGCCCGTTACTTCGAGCCTGAAAGGGAATTTGATATCTTTAATAGATACCTACGTAAGTCCCGAGGGCCAAGAAATACCTAGTATTCCAAGAGGTAAAATGTTAGTATTTCTGGTATTTCGGTTCGTTTTGCGAAGGCTTGAATCGGATAGTAGAAATGGGATTGCGGATATAAAAAAGCTGATAGTAAATTTTACTGTCTTTACATTATAACTTACTTATCAAGAACTCTGGAGCATATTTTCAGTTCAGTATTTTCAGTAAATATTGATCATCATCCGGTTTTCCTGCAGCTCTTAATTTCCAGGATAAATATACCCTACGTTGGAGCTATCGCTACTTTCGCTAATTTGACACTTTCCTCAATTCGACACTTTCCTTACTGGACACTGCTATTTTGAGTCATTGGTACAGGCATTGACACAATAAATTAAAAGAAAGAAAAAACTCGGCGGAAAATACCATTCGGCTTGTGCCAGAAATTCATCCAATTCGGGTGAGTAAAAAAAAATATTGAAATATTGTACTTGCCTGAATTTGTCGATATTGTTACCGTAATTATTTCCAAATTAATAAATCCGGTACGCTCCCTAGCTATAGTATCTATTTTGGAACGCAAATTGATATTCCTTCGCGACGTAATTTGAAGCCTCAAGTCGACCTAAAACGCGTAACTCCGCTATTAATAGCTCCAATCCCAACGTGATACGATTTCGTCTCGAAAGGTTCATCAGTTTTATGAGCTAATCCATAAATTATATAACATAAATGAATTTCCATGATTATTAAATCACATTATATCTTAAATATTGTTTCTTACCGGAATATTTACGATTGATATTTTAGAGACTAGACTTAACAGATTAATTTGTTAAGGAAAAATTTGAATCACTAGCGGGACATATCTGCATCTATCCATCCCTCAAGCCGGGATATGCTTTACTTAAGGCGCTAAATGCCCCCAAATCGACTATTTTGAACGTGATTATCTCAAAACGTATACCATTTACAGGATTGAAAAAAATGCACGTATGCACTGGCCATATCTTCTTTCCATCTGCCGAAACCGAAACACGTCTACGAAAAGTTTTCTCGATAGAAAAAAATCGTGAAGTGACCTCTAAGAAATCATTCAAACGTCCTAAAATGTTACATTACAATAAGACACCCCATTGAAATAAATCATACTGTTAAGCTATGTTTCAATGCATTCGTCTATAAGCTTATTTTTTTTAAATAATAATCATTTATTTTATAACTAATTATTCAAAAAATGGAAAACTCGAAGTGCAACGCAACGTAATCGCCATATTTTTGCTATTTATAAAGCGACCCTACAAGGTACAAAATAAGTTTCAAGTTTGTCTGCTGTAATAAACGTGCTCGCATTGGGTCCTGTCAGTGCCTTAAGCTACTGTGACGTAAGTGGTTTCATGTCCGAATTTGTCCATCACCTTTTTCAACCAACTTACGGGGTTGGTACTAGGTCTAGACTTGTCTGTATACACAATGTACATTTACGTATGATTGCACCCGTTTGGATGATTTGTAGTACTTATCTCTAGATTTAATTGAGTAATATCTACAGTCAGATAATTGGCCAAAAAACATGAAACTTTTGACATATAACGAAAAGTTACGTTTCCAACCACAGAGCTATGAAACAAAGCGTTTTTTTGCTCTGTGTTTCCAACAAACGAAATGCTTTTATCACATACATAAATATTAATAACAACTCACAAATGCTTACTTTCAAAGAAAATGTTCTAATAAAGTGACAATAGGAAACAGCACCGTGCGCTCAAACCCGCATTTTACAAATTGCCCAAATCTGTTTGAAATTGATCCGAAATCAAATCGCTCAACCTGCAAATCACTTGCAGTAGGCAGATGCTGAAAACGTCATCGATTCGAAAACTCGATATAGGTTTCGCTCAATAGAAGTAGTATTATCTATTCTGTGTCAATAGAGGGATAAAAGACTAGCTTGTGCGTTTGAATGCACTATGTAAGTATTTATGACCCGCTGAAAATAAACTGGGTTTGTAAAGGCAAATCCTAAATAACCTTTGAATGAAACGCGATAGGCCTGATGAATTGGTTGCTGTATTGTATCCAGAAATAGCCGGCAGTACTCAATCAAATCCTTGATTGCTGTCAAAGATTACGAGCTCATGCCTAACACCTTCAAATGCCTACCACTTCCTTGTTCAATTAATAACTGCTTAGATTTTCGTGATAACAGTTGGCACGAGTCTTTGAGTGGAGGGCCGTGACGTAAGTAGCTTAACGAACTGACCCAGCACGAATTATTTTTAGAACTATTCACAAAGAAATATCGAAAGGAAATCTAGATATTAATTTGTTATTTGTGTAAACATGTGAGTTGTTACTACATATAACATGCCAATATTATACGTATCGCAAAAATATTTTTGCATGTTTTGCTGCACATAAACCGCACATGAGCACAAAAATGTTTTATGTAGGTAAGTAGTGGTAGTTTACGTATTTTTCAGCGTACACATGGAACTAAGATTAAGTAACCGACAGACAGATCATCAAGTCAAAACTATTGCCGTACCTATTAAATAGGTATATCAATTCATGATGAGCCCGATTGACTTGGCGATTCGACTGTCTATCATCCATCCAGTAGCTGCCAGCAATCTCTGACTTCCCGGTTGCTGTCGATCGCTGTCTATTGCTGTCTATTGCTTCGAAACTTTTGTGTCTAATATGAAAGCTATTTGGGTTATTTTCGTGGGATGAAGAGCTTCGGTCGGTTATTTCCTAGGAGGTTTATTTTAGCCTGATTTGAAAGTGACCTCTTTCGCGCATTGGTTGTAGACCCGCGTTAAACCCTCGTTCTTTATCTGGGATCAGATCAGGCCTCTCTCAAGGGAGTAGTTTTGTATCTAGTCTATATTTGGAAGGTGGATTCTAATTATAAAATCTTGGGTAATTGGTGGAATTATATAATTTTCACCGATTCTAAATTTAGAAAATGTAACAGATTTATAAAGGAAAATTTTAAATCACGAATGGAATTATGTTGGTCATAGGCTAAACAGCGATACTGCGATAAAAATACATAATGTGATGGATGTTCAAACTCTACGAAAGTGTTCTTAATCTATTATTATTCTCATAAAACTGTTGTATTATTATGTTTCATAATGAAAATTAAAGCCTTCCCCTTCATTTAGCTTAATATATCAGACACAATCTCTAAGGCATTTCTCTTCGCTAGATTATAGCGAGAACGTGTTGCGACACCCACATTCAATTAGCTGGCGAACCATCCTAAAATCCATTTCGGGTTGTGAAATCCTCGCTCTAAGATAGGATTTGTGGTTCGTAACTATCATTTTCACGGGATTATGTGCAATCAGGTAAGAACTTTAGTTACAAGGCAGTAAAGATGAGTATAGAACGGCTCTTGAATAGTCTCCATGTCTAAACTAGGCCAGTGCAGCAAAATTCTTACAATAATATCCAAGAGGCAATACTTACATGAACTAATACTCAATAACGTTGTTCCTAAAACTGAGACTTGGCAGTCTGTTGAGATATGAGTTGTGCCCCTAAGGCCCGATTTTACCAAAGTAGAATAGGTTTTATTCCAAGTATAACGCTCATTGTTACTTTCGGATACATCTGATTGACAAATGGAATGGCGATTAAAAGGACGCCATTCTGACTGTATCTAAGGAATAAGTTTCGAAATTTGTGGTATTCGTGTAACTCGGTTGTTCTCGGAAAGTTATACTTGGAATAACTTTATTCTACTTTAGTAAAACCGGGCCTCATGGAGTTATTAGCAACTTATGTATCAGCCTGTACCTACTACAAGTTTCCTTTCCAGACCCTAAATGATATATGTTCTTCAATCAATCAGTCAAGTTTGAATAATATTAACGCGCGAGTAGTTCCCGGATCTTCTCCAAATCGAATCCACACGGGACTAGTTACATTAGAAACACGTCGCCCAGGGTGAATACCAAAATTATATCACCTGCCAACTTCGAGCATAAATATTAATGCTGTCGGATGTAGCGAAGCTTGACATCTTTAGGAGTCGAATTTTCAGTACGGGTATGGTTGCAACATTCTACCATATACACATTTGTAAAAATGTTTTGTAGAAATCTGCTTGGATAGACAGTCAGTACAAATACACATAACATAATATGTAGCAAGCATGTGCCACCGTAGACCGCATCGTCACGTTCCATAAGGTGAGATTGCGGTCAAATGCGGGCCTATCCAGTTATAAAAAAAAAGTTGGGGTCTATGTTTGCTCGCATCCGTAGGATATAGCCCTTGATGTCTGCCTGGGTGGTGCCTAAAGGAGCAACCGATAACTGTTGGAACACTTCGGCCGCTTAGTTACCACCCCCTGGACAAAGCCAGAGTCAAACGATTAGTCGTGTTCCACTGTAATGTCTGGGGAAGCCGTTGGATGGGTTGATGTAGAATGTCATGCTGGGTGTGCAGACCGGCGGGGTTATTACGTAACTCGCAATCAGTTTGCAACAGGCGCAAATTGCGCAATCATTGCTGTCAAACGTCACTTTGACAGAGCAGAAAGAGATCGTGCGCTAGCTTTCCGACTGTCGGACAATCGATGAACTAAAACTTACATTATTTTGTTTCCATCTATTGCTGTTCTGTTGCTAGTGGCGCTAGTGTCTAAGGCCAAAGTACATTCAGCGACAGGTGTGCAAACGGCGGACATCTTGCGACCGATTGCTAGGTGTTTGCTGTCGCATTGCTACTGCTGTTGCTTTGTTACTGCTGTTGCAATTTTTACGTAATACAGTTGCGGGTTTGGATTTTCTATGAGTATAGCTTAACACCTGGTCTGTGTCAACTCGTCCACCCATTTAACATAATAGTAAATTGGCATCTCATGGGCGTGATCCACCTTAGACAACATCGTTACTTACCATTACATGAGATGTTCTCAAACTTATGCCCATTTAAGCATAAAAAAATGAAAAAAAGGAAGACCGCATATCTACCACATGGATAGTAAATAAGAAATAATAAATAGAACCGTGAACAACGTACGTGCGTAATGTAGAAAAAAGGGTTCAAGAAATGTGTAAAGAGTACATACTGTTACTACAGTGTGGTGTGCTATTGCTAAGGTCCCAAGGGAGGTGTAGGATAGAAAAACTTGGGTCCTCGCGTAACAGGCCCATAATTTAAATGGGATCGTTAAGCGTTTTCCGAAATTCTAATGTCGTGAATTTTATAATTTATTCTCACTTTTTAATATTAAGAGGTTGGTAGACTGTTTAAAAATACTATTTTGGTTGGCCACACTGGCGGAAGAAGCGTCCGCTGAACCATCAGCCAATTACGATGGCTGCCTTGGTAGTTCCGGTAAAATAATATTGAGGTTTAGGAGGCAAGTTTTGGAGGGAGGACAAGGTCCAAAAAGGCAGGCTATTCTGGTTAAGCAACCGAAGCGTCAAGACGTATTATTGCTCCTGTTCGTTTATTATGTACTGAGTGTGTACTGAATATTTATAGAAGAAAGAATATACAAGAATTGAAAAGGTTCTCTGTGTTTTACTTCAATTCAGAAAAGGAGATGAACCCACATGAAACAAGGTACCGTAATTTTTCTCTGAGAACCTGTGAATTTATGACCATGCCCACGATTGATCTTGATTTGTAACTGTAATTTTTACCAACGCCCGTAATTTAAGCTATACTGCAATATTAATAAAATAGTGTGATTATGTCAGCGCGGCCGGTCAGCTAGACTGAGACAATCCGGTTGTGTTAACTTAATCGAAACATAAACTTGATTTTATTTATTGAGATTGTGCAATTATGAAACACTGGATAACATATATCATCATTTGAATTTGACACTTGAAGTTTGAGAAGCATGGGCGGTCTGCATTGACGGAGTCTTCCCGCCCGTGCTAATTGAACCTGATAAAGTGTACTGTGTCGTGTCAGGGGTTTCATACTTGTTTGGTCAGGGCCACACTCTGACAACGATGAGGGAACTGCTGACTGGGCACAGCTGTTAAATTGGATTGATGGTAATGATTGTGAAATGGTGCTTAGACTGTAAAGTATTGTCTTTTTCCAATACGATTGGGCTTGCATTTAAGATTTTAATTGTAATGCCTACACGATTAATCTTAATTGAGGGTACTCTAAGATTATTAAAAAAATATATTTAATAGTGAATATTAAGTAGAAATTCCTGAGAAGTAAGAATAATAGACGAATATTTTAATCATTATGACTTGTTCACATGGCCTTGTAGTTGTCTATAGAATTTTGATTTCAAATGTAGGTATCTATATCACACACACACAACAGGTATACTGAGTCAAAAGAATTCGTTACAAAAGCACAAAATAGAAAAGTGACGATAGTGTCTCAGGAGTCTAATATTTTAGTGTACTTAAACCAATAATAGTTAGCATCTTTGGAGTGAATTTGGTGTAATGACGGGTAGTCAGCATTGTTTTAGATAATTTTGTGTATGGTCTACTAGCATTGTAACATGGGCCCCGTAATATCGCTCGCACACAACACACAATACACAACACACCATCCACACATACAATTATTACACATTTAAGTATTGTTATTCTCAAATGTTATTTGAGCATTGTAGAAAGAGAGAGCGATAGATATGCTTTATGGTTATTGCATTATTTTAAAATGAAATAAACCTGTTGTCCAGTGGTCTATTCGTTTGTAGATTTATAAGCCTCAGTATCACTGGGAGGAAACTTGTATGTTCGACAAATTATTAGTGAAAACAAAGTTCCACGAAGTTTACCTAACAGTTACCAAATTGGAGTATTTTGTTTTAAACTTTTATTTTATTTCATACGAGTAGTTATTTTATTTTACCCAGGTAGATAGGTATCAATAATTTGTTGCTATTTTTAATTTACTTAGTTTATTAGCATTTAACATTGTTCTGTCCATTTTATTGAGAAGGTATTGATAAATACCTTTTAATTTTCATATTTGTCATTTTTAAATTATACAACTAAAATGATTCAATTCAATTCAATTGTTTATTTGCATTCCACAATGTTGTTTAAAGATGTTCGGGTGATTGAAAGTTCCCTGTTGAGTTTGACTTGATTACATTATCTTGAATTACATTTTTATATTTATGGAACCCATACCGCGATTAGAATCATTTCAGTTCCCGATGTTCCAGTATTTGGTATATTATGATAATGCAATGAACAACCGTAAATGATTAAAACAACGAAACTGTTTTTTTAAAATATGATCATCCTAAGACTTAGTCGCTGTTCTGTAGAAGTTACGTTTGCGTTTATTTCAAGTGGCTGTAAAACAATTAACTATTCACGAAATCCTGGCTCCAACTTCGATCGCCATCATCAGACCAGTTAGTAGAAGGTGCTAGCAGTTAAGCGTATAAAAAGGTAGTGCTAACACCAATAAGAAGTGCGTCATGCCACTTTCCCACTACTGGTTTTGCCAGTGTAAGGTCTCACTGTATTATGAAAGGTTTTAGTGCGAGTATTATTTTGTATTCATATTCATTTATTTGTATTCATGTGCCAAAAATATGTGAAGTCTACCCATCGACTAATTCACTACCTATTTCGAAATGGAATAAACTCACACTAGTGCCACAATTTTAACGTGCCAGTTACCACCTACTCCTACATCAGATATAGCTTAATTATTATGTCATAGATAATATAATACCTACAGTAGGTACTTATGTTAACAGTAGATCAGGTTTGCAATCCTATGTATATTATAATAGCGCTCATGGTTTAACAGAAAAATCATATTTGATATTTACGCCACTACGTTGTTTGCCTTGTTAAACTTGTCACAGATTTAAATTAAAGACTTAGTATTTCAATATAGTACCCAGGTTTAATACAGATTATTTTATGACAATCAGAATGCGCCTACTGGGCGGTTATTCTCTATGGAAACACAGGTTCCACACGATACGAAACCCTGTCGTTATCGTGTCTTGTTCAAATTGTCACAGATATACCTTCTTTTTACATTAAAGTTATCTTATTTTGAATAAAATATATTGACATAAGTGGTCATATCTTTTAATGTGTTGATGTTTCGGAACGCGTCTCGGTAAAACATACGATTTTTGACAGTTCAGATCGCGCCAATCCCAAATTCATTTCGCGCGGTTTTGTTTTCGTTTCATAGAGAATACAGTTTCGCAGATTTCTTATGTAAGACAAGAAACTCTGGTAGTTTCGAAGTAAGGAATTGATACGTAATAATGGCCCTGTTGATTACCGAGGTGTCAGGTGCACAGTTTCATTTCCAGTGAGATGCAGTGTGCCGACATTCCATGGGTAGGACCGTATTAGATGAAAGGAAAAAGTGGGAGGATAGGCTAGTTAATAATTTGATACTATCTTGATACAGATCTTGATACAGTTCTTGATACAGCTCTCGATACAGCTCTCGATACAGCTCTTGATACAGCTCTTGATACAGCTCTTGATACAGCTCTTGATACAGCTCTTGATACAGCTCTTGATACAGCTCTTGATACAGCTCTTGATACAGCTCTTGATACAGCTCTTGATACAGCTCTTGATACAATTTTTAACGGATTCGATGCGGTTTCCAAAAGATTCTATGTACGGCTTTTGAATATGGTTTGCCAATTTTGTGCAGCTAAGGTGCAGTTTATGATTAAGTTGTGACCGAACACCACCACATCACCACTATCACACCTACACACCATCACCACATTCGCCTACTAAATTTAAATAGTTACAAACTGAGCTGATTACCTTCACCTTGGATTATAGTTTAAAGATTTTAGTCGTGAAAGTTTTGCACACATTTGAGGCTATCGTTTCAAATAATTTGTACTGCTATAGAGATATAGTATGGGCTTCAATTCGATATTATAGTTTGGACTATAGTTAGACTATACGGTTCAAGATGCAGCTGGGCTTCAAACTGGGTTACTCTGTAAAATTCGGTTTAGAATATGAAATTTGATCAGTTTGATATAAAGTTAATTGATATACAGCTAATTATTAAGCTATTTGAGATACAGCTATCTGGAATAAGCTGCTATTTGATATGAAGACTTTTAATGCACTGATTCATGTACGGGTATTTGAAATGTATGGTTTGATATATAGGTTTTGTTTAATGTATTGCGTTATCACCATACTTATCCGTCGGTTAGTAAGTATATATGACAACTTGGTATTTAGATTTGAATTAATTTCGATATAATTATAAAATATGAACAGCTATTTTGTAGACGGATATTTAAGGCACGTGATGATTTAGTTTGATACAGTCGATGGTTTGATTTGGTTTCGTAGTTACAGAGATATAAGGTATTAGTGTGATTTGGTTTTCGTACAGTATAATTTATGGTTGGATACAGTTCGTTTTGATACAGTCTAAAGTTTGATACAGCTTAAGGATTTGATACAATTTGAGTTTGAAATAGTTTATGGTTTGATAGTTTTTTGTTAGATAGATTCTATGGTTTAATACAGTTTGTTTTAATATAATAGTCTATGGTTTGATAAGTTGATGGGGGTAATAAAGGCTATGAGTCAAATCATTTGATACCACTGAAACCGTTGATACAGTCTAAACAGTTGAAACCATCGAAACAGTTGAGACAGTCCAAACAGTTGTTAGTCGAGATAGTCGAGATAGTCGAGGTAGTTGAGATAGTCGTGATAGTCGAGATAGTCGAGATAGTCGAGATAGTCGAGATAGGTTAAGACGGGACAGTTGAGATAGTTGAAACAGTGACAACAGTTGAGACTGGCGATACAGTTGAGATAGTTAAACAGTCTGTGATAATTAAAACAGTTAGATGGTCGAAACAATTTGTGACAGTAGAAACAGTTTGAGATAGTTGAAGCAGTTGAGGTAGTTGAAACAGTTATAGTGGTTATGTGTGCCACCGGCTATGTATGCCGAGGAATAGAGGTTATGTGTGCCACCGGCTATGTATGCCGAGGAATAGTGGTTATGTGTGCCACCGGCTAAGTATGCCGAGGAATAGTGGTTATGTGTGCCACAGGGTAAGTGTGCTAATGTATAGTGGTTATGTGTGCCACAGGCTAAGACAGGATGATTAGTAATGGTGGGATGCACTTATCAAGGTGTATTGACTAATTTTGCTATGAAAATATTATAAAATATAAATGCTGGTGGCCAAGTGCGCCGTTTTAACTAATGCTGTTTTTAGTCTGCATAGCAGTTAAATGTTGATGAATCTGTTGATGTTGTTTGTATTGTATTGTATTGTCATAGTAATCTTATCTTGAAACAACTTTAAATAAATCGTATTTTAAAATGTCGACTCAAGACGCGATGACTGCCAGCATCTAAATTGGCTTGTCTGATATTTAGTAACTGATATACCGATAGCTACTCAGCTAGTGTTATGTTCACTTACGTAAATTATGATTGTGCTAATGCAAGTTTTATTTTTGCGAGGACATGAACTCGCCTCTAGCTGGAAGTCGCCTCTACCAAGGACTCAAGGCATTTAAAGGTGCACGAAGCGTATCCTGCATCCAGCAGCACTATGGAAAATATGCTGAAGGAATGCTACTAGAGAAAAGAATACGTGTACAATGCGTTTCCTACAGCGACACCACGAAGAACATAATGAAGGGTTGATTGCAGACTGAGGCAAGAAATGAAGATGCATTTTGGCGATTAGTTGACAGGTTACGATCACGCGTAAATTTACAGTAACTTTTTTACAGGAATACTTAGACTTTTAATTCTTGAGTATTATGTAAATATCGTATCCTGCTGTAATATAAAACGCAATAGGTTAATTCCATGAAATATCTTAAAGAATTTGTAGTGTTTAAGTGTAAGTAAACCGAATGTCGTGAAGTTGAATTACAAAAGCAAACTAGAATAGGACTGTTAAGAATAATATAAGTTAGTCATTACATTATAACTGATAAATAACAATACCTGCTGTTATTCAAGGAATTGCAGATATATTTAATATTGTATATTATAAATAGCTTTGTTTAGTTCATATTTTTATGGTATTGGTACGATAATACGCGGTTGACATCAAAGTTATTGACTTTATATGTAGTTAGGTATTTAATTACTATGACTTGTTTGATTTTTAGTGTCGACTTAGATTGTGCAGGCCTGTAATTATAGTTGTGCTCGAATATTGTAGTTATTTATGTTGTGATCACAGTCAATATCTACTTATACTACGCAATGGATTTTAGTTTTGCTTTAGCTACGTGTACATGTAGTATAAAATAATGATGTATAAAATATAATGATTCTTAGCTGTACTAATGAAATATGTGCTCAAATAAGAAATTGTATAGCTACAACAAGAACTGACTGCTAAGTGGACGAGCGCCAGGAGGCAGCTCTGTGTCGGATGGCCGAATGTCGTGAATTTTATAATTTATTCTCACTTTTTAATATTAAGAGGTTGGTAGACTGTTTAAAAATACTATTTTGGTTGGCCACACTGGCGGAAGAAGCGTCCGCTGAACCATCAGCCAATTACGATGGCTGCCTTGGTAGTTCCGGTAAAATAATATTGAGGTTTAGGAGGCAAGTTTTGGAGGGAGGACAAGGTCCAAAAAGGCAGGCTATTCTGGTTAAGCAACCGAAGCGTCAAGACGTATTATTGCTCCTGTTCGTTTATTATGTACTGAGTGTGTACTGAATATTTATAGAAGAAAGAATATACAAGAATTGAAAAGGTTCTCTGTGTTTTACTTCACTAATTTGACTACGGAGACAACTAATGGTCATGGAAAATTGCGTAAATTGTTAGATGGCGAATTGACTTTGGGCGATGGCAAAAAATTGGCGTTTTAAGTGTTTTTAGATATTGTAGAAGGTATTTGTCAACATAGATTGATATTGTATTAAAGTAGGGAAAGTTTTTGGGTTGGAGGTTCAATGTAAAATATTGCATTCTACAAGTTCATTAAAGGGAAGATTTAAAACGAGCAGATATTTTTATAGGTGCCTCACCTCCCACTTAGCAATTTAATGGTGGAAGTTGGAAAAGATTATTGATTAAATCAGGCGTGACCTCGCGGAAGTTCATCTTAAATACAAAATGAAACAAGAATATCTAGTGTAATTCCGCTAAAATAAAACTATAAGATTATCTATATTGGGAAAGCTGTAAGGGATTGCTGCTGGTAAATGTATGTGACAAAGAATAAGAAAAATATTTGTTATGACAGTTTTATTACAACCAACCAACCAATTCAACCAATTTATTTATTTTCCATTTTTCGTGGTTTTAGTTCGTGTTTTTTTTTCAACCAATTTTAAGCTTCCCAGATTGTTGCAATAAAACTGTCATAACAAATATTTTTCTTATTTTTTGTCACATACATTTAAGTACCAGCAACAAACCCTTACAGCTTTCCCAATATATGTAGATATACTTTTATTTTAGCGGAACTATAGATATTCCTGTTTCATTTTGTATTTGGAAAACATTATTTTTTCTTGCTTTTTCAGAGTCGATTTTTCAATAACACTCGTTATAACAACGCATAGTGACACCTGAAATGTCGCTAAGTGACCACTTCCCACCTGAGATGTATGTCGGTTTGCTCTCCTTTATTATTAAAATATACTAGAAATCAGTTTTTACTGCACCTCTTCCGTTTTGTTACCGATATCCTCCTAATTCTACAGCATCATCAGTAAGTAATTAAAATTCCTTAAGGAAGAACTTTCTCAAGCGGAAAAGGTCGAATGAAGCTCAAAGTAAAGGAAAATAAGCAAATTGCCCTTGGAAAAAGTTGGGTAAAAAACTCGACATACCGGGAACCCTCAAAAATTAACATAAATTACCAAAGATAAGGACGTCAGACTTAAAATCTACTGGGGTTTGTAATCTCTCCGAATTTCGTAAAAGTCGAAGTTTATCAAAGGCCAGTTCAGTTACCAAGGTTCCAAGTATCAAATAAAGTTGATAGCGCAAAAATTATTACTCATTTATTTTCCCATGGCACATATAAAATCTTATATAATAATCACACAGCTTTTGAATGGTCTTAAAATATAAAACCCATTCACTCAATGACAAGCAAAAATATGCGTACAAGAACATAAAAATGTAAGATAAGCTTTATAAAAAAGGCTACTACGCTACTCTTGTTTTAAAGGGTCAAGGTTTAGCGGGGCATAATCAGATCACTTTATGCATAAACTGATGATGGCGACGTTAAATTAAAACTTTACGTTCATTTTAAATATAAAATCTAAATCTATCGTCCACTCCACTACAGTATGAATATAACGTAACCAAGAACCGTCGTCGCAACAAAACAAAAGAAAAACAAGTTTTTACCGACACGAGAATCCCGTTCTACATTATCCGACAAAGACAAATGGCAAATCGGAAAACTCGATTTACACCGGACATTCGCGGCGACATCATCAATCAACATAAAAGAATGCATTAAAGTCGTACCTAAGTGCCTTAGTACTGACACAGTACATAAACTCCAAAACTGAACAAAGTAATGCGAATTGTAAAAAGTGGTTCGAGCTTCGAACCCTCAATCGTCAATTGTTTTTGAGGAATAGGATAAAGATTCACGATCATCTCATATTTTTCTCTAATTTCATTTTGTTCATTTCACAGTTTTCCCCTGCTCTGTGGTTCATTTATACATATTGAACTGCAAGCACACCAACGCTCTCCATATAGAAAGAGAATTCTGACTGATAACCAAATTGTACCCGGCTCTGCATTGCGCTTTGACTGTGGCTTGGAGAATAGAGACATCATATTACTTCTTTTGATCACGCGTCTCTACTGATACGTAAGTAACTGTAATTACTGCAATATCCGATGTGGCAGATGCTTTCAACAGTGGAAGTTTGCAGCCAATTATCGGATTTCGAGGCCGAGCAGCAATTAAGTTTACACCATTTTTGTAAAGTAGGCCAATGGCTGCTTAGGAAATTTCAGCGGTATTATGTAATTTGTAGCAATGGCCGTTCACGAAGTTATGGCGCGATTGCGAAGCTTTATTACGGCTACGTATATAAATCGCTATTTCAGTTAGTTCGTGGTTTTAGTTCTTTATAATTTGAGGATGGTTATAGCTGCAGTATGCTGGTAATTTTTTCTTGGTTACACCTCCTATTACGTAGCTTCCATAAATATTATATTGCAGAACCTTTTCCTTGTTTTCGCAGTCTACAACCGGTGAAATTGTGGTGAAAACGATTTATGTATCGCTTTTTTTGAACCCTAATAAGAGTAATTTAATATTAACTACGTTTTGTTGAACACCATCTTCAACGTTCCTGTCAAGTCTTGCACAAAAGTCCTTTGCCCTTCCTTGTTCCACTCAACACTTGGCCGAGAGCTATACAAAGAGAAAAGTGCCCTTAGGCCTGTTGCATCCCCTTGTCTTCAGACAAAGAGTTATAAGTGGCCGATGAGGTGTCAAGGATATGAGTGATGTGACATGGAAAGGAATGCTAAAGTTTGAATACCACTGAATTTTTCTTTATAATTGGGATCGTGCTTTTTTTGATCACTTTAAAAGATTTCACGAACTGGAGAACTTTGAGTCGATATAAAGTTTTGTCAACTACCCACGTAGGTATAGGTGTAGTTTTTAGTTTATCAGTGCAGCCTGTTCTACTTTTAAGAATAACTTTTTGTCCATCTGGATTCCGTCCATAAATTGCCTTTAAATGAATGTCTCTGGATGATGATATAATGCTTGTTCCTTACATTATTGTCCTCCAGTATCAGCTTAGCGTAAACCAAAAGTTCTGAGCCAATTAGCTCCACAGCCCAGTGCCATTGTACTATGAGAGCGGTATAAACCACCCCCGACCTTGAGCACTTGAAAACGTCCGAAACCGTCACAAACACGTTTATTTTATTTGTGGAGTGGGACAGGGAGTGGACTGGCACATTTTATGCGACACATAAAATTAATATTCGACGTCCATCCGGAGTCTCATAACGCGTAAACGAGTTTAGTGCTGTATCAATTGTAATTTACGCATAAGGGTTGCCAGAAGAATTGGAGGTTGGTGGGTTGATTTTAATGCAATATCCGCTGAGTTTTGGCCCTTGACTTGACTTAGGCGCATGAATTTACGTTACATAGGCGGAAAAATTGGATATGCTGAGCTATTTTTGGATCCGAAAAAAAACTGGAACTCCTATAGAAAGATTTTGTGGTGCATCTATCTGCCTATCTTGCCAAGCACCTTAAATGTTAGCACAAATGTAGTTTTTCTATTACAACCACATAAAAATTAAGGTTAATTTTCTAAATAGGTATTATGCAGTATGTTTGTCGATTAATTACTACACTCTATGGAGAATGATAACTGACGGAGGTGTTTAGGAGCTAAGGTATCGGACGGAACCCTCAAAAAGTGAGTTTCACGTGCTTCTCGTCCTCTTACTCTATTGTGATTCGTGTTCCACTAAAAGTCATGAGTTTTGTGAACTACCTGCATGTGAACTAAAGTGATATCTTACAACCGTTTCTCTAAAGAAAATGTGCTGTAAATGACAACTACATAGCGGTTGGTAACCCTAGATTACCACGCGACGTCAGAATGGCCAGCGAAACTGTTTACGCCTCCTTAAAGTTTTTGATGTCTCTTTTACATTTCGGGGCAATGAGTTTGAATTGCTAAGTGTTTTTTAGATATTGTTTTGAATTCATAACGTTTATTGTTGTTTTGTTTTAGGGTGTTTTATTTATTGAGATTAGTGTTCAAAAGGTTGTTTTAATTGTATTAGTACTGCTTACTTTTATCAGAGCTGTAATGATTATTGTAAAGACATTATGCGCTTTAATAGCCTCGTGAAGCTGTTTATCAAAAGTTCCTGCCTTTTCATTACAACGCGCCATACTAAGATTAAGTACAGTTTACTAAGTCACATCATAGCGAAGCATCTATGTAATGCCTGCATCTGAAATTACCAAAGACGATAAATCATGTCAATGATTGTTCTTGTACAGACATTACAGTTGCTTACCTATCTCTTTTTTCTAATTTAATATAAAAATATGCGGAACTTGTAACACATTTCTATTTAAAAAAATCCCAAAAAAGCCAAAATTTTCGTACAAATTGGTGTTGTGTACAAATTCACCGCGGTCTGCTAATGAGAGGTCTAAACTCGGACCCTCCCCTCCAATTGTTAAAGGAACGAGGAACAAAGCCAGTTAATGAATGCCAGTTTCTGTATTAAATTGTAAATGCATAGAAGAAAAACGGGGAGCAAAGATTAAGTATCAAATCAATACAATTGGAAGTGGATTATTAGAATTGCCTCGAACATGAGTCTCAATACTTCTTCCCTGATACAACGTCTAACGTTAGTTCGGAGGGTCTGTATGTTTTACTGTACTTAACCCTTAATTATGTCTACAAAATAAAATATAGGTAATATTGGTTGATTTAATGAATTTTTAGGCGCTTAAGTATAATATTAAGAAGATACATACTGCCACTATAAAAAAAATAATATTTAAAAAAAGGATACTGTATACAAATATACTGGGTGTAATTGAATTCATTATCATCCTTTGAAACTGGGTATCTACTCCTGATACCGGTCACATGAGGACCAAAATTTTTGAATTCTAACACATTGGTTTCGTAATAATAATAACTCCAAAAATGGAATTACTTACTTAATCAAATGCTACAATACAAAGTTTAATTAAAATAGTTAAGTACTGTTTTTAATTAGTACATACAAGGTATAAAAACGTTTAGATGTATCAAAATCATTCGTGCGAACTGAATTAGGCGCCGCAGCAACCTTCATAATTTTCAATAAAAATATATTCTTTTACACTCTTTACTCTTTAATAATCATCTATAAATGATGTACTATCATGGGCTCAATTTATGCTAATGAATTAAATTACATCCTGTATATATAACTAATACTTAGGCTAAGGGCACCCAAAAACGAGTAGGCATCATATCAATTTCTGTTTATTAATACTACTTATAATTGCGTTGCGTCCACATCTGTTTCAAAATTGCATGCATTTGGGTAATTTCCGTGGCCACAGCTGCATTTCCATTATAATGTTTTGGTTTTCAATTTCCTATCTTGTTATAGTAGTCGTCGCGTTTGTGCACCTGCGCTCGCCATTTCCTGATTGCGTGGCTCAGAAGCTCGTAACTTGCTTTTGTTTTAGGTGCTAACTTCGATTGTTTCGTGCATTTGAGACGTATCTGCATTTTACCACAGATATTATAATGGTATATTTTACTTTTTTGGGGACGATTTACTAGGTTCTGTTATTTTCATAGTGTTTACAATCAAACCAATTTCCATTCCAGATTCCCGTGTCATTCATTAAATCTCTACATTCGTCGTCAAGATAAACAAAAGATCAACTTGATATTTTTTATATATTCAAACGCCATTTTGGCTTACTGTTGATCATTAGTCATTCTATCAGCTCTTCAAACTCACCAGCTCATCTAGCCGCACCACAGAACCCATTATCTCCCATAACCAATCAAGCCAAACTATTAACCTCAACCGTTTAAATACCTCATCACAGATAACCACAAATTGAATCTGCACAATTCAATATACCGCGATCCTCCGACTTCGCCCCAATAAATATGCAATGAAGCGGAGCCTGAGACGATCAATCCACGCCGCTGGGAAGTACAAACTGTTTATCATAATACCTTCGGAACATGGTAATATATAGCCTTTTCGTATGAAGCCTGTTGATGTATTACGAGCTTCTTTAGACATGAGTTAATTTTTAAACCGAGAAAATTGCAAAAAAAACTTGTAAACTCAAACGCTACCAAAAAAGCGCCTCCCTATAATTCCCATTGCATTGTCTTGAACGAGACTTAACTGTGGTCCATTTAAAAGATGCGTTTAGTCAAATCGTGTCTAGTGCCACATTTGCGATGATTAAATTATTACGCATGAGCATGCTCTTTAAGAAAAATCTGTTATAGGCGTTAATTATAAAGTCCGTGTTTGCTTTAAAATCTACTTTATTCATAAACGCAATACTAATTAAATTCTAAAACGCTTTTCACAGACTAGGAACAACATACCTTACCTTACCGTAAAGGCCTCCACATTATACCTAAAGACCGACCGACAATCATGCTCAAGTCATTATACCATGCATTACCGACATCAAAGGCCTTAAAACTTTCAGAGGTGCCTTTACACCAGTTTTACCGCTAGCGGGAATTAAGGATCCATAACATTCGGCTCACGCGGCGGACGTGCGATATTAATTCTGGGAAATGCACATGGAATTGCTCGTAGGATTACCATGCGGGGGTATTGAAAAGTTTTTGATACTTATAGCGCTTACCTCTTTCATTAAACTCATGGGATAAATGTATTTAAATGGTCGGAAAGCGAGCGCCTCCATTGGGTTAGTAAAACAATTGACATCCTGGAAATCTTAAGGATGAAAAGGAGCCTGCTATTGCGTTAGCATAGAATCTATTATATGTATTGTTCTTAATATTATGTAGCTACCACAAAACTTTTTAATACGAAGCTTCAGGTATAAGCGAGGTTGACGAATGAAAAGATTTTATGCAGCAGTATCTACTGCTTAGCCTATTTAACAGATTAATTAAAAAAAAAAAGAAAAAAAAATCGTCGAAGTAGATCCCTTCGTGAAAAACAAATCCTTTACTTTAAAATTAATCCGTTGGTAGGTTGGTCCAGTATATTATTACAAAATTACAAAATGCATTATATGGAGTTCCTAAAAATATGCAATTGAATCATAGATGTTTCAGTGTTTCAACATTTGCATATTACGAAAAGAAGAAAAATTACTATTATGACAACAAAAGTATTGTTACATATGCCAGTATAGGTAAACCATTCATCAGTCGCATAGCAATATCAAAGCCTGATAACTCCAGATTAAGGCACGGCAATCCCCATCAATCTTCACGCTTGGCGACCCCAATCTCAGATATGAGGACGAAGGTAGGAGGCACGTGCCTCAGCCGCAGTTATGATGTGACAATTTATTATGAAAGCGTGTAGGAAGCCATCTGAATTGAAAGTTATTTGATACAGAGATGTAGATTTAGAGAGGGAACAAGTTTTCATTAGGTTCTGGCAGGTTTAGAGTTGGTTACGGTAGGAACTAGTTCCGAAATTCGCATATAGTTATAATCTGTATGCAATTGAATGAAAACAACTTATTTTACTGCCCAACTGGTACCATAATTAATACAAGGTTTTATGTTCGAATATATCAGCAGCTGTGTATTCTAAATGTCTCTCTCCTGCATATTTTAGCAGCAGGTATGTTTATGTTACGTTTACAGTTGCTGTTTCTGTGTCCACAGGGCTGGACGTCTTTTATGTTGCCAAGCAGTAATATTCTGCCAAGCGATAATGTACACTACAATGTACGACGGAACTGTTTTCTTCATTTGAACTTGATATAATACAATTCTAACAGGATTCTACCAACCAAAAATTTGTGGACTACAGAACTGCAATTTATGGTCTTACGAAAAGGTACTGCTATGGCCCAAATTAGTTTTGGGATAGCAAGGATGCGTTATGTGCCCTAAGGCTTATGGCGGTAAATTTATAAGAGAGTGGACTGTATTTTTGAATCGTTAGGCGGCTGGTTACAACAAATGGTATCACAACTACGACGAGCAAATGCTTAGGACTAGGATAAAGGAATTCCACGCACCTTCACTCCACCTAGGTACTCCTGGGAAGGTCCAGAGCGTCCTGGATTGTCCAATGTCTCCGGTCGATCGTCGATGGCGTCCGATTGCTAACCACTGTCCAATTTTGTCAATGTTTTTGGTGCACCAACACTTGTTTCACAATAAATTATATGTATTTTTAACACGTAATAGTTTTGCGGTAGTATCACTTCACAAAGAGGCTTATGCGCATAATTCGCGTGCGCAGATCCTTCCCTTGCGACGGTTCAAGGGTGACAGTTGACGCCGAGCGCATTTTGCTAGGCGTCGTGCGTGGATGACGTATAAGAATGGGAGGGAAAGGGACGCAATATACTCATCAAGCCAATGATACCATATCAATATAATTTGAATGAGAAATATATACCTACGGCGTCAACATCCCCCCGGCCTTAAAGGGTTGCCTTTAAGAAACCAAAATGCGTATAAAATATCGTATGTTACTATATCAGATAGTATGCGGTGCGGTGTAAAGTATAAGTCATATAAATTAGTATGCGGTGCGGTGTAGAGTATAAAATCTATATAAAATAGTTTGCGGTTAAACACAAGCGGTGAAATATTTTGCGGGTAAATATGTGTGTGCGGTACTTAATATTATGCGGTTCAACATAATTATAATACGCGGTAATGTATCTAGTTTAACTTAAATTATAAAGTAAGCTAAGAAATTATGCTATAAGAAATTATTGATTAGGTAAGGGACATAACTTAACTACCGGGCGAAGGTAGCTTCCCTTTGCAGTCTTTATCGCGCAAACTCGAGTAGTGCCATCCTTAGACGGGAAAACCTCCTTCACAATGCCCAAAGGCCAAGCAAAGGGGGGAGCATTGTCAGTCTTGACAATGACAACCGTTCCCTCTTGTATGGGAACAGAAGGAACATTCCACTTAGCTCGCGATTGCAGCTGGTGCAAATATTCAGCGCGCCAGCGCTTCCAGAAGGACTGTACCATTCCATCAATCAGGCTATGTCTTTGACGTATGTCTATCAACGTAACCTCGGGCGCGGGAACCGAAGAAAGCGGCATAGTTTGTAAAAAGTGCGCGGGCGTAAGAGCAGAGGGCTCTGCGGGGTCACTGCTCATGGCGACGAGCGGGCGTGAATTTATAAGTGCTTCTATCTGTGTAAGAACAGTAAGAAGCTCCTCGTACGAAACGATTTGTTGACCTATGACCTTAAAAAGTATGGTTTTAATAATCTTCACCATACTCTCCCAACAACCACCCCAGTGTGGTGACACAGGAGGAATGAACTTCCAATCTACGCGATTCTCGGAAAATTCAAGCTCTAGGTGAGGTCGTAATTCGTCCAAAAATTTATAGAGGTCGCGGAGATATGAACGTGCTCCAACGAAACAAGTCCCGTTGTCAGAGTACATACATTTTATAGGGCCACGTCGAGACAGAAAGCGTTTAAACGCATTGAGGAAGCTGACTGTACTCAGATCGGTAGCTATCTCAATGTGAGTGGCTCGGGTTGTAAGACACGTGAAGATGCATAGCCAAGCTTTACGGCTCTTCACCCCCCGACCACGAGTGGGTGTGTACAACAATGGGCCAGCATAGTCGCACCCTACGTGCGTAAAAGCTTTATCTACCTGATTAACGCGGTGGCTAGGTAGATCAGCCATAAGCGGGAATAACGGCGTAGGTTTCGATCGGAAACAGACGTTACATTTATGAACGCGGTTGCGTATAATGCGCCTTGCAGCTAAGATCCAAAATCTTTGTCTTAATAAAGACATCAGAAGCTCTGGTCCAGCATGCAAGTGCTTGCGGTGATAGTAGTCTACTATCAAGTCAACTACGTGGTCATGGCGCGGCAGAAGGCACGGATGTTTATGCGTATATTCCTCGGCGGAATTCGACAAGCGACCTCCAACGCGAATAAGACCATTATTGTCAATAAACGGGCGAAGTTTAATTAAAGCGGGTGAACAAGGTTCATTTTTCAATAGACTAGATTTATCGTGCGAGAAATGAATACCTTGCACGGCGCGAATTAATTCAATTTCTGCAAAATCTAAGTCTGCGGCGGATATAGAATTACCACGAGGTAATTTTTTCGTAAAGCGGTAAACGTAAACGATGGCGCGTAACAGTTTGGAATACGACGAGTGTCGTTGCGCGAGCGCGTACAGCGGGGAGTCCTCAGGACTAGTCGTGAGAACATGCACCTGAGTCCGTTGTTCAGGCGCATCTGCGTAATCAGTATTATCGATTTTAGTTAAAGGCCATTCACTAGGGTCGCGCGTGATCCAGGAAGGTCCAGTATACCATAACGGATGGTCAACCAACTTGTCCGGGGTGAGACCACGTGACAAGCAGTCCGCGGGATTATTTGAGCCAGAAACATGAAAGAATCGACTCGCGGGAATATTATCTGTCAATTTTACGACTCGATTGGCGACAAAGGTCTGCCATCTATGCGGAGACGCTTTTATCCAACAAAGAACGACCTTGGAATCGCTGAAGGCGAAGACATCCCTGACGGGATAGCGCGGTTTAATAATGTCTATAGCCTTGCGAAGTAACTGTGATAACAATACCGCGGCGCAGAGTTCCAATCGTGCAACAGAAACTACTTTTACTGGTGACACTTTGGACTTTGCGCATACGAGTTGTACAGTATACTCGGAACCTACGTGGATTTGCATGTAAACAACAGCACCGTAGGCTCGCTCGCTCGCGTCAGCAAAGCCGATAACGTTGACATCACAATTCTGCACAATACCCAGATGTCGTGGGATGCGCAGTTGGTTGAGCACAGGCAGCTCAGCACAGAACTGCACCCAGCAGTTGACAATATGTCGAGGAGGCTCAGCATCCCAGTCGCACTTTGACAACCAAAGCTCTTTTATAAGAAGCTTGGCGTACAAAATGACGGGAGCCGCAAAACCCATGATGTCCCACAGACGTGCTATCGCGGACAACATCGTGCGCTTAGTGCACTTGTCGTCTGGTGCGGCGACCACGAAACGGAAACAATCACCAGATCTATCCCAAAATAGACCTAAGATTTTATGCGGAACAGACTCTTCGAACTCTTTGTCACGAGGTTCTTTATGCGTATCCGGTATGTGAGCTAGTACAGCATCTGAATTGCTTGTCCACTTGACGAGGTCGAATTGACCCAATTTGAAAAGTTGGATTAGCTCATCACTCAATGTGATAGCTTGCGTCATTGTCATAACAGATAAAACAATGTCATCCATGTACAGGGATGAAACAATGGCGTCTTTTGCGGCGGGAAATTTATCTCCTTCATCAAGGACTAATTGACGCACAACGCGTAATGCGTGAAAAGGACTAGACTTAAGTCCAAAACAGACGCGGTTAAACTGATAAACAGCAACCGGATCATCAGTACTAAACCGATATAAAATCCGTTGAAACCTGCGGTCAGGCTCGCGTACTACTATTTGAAGAAACATTTGACGGCAGTCGGCAGAAAGTGTGACTTCAAATAGGCGGAAATTTATCAGGATGCTAAACAAGTCGCCTTGTAAATTAGCACCTGCATGGAGAAGTTCATTTAGGCTGGGTCCAGACGGCACAGTTTTACAACTCGCGTCCAGCACGCAGCGAAGACGAGTCGAAGATTTATCTTCCCTCACTACTCCATGATGCGGGATCGTATATGAAGGTCGAGTGACGTCATCATTATTTAAATCGATAGGACTTAGGTAGCCCTTATTTATATAATTTATGATTAAACGAACTAAGTGAAGTTCTATCATAATTATCCGCAGCACCTCGTACGAAGAGATAAGTATCCTGTAATAAATATATTATTCACACAAGTAGTACCGCATAGTTGCCACCGCTCGTTCACTGTTTGTTGAGAGTTAGTAGAAAAAAGGGAATTTGTAGATGGCCACCCCACAACCACCATCTTGCCCTTCCCGCCAGTCGCACCCGTCATTTAGTTTAGAGTTAGAGTAAGTATCGCTACAGTTGCGTGATATTACCGTAACTATATTCGGGTAACACAGGCTAGCTCTGGGGATGGGCGGGTGATTGATACTTATCTCTTCGTACGAGGTGCTGCGGATAATTATGATAGAACTTCACTTAGTTCGTTTAATCATAAATTATCCTTGCACCTCGTACTCGAGATAAGTATCCTGTAATAAATATATTATTCACACAAGTAGATGTTGAGAGTTATTTTCGGTAATATCACCGCTGGTATAGGAGAAAAACAATTACTGGTTAAGTACAAGTAGCAGTCTTTATTAGAGACATAATCAATCGCTTATGTGCTTCTCTCTTAATTATAAACATCTATAATCAGTAGGAAATCAAAGCTGTCTGTTTGCTTATTTACGCATTAGAACAGAGGAATCTTATTATGATAATATAATCTTATAATTAACTAACTTAATTATGGCTAAATACTGCTCTAGCAAAAGCAGTTTGATCATTATCAATCAGAATTGATCTTTGATAGAAGCGACCAAATGTGGCCGAAGTGCCACTCCACCCTGCTGTCTTCCTAATGACGTCAATGTTGACACCCAATTGATGAGCTCTGGAGGTTGACGCGTGTCGGGTGGAGTGTGCTGTGAATATGTTGACATCGATGCCGCAATCTTTTAGTGTGGCCTTTATCCACCGACTAATTGTTTGCGTGGTCACCTCTTTGTGTGGTTTCTTAAAAGCGATGAAGAGCTTATTATTTCTACGAAGTGAGGTTGTTTGGTGAATGTACGACATAACCGTTTTAGCTGGACATATCTGAGGTCTTTCGTTGAAGAAAGGGATTTGAAGGACAGGTTGGTTTATGCCTGCTTTTGAGGTTTTGATTAAATCGGGTATTTTAATATTGATTTGCGCTGTGGTGTATTCAATGTTATTTATATTAATTGTGTGCATCGTCTGTACTCTTTGTGCGGTTGCAAGGGCTAGTAAGGTGACACATTTTTTAGTAAGCCTCTCAAGTGTAAGCGCTTCATTTGGGTACCATGTACTCAAGAAGTCCAGTACCTGTGACGTGTCCCAAGTCACGTTGTATTTAGGTGCGGGGGGACGAATCCTAAAGATTCCTTTGTAAAATCTTTTTACCCTGTCGTCTGTGGAAATGTGTGAACCTATCAGAAGAGATAATGCTCCCCTATAGCTATTGAGTGTACCATATTGGACGCCAGATTGGAAGATTTGCGTTAAAAAATACAGGACTGTGGGTACTGAAGCTTTAAAAACGTCACGATCGTTTTGTAAACAGAAACTGTACCATCGCTTTAAGCATACGTCGTACTGTTTGATAGAGTTGTTACTCAGGGATGCCAGCATGATGTCAATTGATGATGGAGGCACACTTCGCCTCAGCAGCGCCGACCGCACAAGACTCCGGCAGCCAGGGTAAGGCTGCTGTGCATCTTGCCCTTGCTGGAATGCGAGATAACGATATTTCCATTAGGCTTCAAAATAAGCAGATCTGATATAAGAAGTTGTCTGAATACAGGATACCAGGGCTGCGTAGGCCACAAAGGGATAACTACGATGCCCCTTGCCTGGTCGGTCCTAATTTTCCGTAAGGTTTTTAGGATGATTGAAAACGGCGGGAATGCATAAAAGAACCACGACGACCAGTTTATAGTAAAGGCGTCAACATTTAATGCATCTGGGTCTTTCTTCCAAGAAATATATAAGTCGCATTTTTTATTAATACGGCTTGCAAATAAGTCGATTTGAGGGGCTCCGAACTTATCCTTTATGCTTCTAAACGCGTTATCCCCCAGTTCCCACTCGATGTCAGGATGTGAGCGTCGTGATTCTTTGTCTGCTATTGCGTTGTCGGCTGATTTAATGTATGATGCAACTACCACTATCCTACGTTGTTCGCACCACTGCCAAAGGCTTTTTGCTATTTCAGTTAGGTGGGGGAATTGAATTCCGCCCATTCTATTTATGTAGCTAATAGCAGTGGAGTTGTCTATACGCATTAGTATTTGGCAATCCGTATAGTATTTGGCAAAAATTTTGAGGGCGATGAATGCCGCTAAGAGTTCGAGTTGGTTAATATGAAATTTTTGTTCTTCGCTAGACCATGGCCCACTGGCAGTTTGTTCCCCGCATGCGGCCCCCCACCCCGTTGTTGAGGCGTCAGAATATAACTCTAAGCTGTAGTTGTCATCTCTTATCTTTTTTGCTGCATGGGGAATATTTTGAAGCCACCACTCAAGATCTGAGTGCAGTGTGTTAGGGATTTTCATGGTCTTGTCGTAGTCGTCATGACCTAGTAAGTTGAGGTATTTACAACGCTCTAGTTGTTTTGTGTACAGCCATCCGTACTCGATGGCAGGGCAAGCGGAGACTAATAGACCCACTAGTTGTGCAAAGTGTCTTATTTTGCATGACCTAAGGTTCATGATTTTTTTAATTTCTGTAGATATTCTCTCTCGTTTATCATTTGGTAATTTGACTGTCAGTTCATGTGAGTTAATTATGAAACCAAGATATTTACATGAAGTGGACGGAGTCAAGACGCTCTTATTGAAGTTAACTATAAATCCTAAGCTTGAGAGTAATTTGTTTGTAATTTCTACGTTATCTAGGCAGTTTTCATATGTTAAAGACATTAGGTATAAATCATCGAGATATATACTGGAGAGGTAGCCCGCGGACCGTAGTAGTTTTAAAACAGGTTTCATTGTTTTGGTGAACACATATGGTGCTGTGTTTAAACCAAACGGCAGTGCGTTAAATTCATACAGAATATTATTGAACATAAATCTTAGGTACTTCCTAGATTGTTTATGTATTTTCAGTAAAAAATAAGCGTCTTTGAGATCTAATGTTGCCATTAGGCAATCTTTGAATACCATTTTTAAGACTGTACGTAAATCTTCGAGCTTAAAATGGTCAGTTTTAATGTGTTTATTGAGGTTTTTTAAGTTTAGAATGAACCGCATCTTCCCGTTTGGTTTAGGTCTTAAAAATACACTAGATACGAATTGGTCGTGACAAGGTTCGCATTTTGAAACAGCACCGATCGTTAATAGTTCGGATATGGCTTCGTTGAACTGTGATAGTTCTTTAGGTGTATAGTTTGGTATTGCAGGCGGATTAGTTTGGCAAACAGGACTATTGAAGTCTAGTTTGTAGCCGGAGATCCAAGACAGGATTGTTTGGTCGTTGGTGATTTTTGTCCACTGATTGTAGAATAAAGCTAAGCGTCCTGCATATTTTACCTCCTCTAAGTCCGATGATGGTTGTTGCTGTTCTTCTGCGGCTGCGATGACGTCTTGTATGGTTTGGCGGGCTGACTCTGGTGAGAGGCAGGCTGTCGTGTCTTCTGTGATGCCGCCGGCGGTTTCCGAAAAGGAGTCGCCGCCGGGGCTTTCACGTTTAAATTGCCGGTTTTAGATGTTGACGGCTGCGGATTCTTACGATTTTTATTGAGGCTGTTTTTTATTTCAGCACTAGATTTGGAGACAGCTTTTGCTGTTTTTAGGGTGTCGGGTAAATTTTCCCCGAATAAAAACTTATCAATTTTGGAGGACATTATTTGTGTTTTGACGTCCTTTTTGAGTACAGACGTACTGAACATCCTTCTAGTGACAGAGTCTGAGTGTTGAATGTCGCACAGAAGCCTGCACGCATCCATAAGTTTTTTTAAGAGCTCGGTGTCTTTGTTTTGTGCACCCAGTAGGGATGACGTGGCTGTCGCCAGGCAGGATATGGTCGAGCCAAGGAGTTTTTGTTTAGACTCTATGGCCTTGTCGCGGTTAACCAGAGTTTCAGGTAGTGTTGCCTTAATCTCTGGGTTTATCAGAGGTGCTCCTAGCAAAGTCCCATTGGACGGGAGTAAGTATTTTTGTTGCAACTCTTTCCTTGTCTCTTTTGTGAGACCGTTGGTAGTTATATGTTGTAGACGGCTCGAAAGTTCTTTGTGTATGTCGGGGCCATATTGGGCGCTATTTTCGGGGTTGTCTCCGAGAATATCTAGTATTTCTTTGTCAAGAGCAGAGTTGTCTGTCTCTTTGTTCGTCTCGTTTGGGGCTTGTTCCACATCAGATGAAGATATGGGTAGTTCAGAGGGTAGCTCAGTATTCGGTTCTGCAGAGGCTATCTCTGTGTTTGGCTCTTCCTCTGGTGATTGGCTTTCTTCCCAAATCCCCGAGAAGGTGTTGTCTGAAGAGGAAGAGAGAGAAATATATATATATATGTATATGTGTATTATATATTTCAGAGTAAGAATATGACAATACATATGTAGGTACAACGTGTGTTATTTTGTATATCCAGAATGTGGTGAGGCAGTCCGATAACAGCTCGAGTACACTCTTGAATGGTAGGCAATTTTAGCAAATGCTATGAAGCAGTCCATAGATCAGCTCGATTTGCGTTTGCTTTAACATGCCAATTTTACATAAGCGTAACTTAAGTGAGGGTAGATAGATAAAATACGGTGAGGCAGTCCCAAGTTCAGCTCGATTGCATTTCATCGTAAGATGTATTTTTATATTTAATAAAAGAGGTGGTAGGTAGACAAAAAGTAACAAAAAAAAAAAAATGCGGTGAGACAGTCCAGAGATCAGCTCGAGTGCATTTTGGTATGATAATTTAATATCGAATTTAAAGAAAGGGGTATATAAAATGCTGTGAGGCAGTCCAGAGATCAGCTCGAATGCAGTTTATATAAGTAAAAATATGTGTTTCGGATTTAGTAACGAAAGGGGTTAGGTAGATAAAATGCGGTGAGGCAGTCCAAAGATCAGCTCGAATGCATTTTTTTTCCTACTGCACCGATACCGGTGTGGAAGGGTTACGATAAGGAAAAAATAGGTACATACCTTCGTCGACAATCTTGGAGGTTGTTTCGCTCGACGAAGACGACGTCGATTCCTTCCGTTTGCGCGCTTGTTTCAATTGCTTTTTCAGCTTTTTTATTTGATCACTAATAAGGTCAAGATCACTATCACGTTTGCGTTTAGGCATGGCTATTTCCTTTCTTTTTTCCTCTATAAGGGGGTTAAGTGCGAAAAATAGTGTTGAACGGTTGAGCACTGAACTGCGAATGACGGGTGCGACTGGCGGGAAGGGCAAGATGGTGGTTGTGGGGTGGCCATCTACAAATTCCCTTTTTTCTACTAACTCTCAACAAACAGTGAACGAGCGGTGGCAACTATGCGGTACTACTTGTGTGAATAATATATTTATTACAGGATACTTATCTCGAGTACGAGGTGCAAGGATAATCACGTATAACATCATTATACGCGGCGCGGATATTGAGCGAAGCATCTAACTTACGCTCTAAACACTTGAGACGTCTAAGCGCGGTGGCATAAGAATCGCCTAACAAGCATGCGTCATCACGAAACGGTAACGAGACGACGTACCTACCACTGTCATCACGAACGGTGGTAGCGCGGAAAAATTCTTCGCACTCAATGTCATCGGGACACTGAGCGGGCGGCGCGGTAATTACCTCTTCAAGCTCCCAAAAGCGCTTGAAGAGCGTGTCCATAGGGTCATGAACAACGGAACAACAAGTAGATACATTACTGTGAACGATCTGTGACGTAGGCGCGGAGCCCATAATCACGAAACCCAAAACAGTTTGAATCGCAGGCGGTACATTAGTATATTGACTACGGACTACTCCAGGTAGCATTAAATGCGCGAAGGTGGACGCTCCGACTAGACAGTCGACCGGCCCTGGAATTGCGTAATCCTTATCAGCAAGCGGAAGTGACTCGAGATGCGTAAACGCAGCCGCATCGACGGGCGCGGACGGCAGCGTGTCGCTTATACGATCGATCACGAGCGACGTAAGATCGAAATTAATATTCGTATTAAATCTCGAGTGCATTTTTATGTTAACTGAACCCTTAACTTGTTTAACGGAACCCCCAATACCCCTAACTACCGTATGTGACGGCGTTATATTATTGAGTAATCCAATGCGCTCACAACATTCGTAAGTTATGAAATTACTCTGCGATGCGCTATCTAACAGACATCGAATTATTAGCGGCCGATTGTGTGCGTCGTACACTACCACTTGAGCTGTAGCAAGCAATATAGTAGAACAGTTAGCTAACCGTTGCTGCATGTCAGCCGGTGTATTAACACGCGAGCGAACCGAAGCGGCAATGGATGTCGTACATAGCGATAGATCACTGCGTTGCGTCATCAGCGCAGGCGCTTGGCACGGGGCAGGCGCGTGCGCGGCGGCGGGGACGGGCGGCCGTGGCGTGGCGGTTGGCGCTACAGCCTTTGGCATAGCGTTCGTGGGTTCGAGTCGCGGGCGCGGGTTATTATTAAAATGTAGCATCGAATGATGTCGTTGACTACAAGTGCGGCATTTTAATTTAGAAGTACAATTAACTGCTTTATGAGTACGACTTAGGCAATTTACACACGCGGTATTATTTTTAATAAACTTAAATCGCTCAGTAGGCGAAAGTTTTTCGAATGCGGTACATTTATAATAATGATCATGAGCGGCGTAATTACACAGGGAGCATTTATCAGAACTCGAGCATGTCACGTATGACTGTGGATTCGGCGGGTTATTATTATAATTCTTAGCGCGGGGTTTCGAACTAGATTTCGCGGCATAATTACTGTCAGCAGCTGGAGGCATAGTGCTCCCGTAGATTCGACCTTGACTTTTAATAAAATTAATAAAGTCATCGAGCGTGTTTACTTTCTTATCGCGGGAGTACATTTGAAACGCACGGATAGTCTCCGTATCAAACTTTTGCATAGCTATGTGCAGTAATACGAAATCCAACAGATTATCGATTTTTAATGCTTTAAGCGAGTTGACAGCGACTACAAACTTATCAATAAACAATTGAAAATAAGCTGCAGACGGCGAACCATTTAATTTTAGGTTGAGCGCTTGTTCTAGGTAATTAGTACCTAACAACCTTACGTCTTGATATTTATCGATAAGCGTCTGATAAATCACCTCATAATTATCTGGGGACGGTACAATGCCCGAGAACGTACTCTGAGCGGCGGGGGATAGTTTACCTATTAAATAGTAAAGTTTATCTGCGTTTGTCAGCGAGGGGTTATTGTGCACTGTGGCATTAAAGCTAGCGTAGAATAACGGCCAGTTGCACATATTATTATCGAAAGACATAAGCTCAATCGGTGGTAGCCGCGGTGAGACTCTGTGCGCCACCGAACTTGGCGGAGGCTCAGACGCGGGGGCGGGTCTAATAAACATCGACATAGCCTTCTTGACGTAACAGTACAGGTCCTCAAAGGAGGAGTAACACTGATAAGAGGGAGTGGCTTTAGGATCACTTTCAATGAGCAATTCATTATATTCGTCAAGGACCTTGTGAAAACTCACTCTTATGTCTTCCACAGTTACACAAGAATTCAGAAATACCTCGCGGGATACATCTGATTTATTAGCTAATGTAGCCTGATTATAAACCACATTAATTCGTTCATAAAGAGCGTTTCGCTTTGCTTCTAGAACGGCTAAACGCGGCTTACACGGAGAAGCTTCCTTATCTTTATCTTCGTGAGACATTTTAATCGAAATTAATTATCGCGGAAAAACAAACAAAACAACAGAAAACAATACGTAAATATGTGGAACAATAAATATAGGCAACTATCAATATAGCATTACACAATACATACACAATAGCATCAAGTTGAGCGATTATTTTATTTTATTCTGTACGGCGAGTAAACAAGTATCTCGACCGTGCGGATTGCGCGGGTGGTGCTATAACAAATTGATGCTACCGTCAAACTTCGAGTGAATACTGCGTAATATTAAGTAGGCGCGGTTTTAATTTATGTTATGTTATGTTATGAGTACGTGTTAATAAATACCTAATTATAAAACATATAAATGTATATGCCTAAAGGGCGGGAATGTATATACGATTTATAAATCTCTAAAGGCAAAC
The DNA here is from genome assembly GCA_963580505.1 of Ennomos erosarius. Lineage (NCBI taxonomy): Eukaryota > Metazoa > Arthropoda > Insecta > Lepidoptera > Geometridae > Ennomos > Ennomos erosarius. The sequence continues at coordinate 14,462,407 of OY756979.1, forward strand.
ATTTATATGGGCGCGGTGCGGGGATGCGTTGAAGTTCGTTGCAGGTTAACCGAAACGTCAACGCCTTATGTTGACAAGTGTAAGGTACACAATAGCGTACTATCGTACAGACCACGTTGTGTTACGAAGAAATTGCAACAAAATGGTGGAATTAACATATGACAAAAATGGGCAAAAATCAATTGAATCCGATTATGCTGGATCAAATTGATCGAATCCTGTGAGAGGGATCAAATCCTGCGAGAAGGACCAAATATACTATGGCCCAAATTAGTTTTGGGATAGCAAGGATGCGTTATGTGCCCTAAGGCTTATGGCGGTAAATTTATAAGAGAGTGGACTGTATTTTTGAATCGTTAGGCGGCTGGTTACAACAAATGGTATCACAACTACGACGAGCAAATGCTTAGGACTAGGATAAAGGAATTCCACGCACCTTCACTCCACCTAGGTACTCCTGGGAAGGTCCAGAGCGTCCTGGATTGTCCAATGTCTCCGGTCGATCGTCGATGGCGTCCGATTGCTAACCACTGTCCAATTTTGTCAATGTTTTTGGTGCACCAACACTTGTTTCACAATAAATTATATGTATTTTTAACACGTAATAGTTTTGCGGTAGTATCACTTCACAAAGAGGCTTATGCGCATAATTCGCGTGCGCAGATCCTTCCCTTGCGACGGTTCAAGGGTGACAGTTGACGCCGAGCGCATTTTGCTAGGCGTCGTGCGTGGATGACGTATAAGAATGGGAGGGAAAGGGACGCAATATACTCATCAAGCCAATGATACCATATCAATATAATTTGAATGAGAAATATATACCTACGGCGTCAACAGGTACCATTGATGAATTCTGCAGACTCTGTTCGCTCCTTGAAAATATCAATGTGAACCGTAACATTAAACTCAAGGATTTATAAAATTATCTCTGAATGACTTCAGATGAATGCTATCATGCTTCAGCAATAGCTATAGCTACCCATAGCTACGCCTAGTATTGAAATGAAATGAAAAAAAATGAAATGAAATAAATTTATTCCGGACACACGCACAATATCACACAGTAACACAAGAATAGAATAGGTGTGGCAGTAATGACTAAATACATTAGCAGAAACAATCGTACCTATGAATTTATTCATTTTCATAGCGATGAATATACTACGATGATTAAGGCTTAGACCGTAGAGTTCATAGCCAAAGCTTAATACGCGAGTGGACCGAGTATTGTGGGTAGGAAAAATATACGCTGATAGCATTTCATATTCATAATGGCAGGCAGGTGATGAAAAGTGACGTACGTCACTTCACTAATACAGTTTAATAAAAAAAAATGCTGAAAAAATTAAAACTAATTAGTTCTGTAAGTGCTGCAACCACCGCCATCGCATGCTTATCATGAATAAACTTTGCGAATAAATGAGGGAACTTTGCAGCTGCTATCTACATGCATTTGTGTATTCTAGTCGGTTTTTGCAACTATCTGTGCTTCAAAGACAGTATGGCAGTAGTAAGTGTTCGTCAATACACAGAAATTGTATCAAATACGTATCGCGTTTCACTGAGTCAGGTGCCAGTCAAAATTAACCCGATCCACAGTAAAAAAGTTGGCTAAAAGCCCACCCATAAAATATAAAAAAAAAACAAATTTTAAAGTACAAACAAGTAGAACAAACAAAAAGTATTTTTGTGTAATTAAAAGTTCGCTAAATGCGCCTAAACAAAGAACTTAAAGGCACTTTTTCGCATAATTTCTGATTATCATAACGGCTTCTAGAGCGATTCGCATTAAAATTTCTTAGAATATTTGCTTAGGCGATTACAAATTCTAATAAGGGGTACTTATGTTTGATGTTTCTTATGTTTAGTCGCTTTGATGTTTGATTCGAAGTATTAATGTTCCCTTTGGTTTTTCTCTCCATCAATAAAATATTAAAATATTGTTTCCGTACAATAATTAATTAGTAACGCATTAAATTAGGCACAATAAATTTAAATAATAATAGTACTAGTAGTTTGGCATGAGATGAGACGTCAACGGCATGACCTAACTTTTCCTAATCTTATGGTTTCAATGAAACAAAAAACGTCGACCGTTAAAATAAGTATAATAAACTGTCCAAGAAATTTTTGGATGTAGTGGTTTTAGTAATGGATTCACCACGGGGTAGGTATCATAAGCTACTTTACATATATGCAATTATTTATGGCTGGTCCATACACTTATATTAATTTTTGCATCGCCACCCTGAAAGTGCATTTGTTTGGCTACTAATTTATTTGCTCTTGTCATGGTACCATCACCAAGATGCAACCAAATCTCACATAAAAAATCTCTCAGTTGGTAGTATCCCTGCCTTCTGAACTGAGGGCTGTGGGTTCGATTCCTACCCTGGTCAAACATTTGTGTGATGAACATAGATGTTTGTTCTGCGTCTGGGTGTTATATTGTATTCTATGTATGTATTTACAAACAAAAAAGTATCTAAGTATTATATCAGTTATCTGGTTCCCATAGTACAAGCTATGCTTAGTTTGGGGCTAGATGGCGATGTGTGAAATGTCCAGACATATTTATTTTATTTATTTATTTATTTAATTCATTTTGTAAAACGTGACCTTGCGACCTTACCCAATCGAATCCCCAAATCCGTGTTGACAGTGAGCCATTGTGGACTGTGATGGATCGATCTCGATCTTTTCGTATTTATACGAAGAGATGGAGGGTATAATGTTTGCCTTCAGTGGATGATTCTGCTGTTTTGGGAAGTTTAATGGTTGAGCGGCTATTTAAGTGATGAATTGGCGTCTGGCCCTGGACTGGTCCTGCCCGGCTAGCATGTGCACCAAGACAAAAAAACTTGCTTGTGATAGACCGTGACAAGGCTATGGTAGCGCCTAAGTGTGTCTCACTCTAACAGCGACGATAAGTTTTCTAACGGTGCGCATTCTAGACCGCCTGGACTCTGTCGAAACGTTCTGGCTAGTTTTGGTGAGTTTTAATGTTAGGTGAATCACATTTTTTAATAAAGTGGTTTCTTTGAGGTTTTATATGTAATCACCAGTTTTTAGTATCGAATTGTTGTGTAAATGTAGATCCAAGCAGTGCGCTTTTTTTAATCCATCTTTCAACTAACAGTTGCGTTGATAAATAAATAACAAAACCCAAAAGCAAAGTGCTCCTTCTACAAGAGATCCCGTTTTGTTAAAATGGATTATTAAATCTCAAAACTAATAATGTCCATGAACTACGTCATATTGTATTGACATTGTCACTTCCCAAAGGCTCTAGCCAAGCCTTCCTCAAAACAGTGACAGGCTTTTACCTTCTTATACTTAGTTGACATACGCCTACTCCTGCCCTTCACAGAAAAGTTGTGAACACATATTTCAGGATTTCAAAGATGTATGACAGTTATGTATTGTGATATTATTCGGTGAATAAGTTTATAATAGATGGATAATAAAAGCTTACGAAGCATGTAATGAATCAGCAAGTGTAACAAAAAGCGATTTTATTACTAAAAGTGGTCTCTTCTAGACTATCTTTGTAAAGTATAGAACATTACAGTAGCTAACTTTCCGCACTAGGCGCCCTAGGTGTCGAACTGGTGCCGCGGGGAGCTGATTGATGCAGGAGGCGAGCAGTTGCTCAAAGTGGCGCTCTCTAGGGGAGGCCTATATTCAGCAGTGGACATCTACAGGCTGTTGATGATGATTATGAAATTTCAAACTTAATCCCCCCCCCCCCCTCCTTGATTCGTATTCCTCAAGTCTGAGGGTCGTGACCTCCACCTTATCTGACCTTCTTAATAAAGTCCATTAAATGATTCCAAAAATAGGTCCGGGTGAACTCACCTTTCACCCACATCACTAAAATCACATTCTCTGATTGAATTGGAATCTCAACCGAACTAGTTAGCACTCTCAGATTTCCCGATCAATTCAACTTATCTCACCCGATTCAGCCAATGTAGGCCTACATTGGCTGAATTGGGTCTTATTACGTAATCTATTTTCTAAACGTACCCTTCAGTACTTATCGACGTCGGATGAACTGAGAACGTGAAACGGCATCGTAACCTTCACTATTTCAAAATTACACTATTCTGCCTAACAGAAACGTTACACCTACCTAAACAATCTCATAGAAGTGTATGGTTGCTTTATTATAATACTGATAACGCTTTTCTCACTCACACACCCAAGGTTTGATCGTAACCTTAAGCCATTCTATTTTTATATACTAAGTCGATGGTTCGTGATCGTGCATTTTGGGGATCCATTATGTTAAGCGATGACTGTTGATTTTTCTAAGTGTTACAGGAGATTTTATCCTTACGGTAGTTGAATTTAGCTAGTATTAAGCATATTCCACCTAGTGGGAGGCCGGCCTACGTTGCGTCTGCCGGTTCGTGGCCGCCACTCGAGAACCTTTCTTCCCCATAGGTTTTCACGATTTGGCCTGCCATTTCAACCCTCATTCATTTCATTTGCCGACGATCTGGCGAAAACTGTAAGGAGAAGATAGAAGCAGGAGGCGGTAGCCGCTCAAGGTGGCGCTCTGTGTGGGAGGCTTATACAGCAGTGGACGTCTTCAGGAATTTGATGATGATGATGGTGATAATGATAATGATGATGAAGCACATTCACTCGCTCTAATAATCGTTGAAGGAAAACATGCTGAAGAAATCGGCATGTTCTGGAATTACAAAATTTAAGAACAAAGTGGTGTCATCCACCAATCAGCACAAGACCAGCGTAGTGGATACTACTGTCCCAGTCGCAGTCATCAGCATCATCATCATCATCATCATCATCATCATCACCAACAACAGCTTTATTAGATTACTGAACATAGGCTACCAGAGCGCCATTTTGAGAGGCTGCTGCTCGCCTCCTGCATCCATCGGCTCCCTGTGGTTCCCAGTACTGACTACATAATGGACTGATGAGCATTCTATTATGTAGATTATCATATAATTGAATTTTAGCGGGGAATGGTGAGACCTATGGACTGTATAATATGTCCTTGCCCATACTCACTCTCAGGATAGTATCATGAAATAACTATAGTCATAACAAAGTTGTCTCGTTGTTTTGTATTTAATTTTTTTTTTTAATTTTGGTTTGTAGAATTTGTCTGTTGGTTATTATTACATTAAGGAATGCATGTAATCTTTCTGGCTAAATAAATATTTACTTTACTTTACTTTACTTTACTCGTAAACATATACACTACCACACTATCTACTACTACTACTACTATCTACTATCTAGTATCTAGTGTGCGACAATATCAAAGAGATACAAAGGTATGGCTTCGATACAATGGAGTTCCATTAACGTCGATTGTTACTATAATTGTTTTCGGAATAGATTCCCCAACTGAGAGATCAGGTTTGCGTCGAATGTGGCCAATATCTAACAAACAATGGGGTTGTGGGGCTGTAGTAATCTTGAGGTTTGGTGAATTTAATTTATTTGCACACATACCAACTTTATATATTTTTTTATACCTGTTGTGACACATGTTGGGCCTTCTCTCGCATAAGAAGAGTGTAGGTCTTAATCCACCACCATGTCCAAGTGCGTGTTGGTAGATGACATCATTTTCTCGAATCTTGAATCTTTTTTGCGATTCTTGAACATGTCCGTTTTCTCACGATATTTTCCTTCGTAAAAGCGCGTGCAAATTCCGCACATTACTTACAATAAATACTTATCTATCTATCTGTCTGTCTATATATTACTTGGGAAGTTATTGGTGCAGGGTCCAGTGGATTTGAATTATTAGAGACCACACTCTCACGTTATTAAGTCAAGAATGATTATCACACATATACATCTAAAAAAAAACACCTAAATCTATTCAAAACTATCTGCTCTTGAAGAATAATACTGATTTTAAATCAATTGAAAATTGTATTGCAAAACAGTAATATCTCAATCTTAAATCCACCCTCACCGTCAGCAATCTTAACTCAGTCTCAAAATTTAATTCCGATACTACATCACTTGAAAATTGCGTACGAAAAACAGCTTAAGGAGAGGTATTAATTTGAAGCTGAAAATTTAAACTGTTCATTATGCGCCAGATTCAACTCAATTTTCTTTGGGCTAAGGTGATTGCACACAGGATTTTTTGCCGAAATTGAAGTATGGAAGGTGCCTTTTAAAACCTCTTAAAAGGTCAAGTGGTCGAGCGCTATTATTTTTAGGGTTCTGTCCAAAAGGTACCACTAGGTAAGGTGGTAGGTATTACTAAAGCTCCGTCGCCCGTCCGTCTGTCTGTCTGTCTGTCTGTCTGTCACCAGGCTATAGCATACTTAGATAAGTTAGACAGTTGGAATTTATACAGATTATGTATTTCTGTTGCCGCTATAGCAACAAATAATAAAAAACAGTATAAAATAAATATTTAAGGGCGATCCCATACAACAATATAAATAATAGTACGAAACCCTTCACGCGCAAGTCTGACTTGCACCTGGCCAGTTATTATCGCGAATCAGCCTCCCTGCAGATCAACAGCTGTTTGCCATTTCATCACTTTTGTATTCCTTGGCTACTTACACACGTTATCATTACCTGGTTGTGTGTAACGAGATCCCAAAAAGATATAGTCGTATATTTAAGCCAAAAATGAGAGAGGGACGCTCTTTAAGAAAAAGCTCAGACCGCAATTTTGGGGCGCAAAAAGTATTTATTCAGTAAGAATAAGTTTACCCTTTTTATTTTCTGTATCTTTTGGAATAAACTCTTGTGCGGAAATTCAAACGGTTTTAATATTAATGTGGAAACTGGGTACAAGTTATTCGGTTCTGTTTCTATTTAGTTCCCATTTTTTATGGAAATAAGTATAATATATTAACAATTCTCAAGTATTGCCTTCAAAAAGAGTTAATGTAAATCACTGCTTTTTCATTATTCTTCGCATACACGTCTCATTACTCGTTTTAAACCTCCTACATGAATATATTTCGACTACAAAGCCAGCCACTACCCTATCTTGGGACCACTGCCCCTATCGAGGGCCCGTATCCAACTGGTTGGACAAAGCAGTTGGATCATTGCCCCGTATTGGTCCAGCACGCAACTCCCACTGGGCACTGGTTAGTGTCTGTAGAACCGCTTCTTAATTTATTCTACTCCGTTACCAAAGTCACACACACATGTAAAGGAAAAATATGAATCTGACTACCGATGGAGAAGAAAGGTTATCGAGGAGTGGTATTCACGAAGTAGAAGACGCAGCGTAGGCCAGCCCCCACTAGGTGAATTGCAGGAGGCGAGCAGCAGCTCAAAGTGGTGCTCTGAGGGGGAGGCCGATGTTAAGCAGTGGGCGTAGTCAGGCTGTTGATTAGTTGTCCAAAATGCTTCACCTTTTACAGACAACTTTTTAGAGTGGTTTGGTGGAGATTTTTCCTGATCTTTGGTATTAGACTCCAAGTACCCCAACGTTGAAATCCTTAGTATTTTTTGGGAATAAATTTGAATGTTCTTTTTTATTCCGATAAGAGCACACGGAGCACAGACTCGGTTACAGTTCGACGCTCATTCGTATTCTCAAGTATTTATTCACGTTAGGTTTTGGTGCTCTTTTCACCGGTGCTCTTTCGAGGATGCTTATTATGAAAGTTATCGTCCCACTTCAAACTTCTAATGTCCCGCCGTGAAATGATATCACGGTATTGAAATTGAAACCGGGTTACCACAACGAGGCCGGAAAACGTCATTCCGTTCAGAATTTCACTGGTCATTACTCCACCTTTTCTGAACCCTACGCAGTATTGACAAGGACAGTACTAAAACTTTTCCGCTTTGTAATATTGGCTTTTATAAAGGTACGCGAATGTCTCTTTTTAAATATTGGAACTAAATCCCCACAAGGAATTTCAAAAATGGTCCGCGTAAATTTTGCGCCTAATTTAAGTGGACCATTTTCGAGAATGCACATTATTTGCCGTGAAAAAACGATGGTAAAGCGTCTTAGCGAAACGTAGAGCAAGACGCAGAGTCAGGTTTTTGAGGATGCCCGTCTAAGGCTGACATTCACAGACGAGTTCGAGTTCGAACTCAAACTCCGTTATGTCAAAATTGGAGTCTAGACTCGGACTTCGGTCGAATTGGCATTCACAGTCGAGTTTTTCTTTTCTATTATTAAAATGAAGCATTTATTTTTATTTAGTTTCTAGAATTCGTATGTATGGAGCTATTAGCTCCCTCAAATTTTGTGAACAAGTACTGTGAACACTACAGAGACGATTTATTTTCCATTGCTATTTCCATTTTCATTGTAAGTTTTAATTTCACTCGTTTTTTTATTATTTAGGTAAATAACAACATTCACAATAATCATAATAAATTATAATTGAAAAAACAAATAAAGAGAATTGGTGCGCTTTTTAAAGTCTCCTTCAAAGAGTATATAATTATCACCAGTTTTTTTCTCTAATCTGTGATCACCAGTAAATTTAATCTCCTGTTTCAGTTATTCATACAATATATGCTATTTTTTCTCCCTTTTTAGCATAATACTGCCAAATAAAAAAGACAACGTGTAAGTCACTAATGTCAAACTACACTTGTCTATGGCCGGAGTTTACTCGGCGGAGTGAGGGCAGAGTTTACGTTGGAACTCGACTGTGAATATAAAAACGCGGAGAATACTCGCCGTGTCCGGAGTTTGAACTCACGTGAGTTCGATCGGAGTAAACTCGATGCATTGCCTCTGAATGTCAGCCTAAGAGCCAACTATCTAAGAAGTAATGCAGTAAGAAATTTTAGTATTTGACAACACAGATAACGAGTGTTTTATTTGAGTTTAGCTCGCCTTTGGTTTAGAGAGCTAAGTTACTAATACCGGAGCACGTGTTTTTTGAATTTGTATTTTTTTATAACATGGACAGACAAACAAGCTAACGGCCCGCCTGATTGTAAGCAGTTACCGTCGCCTATGAGACACCTGCAACACCAGGGGTATTGCCGATGCGTTGCCTACCTTTGATAAAAACGTCTAGAAAATTGACATCAATACAAACTTAGTCACTGTCATCCACTGATCCAAGATTAAGCTCTCGGGTTCGCCAGTCGGGTCAGGTGTTCATACTTGTCTATATGAAGGTAGTGGTGAATATATGTTGGGCACGCGCTAACAATTTGTTTAAACGAGTTAGAACCGCACATTTGTAGAATGATGCATGGAATTCATCATGGGGGCATAATTCGCATTGGAAACGCGGCTGGCGGATATTGATTAATGGCTGTGAACCGATCGGATGAATCGGAAAGTAGTTTACGGATTGAATTTAAACTAACATTCCGTATACTTATTATTAGAGAGTAACTTCCAAAGCAGCGTAGACCAGCCCCCTTTAGGAGTGCCAACGATCTGGTGAAAGCCACGGGGAGCCAATGGATGCAAGAGGCGAGCAGCCGATTAAGGTGGTGCTCTCTAGGGGAGGCCTCTGTTCAAAAGTATACTTCTTCAGGCTGATGATGATGATAACAAACTTCCAAAGATTTTGTTTTGCAAGAATTTTTAGACTAATTTTGAATAGATGCGTGGTAACCTACGGAAGGGTGCTACGAATATATTCAAAATTAGCTAACCCGCCCCAGCTTCACACGGGTTTACATTATACGTTTACGTTACGTTTACGCTGTTTACCTTTGATCCCCTTTGTTATGCGTAAAACTGAGGTTAAAATTCTGAAAGATTTGCGACAGGCGGAAATCTTATCTTTTTTTTTTAAACAAATATTAACTATTCTTCTTCTTCTTCTCGTGTAGGCAAGTAGTCAGCCTACACGAGAAGAAGAAGAAGCATAATAAATATTAACTATGCTCATTGACTGCGTATTAACGCTGTTACACCTGTAAGATAGTTTACATTGTTGCCAATATATCTAAATTGTACTAGACTGATATACCTAACATTTCGATACTTTTAAGATAAATAGGCATTTTATTTTTTTAATGTTATCAAGCTATCCCGCTCCTGCTCTTTTCCTCTTGCAAAATTATGCAAGCCCTTAAAGCTAGACAGGCTCCATTTTAATTGCGCGCCGCCGACGTCAAATCAAAAGGGAATTTTTCATCATCGCATTTCTCAGTTCGCGGCGAAGGAATTAAAAAAGCCGCAAACTTCGTCATAAAAATAATTCAACTTTTCATTCCCTTTACACTACACTCCACGCTGCAATTTAAAAAAATTGTCCGCACGAACGTGAAAAGAAAAAAATAGAAGTTGTTTCATAGAATTCTGTAGTTTGCAGTTGCATACGGATGGAATTAAAATTGTGAGCCTCATATCGAAATCGCGATTACGTAAACAAATATTTTTTCTTCCGTAACTAGTTTCGTACAAATATTAGTGCTTATTCGCAACTGGTTACGAAACTCTGGCTCTTAGGCGAAGCTCTGATGACGTAGGGCCTACGCCTTCGCCTCAGAGCCTACGTAGGCGGCCGGTTTTTTTTTAAAGCGTATCGAATTCATTGGTTATTAAGTAACTTTTGGAGATTTAGGTAACTTAAAAATCTTGTGATGTAATAGTTTAGCATAGAGTCTATTATCGTTACCGTTTGTGACGGCATTGAGGTAGGCACTATAATGACGCAGTATTTCATATCTTTATGTTTTAGTAAAAGCACTGTAACTGCTAGCATTAAGTAAACTTATACCAACATCCTGTACTTCTATTCATTTTAAACTCAAACATTTTGGCACTAAAATCTTTACTTCTTCTTTACTACGTTAAGAATTCTTAACATAATTAACCGCATAATCTTTACAAAGTATTTGCGGTCCCACATTTGGGGGGCACCGCGGGGCGACTTTTATCGGCGCGAAGTAACAAGTTAATGGACTACTTAACAGCACAGGATAGATAATATATGCTAACAGTCAGCGTACGTGAAACGTGACTCCCCGACCGGTCGCGGCGGCCCATATATTCCGGAAAATATTCCGGGTGCACTGGTCGTATGTTCCTAAAACTGTTGCTGTCCTTGGCAAATAGACAGAAATGTAAAAAATGGATATATTTTTAGCATTTTTAAAACTGACAACTAAAGCCTTCAAAATTAGGCCTATTTGCAACGGTAGTGGTTGGTCGAGCGATCAAGCAATCGTGAGTCGTACAAAATTATTAAGCGGGTTAGAAGGAAGAAAACGCAATACTGTAAATGGGAAGTGCTTGGCAATGACGACCTGGAGCGTTTGAGCTATGATTGTCAGCAGAATTACATGGAAGAAGTATGGTTAAAATAGCATAATTTTTTCATGCTGACAGAATGCGGTATGCGCTGTCAAGAGAGGTAATAGTCATCTGCTTTTGCTCTCTGAGAGATTATTAAGCAGCTCTGTATAAATAAAGGGTTAGGCTTGTTTTATTTTGAAAAGGTCGTGGTAATTTTTTGCTTTGAGCCTTTTGTTGCTGATTAAATATTTGTATGAGTTTGATTGTGAAGTTAGAATTGAATTTTAGGTTTAGGAAAATGTTAATTTACAAAAAAAACAAATGTAAATGACAGTGTTAAGTAAATAATGTGATGGCTCTCATTACTTCTAACATACAACGTGTAATTGTAGTGGGACTACAGATCTGTTCTTTTTAGAATATATTACCCACGAAGCACCGAAAAAACACGCTTTTCCTGTTCTCTGTGATACCTGCACCTAAACACTATTTAGTGACAAATACTGGTAAGTACCTCCTGGCCTCAATCGCCTTTTCTACTCACATAAAATATCAAAGATTACTATGTAAAATTATCGGTTTGAACCACCGAAGTGTCTTTTACGTGCCTAACAGGTCAATACACCGAGTTAATGGGATCCCATGTGAATTATTTGCACTGTGATGCATTAGTTCTACACACGGTCTGTACAATGTACACCTCATCATGCAAACTTACTTCTTTCAATTTTTGACTCTATTGTGGTTTACGTAAGGTTATAAATAAAACACTGGCATGCGAAACTGTTTTATATCTACGCTCAGTTTCGTACATGCGATTTTATACTCTCACCTTTTCAAGATAAGGTCGAATATAGACTGGTAAAAGCCGAAGGTATGCCAGGCACTTTAGTGCTTAGGTGGCCAGTAACATGGTTGACTGAATTAGTTCTGTGGTGGCTTCGTCATGTAGAAATTAGATTGAAGGGTGCTGTTCTTGTTTTCACAATATAAAATTCAGTTCTTGTGAAATACTGCTTTCGAACAAAACTTATTTGGATGATGCAAAGAGACGACATGTCAATGAGAATAACAATGAAAGAAAAAGACTTAATGCGCTGATGCCTATGTGCTCCATAAGCTCTAACTTTATAAAGGCTTATGTTGTAACAGTGATTGAAAACTGGAGAAGAAAGGTCTCCCTATATGGTCTGCGTAGGATCCAAGCTTTATGATTTTTAATCTTGTGTCCACACATTCAAGGTTCATATTACATTACTCACCATGACATCACTGCCTCATACAAGCTGCTCCATCTCTCCATCTGATTCAACAATACCTCGTCCTAAACAAATTCATGTCTGGGCTTCAGTAATTAGTAAACATTATATTCAGAATCAACGAATACCTCCCACTCCTGATCTACAATACGCTGACAAGCAGGAGCTTACGGGTTCTTTGAATTGTAATGTCACAGTTCAAGAAAAACAGTTGTTTCTTATTTAAGCTCAGAGTCGTGCAACTAGCTACGGAGACGGTTTAGCTCAGGGTTTATACTTGCGTTATAAAATGGGGAAAGCCTATACTTAAGAGTGATCATTTCACAGCTGATGATGATGATGAAATCACTATCTATACAACTACTATACAATTTTAACCATTCTTGTACCTACCTAGACGTGCACTTGCAAAAAAGTCCACCAATAAATTTTGAGAAAATGACAAAGGTAAAATTAAAACAAATAATAGGGCCATTTGTGGCTTTAAACTGACCGCCTGGAATAGATATTGTGACGAGTGTTTCCAATCCATCTTCAGACAGAACTTTATAAAAGGTATAGCTGGAAATCTCCGCTGTTTCCTCGTATGAAGATTTCTTACTCTCCTTACACTGTGGTGCTACTTTTGCTATTTAGATTGTAAGCGAACAGGCTTAGTCAGCAAATCCATTTAAACAATAGGTATTTAGCTGCCTTTCGTCGGCTTAACGACTTGTTACGTCTCCTGGCTGCGCTTAACATATTTCCACATTATGTCTACTATATGTTCCATATTATTTCATCTGGAAAGTTGAACCCATTGTGTGTTTTCTGGTGTATTTTCCTTGCTATATCGCCATCTGTGGACATGGGTCGGGATAGTGGGTACATCGGGAATTTAATTTTCCCGTTTAATCTTCCTCTTGTTTTCCCGATTATTCCCTTTTCTCTCGTTGTTCCAATAAGTTCCCCTTTTCGTTGTCCCGAACAATCCATATCCTCTAGTTATCCCTATGAATACCCGATGTATCGGGACAACAGAGAAAGGTATTTTTTTTCTATTTACCCAGTCCATGAACAGGGACAACAAGATGAAGGTCAATCTCCATCTCTCAGCAGTACCAGCAGCAGCAAGGACTTTCAAATCCGTGGTACTTTGACCATTACCGGATTAGGAACATGTTGAAATATTCCACGCCAATAGCCTAATAAAATAGAGCAGTCTTTTAGAAACCAAGATCTTGACAACTGATCCAGCAGATAGGAACCTACAAGACAGTTTTTAAATATACTTTAAAAAAAATTAAATGATGAAGCAACTGAAGTTAAATTATGTTTTAGCACATTCCGTCTATTATTTATTTGAGTTACAGTTTCTTGTCTATGTAACACTTTTTATGCAAACATAAATACTCAAACATTACAGGACCACAATGCGTACCTAATTGTAAGTAAATCTTAAGATAAGCTGGCGTTACTCTAAAGTACATTGAATTGTATTGATAAGAAAGTGAGAGAATAATGTCAAGACAGAAACAGTGGAGTCCGGTAATGATGTCTGTAATCCATTTTTTTGTAATAGTTTTGTGTACTAATGGATATAAACGGTCTTATTATTATTGTCAGAGACGCATCGACATGGCACCTGTAGGCCTAGCACGAATATTTACGCGCACGTACAACTGTCTTACGTTAACGTTACACTTACGCGTAAATATTTGTGCTAGGCCTACTGTACTGTGAGTGAAGAGGTCAGAGATATGCTGTAAGAAAAGACTACTGACATTTTTAGGCATTAAAAAATATGCTATTAAATTTGTATGTAGTCAACATTAAAAATAAGCTTAATATCACTAAACCAACGTTATTATGAAAACCCTTTCACGTACCGAAGGTTAATCCTTTCCCATTTGGAAGACTGCCAATGTTCGCCATTTTAAAATATTAACACGGGTACATTAAGTAATTCTAGCCTCGGGCACGTATCTCCTAATTAAGATCCTGTTAGTCTACTTAACTGAGTGAACTTCGGGCAATTTTCAAGTTGTCATCACAAAATAAATGCTAGTCAGTAAGCATAGTATTAATGTGTAGGATTTTAGAAAATTATCCGGCTGCCGGCTTGCACAAAATACATATTAGCAGGTTTTTCTCTGAACCTTAAATAATTATATCATCATCGTCACTCTAAAGACGTCTACTGCTGAACATATAGGCCTCCCCCTAAGAGCGCCGGTTTGAATGACTACTTGCCTCCTGCATCTATCGGCTCTCCGCGGTTCTGAACAGTCATCGGTCGGCGCCCACCTAATGGGGGGCCGGACTACGCTGCGTCTTCCGGTTCGTGGTCGCCACTCGAGAACCTCTCTTCCCCATCGGATGTTAGTACTACGAGCATTGTGACCCGGCCACGGCCATTCCAACAAATAATTGTATACTGAATATTTCTCTTTCGCAATTCGAGCTCTTGCGTTTGTTGTACTTCTTTCATTGAACTTTGTATTGATGCCATATAAGTGGGCATAACTTTCCGAAGGCAGAGTTCGAGAAACTTGAAAACCCGTGAAACTTGTTTCACAATAAACGTTTACAACAAAATTGTACACCGCGTGTGACTAGGTATCGAGTATTAACAAAAAAACATGAAACTACACGTGACTTGCTTTAAATGTTTCTCAATGTTCTCTCAAATCAGTAAGTATAAATATCTACCTAATTTTGTAGCTGTTCTAGAATTGAAAGCAAAATGCCTATCAAAGACATTTCCGCAAGTATTTGAAAGATTTGTTGTAACTCATGAATGCTATTTGTTGTTATAAAACTCATTATATGCTTAAATCTCTTACACCCATGTGAGTTTGGTTTTAATAAGCAAAAGATAGGGCACACAAAATTATCATGTTACCTACCTAGATGTTTAACATAGGTATAGTATAGGTAGAGGCACACAATATCATGATACCTAGATATTTAAAATAGATGTACTTGGGTGATTATCAAAAAGTGCCTAAAAAAACATAATTTCGTTGGCGGAGTTTTTTTTTCCTTATTTTCAAAAATTAAATAACATACTTTGTAAAGGTCTCTAAGGCCTACATTTATGTGTTATTCGCCTCAAAATCTATCAGCCGATTCGAAGCTTTAACGATTTTAAACTATATTTGGCCATAGAAATTAGACATGTACCAAAGAAATTAGAAAACGTACCAAACAAATTAGGAAACATGCCAAAGAACTTAGATTTGTTAACAATGGAATAAGAAATTACATTAAAAACATTATTTTTTAGGTAAAAAAATATAGTACCTATTAAATAAAACAACTTATATGTTTTGTTTATTTGATATTATTTTAATTATCACATGTAATATCAATCCAGTATCACTTCGAGACGTTTATTATGCTGTTTCTATCTGTAGAAAAATTTCCAAAATTATCTCAGTTGCGTTTTCGTCTTAATTTTTGATTTTTAGCTGTCATCTTACTAAAAGACAAAATATTCTTCGCAGCTTTTCTTTTATGGTAACTCTCTCTGTTTTGCTTTAAAATCCGCATCTTCTGGGGCGCTCCTAATTCTTTCTAATCTCTTGTGCTCACCTAGTCAATCTTTTCTTTTCAAACATTTTCTTTTTTGTTTTCTGCCTGTCTTCTCTCGTGTAGTTATATATATTTCATCGTAATCACTAACTTTGACATTATGTTATTTTGTGTATTTTGTTAGCTGACTTCTTTTTACGTTTTGCCATAAGTAATTTTATATTTACCTTGTGGTCTGAAACAAGGGGAATTAATATAGTATAAAAACAGTTCTACCAATATTTTATAGTCAGCCTGTACTTCCAGGTTTTATTATTTCACCAGCAGGATAGGTAAAGAAAGGCATAGCATAGCAATACATATGCATAATATACTATCTGACTTTGAATTGGTATATTATCCCGAATGGGGGTAAATCTACACCCCAAGTTAGACAATGTATTTCCTACGACTTTTCTAAATTAATAGTTTTTCATTGAAGAAAAATGCCGTGTATTGTTTACGATCGAAGATAGCCTAAGCGAAGCTGGGTGGTTGAACTTTGTCCTTGACCGAATGCATTATAAATGAATTTAATAACCTGTGAATAGAAATGAATTTATGGTATTAGTATTAGTCCATGGAGGTTTGAAACACGCAGTTTTCAAGTAAGGCTGTCACAACTTGTGGGATATCATGGTCCCTGCCCCCCCCCCCCCCCTCCTCTTTCGGGATAACATACCAATCCAAGGTCACCTTGTATATTATAATTATCACAGCTAAATTGATTAATTTAGTTATTGTACATAATGGCACAATAAATCTACTTGTCCAAAAAAATTACATATTAAATGGCGCCATTATACAAAATAGTGTCAGTTTAAAACAACATAAGCTTAGTGTAATTAGGGATGGAAACATCACCTTTGCTTGCTTGCAATCAGTTTTCCTGTTCCATAGACCTTGCTGCTCTTTCTCCGTGTGAGTGCGCAGTAAGTTCCTTACTCCTGTTGCAGTGGGTTCACATAGTTCCGCTATGCCAACCTCAACTTGTTTCTTCGTTCCCTCCTTTGCTAGAGTATCTGCTTTGTTGTTTCCTGGACACGAGCCATGACCCTTCGTCCACTTTACTACTACTTATGCTTATTCGAGAAATTTAGCAAAATTTTTTTTAAATTTTGCTGAAACTCCGTTATGGGCTGGAAAAAAAATAATTCTTCTCGCTTTGTAACGAATGCGCACTTTTGCTCCTGGTGTTGAATAGCACGTGACTGAAGGGTGCGGGGAAGGTCGGCAATATGTCCTCATGGTCGTTTTAAGCAGAGTAGCTACACAGTTTCTGTGCGCCAAAGATATTAGTATTTTTACTTCGGACAAAATTGTTTGTGCTATAATTTAAATAAAAGCCAAATAATGAAAAGAAAACTTTTTTTTCAAATACAGTAAGTATTTGTCATCAATATGACATATACATTTTATTCTTATTCTTCTTTTATAAGCGAGTTTTTTCTGATAAACAAATACAGGTAAGTAATGGACGCGCCAAAGAACTTAGGATATTCATCTTCAAATAAATATTATCTCTTTCTTTTATATAATTAAACAGACTATTACTAATTCATTAAAACACCTGTACTTTAATAGATTTTCAGGCTTAGCCGCTCCTCAATTGCGTCGTTTGATAATCACCCACTTCTGCTGTTTGCTGTGGTTTTTTGTTCCAACTTCATCATCATCATCATCAACACCCTGATGCTGCCCTGCTGAACATAAGCCTCCCCTATAGAGCGCTACTTTGAGCGGCTGCTTGCGTCCTGCCTCCATCGGCTACCCCGCGGTTTAGACCAGACCAGAACGTCAGTCCACCTAGTTGAAGGCCGGTCTACGCTGCGTCTTCCGGTTCGTGGTTGCCACTCGAGAACCTTTGTTTGCTATCAGTTTTCAGTTCTATAACCGATGTGGGCTGCCTATTGCCATTTTATCTTGCTAATTCTAAAAGCTATTATCGATGAACTGCATAGGTAGTAACAAACAGAGCACCGTCCTTTCAGTTGCACGAGTTGTTATTTTCACCTTCGCGCACAAAGTGAATTCACAATCTTGCCGTAATATTGTGTTAAATGCCTGCAGGCTGCGTCGCCTTTGCAACGAGCTGCGTCAAAAATGTGTACTCGGTAAACTTAAGCTTCTAACGAAGGAATATCAAAGGAACCGTAATAGAGATGCTATACGAGAAAACTGCTTTAAAGTATCGATATTTTTCGGATTGTATCGACATAGGTAGTCGAATTATTAAACGTTTAAAATTAGCTGAATAAACAAAAAACTAAACTTTATAAAAAACATTCAAATAACAGAAAAACTTTTTCACATTTTTTATCCACCAAACTGCAGGCAAAATAACCCCCAAAACAATTGAAATGCTACAATCCCGTAAAATAAAGATCACAACGGTCCCAGACCCTTCACAATTTATTCACAATGCCCGATAGAATAATGCAAATGTACAGTGTGAGGCATAGGCGGTACACCTAAACTGGGGTTTACTGTCGTATTCGACGTTTCATGGCATACAGACACGGAACACGGGTACGGGCAGTGACGGACTATAGCGCTCATAGCATTTTGATGTAGTGTGATTCAAATACAATGTATGTTGTTCATGAATAAAATACAATACAATACAAAATACAATACAATAGATAGTGAAAGTTGACTAACCGTTCCTAATTTGAATTTAATATTGATTTTGAATTATGTTTGCCGCAGGCATCATTTGGATTGGAAGGGTGCCCGACACAAAAAGTTGTTTTACTGCTGCCCTATAGCACAGTTTAATTAATACTAATAGTAAGTCAACTCCTTTGTTATACCGCAATATACCTAAAAGGCCGTCTCAACCGTAGTGGGGCTACCCATAAAGCATTTAAAAAAAGAGGTGGCAAGGCAAGGCGTTCCCCTCTGCCGGTCATATGGCTACTTGGTCATATACAATATCATAATGTTCGTGTAGACACTGTGTAACTACGCTAATTTACATAACGGTGTGCGTGTTTTAAGATGGTGTGCGGCGTGCGTTTACACGTATTTATTAACACTATGCCTATAGCGTGGTTCAGGCCGTTCGTTCGCAGGTCATAAGTTTTCAGATGGCCTAAGGGCTAATCACTATGCCTACGCGCGTAAGGAAAGTCCAGATTGGTGGTAAAAGCTGAATGTATTTTATACAAATAAATAAATTACTAACGAGAACTGTTGTTCTCATTGGAATAAGCCTAAATATAGCATAATGTTACCAAATGAATCTTTAAAAAATATGCAGGCGGTTATAAGAAGTTCTTCAGGCTTTAAACAAATCTACTGATTTCTCTTATTAAGTAAGCCTTCTTACAATTACGTAAATATACTTGAAGAAATCTGATATGCACACAATTATTTTCCCTATCCCGTTTCAATCCGGCCCTGTCTTTGAACGACTTTCATTTCCTCGTCGAAATGTTATGGGTATTTTTGTGATTTCCCAGATTTGATGACTACATTAGGTTCTTCGGTTTGAACTTTGTGTTG
The DNA here is from genome assembly GCA_963580505.1 of Ennomos erosarius. Taxonomy (NCBI): domain Eukaryota; kingdom Metazoa; phylum Arthropoda; class Insecta; order Lepidoptera; family Geometridae; genus Ennomos; species Ennomos erosarius. The sequence goes on from OY756979.1 coordinate 14,481,934, forward strand.
AACTATTGGAGAACACGAAACAAAATCCATTTGTAGGTATCGCATTGGATTACACTCAATTCAGTGAGTAAGATCAATAGTTAGTAGAATATAATAGTCTAGTTCGATATTTCATTAATGCTCGAGTTCGTTAATTGAAGTTTGTGTTTGTTGAACAGCTAGAAGATAGTAGATGCTGAATTTGCATTTTGTTTGTTGCGGGTAAACAAATAAAAAATCGGGATACTATATAGAGAAAATTTTGTAAAAAAATTTCTACTGCTGAATTTAAGCCTCTCCTATAAAACGACACTTTGGGCGCTTATACTAGATCGCCATGATGGCAGGCGTCTAGGTGATCAATGAAAAGTTTTACTTAAAAATATTTGCATTATTGAACTCTACTTAATAATATGAGAGAACCTAAATTATATCACTTATCAATGGCACTTGGCACTTATAGGTACTGCTCCTCTTAGAAAATTTGAAATTACTTTCGTTTTCTAGAACAAAAGCTCCAACATAGTAAGTAATTCCTAAACTAAGAATATAGCTCGTATAAAAGCCACAAAGAAGACGAAATTGGAAATTTGAAACCACTTAAAGTTCTAGACATCAATTTTCTCAAATATTCAGTAAGTTTAGGATACCTATAAATAAGCGACGCGTTTCGATATGCTAGCTATAATAAATGTTTGGCTGTTTCATCATTTGATTATACTTTACACAAGGAACTTATACGTATACTACTTAAAACTTCCTTGACTTTACATCATTCGAAATCTTATATTTGACAGCTACATTGCAGCAGAAGCTACGTAAATAGCTATTACTTACTAGCCCTAGCATTCAAAGTAAAGAAATCGCCTGGCAGGTAGCCTATGCCCGGAATAATATAAAGCAAAATATGGTGATTCAATTATCAAGGATTACTTCAAACAAAATACAACAAGACTTGTCATTTTACTCATTGATTTTATATTAATTTTTACTCTAATGCCTATAAAACATAAATTTATACATGTATGTTAGATCTTACTAGTGTGTTTCCAAATAGCTATTTATCTGAATGTCACCAAGAGAAAAGTGAACGGGTTTAAGCAACGTGATAGATCGTCAATCACATTATCGCGCGAAATGGCGTGCATTGGTGAAATATGGTCATTCGCAAGTTTACCTAATATAATACTTAAAAATGCTATTCCTTTCTTTTATTGTTGCATTTTTTTGCTCACCTCTCCTTCTACAAAGCTCTTTAGAAACAGTTTTACATATATTATATCTCTAAAAAAAATATATCGCTGTGCATATCTTTGCTCCTCTTACATTTTCACCTTTACGTCTCATCTCGCACATGACACGTTTTAACCATAAAACTAACCAATAACTTAAACACGCCAATAGAAGTAATCCAAAACTAGAATGCTAAAAGCTAATTGAGTTTTCTAAATATACCCGGTTCGTTGGCAGCGGAGTGGATCGGACGGACGGACTGACGGGTTTTTGTTAGTGACACCGGTTCACGACTGTTTTCTAAATCGAGAAATATTTGGGACACCGTACACGGGAGATGGTTTCGGGCGAAACTTCTGCGTTTTAATTTGTGTTAAATGGATCTTCTGTATTACCCATATGTCAATAATAATCATATTAGACGGATCTTCTGCACCCATATTATGTCAATGAATATTATGGTGCATGTAAGCTGTATTTTTTGTGGGGAGTGTGTGGGTGTGTGCTGTGTTGTATGTGGTGGAGCTGGGTGTATGTAGATGCAGTGTGGGGTGGTCCTTCACTAGGTGGATCGACGACTTAGTCAAAACCGTGGAAAGCTGATGGATGCAGCAGAAAAGTGGCCGCTTAAAGTTGTGCTCTATGGGGTAGGCCTATGTACAGCAGTAGACGTCTTCAGGCTGATTATAATGAGCTGTAATATTAATATCTGACATGAAACGTATTACTTAGCTCGAAATAGAAGTCTAATATAGGTTAACTACTTAAGTGTCTGTGAAAACCATACGTTCAATTGCATAGCCAAATGGAAGATTCAGTCCATTGTATCGTATCGTGTGTTTACACAAACTAGGGCTGCTGTTATTGTTGAAGATGCCTCGAGTTTCCCTTTATGTTTCAAGTGTCAATTCATCTTTTATTTGCCGCTGTCCACTGCCAAATTGATATGGAATCTGACTCCATGTTACTGAAGATGTTGTCATACGCTGCGTGTGTTCGTGTCAAAGACAGAAATTAATTAAATATTTTAACTGAGCCGCAGATAATTTAATGCCGAGATCATCACGATAAAAGTCGCGGTCAATAAAAATACAGTGCTAATACCATGTATATGAAATATAACTACGTTTATCGGGAAGAGATGTATAAGTAATAAGTCTACAATTTTGTACTTTGTAAAATATAGGTAAGTATTCGTTACCACCAATACCAAAGTTTCTTACGTTCTGGCTTTTGAGCCATTTGAAGAGTAGTATTGAAAGCTGGTGGCGTTTTTTTGCTCCTTTTTACCTCAAATCTTTTATGTTCATATTTCAACGTTTAATTGAATGGACTTCACAAAAGTAGAATCAGCGAGAGCCAGAACCCAGCCACATCACTCTCTCTCTCCCCTTCTGTTTCTATGGTTCGTCGATTGCACTGGTGCAGTCGATCTTGTAAAATACAATGATTTTTTATTGTATATACATATCAAATTACTTAGAAATGCTTTTAACATTAAAAGGCTACAAAGAAAGAGGACGCAACTGCAACTAATCTCATTTTGCAAAGGCACAAAGTAATAATTGTACTATAACTTGTATGTAACGGCTAATAAATGGACACGATCCAGTAATTGCTTTATTGCATGACCGTTCAGTACCATTAGTTGGATGAAATAGTGTGCTACACTTTATTGGTTCAGTTATAGTGTTTGCTAATGATTTTTGAATAAAACATAGAATAGCAAATGAAATTCTCAGTCGCAGAATGCCTTCACAAAACATTATTGTTGTATTCCTTCCATTTGTCCCACTCTTATGATAGTAGATTATTGTCCACCCAGAAAATCACTCAATAAATCAGAACCAAAATAAATCGTGACCTCAAGCAAGTTCATCATAAATCCATACCCGAGAGAGCGTTCGGTGAGTCAACACATCCAAATTATGCCTCGTAGGTATAGTTTTTTTTTTATGAGAATGTATGACGTCACTAGTGAGTCGTTCACCTGATGTTAAGCGACACGGCCGCCCATAACAGATAGACTCGGCTGCTAATAAATTCGTAATTACGTCGCGTAATTACAGTAAATATTCTTATACAATTTTGTTCTTCATCTTTTCGTTTAACTCAGGCCTGTTTTCAGAATTTTGATTCCGCTTAAAGGCTTCCAACTTGGCTTAATAACTATTTTCTTATAACACCAACCGAGACCGAATAGTTTAACATGGCCTCTGAAGGCCAGTAGCGCTCAGTTGTGAATAGCAATTTTTATAGCAGTCATCTCATCTAAGCAGTGACAGCAGCGAACGCTGCTTAACTTTACCGATCGGCTTAAAACAGCTAGCCAAGCTATAGAGGTGTAGCTAGGTATGTAGAGTTAACTACCTACATCAAAGCAGTAAAGTTTAGATTTGCAGCTAGTCAGGAGTGCCTAATCTAGTTAGGTATTGGATTCCTAAACTTGATTTATTATCCGATGTGGAGCTGTGGAGTCAGGTAAGGGTGTGAGCTAGGATTTTGGCCTGTTTTATTCATTCCTTTTGGCTGGGATCCTACTATAAGTTTGATACTTTTCAATTTACAAACGGTCGAATAAATACTAAGAACACCCTTGCGAAAAAAAAGTCCTGCTTCTGAATCTTTCTTAACTGCATCTATACTTACTCGATAATTAGACTAGGTGGAAGGACTTTTCTGCAAAGTTCATCTAGGTAGGTACCACCGCTTTGCCAGTTATTCTGCCGCCAAGCAGTAGTGTGCAAGCACTACTGTGTTCCGGTTTGAAGGGTATTGTAGCTAGTGAAATTAAATGACTGAGACTGAGACTTTATGACCTGATTACACAGTGTAATAATCTGATTACTAGACTGTGTGATGTCTCAGGATGACGTGCGCAGTGCAGTGTCACACGATACTTTATTATTTGAAAGTTCCGAGTGACACTGCAACTGTTATGGGCGGTCGTATTGCTTAACATCAGGTGAACGACCAGCACATCACGTCATTCATTCTCATAAAAAAAAAATTAGGTACTTCATAAAGCTCACATTACATTGGCGATAACGCCCTCAAAATATCCACCAAAATCATCATGACCGCGACCGAGTTAATCGTCCCCATTTACAGCAAACCTCTGGGCTAAGACTCCCTATCCATCTAGCGAAACCACAAGTCCGTGAGCTCAGTACAAAAACCTCACCCATTTATCACGCGCCCTCGAGAACAAATGGTAGAGTCCAGTTCCAACCTGCGCCTGATGGATTGTGTAAATATATAAACTTTTGGAACAAGGATTTTGCTTTAGCGGTACTCGTTTCAAGGATGCAGAATGAAGTCAGAAGTTAGTTTCGGTGTTGTTTGGTTTGGTCTAGACTAAATGTCCCTAGGTTCCTGAGCTTATCTGCAGCAATGCAACGAAAGAAACATCATTCCGATTTTGAAAAATTTTACAGTAACTTATATAAATTAATAAATGAAATAAAAATGTTTATTTGAGGTTAATCACCTATAGAGCACACAAGCTGCGCATTGAAACTGTCAAATTCATTTTATTATGTTTATATTGGTTGCAATCAAGTTGCATGATTTGGTTGCTGTTCTCTAAGGATCAGGGGCCTGCAACATCTTAGTGCGCTCCAATCAGTAATCATTATGTAGGAATTCGTTTTAGGGCTTTTGCTAACTGCGAGGCGATGTTAAAGCGATTATGGTTTTTTTGAATAACCTTCGCTGAATTTCTTCTGAAAAGGACGTATAAAAATGGTTTAGATATCCAACTTGACCTCGGAAAAGAAACTGCGCTAGTTCGCTTTATCCTATGAGCTGGGTTAGCACGAATTTGAGAGTAACGAAATTCTAGTCTGTGGCACGGAAGGTAGACACAATTGTCCTTCTCCGTTTTATGTCACTTTCTTCATATTTGCTTACTTGTCAAGTGGAGTAAAACAGGGGAAAGACAAATTTGTCTACCGCCCGTGCTAGCCCAGCAGTTTAGAGAATAAAGTTAGCATAGACTATTATGCTATAGGCCTGTAGATTGTGCAGAGATAAGATGCGAATAAAAATAGGCTTGGCAACCATTCCAATCCACTATTACAATACAGGAAGTACATTTTTCAACGTACATTTTAAATATCGCGTGACACAAAACAACAATATTTCATCAATTTTTTTACAAAAATACATCACATAAATTGCGAGAACAATTTATTACCCACCTTTTTGTATTCCCTAAATACATAGTTTGCTACATTTAGTTTCATACGAACTTTTCTGCAGCAATGAAACATTATGTAAATTGAGATACCTACCTCTCCTTATATCATGGAGGGTTCTCGACTGTATTATTTATAGCGCGTAAGGTTTTATTTTATTTGGTACTGGTTTTTAATAGTAACGTTTGCGTTGGTTTTATAATTTGAGAACATGAATTAATGTTAATTCTGAAGCGGTCTAATCTCTCTTCATCGTCAGCCCGAATACGTCCACTCCTATCCTATAGAAAGCTACTTTGTGCGACTGGTTGTCTCCTGGATCCATCGCCGCGGGGAGCGGGTAGATGCATGAGGTTTTGACCACGTCGTCGGTCTACCTAGTAGGAGTCTGGGCTACGCCGCGTCTTCTGGTTCGTGGTCGTCACTCAAGAACCTTTCTTCCCTATCGGTTGTCAGTTCTACGAGCGATGTGGTCTGCCCACTGCCACTTCAACCTATCTAATGTCTTATCATCATCATCATCATCATCATCATCATCATCATCATCATCAACAGCCTGAAGACGTCTACTGCTGAACATAGCTCATCCACGGAGCGCCACTTTAAGCGGCTGCTCGCCGCCAAATTCATAACAATAATTATTTTTTTAAGAAATGAGTTAAGAAAATTATATATTACAAACTGACTACAACTGCAGCCCGTTTATTCACGGGCTCAAAATTGATAACTTTCATAATTAAAAACTGCGATGCATTCAAAAAAGTACCCACTCCATTAAGTTAAACGTACTAGCCCAAGTTGCAGGCAGCCATTGTGAAAAATAGCTTTAAAGTGGCACTCACTGTACCCGAACATATTCTGAACTGGGCCTCTAGACAAAGTCACATTCCATTAGCGATATCGCTAATCGCTAAGTTAAAAATGTAAGGGAATGATCACGTGACATATCGATAGCTTATGTCAAATAATGTATGTTAAACCGGGTGAGGGAAGCTTTTTTTTATATGAAATTGTCATTTGCCCAAATCCATTCCCACTGCGGGGAAAATAGCTTGAAGCAAGAAAGAGTGTGGTTCATAATTATTATTCACCTTTTGAGATTCTTGATACGTGATTCTTGAAAACGTGTCGCATTCAGTGGGTAACATCTAGTGCGTTGTTTTCGCTCCAAAAGAATGTAAACATAATTAAAATTCCCCCAGGCTAGGGTAGTTCGGTCTTGAGGCGCGTGATAAAAAGTTCACTAAAATGTAAACACGTTTGGTACGCGTAAAAATATTTTTATACCTGGCAGTGATGAGCTCGGCTCATTTTACAGGTAAAGTTAAAATTGGTAAGTTTTTATGTTTTGGAAACCTTGAATTATGCAAGTGTCTTGAACCTTTTTGGTCGAGATTTCACGACGTGTGTTTTCTTATATCTTATTTATTGATAATACCTGAAACTATTAGTATAGTGTTCTGGGAATAAGGAGATGTGGGCTAGACAAACTTACATTTTTAAAACAATTCCTGCGACGAAGTCAAGGCTAATGAAACATAATCAGCCTTACTTATGAACTTATGTTAAATCTAATCTGAGTAAAAATATATATACCTACGAAATTCCGCTCATTTTTTTGCAATTAGAGTGTTATGGAGGAGACCACTGGCAATAGCTTTTAAGGTACTTTTCTGTTAATAAAACCATGGGCTTTGTATGTTCTGTGGTATCAGCAATTCAACGGGGAAATGCTGCTACGCTGCCTATTTTACTGGGCTGGAGCATTTGGACTGTCTGGTCATCGCGGCTATTATATTGTCCAAATGTTTTTCTAGTTGGTAGTGTAGCTAGTAGCATTTAAAGGTAGTTGGTATTAATGTAGTGGTTTTGTATGTGTTTGATGTCTCTCCTCAGCTGATGAAGGTTACATCTTCATTAAACAGAATGTGTCAAACTCTGTACTTTTAAGTGATTAAAGTCGACTAACTCTCCTTTAAGTTGAAGTTTTTAATTTGACCATTATTGTCACATTCATATTACAACACATCATAAGCCGAAAGCAGTCCATGCACTTTTCAAAAGAAGCCTCCCTCGTTTAACGTCACTATGGACGCTCACCGTAGGAGGGAATCCCCATGCCATCGACCACGCTTGGCAGGTGGCTTGGTGATCGCAGAAGGTTTTAATGTACCTACCGAATTTATTATTTGGTGTGTGCAATAAAGAGTTTATCTATCTATCTATCTATCTATCTACCGACGAAAATGCTGTTGTCCATTCCGTGGATATTCCCTTTGCCAGCTCTTACGTCACCCTTGGGAAGTTATGGGATAGTCCTATTTTCAAACCGGAGCTACTGGTAACTCACTCGATGGCAAATAACGAAGTCGATGAGTATGCTTGGCAAAGACTATAATAAGACACACCGGTTCATTCAACCGTCATTTCGCTTAAACTTTTTTGCGTTCTAAAGTCCCATAGAAACCCCATAGATACGCGCACGCCATGATTAGCTCCTCCACATAAATACACGATTTAAAAAGGGTTTATCGTAAATCGAAGCGCGAAAAAGTAGGCAATGTTATGTTTTATGGTTGGTGCGGATTCCATGATGGTTTTTGGTACTTATGCGTTCGCATTTTATGTCTGTACTGACGGTTTCATGTGGTTCATATACAAGCTTTTTTATATAGGTGTAAAAATATGAAGAAAGATGAGTTTATTTGCCCGTGTTTTAGAACAAGATGAGTGAGTTTATCGACTTTTGCATCGTTGAAGCTTCGTCTATGTTAGGTAAGAATGAATGTGCCTAATTTTTAATCGCCATCCATTCTTAATTTAAATGTGAAAACAAATCTGTTTTATGTTATAGTTATTTGTTTTCATGACTAATGACACAGCTAAATCAATTTGTTTCAAATTTTGCACAGAAAATGGTCCGTGCTAACGAAATAAATCCATTGAAACTTATTCAATGACAAGGTTTAAAACTATGCCATTTTAATTCTGGTTTAAGGATTCAGACTGAAAAACTTTATTACAACCGGTTGAGCTCTTGATGAATAGATAATGTTTAACTTTTTTGTATAATAAATAGAAAAGTTCAAAGAAATTGTATTTCTTTAAACCTCGCGAGATCAATGTTTTGGCAATGTCTTATACCTTCGCAATTTCACTAATCTGTTCTTTGAACCCTTCCTGGTGCTCCCTGGAGGAGGCCTATGTTTAGGGGCGGACGTCTTCAGGCTGTTAATGATGATGATGATGATGATGATGATTCTTCGAACTATATATTCTTACGAACGTTAGTTAAAATTGTTTTACATCAAACCGGTCGCGAAAAATCTCTCAGTCTCGTCAGTATTTCAACAGCCTATTAAAACATGTGCTTAATAATAAAGAGACTGTTTTAAACTTACGTGACTCAGTTGTACCTCATTATGTAGACGCAGTTTATTTGAGTTCATGCGAGAGTTATATTACTTACTGAAAATGTGTATTAAAAATATTAGAATAAAATGATTTTACTAAACTTTCAGTACATTTTTAATAGTACTTACGGGATATTTACCGTAATCATTTTTGAGTTCCCGATGTTTCGGTACAGTTACATGCACCATGTTCACGGGTAGACTGAAGATGCGGGTGGATGATAAAAAGTTCGAAATGTTAGGAGCAGACATAACGGTCTACCCTCTTTCTTAGTCTTTTACTACGGGTGCCATTGGCATTCGAACTAAACTTTTAGTTACTCAAAATCAGCCCAGTAGACTCCTCATTGTATTAAATAATTAATTTTATTATAATTTACATTTTCTGTTTCAGGTAACGTGTAGTGCGTTGATAAAAAAACACCCATATACCACTAAATAAACTGTAAGTACAAATAGTTTAATTTATTATATCTCTATTTATTATGTCTCAGCTAATGTGCCCTGTGTACTGGAGCCGCCGGGGCTTAGTAGGTCCGACGGCAAGAGACCGGATGGCTTGACATTAGTGCCGTGGAAAGGTGGCAAATGCCTTGTATGGGATGCCACCTGCGTCAACACGGTTGCTGCTAGCCATCTGGTCCGTACCGCCCTCCCTCCGGCAGCGGCGGCGGAAGAGGCTGCTTGCAAGAAACGGCTGAAATACGCAGCGATGGAATCCCACTATTATTTTGTGCCCATCGCTGTGGAGACCATGGGCAGCTGGGGGGCTGAAGCGAAGAACTTGGTGGCCGAGCTAGGGCGTAGAATGACCGAGAGGTCGGGTGACTCCCGCTCCGGTGCGTTTCTGGTGCAAAGGTTGGCCATTGCCATCCAGCGCGGCAATGCAGCAAGCGTTATGGGCACCTTTGCACCGGGAACAATAAGGGGTGGGTTAGTGGAGTAGCCTGATGTGTGTTGTGTGACGTTTTAGCATAATTATTTGGCAATTGTTGTAATTTGAGTTATTAGTAAGTTGACATGTTTTATAGTTTATATCTCTCATTACACTGGTGGGTTACAAGGATTGCGCGGGTCGTCAGTAAAATAGTTCCAATTTCAAAGAAACGTAAATTTTTATCGTTAGTGACTATGACGCAAATCCAATGATGTAAGCCAATATTTGCCTTTTGCCTTTATTGGTTCCCTTTCCAAGAGGTCTGATGGTACAACCTACACAAAATTGCTTAATTAACTTAATTTCCCCTTAATTAACTCGGAAATAGCCGATGAATGATTATAGAACGTACCTTTAAAGGTATCGCGCTGACTTCGCTTAATTTGAAGAATCTTTGATCTGCTAAAAAGCTCTTAAACCACTTGTGGTAAGAAAGTTGATTTGCATTTTTTAAGAAAAAAGCTGACTTTTGTTAAATATTTTAATTTTAAAAAAGAGTAGAAAACGCTGGAATACGAATTTTGTAATCCGTAGACCCGTAGCTCGTAAAAGCGTAGCGACGTAGCAAATCACTGTAGCTTCGTAGCACCGTAGCACAACAACGAACCTATGCGCAGCAAAAACAAAAACCGGCCGAAGTTCGAGTCGGACTCGCGCACGAAGGGTTTTGTAACATCTATAAAAACGACCAAAAACTCACGTTTATTGTATTGGAGCCTCTTAAAATATTTATATCATTCTGTTTTTTAGTATTTTTTGTTATAGCGGCAACATAAATACTTTCATCATCAGTGAAAATTACGGTTCATAAGATACAGCTTGGTGACAGACAGACAACAGACGGACGGGCAGCTCTTAGTAATAGGGTCCGTTTTGCCCTTTGGGTACGTAACCTTAAAGTCACAGCTCATTAGAACCACCCAGCACCCACTCCGCACTGCCTCGCCTCCTGCGGCTAGTATTCTTTTTATTTGACCTGTAAATTATTTTTTACCAATAAATTTTGTATTCTGTATTCTGTATGGACTTGTATGGATATGCGCTCACTATATCAAGGGCTTACGACCGACGCGATCCGGTGACGCTACAGAGTTGATATAGTGAGCGCATATCCATACAAGTCCATATTTTATAAAGAATACTAGGCGAGGGGGTGCGTAGTGGGTGCCGAGTGGTTCTAACCTTTAAAAATATACACGGTGGCATCCGGTCTCATAGAGGTCGACGAACAAAATAATTCTACAAAATGTTGCAGCTTTGAAAACCGACAAATTGACGAGCCACATCGAACCGTACTAAAATTAAAATCGCCTAACTACCAATCAAACTTCGGCCGTTGTAGATAAAGCCATTTTACCTGGAAATAACTGCATCTAGATGGGGCACGGAACGGAAACTTTCTAAATCGTTGCGGGGTTGAAAAATAATCTGATATCGCTCGTAAACAGTGAAACATTCGGACCGTAGCGGTCTATTCGGTGTATATTACGAGTTCAAAGGTTTGCAACTATTTTGTTTGTATTGATTCTAAGGTGAGGATGAAAATTTCAAGAATGGCCGAATCAGGAAAAAGTGAACCAGTTAAACAGTGGACAACTTTAGAAATGGACAATATTAGGAAGTGGGCCAAATTGACCGGAGGGAAGTAATTCTGCATTTTGTAATCGAATTAGGAACAAATGAAGATCTAAAATTTAGGTAGTGTTAGAAGGGATATCGATTAAATAGCTTTTCTTTACAAGGTTTTTAATAAATAAATATGTTATAAAAATTTCTGGAAATTTTACACATCACCCTCAGCACCAACTAGACAAAACAACAACCAATAAAAACATTGCGAAAAGTTCATTACAAAAATACTCATCCTAGGTGGGAATCGAACCCTCGGTATTTAGTGCAGAAGGCATAGCTACTACCAACTGAGCTGCGAGAACACTCGAGGCTGCGTTGAAATAAGGAGTAGGTATGAACCTGCCACCACTGTTTATTTCATACTTGTAGAGTCATAAATCGCGAATTCGAGCACCGAACATAAAAGTGATACATTTATTTTTCTTTTCCACGGATCTCTAATCATGAACCACAATTTCGACGCTTCCAAATTCGAAACTTAAGTGGTTTCGTGACTACAGATTATAAAAACCACCGTAGAATCTAATCCGATGCGGCTTGTGTGAACAAAAGAAAATAAGAATGTTCAAATACTGGAATCCGAATTTCTTTATATCGATACATTATATTTGTGTTGTTTTACATAGCTCAAAAGGACCGTCAGCGCCCAAAACTAATGATACGGGCGGGTGGGCTAACAATGGGTTCTAGTATTTTTCAATTTTGAGCGCGTTGCCTAAAACGAAAGATGCCACTGCAGCATATTGCCTAAAACGCGAATCGATGTAGAAGCAGATTGCCTAACCGTCGATGCCTAAACTTCGTAATTGCCTAATAAGGTGATTGCCTGAAAATCAAATGCAGCACTTTGACACTGATGCCAACATTATGCTCATTTTGTTGGAAGCTCTTTCCTCGTCTGTCAATACCAATCTGAATCCTTTACAGCTTATGTAAAGCTTATGTAACATACACATTTTCTGAATGTAGAAACTTGAGTTTTATCATGCTGATATATTTAGGTGTAACCGTTTTTTTTTGAAAATCGAATAGCGACACCTATTAAGGGTTTTTATTTTCAAAAACGGTTATAGAACGCTCAAACACTTGGTATATTATTATATACACGCCTATACACTGTATCTGGTAGTTAAAGCAGCTTTACAATGCTGTTTTATAAGTATTAAAACATAATCCACATGTTACACGATTTAAAGGGAAATACGTCAAATGCACGCCGACGAAAGCGGCTTAAGATCGCGATAAGCTTAGTTTGTAAGAGATAAGTCGCATACGTACTACATATTTATATCGTGAATATGTGAAACATATTAGGTACCTACATCTTGACTGGATTTCGTTGGGTAAGTGGAGATTGTTATTTTTTTTAAAGAGTTATTTAAATTCATTTTAAGTGACTTTAAATGAATTTAATAGGGTTTGAACCCTTCTGTTATGGTTATGGTGATAAACTGACAGAAATAGTGAAGATATTGCTAAATAGTTTCTAAATTTTACTATAAGTATTTTGTTTAGTTTAGTACGTAGGTTTTAGTAAGTAATCAATGTAAAACTGTCTGAATAAAGGACTTATTATTATTATTATAAGGTTATGTTTCTTTTGGTAAATAAAATATTTTGTATTTGTGATTTTTATAGCAGTGTCACCTGAACAGCGTATACATACACATGGCATCAGATGATCGGACATGAGACCACTTCTCACGGTAGCTTAGGTAAAGCATATCCCGGCTTAAGGGGTAGATGGATGCGCGTTCAATCCCCGCTTGTGATTCTAATTTTTCCTTTACAAATTTATCTGTATTTTGTATAACTCATACCATTTAGGCAAACAACTGTTGTACTAAGTTGTTTCTAGGCTTTACATTTTTGCGAATATAATGGTTTAAAACATTGCTTAAAAACTGCGATTTCCTCTTTTTTGCATGTTACGTAACAGTACACCGGCCTTTTTATATTGTCTCATTGCGTATCTTTACGTGTTATGATTATTTTTTTCAATATAATAATACCAAAATAAAAACGTTTATCGTGTTGGGATGCCATGCAGGCCAAGTCACGGTATAAAAACAGTGCCCCTACAATGTAAAACATACGTGCCTTTGCATAAATACTCTCTAGTTTTTCACGTTGCTTTTCTGACATATATTTAACATTGTCGCATATTGTAACCTATTTGCTGGGTAAATGATGGAGGAGAATTACTATACCTAAACAAGTAGGTAGTGTTTTTATATTGCATTTATTTGCTGGTTTCATTAAACAAACAAAATTATTAGCATTTACATTTAAAAAGAAAAAAGTATGTTAGCGTGTATTAATGATAAATAACTTTATTATCGACTAGAACTCGGTTGGTAGCTCTGCTTCCTGAACTTAGTTCAGCGGGATGATCACGGAACTTTGATTGAAATGCAACGAAAAATTTCATTCCGTTTTTGAAAATTTCATAGTAACCGAAAGCGTTACTATTGGTTGCAATCAAGTTACATGATCGCCTAGCTGATATCAGGCGTATGTTTCTTTATCGCAATCAAAAAAGAACTCCGGGACTTTTATTCACACTTCGAATCACATGACCTAAAAACTCCGGCGTACCACCTTGCTCTAACATTTTGTTGAAAAGAAAACAACCGCCGCAATGACATTTCAAACTTTGCCCCAAATTAACCCAAACGACATAATTACGGCCACAAAGACAGCATTGCCGCAGCGAAGCGCATAACTCATTAACTTCATTAGTCGCCGGCACAATCGTTTAAGGCCGTACCACGTCGTATTACCGCGTAATTCGACATAAATCCCAACAGTGGCGTTAGCGTACGTTTTGCCAACTTCGTTTGTTATCTATTGCGCTGTCCAGTCGTTTGATTTTCATCGGATAATTCAAATACTCAAATACTCATTGATATAGTTTGCTTACAAAAAAGATGCCGTTTGGGCTTTATAACTTTACTGGACACCCGAAAAAGCATCACGAATTTCAAGCATTTTTTTGTTGTACTGTAATGCCGAAAGATATCGAAATATACAATGATTAAAATATGTAATACGCCGACTGCCGCACACATGAACGGAAAGGAAAAAAATTGTATCATTACTGATACAAATGCTTATTCTTCTTTACAAAATAGAACTGATTATATTTATTTCAGTGGTGTAAATTCTGTGTACATATTTGTTAAAGCTAAACTAATAATACTTGCAGCACCAAAATATTTTATTTATATTTTCCCTTTATAAGTAGAGTACAGTTTTAATACTGTGTATGTGTTTTTCTTTTAGATTTTTACAATATTTTCCACATAATACATAGAGCATGGTTACCCCAACATCAACCAGCCGTCATATTAGCGTTTTGCGTACGAAGCGCAATGAAATTAGTTGCAGCTAACATATAAATGGCAAGTGACCGACATTGCGGCTTACGTGTTAATATCGCAAGGGAAATGCTGGCTGGAATAAAATGCTTTTGTTTTTTTTTTTTTATTTTTAGGTCAAATATTTATAAACTGTGTTTTTAGTTTTTGTTTACGGTTTTTGTAGAGAATTAGGACGGTATTTTTGCACAAAAATTAAGCGCAAATATTTGTTCCGTGTCCGGGTGTTTGGGACCAAATGGTCCCCGTAGCTTTGGGTCCCTAGTAAGATATTTACCTACAGAGAGTTGTAATTAGATTCTGATATCTATTATAATGCTTGTGATGGTAGGCCGTTGTTATTATTATTGATTAAAATGGGCATTAGGTAACTGATTATGCAGCATTATCGATATCGACCTTGACCCAATTAAATACTTGGAAAACTACGAGCCAGCTGCTCAGTAGATTAATAAATTAGTTTCTTTTTCGTTGACTTCTTATAAATGCTGTGCTCTGTGCTACGTGCCAACGTTTCTTGAGAACAGTTGTGTTACGGCCTGTTAAAATGAATTATCTTGCAAATTACTGTATTGCTGCTAATCTTTATCAATTCCTTGTTTTAGTAGCTTTTTGTACCCTCTGTAACATAAGACGTCACTACCTAAGTACCTAGTGAAGGGCCGGCCGGCCTAAATGGCGTTTTTTTTTCGGTTCGTGGTCGGCACATGTCTTTGTCTGATTATCTAGTGTCCATAAAGAAATAACGTGAATGTGAGCAATGAATCCAGCTTCTTCATTGACATGTTGTGGTACCTGAAACCTAAACAAAATTTCTCACCAAATGTTAACCGTACGGCTGTTCTAACTCCAAAAGCCAATTTACAAACAAAAATTTCGTTTGTTCGTATGTAGCGTAACAAAGGCAAACTTGTGTAATAAAATTTACATGTCTCATAAAGCGGAACGTGAATGAAGAAGATGTATGGAGTCTACTTGTAAACACTCGAGACGATCAAAACATTCTCGTTTCGAATGACTTTGCATTCAATCCCACCGATAACGGCAACTGGAGTTACAGTATACTTGTAAACAGTAGCAAAGCTTTCGCAAATTTTGGAGTCTGATACCGTTTTTTTTTCTTTTATGCGAATGTATGACGTGACGAGCTAGTCGTTCACCTGATGTTAAGCGACACGGCCACCCATAACAGTTGCAGTGTCACTCGAAACTTTAAAATAATAAAGTTTTGCGTGACACTGCACTGCGCACGTCATCCTGAACATCACGCAGTCTAGTAATCAGATTACTACACTGTTTAATCAGGTCATAAAGTCTCATTTGCTCAGTAATTTCACTAGCTAAAATGCCCTTCAAAACAGAACACAGTAGTGCTGGCACACCACTGCTTGGTGGCAGAATAACTGGCAGAGCGGTGGTACCTACATAGACGAACTTTGCAGAAAATTCCTACCACCTAGTTATGAAGGATTTCGTATTTTTCAGACTAATAGAGCCTGACGATGATACCACCATATTGGATTCTCGTATTGAAAGCACATTTTATTTTATTTTCAATCTTTCGCATTCGCATTTGGATATTTCGTTATACAGGATGTAATTTAATTCATTAGCATAAATTGAGCCCATGATGATACATCATTTATAGATTATTATTAAAGAGTAAAGAGAGTGAAAGAAATAATTTTTATTGAAAATTATGAAGATTTTCGCGGTGCCTAACGCAGTTGGCACGGATGATTTTGATACATTTAAACGTTTTTATACCTTGTATGTACTAATTAAAAACAGTACTTCATTATTTGAATTAAATTTTGTATTGTAGCATTTGATTAAGTGAGTTATTCCATTTTTTGGAGTTATTATTATTACCAAACCAATGTGTTAGAAATCAAAAATTTTGGTCCACACGTGACCGGTATCAGGAGTAGATACCTAGTTTCAAAGGATGCCAATGAATTCAATTACACCCGGTATTTTAACCATACATTGGAAGCGTTTTCCATGAAAAGTCGGTGTTGAAGGTTTCAAATGATAGAATCAATCTCAAAATACCCTAGCATTCGTTATACAGTTAGAAATATTACCTACCTACATCATAATATCCTATTGATTATCAAAAGTTTAATGTTCATAAATTATAAAGATAGAAATGATCATATTATTATCACACCCGCATTTCATATTAGTTAAGGTTGGTGCCTATGGCATAGAAACATGCTTGGCTTAAGTCAAAAAGATCAAGCTAAGACACTGTCCAAACAAACAATAAAACCGGGTACGTCAGTTTTCATATTTTTCCTCGTGAGATGAAATATCGTCTGCACCTACAAACAAGACGTTTAACAAATTGCTAGTATAATGCGGACAAATCGATACACCGCTTTGTTGGAATGGAGGTGGCTTTTCATGAAACTGCAACCCGTTTTAGGAGAGTTATATTTTGTTACCTGCAATGGTTTTATTTTGTCCTTCCAACTCTATGTTTATCCTTTACTTCAAAGAAAATTAATCTTCGGTACGCTAGTAATTTGTCTTTGGTATTGAGATAATTCTATTATTATTAACTAAACAGCGGTCGTGTCCATTAGATGGATACTTATGTACTTTTTTCGTAGTAATATTACCAGCGATTCAACATTCAAAAAAGTAAAAATCATTCAAATAATCCCAAAGAAAAGAACTATGGGCACGTAACAATCTTCAACTAACGATAGTCTAAATCTAAAGCTCTAGAAAAACAGATCATTATCAAGTCTAGACAGATCTTTCTCATCGTGAAATTAAATAAGAATAATTTAAAAGGTCAACTTGCGTAGAATTGAGTTATTAAATAAAGTTTTCTTTAGAAACCGCAGCGATTGCTTTGTATCAGACTGAAACTGACGCTTCGCATCGAGGGGCGTAGCGCATTTCTTTTTTCGTGTTCTTTGGTATAAGTAGCTATTACGTTTTTAATAGTACTTACGTGATTAGAATCATATTTTTGTTTTTTTTTTATTTTGTTTTTTTTTATTTATTTTTTTCATTTTCTTTTTTAGTTTAAAACAGTATTTTAAGTAGTTATTATCATTAACCCAATGGTTCATTCATAATGTATTCATCTAGTAATAAAGCATACATTTTAATCATGAAATTGTAAACTCCGTCATGTATAATAAGCAAGTGACCGTTGGTGTTACAATTTTGAAGGCTTCTAGTTTGGCTACTTGGCTTAATGACTAGTGTTTTAAGAGAGACTAACGGCTTAAGGCGCTGAATGCTCCCAAATCGACTATTTTGAACGTGATTATCTCAAAACGTATACCATTTACAGGATTGAAAAAAATTCACGTTAATACTGGTCACATCTTCTTTCCATCTGCCGAAACCGAAACACGTTTACGAAACGTTTCCTCTATAGAAAAAAATTGTGAAGTGACCTCTAAAAAATCATTCAAACGTCCTAAAATGTTACATTATTGTTAGTAAAGCCTTTTTGATAAACGTGTTTTTAAATAATTTATGTTCTCTGCCACTTTTTGATACCTGCCTTTGTACGTCATCTTTTGATTAGAAAACTTTACAGCATTTACATGGTTGTTTTACTATTTATCTTTGAATTCTCTTTACTATTATTTACAAGTTATAATAGCCGCCACTTCCACACTCTGCTGCGAGGGCCGTAACCCTAACATTGGTTACGGGCCCAGGACGAAAGGCGAAAATTATAGCATTGTAGTAAGTGTCATTGCTGAAAAATATTATGATAAAAGATTGTGCTGAAGAAAACATTGAGAGCTGAGGTAATTTTGCCGAGCGGTTAAAATGGCAACAACGAGGATGATTGAAGTTTTAACCAGAGAAAATTACGAGAGCTGGCGAGTACAAGCAGAGGCTTTACTGATAAAAAATGATGCATTTGGGTATGTGGATGGTAGTAAACAAAAACCAACCGAGGAGAGAGCAGCGCAGACATGGATTGTTGGAGATTCCAAGGCGCGAGCTGACTTAATCCTGAGTATGTCTCCTGGTGAGTTACGGCATGTAAGAGGGTGCAAAACGTCCAGAGAGGTATGGTTAAAGCTAGAATCCATTTATGCATCAAAAGGGCCAGCGAAAAAGGCTACTTTGTTGAAAAGGTTGACGATGATGAAATTCACCGAACCTGGCGACTTCCATGAACATATTTCAACATTTTTTGATATCAAGAATAAATTGAGTGCAATGGATGTAGAGATTCATGATGACCTATTTTCGATAATCACTCTTATATAAAATTAAATACCCAGGAGATAGTGACTGACTGACTGACTGATGATGATTGACATAATTGTTCCCGGCCCTGTGGAGGTGGTCCGTCAAAAGTGAGTATGAGGCTGTATAGAGATCGGTCACGTGACCCCGGGAAAAATCTGACATTACCAGAAAGTCGTCTCCGAGATGGAACAGGTCAACGGTTCTCGGAAACTATGGGTCGGATGGGTGTCCCGTCTTAACTAAAGTTGGAGTAGACCCTGGGATGTTTACAGAGAAATAAAAAAAAATGGGGTTGCCATACAAAAAAATAAAAATCCCATACAAAATGGAAACGCTTATAAATCGAAAACGGTAAGAGGTAGGTGGGGTGTGCTCAGCCAAATGTCATAGGGAATGATGGGGGCTGTCAGTTGGTTGTCATGAAAATCCAAGATGGCGGATTCAAAATGGCGGCCATTTTGAAAGTTGGTCCGATCGGGGTGATTTTTTGCAAAGGGGGGTTTTCGGGGCCGTAGATTCGATATTTGAAAAAATATTTTGGATTCCGCCATTTTTAAAGATGGCTGCCATACAATTTTTTTTTTCCATTTTTGACGGATAGTTTCTCGATGCCTATGGAAAATTTTGACCACTTTTATGGACTTTCGTGTCAAGGTGTACCAGGTGTTTTTAGAAATGGTCACGACTTGGTTTTTCGACCTTCCGTCGTTGGGACGGTCAACGTCCTGGCTAAACGATACGAGATGGGTCATGTGCGTTTTAAGGAATGTCATAGCAAACCCTGGGACGATTTTAGAGCTGTCAAAAAAAAATCAAAATGGCGGAAAAAAAAATCCGTCATACAAATTTTAACCGCAAATGACGGCGAAACTACGTCACTTTAGTATAAAGAGCTCAAACTAATATTGTTTCGAGGCTGGCGGGAAAGATCGGCAAAAAATTTTTTTTTCAAAATGGCGGAAATTTCGGTCATTGCTGAAAAAAAAGTTTAACCGATCCGGATGAAAATCGATATCTGGGGGTCCCCGGGGATGCTGATCAACATTCTGTAATCAAATTTTGACATTTGTGATTTTTCAATGGTGCTGCCATACAAAGGTACTTTTATCGAAATACCAACTTTGCTTTTTTGCGCCTCCTTTACGAGAGCTTTAGAAATGTCGGTCCTGGGGATCCAGTATAGATGTTGTAAGGGTCAAAATGCAATAACAGCGAAATTGATATTTTTCAAGATGGCGGCTGTAGACGTACCGACTCATGGTAAAAGTTATCCGATCCGGATGAAAATCGATATCTAAGACTCCCCCTAGATACTTAGCAAGAATATGGGGAAAAAAATTTTGATTCCGCCATTTTGAAAAATTTCATTCATTTTACCGAACTTTTTTATGGATCTCCAATCCGTATGAAACTTGATATCTGAGTGTCCCCAAGGATACTGATTAACATGCTTTAGCTTCTTTTAGACATCCACCGTTTTTCAAAATGGCTGCCATACATATTTTCAAAACCACCAATGCGACGACGAGCGAAGCGAGGAGGAGCTTCAAACTACCTATCGCGACGACGAGCGAAGCGAGGAGGAGCTTCAAACTACCTAACGCGACGACGAGCGAAGCGAGGAGGAGCTTCAAACTACCTACCGCGACGACGAGCGAAGCGAGGAGGAGCTTCAAACTACCTACCGCGACGACGAGCGAAGCGAGGAGGAGCTTCAAACTACCTACCGCGACGACGAGCGAAGCGAGGAGGAGCTTCAAACTACCTACCGCGACGACGAGCGTAGCGAGGAGGAGCTTCAAACTACCTATCGCGCCGACGAGCGAAGCGAGGAGGAGCTACAAACTACCTATTGCGATGACGAGTGAAGCGAGGAGGAGCTTCAAACTACCTATTGCGACGACGATCAAACTACCCATTGCTACGTTTACAATGTTTTACTAATGCGACGTTTTTTAATTGGCTTTAGCTAATCTAACCTAACTTCAACACCACTAACCTTTTTTTACCTAACAACTGAATATTTTCGGGAACCTTGAATAAAATAGACACTCTTTGAAGAAACATAACAAAATGGCCGCCATGCAAAATTAAAAGGCGCACACTATCGAAACTAATAGTGGCAAGCATAGCGTGTTTGGACTCATGTTACAGAGAACAACGGAAGCTTTCTTACAGTCTTAAAATAATTCAAAGATGGCGGATTCAAAATGACGCCCGATTTTATAGTAACTCGGATTCGGCTGATATTTTATATTTGGGGGTTTTAAAGGATGCTGATTTCAAATTTTGACCTTTTACTTGACTGACAGCATTTTTCAAGATGGCCGCCATGCAAAGTCAAGCGCATTATCATTTTCTTTGAAAAATACCGTCGTTTTGTACTTGTACTTGCAAAATTTAAAGTTTAGCACAGAGTATAAGACTTTTATAAATACAACAGCCACGATAACGTCCTCGCGGGCCGCACGCGGCCCGCGCACAGAGCAAAATACTAGTTATAATATATAAAGTTCCTCACCCACTCACTGACTGACACTTTTGATCTCAGCTCCTGGAAGTGGTGGAAAAAAACCGAGTATGAGGTTGTATAGAGATGGGTCACGTGACCACCAGAAAAAGCTGACATCAGCAAAAAGTCGTCTTCTTGATGGAACTGGTCAACGGTTCTCGGAAACTACAAGTCGGATGGGTGACCTGTTTTAACTAAAGTTGTAGTAAACCTTGGGACGCTTGGAGAGAAATAAAAAAAAATGGGGGTTGCCATACAAAAAAATAAAAATTCCATACAAAATTGAAACGCTTATAAATCGGAAACGGTAAGAGGTAGGTGGGGTGTGTTCGACCAAATGTCATAGAGGAGGATAGGCGCTTTCGGATGGTCGTCATGAAAATCCAAGATGGCGGATCCAAGATGGCGGCCATTTTGAAAGTTGGTCCGATCCGGCTGATTTTTTGCATCGGGGGGTTTTTGGGGCCCTTGATTCCATATTTGAAAAAATATTTTGGATCCCGCCATTTTTAAAGATGGCTGCCATACAAATTTTTTTTTTATTTTTTGGCTCATTGTTACTCGATACCTATGAGAAATTTTGATCCTTTTTTTATTGGTTCATATAAAAATAGACGTTCTTAATTCAAAACATTTGATGACCTGATCTTCCGACCTTCCATCATAGTGACCATCAACGGCCTGGCTAAACGATGTGAGATGGGTCATATGCGTTCTCAGGAATGTCATAGCAAACCCTGGGACGATTTTAGAGAAAATAAAAAAAATCCAAAATGGCGGAAAAAAAAATCCGCCATACAAATTTAAACCGGCAATGACGTCGAAACCATGATACTTTAGTATAAAGAGCTCAAACTAATATTGTTTGGAGACCAAAAGGGAAAAAAACACAAAATTATTTTTTTCAAAATGGCGGAAATTTTGGTCATGGCGGAAAAAAAAAATTCTCCGATCCGGATCAAAATCGATATCTGACGGTCCCCAAGGATGCTGATCAACATTCTAAAATCAAATTTTGACATGCGCCATTTTTCAATAGGGTTGCCATACAAAGGTGATTTTAACGAAATATGAACTTTCCTTTTTTACGCCTCCAATATGAATGTAATAGAAAAGTTGTTTCTGGGGATCGAGTAAAGATGTATAAAGGAACAAAACAGAACACAAATGAAATTGATTTTTTCAAGATGGCGGATGGAGACGTATCGACTTATAGAAAAAGTTATCCGATCCGGATGAAAATCGATATCTAAGACTCCCCCTAGATACTTAGCAAGAATATGGAGAAAAAATTTTGATTCCGCCATTTTGAAAAATTTCATTCATTTTACCGAACTTTTTTATGGATCTCCAATCCGTATGAAAATTGATATCTGAGTGTCCCCAAGGATACTGATTAATATGCTTTAGCTTCTTTTAGACATCCACCGTTTTTTAAAATGGCTGCCATACATATTTTTAAAACCACCAATGCGACGACGAGCGAAGCGAGGAGGAGCTTCAAACTACCTATTGCGACGACGAGCGAAGCGAGGAGGAGCTTCAAACTACCTACCGCGACGACGAGCGAAGCGAGGAGGAGCTTCAAACTACCTACCGCGACGACGAGCGAAGCGAGGAGGAGCTTCAAACTACCTACCGCGACGACGAGCGAAGCGAGGAGGAGCTTCAAATTACCTACCGCGACGACGAGCGAAGCGAGGAGGAGCTTCAAACTACCTACCGCGACGACGAGCGAAGCGAGGAGGAGCTTCAAACTACCTACCGCGACGACGAGCGAAGCGAGGAGGAGCTTCAAACTACCTATCGCGACGACGAGCGAAGCGAGGAGGAGCTACAAACTACCTATTGCGATGACGAGTGAAGCGAGGAGGAGCTTCAAACTACCTATCGCGACGACGATCAAACTACCCATTGCTACGTTTACAATGTTTTACTAATGCGACGTTTTTTAATTGGCTTTAGCTAATCTAACCTAACTTCAACACCACTAACATTTTTTACCTAACAACTGAATATTTTCGGGAACCTTGAATAAAATAGACACTCTTTGAAGAAACATAACAAAATGGCCGCCATGCAAAATTAAAAGGCGCACACTATCGAAACTAATAGAGGCAAGCATAGCGTGTTTGGACTCATGTTACAGAGAACAACGGAGGCTTTCTCATAGACTTAAAATAATTCCAAGATGGCAGATTCAAAATGGCGTCCGATTTTATAGTAACTCAGATCCGGCTGATATTTTATATTTGGGGATTTTAAAAGAGGCTTATTTCAAATTTTGACCTTTTACATGACTGACAGCATTTTTCAAGATGGCCGCCATGCAAAAGTCAGATCAATTATCATTTTCTTTGAAAAATACCGCTGTTTTGTACTAATTCTTGCAAAATTACAAGTTTAAACTAAAGTATAACATTTTTATACATACAACAGCCACGAAAACGTCCTCGCGGGCCGCACGCGGCCCGCGCACGGAGGAAAATACTAGTTATAATATATAAAGTTCGTTACCCACTCACTCACTCACTGACTGACATTTTTGTTCCCGAGCTCCTGGAAGTGGTGGAAAAAAACCGAGTATGAGGTTGTATAGAGATCGGTCACGTGACAACCAGAAAAATCTGACATCAGCAAAAAGTCGTCTCCTTGATGGAACCGGTCAACGGCTCTCGGAAACTACAAGTCGGATGGGTGACCTGTTCTAACTAAAGTTGTAGTAAACCCTGGGACGCTTGGAGAGAAATAAAAAAAAATAGGGGTTGCCATACAAAAAAATAAAAATTCCATACAAAATTGAAACGCTTATAAATCGGAAACGGTAAGAGGTAGATGGGGTGTGTTCGACCAAATGTCATAGAGGAGGATGGGCGCTTTCGGATGGTCGTCATGAAAATCCAAGATGGCGGATCCAAGATGGCGGCCATTTTGAAAGTTGGTCCGATCGGGCTGATTTTTTGCATCGGGGGGTTTTTGGGGTCCCTGATTTGATATTTGAAAAAATATTTTGGATCCCGCCATTTTTAAAGATGGCTGCCATACAAATTTTTTTTTTCATTTTTGGCTCATTGTTTCTCGATACCTATGGGAAATTTTGATCCTTTTTTTATTGATTCGTATAAAAATAGACGTTCTTAATTCAAAACATTTGATGACCTGGTCTTCCGACCTTCCATCATAGTGACCATCAACGGCCTGGCTAAACGATGTGAGATGGGTCATATGCGTTCTCAGGAATGTCATAGAAAACCCTGGGACGATTTTAGAGAAAATAAAAAAAATCCAAAATGGCGGAAAAAAAAAACTTCCATACAAATTTAAACCGGAAATGACGTCGAAACCATGATACTTTAGTATAAAAAGCTCGAACTAATATTGTTTGGAGGCCAAAAGAGAAAAGAACACCAATTTTTTTTTTTCAAAATGGCGGAAATTTTGGTCATGGCGGAAAAAAAAAATTCTCCGATCCGGATCAAAATCGATATCTGACGGTCCCCAAGAATGCTGATCAACATTCTAAAATCAAATTTTGACATGCGCCATTTTTCAATAGGGTTGCCATACAAAGGTGATTTTAACGAAATATGAACTTTCCTTTTTTACGCCTCCAATATGAATGTAATAGAAAAGTTGTTTCTGAGGATCAAGTAAAGATGTATAAAGGAACAAAACAAAATACAAATGAAATTGATTTTTTCAAGATGGCGCATGGAGACGTATCGACTTATAGAAAAAAATATCCGATCCGGATGAAAATCGATATCTAAGACTCCCCCTAGATACTTAGCAAGAATATGGCGAAAAAATTTTGATTCCGCCATATTGAAAAATTTCATTCATTTTACCGAACTTTTTTATGGATCTCCAATCCGTATGAAAATTGATATCTGAGTGTCCCTAAGGATACTGATTAACATGCTTTAGCTTCTTTTAGACATCCACCGTTTTTCAAAATGGCTGCCATACATATTTTCAAAACCACCAATGCGACGACGAGCGAAGCGAGGAGGAGCTTCAAACTACCTATCGCGACGACGAGCGAAGCGAGGAGGAGCTTCAAACTACCTACCGCGACGACGAGCGAAGCGAGGAGGAGCTTCAAACTACCTACCGCGACGACGAGCGAAGCGAGGAGGAGCTTCAAACTACCTACCGCGACGACGAGCGAAGCGAGGAGGAGCTTTAAACTACCTACCGCGACGACGAGCGTAGCGAGGAGGAGCTTCAAACTACCTATCGCGACGACGAGCGAAGCGAGGAGGAGCTTCAAACTACCTATCGCGACGACGAGCGAAGCGAGGAGGAGCTTCAAACTACCTACCGCGACGACGAGCGTAGCGAGGAGGAGCTTCAAACTACCTATCGCGACGACGAGCGAAGCGAGGAGGAGCTTCAAACTACCTATCGCGACGACGAGCGAAGCGAGGAGGAGCTACAAACTACCTACCGCGACGACGAGCGAAGCGAGGAGGAGCTTCAAACTACCTACCGCGACGACGAGCGTAGCGAGGAGGAGCTTCAAACTACCTATCGCGACGACGAGCGAAGCGAGGAGGAGCTACAAACTACCTATTGCGATGACGAGTGAAGCGAGGAGGAGCTTCAATCTACCTATCGCGACGACGATCAAACTACCCATTGCTACGTTTACAATGTTTTACTAATGCGACGTTTTTTAATTGGCTTTAGCTAATCTAACCTAACTTCAACACCACTAACCTTTTTTTACTTAACAACTGAATATTTTCGGGAACCTTGAATAAAATAGACACTCTTTGAAGAAACATAACAAAATGGCCGCCATGCAAAATTAAAAGGCGCACACTATCGAAACTAATAGAGGCAAGCATAGCGTGTTTGGACTCATGTTACAGAGAACAACGGAGGCTTTCTTACAGTCTTAAAATAATTCAAAGATGGCGGATTCAAAATGGCGCCCGATTTTATAGTAACTCGGATTCGGCTGATATTTTATATTTGGGGGTTTTAAAGGATGCTGATTTCAAATTTCGACCTTTTACTTGACTGACAGCATTTTTCAAGACGGCCGCCATGCAAAGTCAAGCGCATTATCATTTTCTTTGAAAAATACCGTCGTTTTGTACTTTTACTTGCAAAATTTAAAGTTTAGCACAAAGTATAACATTTTTATAAATACAACAGCCACGAAAACGTCCTCGCGGGCCGCACGCGGCCCGCGCACGGAGCAAAATACTAGTGTTACTCTATAGTCTTCCTACAGAGTTTGACAATTTCCGATGTGCAATAGAGTCCCGAGATGAAATTCCGAATCCTGAAACTCTGGAAATCAAAATAGTTGAAGAGTACTGTTCGAGGCACAACTCTGAAGAAAAAGCAATGATCGCGAAGGAGAATTTAAGAAAAAAGAAGTTCAATAAACAACGGGAAACATTCAAGTTTAAATGTTTCAAATGCCATAAAGTTGGACATAAAGCATCAGAATGCACGAAAAACAAAGAGAAAGATTCTGCAAAGTACGTTGTAAATAGTGATACATGTGAAACATCTTTTGATACCAGTTTTGATTCTTTTAATTGTGTTACAGATCAATGTAATAGTGTGTACAACGGAAGTGGAAACTGGATCTTAGATAGCGGGTGTACATCACATCTATGTAAAGGCGTAAACAAGTTTGTGGAGGGTTTGTTACCGTCATCGAGTCAATTAAATTTAGCTTCTATTTTGACCACAAAAGTTGAAGGTAAAGGCATGGTCACACTGTCTGCATTTAAAGGTGAGTCCAAAAGAAATGTTCAGTTGCCAGACACATTATACGTTCCCGATCTACGATGTAACCTAATTTCAATGGCAAGGATTACAGATAAGGGTTATTCTGTAATTTTTACTAAGGATGAGGCCATAGTGAAAAACTGTCATGGGAAAATTGTTGTAGTTGCAGATCGTAGGAGTAATTTATATTACGTTAGGGAACAAAATGAATCTGCATCAGTAGCGTCAGAGGATAATGTGTGGCTGTGGCATGAACGATTAGGACACTTAAATGCAAGGGATTTATCGAGAGTTTTGACCAAAGCAGGTATAACAACTCAGAGGATAAATGAACGTGAGCTACACGACTGTGACGTTTGAGGGAAAATGAGTGCGCTACCATTTTCAAAATCAAACGGTTCATGTAATGAGGTTTTGAAGATTGTATATTCAGATGTAGTCGGACCTTTTAATACGCAGGCAATAGGTGGCGCAAAATATTTTGTAACTTTTATCGACGATAGTACACGTTGGTGTGAAGTGTACCTATTGAAACAAAAAGGTTCCGTTTTTACCGTTTTTAAAATTTACAAAAGTAATGTTGAAAATGTAACGGGTAAAAAGATAAAATATTTGCAATCCGACAACGGGGGTGAATATTGCAATCGAGAGTTTGATGAATATTTGAAGAACGAAGGTATCGGTAGAAGATTGACAGCTCCTCGGACTCCTCAGCAAAATGGAGTTGCTGAGAGGATGAATAGGACATTAGTCGAAATGGCGAGATGTATGCTTATATCCTCAGGTCTTTCGGTGGGTTTTTGGGCAGATTCTGTAGTGACGGCGTGTCACGTCAGAAACTGATGTCCATCGAGTTCTCTTGGAGGAGACATACCGTGTGAGAAATGGTATGGCGGACCTGTCAAATTACACTACCTACAGAAGTTCGGAACTAAGGTTCATGTTTTAAATAAAGAACCAAGCAAAAGTAAGTTGGCAGAAAGGAGTCAAGAAGGTGTTTTTGTTGGTTATCCAAGAGACGTCAAGGGATATAGAGTTTGGATTCCTACCGACAAGAAAATCGTAATATTGAGAGATGTTAGATTTCATCAGAGCACAGGTCGTTAGGAGGATAACTTGAAGGAAGATCTGTTAAGCACTGAAAAATGTGTTACTCCTTTAAAAATGCAACCTACGTATGCGGAAATAGAGATTACTTCGGCGGAAGTTTCTGATTGCAACTTTGATGAAGTAGGACCCGATGGTGACCATACTTGCGTTGATTCCTGCAATGAACCAACGATGCCATTAATATCAAATATCGAATCACACTGTGATGTTCTTCAAAGTGGTGATATGGGACCGGATATAAGGCATGAGGAACCAGTGAAGATTTTCAAGAGAGCTCCAGGGAGACCACGTCTCGATAAAAGTGGTACGGGTCGTCCGAAGAAAATTTACAATTTGGTTGAAGTAACGTCAGAAAGAGAAGAAGAGTCACCACAACATCCGTGTGAGGGCGAGGGTGTATCGTCAGACCCGGATGAGTTTACTGACTGTCAAGATTTTGCAGGTGTTACAGAAATAACATTGAAACTCTTTCTAGTAATGAGAAGTATGGATGGGAACAAGCTATCTTATCCGAAGTCAAAAGTTTACTGAAGAATGGAACTTGGGATATTGTTAAAAAACCGGCAAATCGTGACGTTGTTGGATGTCGCTATGTTTTGACTACGAAGTTAAATCTAGATAAAACTGAAAAGAAGAAAGCTAGATTAGTAGCGCAGGGATTTAGTCAGAGGTATGGTATTGATTATCATAGGCAAATGTACTATGATGTCCTGTGGCGAGACTTGAGTCGGTGAGGCTGTTAGCTGCTCTTTCAGTAGAAATGAAAATGGAAATTCATCAATTGGACATCAATACGGCGTACTTAAATGGAATTTTGGAAGAAGAAATTTACATGAAAATCCCTCAATTGCTAAAGGATTGTCTTTTGAACATTTCAGGAAATCAAAGTGAAGATTTATCTGTTAGAGGCAAAGCTGAAAAGATGTTAAAGGATCTTGAAGCCGGAGGAGATGTTTGCCGATTGAAAAAGGCATTGTATGGATGGAAGCAGGCGGGACGGCAATGGAACATAATGCTGGATCAAAAACTTATTAAAATGAAATTCAAGGCTTCCATAAATGAACCTTGTTTGTATTTTAAGGAGGAGAATGGGACAAAACTTTTTGTTTTGGTCTACGTGGATGATATTTTGATTGCATGTCACAAAAGAGTTCACATTGACGACTTTAAGAAAGAATTATCCAAAGAGTTTGAGCTAAAAGACTTTGGACGTGCCAAATATATTCTGGGTATTGACATTGTCAGAGATAAAGATGTCATTACGTTGACACAATCAAAATATATTTGCAAAATATTAAAAGATTTCGGAATGGAAAATTGCAAAGAATCGGTTGCAATTCCATTGTGCCCGAATGAAAAATTAGTATACACCAAAAGTGAAAATAATGTGCCTGGTGTGCAAGGATATAGGGAGCTTATAGGAAGCTTGATGTACCTAGCGACGGGAACCCGACCCGATATAATGAATTCTGTGATAAATTTAGCACAATTCAATGAAAATCCGAAAGACATGAGTTGGAATTTGGCAAAGCGTGTGTTGCGATATTTGAAGAGAACACACGATTACGGACTTTCGTTTAAAAAGACTGGTGAGTCTATTGTAGGATACTCAGATTCGGACTGGGGAGGTTGTGAACTAGATCGACGTTCATATTCCGGATATGCTTTCATTTTAGGTGGTGCGTGCGTTTCGTGGAAATTACAGAAACAAAGATGCGTTTCAACATCTTCCTGTGAGGCCGAGTACGTTAGCCTATCACAATGCATGAAAGAAGCGGTTTATCTGAACAGTCTGCTTACTGAAATTGGGTTACTCAGGTATGCTAAAGTTACTTTATATGCAGACAACCAGGGTGCTATCGCATTAGCTCGAGATCCAGTTCTCCATTCTCGTTGTAAGCACATAGACATAAGATACCATTTCATTAGAGATGTGTTAAAGAATAATAAGGATATTTCTTTAAGGTACATTTCTACAAATGATATGACGCCTGATATATTAACGAAAGCCTTGCCTAAATGCAACCATTATAGGTGCATGGTAGGATTAGGGCTTAAAGACAATATACGTGTGACTTAAGGGGGTAGGCCTTGAGAGCATAAATTAAGGGGGCGTGTTAGTAAAGCCTTTTTGATAAACGTGTTTTTAAATAATTTATGTTCTCTGCCACTTTTTGATACCTGCCTTTGTACGTCATCTTTTGATTAGAAAACTTTACAGCATTTACATGGTTGTTTTACTATTTATCTTTGAATTCTCTTTACTATTATTTACAAGTTATAATAGCCGCCACTTCCACACTCTGCTGCGAGGGCCGTAACCCTAACATTTATAATAAGACACCCCATTGAAATAAATCATAGTGATAAGCTATGTTTCAATGCATCCGTCTGTAAGCTTATTTTTTTTTATAACAATAAGCATTTCTTTTATTACTAATTATTTGTACCGAAAAATGGAAAAGTCGAAGTGCAACGCAACGTAATCGCCATACTTTTTCTATGCATAAAGCGACCCTATAAGGTACAAAATATGTTTCAAGTTTGTCTGCTGTAATAAACGTGCTCGCATTGGGTCCTGTCAGGGCCTTAATGTGCTCATATGAATGTGCCCTCCAAAGCACGGTAGCGCTTACTTCTAAATTATTACTTTTATAGCGGTTATTTTTTCATGTAATTACCGCAATGTTGCTTGGATTTATTGATTGGTTTTGAACGTAGAGTCGATCTTCAAATAAGGTAAGAGCCAGAGGTGAATCTAAAGATATTCACTTTTAAAACAAGATAAATTTAAATCATAAAAGATGAACAAACCCTAATAAACAACAAAAACAATGATATTCGCGGTATCACGAAAATTCTTTGAATTAACTACACTTATGTCAATACAATACCGAGTGTTTCCAAACACTCGGTATTGGATGAGTCTTTACAAGCGAAGCTTAACACCCGTGAAAAGTTTGGACGGCTGCCAAAACAAGGGTGAAGTATGTAAGTATAATATTTTGTATTACCATAAAACAGGGAATTTAAAAAAGCTTGGAATTGTCGTTTCGCGTGAAAAACAATGACATGCAATGGTCATTATAAGAATAGAGGGCCGATTCTGACATTTATAACTTTTTATCTGTTGATAAAATAATCACATTCTTATATTATTTATTTGTCCGTATTATTAATTGCGTGACAAGTTTTTTTTACTTTTGACAGAATACGCAAAATGTGATGTGTCTTTCATAAGCATAAGATTGGGACATAAAATATTACCTATAATTATTAGAACTTTTTAAATTACGAGAATCGGCCTCCTGTACCCCTAGTGCGAGTTTTCCAATACGAGAACACGCGCGAATCCATTTAAAATTTGTACTGCCTTTTTTAGTTCATCAACGTGTCCGCTAGGGGCGCTGCAGAGAAATGTATGGGAGAAAAGGGAGAAAAGGGAGAAAACGTAAACGAATCGAGTTTTAGTAAACAATCGAAACTCGTACTAGGGGTACAGGTTTTAGGTATAAGGGTTCAAATCAGAAGGTTTTATGTTTGTCTGTCTGAATACCGCGATGTTTTTTTTTTTATCATCGATAGTAATTTATTATCATTTTTGCCATCTTGCTCTACTCTTACTCAATGGTATTGCCCTTTCTTACGCCAAATCAAGCGTAGGTAGATATAACGCCACTTGATGTGTCTACTCACACATTGCTTTTTATTGTGCACTGAAACAAAATTCTAAGGTATTTTTCGATCATGATTGTAAGGGACATGAAATAGTAGCGCCATAATAATGTCTTTAATACAACATATTTTACCAACTTCATACATACCCCATACATCATAAGCGGGCAAAGAAATCGAAAGCACCATTAAAGGCTCACCAGGGGACTTACCGCAACCAATCTTGATTGAGCCCCCAATCTTTCCAATCTATTCCAAAACTAGGGTCTTGCTTCCTGGTCAGTGAATTTACCCAGGACTTCGTAAAGTAAGGGAATAGGAGTCTGCACTTAATATAGTAAATGTATGGTCATTACGGTTTTCTCTTTAGGTGCCATTTCTTTATTAGAATAATGGTTTTGTGAGAGAATTTTTGTCTTTTAGTTGAAGAAAGAATATTTTAGCTTTTTAAAAGTTTCTTAGTTTTTATACTTGGGCATCCGACAGCGATCGCCTCACTATTATACACATTGTACATACAGTTGCACATACAGTATGTCTGCTTTACAATATTCTTTTTCATCCGATAGCCCCAAATTATCTTAAAGAACGTTTTAGCTTTTCTTCTATACGTAGTCGGCCGCAGCGTTCTACTTATCATCTCGAGCTAATAATTCCCCAACACAAATCTGATTGTTACTCGGATTCATTTACTGTTACAGCCATACGTCTATAGAATAGCTTACCTCCTGAAATTCGTCAGGCATCGTCAATTGGTGTATTTAAACGAAGGTATATAACCATTATCTTGCACTCCAAAATAAAGACAATAATTGAGCATATATAGTAATTCCATTAAAATATAAATATGTATGTATATAGTATAAAGTATAAAATATTTAAATATATAGGTAAATATATTATTTATATTTATGATAGAGATTAGTGTATGGTAGTATTGTAATACGAGTATAAGTATATTTAGTATTAATCCTAGTTTTTATTTAAGTATAAAAAGTATTTGTTTTAGACATTGTGCAATATGTACATACATTTTTGTTGATTGTGCAATAAAGCATTTTCTATCTATCTATCTATCTATCTATCTATCTATCTATCTATTTATTATAATAGGGTTCCGAACAAAAAACGGAACCTTGATAAAATTGCTTTAATGTATGTTTGTCTGTCTATCTTTACTATAACAAATACTAAAATAGTTACCATGACTTCGTAATCCCTTAAAAAAAAGCGCTTCTTTTGTGTGATAAAAAGGTATATTAAATTGATTGATAATCTTCGACCGATTTGTATGAAAATTACACCCGGTTTGTGGACTTGCGGACAGGGTCGGGGAGGTGTATGCATAGGGTGCATGAAAATTACACCCGGTTTGTGGACTTGCGGACAGGGTCGGGCAGGTGTATGCATAGGGTGCATGAAAATTACACCCGGTTTGTGGACTTGTGGACAGGGTCGGGCAGGTGTATGCATAGGGTGCACCATGCTGATAATAAGTAGGTATGTTTAAGTTTGTATCTTTTGTAATTAGTTATTTTCATTATTTCTGTTATTAATTAATTTTACTAACACTAGAATTAAGTTGCGTACTAACCAATGGATTTAATAATTGTCCGAAATAAAGAATAATGATTTTTGTTTTTTTTTTAAATTGGGATAATTAATCTATGGTTATTTAACGTGTAAGGTAAACAAGTTAATCCTTAAAGTTAATGACCTCGACCTCACGAAACAGCTTATTTTTGTGACTATAATTTCAAAGTTTACTCATTTAATCACGAAATTCCAAAATTGGTGCAACAAAATTTTTCATCATGACGTGCAGAAATAGCCCACATGGGGTCTATGTATTTTCACGTATACATTACACGTTGTTTATAGGGGAAGAATATCGTAAATAATAAAGGGGTAAAAAACTACACGATTTGTTTCCATTTCCGTTCACATGCCAGTGATAAGTTACAGTGTGTCGGAGTTTGGTCGATTGACGGGTGCGTTCTTTTAGGGTCAATACAGAGGAACGGCTGTCAGACTCGCCCGACGTAGATGTAAAAAATTCGATACTAAATTCTTTGAATTCTTTGCAATCTGCTGTTGTGATAAACAGGTAAAACTAATTACCTTCCTATTTTTCGGCCTTGAAAAACGGGTGGTGTTATAAGTTGGGGTCTTTGGAACAAGAGTTTTCAAATCGAAAGGACGAAGAATGCATTTTTTTTTAATAAAAAATATTATTTTTAGTTTTTAGCTTATCTTCGTCATTATAACCGCAACCACATTCAAGTGCATTAAATCTTTTAAAAATATTTTTTCCTGCAGCAAATGTCCAATAGCATCAATAGCTTTTTTTGTTTTAAACTGTTCTTAGGTTGTTGTTCGGTAATCTTTACAGCCATTGATAAAACTGCTCCTAAAAACACTGTTTCATTTAATCAGAATGTGTTTTAAATCATTTTTATCTGTATCATTTTCATAATTATTTAATTATTTTAATCGCCATGGTTATCAGATTTTTAAATTACCATAGTTCTACCTGTTATTTATTGAGATCATCGCTCAATATGTCGAGTAAAGCCTCAGACTTTTTCCAGAATTCCGTTAGTCTGTGAAACGCCTATTTGAGAAAGGAGAGATGCTTCCCTTTTATTTATATTGACGTTTGAAAAGGTTAGCTTTCGTATATAAATATTGGTTCTACTTCTCTGTATTAGTTATTTTAGTTCACTTTATATCTAACATAATATCAACGAAAAGTTATTCTACGGAGAACTAAAAAAATACGTTAGTATTTATGTCTGACTAGAGCCTGTCAAAGCTTGTTCAACTAACAAAAGATTTTGGTTATTTGTAGTGATATCTTTTTTGAACTAGATAGAAGTCCTGCGGCTTTGCCTTCAAAAATGTGGTAACAATAATGACTATGACAGAAACTATGGTAATGCGCCAATGATTATGATAACTATTTAGGCACGCTTTATACTTTGTCC
Organism: Ennomos erosarius; assembly: GCA_963580505.1. Taxonomy (NCBI): domain Eukaryota; kingdom Metazoa; phylum Arthropoda; class Insecta; order Lepidoptera; family Geometridae; genus Ennomos; species Ennomos erosarius. The sequence goes on from OY756979.1 coordinate 14,516,984, forward strand.
TTTTTGGTGTCTAGGTTAGTGCCTGTGGTAAATTTAATCAAAATTGGTTTAGCCCTTTTTTTTATAAACGGAACAGAGTTACTTGTAATGCATAATATTTATTTATTAGCTTTTAAATGAGATGCATCGGCAAATAAAAATAAAATGATGTAGGTAATGATGCAACATTAGTGAAAATGTAAAGTGACACTTAACTTTAATTTAAATGGCACAATATATTAGTTTGAAGCTTTTACTATTGTCTCGACGTTTACGGCAGCACAGAGATGTTTCTTTTTTACAGTTAAAAATTAGGGCATGCACACATAAACGATAAACGTCACGACGTTACAAACAAATTTATGAAACAGTCTTAGAATATGAAACAGTTTAATTTATTTGTACCATCAAAAGATTCCATTTCCTAGCTGCGACACGACAAAGCAATGGTTTATGGGTTTTTAATCCGTCGTAAAGACTGTTGTTGTATCTTCAATGTCTGCGACATTATTGAGCAAAGAAGTTCTTAGTGAAACGAAACACACGTAGATGTCAATCATTCTGCGTATTTTGATATTATCTATATCTTCTATACATATAATAAAACTGTAGAGATAAAAAAATCTGTAAATGCAAGATATCGAAAAAAAAATGACACAGGTTGGCTTGAAATTTTTCGCTGATCACGTTAAGCTACTTTTTAAACATTTTGTCTGTTTGTTTGTTTGTTTGTTTGTTTGTTTGTTTGTTTGTTTGTTTGTTTGTTTGTTTGTTTGTTACGGCACAAATCCGAAGATACTGAACGGATTTTCATGCGGTTTTCACTAATAAGCTTAACATAGCTTATTAGTGAAAACCGGCGCACAACATAGGATATATTAAATTTTATATATAGTTAATTTTTTTTTTGGTGAAAATGTGTAAGATTTCATTATGAAACGGAACAGGATTTTAACAAGATGGCCGCTTCAAGGGTTCAAGGTAAGTTTTTTTTTCTTATATTTTGGCTCCACACATAGTGTAGGTATTTAGCCAGTGTCAAAAGGTAAGTTTTATTTTGGCTACTAATCATAGATCAGAGAAAAAAATTTACTCTGTGCTATTGACGGTAATTTTATTTCGGGTTTATCTGGAGGCACAGATTAAAGAAAAAAAATTCTGTTACTATTATGACACGGCTTCATATACGCCCGAACCTTCGCTGTTGAGTTGGCGCGCAAAATCATCTCTGTTGACTATCCTCGAAGTTTTTATAGCGCCACAACCCGGACACACAGTCAATTTGTTTGCCTGCTGCGCAACCGACGTGGGCTAAATAAAATGGAGGAAGCAGTAGCGTTATATTATTATTTGAGAGTATTATTTGCGATTATATAAATACATTTTAATAGTTTTAATTTATAATTCCTTATCAATATGAAGTGAAACCATTTTTTTTTGTTGTCCGTTTATCTGTCCCTTTGAATACGGACCACGGTTGTTATAGTGGCAACAGAAATATATCATCTGTGAAAAATTCAACTGTCTAACTATCACGATTCATCCTGTTGACTGGTAGACAGACAGACGGATAGCGGAGATTTAGTAATAAGAATTTACCCATTTAGGACGGAACCCCGATCATTTTTATTTCATTCTGTACAATCCCCACTGCACTAAGTAATTTATGCATGTTTTTATTTCTTTAAAAAAAAACAGTAAATAACAATTGGCGCGCTTGCATTACCGGCAGTGTATCATGAGTGTATCACACTTTTCGGGCTACGGCGAAATATATCGCGCGATAACTTCGTCTGCGCTCCAATGCAGATTAGAGAAAAATAATTGTTATTATGTAATTACCTATACCCAAGGAAGTCATAATATGTATTATTTAAAGATTAGTTTTTTCGTTAATCTGTGGTCCAAACTAAAAAAGAGGATAGGTATGAGAACCTACTTGAATATGAGCACGACACAGAGAACAAGGAATTTCGAAAACTAAAAATTTCTTAGACTTTTTATCATAAGTTTTAAGGCTTCACGCGATATCATATTTAGCCAATATTGAAACATAACTAAAATTATTATTCAAGTTTTCGATTTATTGGGTTCTGGCGAGGGCAAAATTCTTTATTGGCCATCTGTTATTATATATTAGTATTCAAAAATGTACTACGCGTTACCATTCAAAATAAGTATTTAAAATTGTATTTATAGTACCTATAGCTTAACCTATAGTAGTAACATATTCAGTAATGTGTGCCTATAGGTACTTAATTTATTGACCCTTTTTTTTTGTTCCTTGCGTGAGGATTGGCGTCGCACGTCTTGTGCATTTGCCAGCTTCATGTTTACTTTCATTCTATTGCTTCTGCTTCTTCCCAATATTTTCAGAAGTGAAGATTTTCAGACTCCTCTTTTGAGGAATTTATGTATAAACATGTTTTACAGTTGTTTAAAACGGGGAAACCATTTGCTACGCATTGTAAAACCTTTTTTTATTTTGGCATTAGACAAAACATGTATTTAGCCAATGATACGAAGTATTTTATGAAAACGTTTAAAGGAGAGATTCTTAGACTTTTTATAATCATTAATAAGGCTTCACGCGATTATCATACTTAGCCAATATTGAAGCTTACTTAATTAACATTTTTATTGAAGTTTTCGATTTATAGGGTTTTGGCGGGAGCAATGTTCATTATAGGCGATCTGGTCAAATGTATTATTTACATAAAATTACTACACGTTACCATTCTAAATATGTAGTTCAAATTATTTTTGCGCTAATGCTACATTCTTGATCGACCCCAAAGAAGTTTTAAGGTACCTGTAGTACTTATGGCTACTTAAGTTATAGACCCTTACCATTGCTACACATTTTAAAACCTTTTTTATTTTGGCATTAAAGTAAGCCGGAGCGCGTGCTATTATTTGTATTTAGCCAATGACACGAAATATTTTATTAAAAAAAAAAAAAAGAAAAATGAAATAAAAAATAAAATAAAATGTTTAAAATGGTTAAATGGTTAATGTTTAACTTAGATAAAATAATATGTAGGTATTCATTATGGCAATTGTATCCTCGAATTAACAACAACATGGAGCGTAAGGTTCGTTTTTGACTGTTTTTGATTTGTTCTTCTTCTTCTTGCATGTTGATAATAGTTAAAATATTTTAGATCTGTGTGCTATTAAAAAAAACCACGGGTAAAAATTAGATTACTCGGTTACTCCAAGAAGGTTATAGTTTTAGTAAGTAACTATCTTTGGGTGTAACTAATAATGATGTAATGACGATTTAACCTACTTCCTCACTTTCATCACTAGGTAGGTATGTTGAAAGTGCAGTGGGAATGAGACAGCGTGGAACAGCGTGGAAAATAGTGGACATAATAATAATTATAACGGTCGATTCTTTATGGAGTGGTGGTTTTGTATTTGTAATTCCTAATTAGTATTAAGAAAAATTAATTATATTTTTTTTTATACACTTATTTTTATATATCTATTGACACTGGCTAAGTGTAGGTACCAATTCGTATGGAGCCAAACTTAAGAAGGTAAAAACAATGTGGTAAATGGAACAAAAAGCGCGCGGATATGTAAAACTGAGCAAAGCAGCATCATCGTGCGTGTGTGTCATTCTTTCATATTTTTCTAAACTGTACCTGCCTGCTTAGGTAACTACTGCCTAAACAAAATTTACTGAAACTTCTGTTAAAGACCTGAGTGAAGTGATGATGATTTCTTTTTGTTGTAATATGAAGAGGTACTTATAAAATTGTAGTTTTTTGTTTGAAACTTCTTTTCTTTTACTGTTTTATAAATCTATATTTGACTCAAAACATTTAATTTTAGGTAATGGCTTAAATAGCTTCCACTCACGGCTATGCTTGCGTTATACCTATATTTATGCTAATACAGGTTACTGTGCTCAGCTTCGAAAAGATTTAGTGTATATTGTTGTTTGGTACGAAATAAATGATCTATTATTAGACTTCTTATAACGTAAAAATAACATAACACAAGCGTGCGAAGCCGCGGGCAAAAGCTAGTCTGTAATAAAATAAAGTATTTGAATGTTATTTGTTTCTTTGTTTGATTTTTACATTGCATTAAAGTGACGGATGAAATGTGGCACACAGATTGCTTATGGTTACTAATTTTTACAGTGTAAGGGTGGGTTGCACCAGCTTACCTTAGCAATAAATAACCAATCATGGACATTGAAGTAACGGTTAGGCAAAAAAATTGTTGCACCATCTGATAATTGTTAAATGACGTCATAACTTTAACTATAACCGCTCACGCTTCGCTGGTTAGTGTTATTGTTTACGTTAAAATCTGTCAAACGCATAAAATATAATCGCGGAATCTAGAATTCTGAAGACAAAAGTCTGTCTGTCAATTATGACGGTGAAACACATGCTAGATAAACTCAGTCAAAGTTATACTTATTTAATTTAAGCCGTAACAGTAACTTTAACTGTGATCATTTTTAACTCAGCCTAAGTGTTGCTCTTGTGAATCAACCCTAGGTGACTTCATAAGCAGCTGATCATAAAAAATTGTTGGTTTTTTGCTAACATGTCTCATATTTTTCTACCTTATAATTATGTTCGTTAGAAATTCGGAAATTCTCATTTTTAATACAATACTTAGAGCAAGATTTCGATATTCAAATTGAAAGATAAACCATTCTGATTCGATCCCGTTTTCTTCCACGCGACGCGACGCGAGTTCCACAATTTCATTTTAAAATCAACTATTCTTCCTTTAGCAATAAATTGCGTAACTATCGCGGTCGGGTTCGATATTGGTACAGTATAATGACAAACAGTACTGAATGTCCATTTTAGTGTTATATGTTGGAAACACTGTATTGAAAAGATAGTACGTATCAGAGCGTATACTTCTGTTGGACGTATGAAAAAAATATTTTAAGATGGTGTTGTTCTTTTTTAATAAAATAGAAGTCGTGTTGCTTTTAGACAACGGCAGCCTCAAATAGCGCTGCCATTAGATGCAAATATTAGTTAAGGTTTTTGAGTAACAACCACGAACTGGAAGCTGGCCTACCTAGTGAGGTGGACTGAAGATCTGGTCAGAACCGCGGGGAGCTGATGGAGACAGGAGGCAAGCACCCGCTCAAAGTGGCACTCTTTGGGGGAGGTCTATGTTCAGCAGTCTTCATGCTGATGATGATGATGAGTAGTTACTCTACTTTGAAAGTCGACATACACATTAGCAATAACAAAAAAAATTACTCACACCATTATTTCAGTATTTTTAAATTTTAGGCCTATGTTCAGCAGTGGTCATCTTCAGGCTGTTAATGATGATAGACTAATATTAGTCTATTCAAAAAAGTTACGTTACAAAATTAACTTATTTAGATATTTTTGATTCAATTCAAGTTGGTTCACTGTTAAGTTGTTATATAGTTCTGAGGTCGCAGGTGCCGTTTCTACGAATGATGATATTCAATAAAGTTAGGATGCAGATAAGAAGGCACTTAGAAATTTGAGTTCTATATGCATTTAAAATAAAAAATACACAAGATTCATACCAGCCGAAATATCGTGACTAAATCTAAAAATGTTGGTCTTGTCTAAACAAACTCACCTTTATGACTTCTTATTATAGGTACTTAAAAGTATTTGGTGAACATTAAATTAATGTTTAATTTAGGAATAGTTACATTATGTTTCTATGATAAATGAGTCTTACGCAGAATCCCATTACGTTTTCTGTTTTCTACTACAAAACGCTTGCCAATGAAAGTCTTATTATTTACATCAATTTTTTTTTTATAAAAATGTATTCACTTCAAAAAGCAACAGTTGGTTACGTAAGCCAATTTTACCATCTCAGAGTGCTTAAAAGGGCTTGGTAATGATAAATAATAATAACAATTTGGGCGTATTCTTAGGAAGGGTAGCTTTCAGGAATGCCATTAAGATGTGATTCCCAGCGACCGAAAAGGTCATGCTTCCCTCGCCATTAGCACTTCGTACTGACAGTATGAATTTAAATACTAGTCGAGTATTCTATTTTTGGTGTTTTATTAAATATAGAGAATCAACACGTTCACAGCCAAATTACCCCACACAATAGATCTAGTTTGTGGGATCATTAATTGGCTGTTAAAAATATAATGACACATGCTCTCTAAAACTTTTGAAAAGTTGCTATATATGTTCATTATAATTTGGAAATTTATAGACTTACTTTTAAGTATCACTATTCATACATACATTTTTACGTAAAGTATTTATTTGTTTTTAGACATGGTACAATATGTACATCTAAGCTGCGTTATACTACAACCATAGATGAAATAAAAAAAAGAAGGATTGAGGTTTGATTGATCTTTCTTTTTTTATTTCATCCATGATCTATCTATGTATTATTTTACACAAGATGGCCGCTACCTTCACTGAATAAAATAGTAGTTTCCTAACACTGGTACGATACACTGAGGTACTTTTAGTATGTGGAACCATTTATATAGCAGCTCATCTCGGAGACACCCCATCTCTATCCGCCTGCAATCCCGTTGTCGCCTTTTACAATAAGGTAGGAAAATAGCGTAGATAGTAAGTATTTACTCACACCATTTTCGTCAGAATTTTTTCAAGAAAATACCAAAATTGAACCCTTGAATTGTATATCCTCCTTTTAAGATTTTTTTTCATTTTGTGAAATAAAGTAAAATAATAATATTCTTAATTTTAAGGCGCATAGCACAACCCTATTACCTTTACCCGTTGTGCCTGGCCGGATCCTTCTAAGGCCCGTTTTTACCAAAGTAGAATAACGTTATTCCAACTATAACATTCCGAGAATAACCGAGTTACACGAATACAGTTGACAGCCTCCGCGGTGTGGTGGTTGAGCAGGTCGGCTCATAAGGTCGGCGCAAATACTTGTTCTGTGTCTGGGTGTTGTGGGACTATGGTCCTCGTAGTTCCTTGGGTCCCTAGATACAGGGAATCCTAGTTAGGGTCCAGGATCTATGTATGTGATCGTTGGGCGTTATTTATTTATTATTTTTATAATATAACTATTACACCAACAATTTTGAAGCTCTTTCCTTGGATACAATCAGGATAGGGTCCTTTTAATCGTCATTGCATTTGTCAATCAGCTGTATCCGAGGGTAACAATGAGCGCTATACTTGGAATAAAACTTATTCTACTTTGGTAAAATCCAGCCTAAGTCGCGATAACTCGTGCGCATAGAAAGCCAGTTTCGCGCACAGTCCATACTGTTATTACTGCGCTATCATCCTGTGAAGACAATAAGGGGCGGTTTAATTATTAACAATTAACTGGATATTGCGTCACGTTATTGCAGTGTGAGCGTCAACTGTTTTAAGGAGATAGTGCTCTGTTTATTGAGACAGTTCGTAGTAATTGTTATATGAATGAATTTGGCGTGAAAGCGACTGCCAATATCGTTATCAGGTTGTATCAATTTTGCACAAGTTTTTCAGAGGAATTTCAACCGTATTCTGAACGGATTCAAAGTTTTCGAAGAGTAATCGTTCCTTCTTTTATTAGCTCCATAGCTCCATCTAATAAATATTTATATCTGCTCACGATCCGTGCACCGAGTTAAGCCATCGATATGATTAATTGGGCAAATTATGCTTAGAAGACTCGCTGTTGCTGTTGTGTTGGTGTTATAATAATACATTATTTAAAATTAATGACTGCATTAAACACTTTGTCGAGTCCATAGTATAGTTTAGATTGAAAAAAAGCTTTATAAGTGTAATAAATATATGTATGTTAGTTACTCTTGAATCCAATCCTAATTTCACTCAAATACTAATTTGAATCAATCCCAATTCCAATGTTAAAAAATTTGGTAAAAACGTGGATAGTGTAGTAATGAGTCAATTACATTTAGTTCCATAAAATTCCATGGACAAAGATTCCAATCGTGCGCTAGTATCGGACTTAAGAGTACCAAATGCACCGATTTCATTCCATACCAAATTATGATTGAAATCGAGTGTAAAATGTTGCCTTGCTGTTAAAAATGTATCTCTTTTCTTTTACTTACTTAGGTACTCTGCAAGTTTTTTTTTTTGTTTTATTATTTAATTTTTTCTTTTGGTTAAATACTACAATTATAACGTTTTCTTTGGTTATACCTTTGTCATGTATTTTAATGTGTATTTAGTAGTGGGTTAGTCTCTAGTTAAACATTTTTAGTTTATATGTTACGATGTTAGGTGATTGTAAACTGTTCCGTGGCGACACCGAAACGGCCCCAACGGAAGACCAGCGCTGGTTGTATGTGTATAGCCAGCACACGCTGAGTTGGGACCGATTCGTGGCAACTGACAATTATTATGTTACTCATAAAAGTTATTGTCATGTTCTCTCATTTTATTTGTATTGTTGTTTTGCCATGAATAAACAATTTTCTTTCTTTCTTTCTTTCTTAAAAAAAAAATCTTTGTAAAAGTTTTAAAATAAAAACTCCAAAATAATAATTATAAAACATGACAAACTTTCGAAGCCAAAACCCAAGCAAGTATAACTCCTATTAACTCAGCCATAATAAGGGTTTATACTCCTGAGATTTCTAATAATAATTAATTCAGTACAATACCCACGGCGAATGTCATCTGTTGGAAGTGCTCATTAATTTATAATACGAGAGATATTGTCAAAGTGGCCTTCGTAATGTCGGGGATGACAACTTTCTCTACGGAGGAGAGGACAAGGGCTGGATTATATCGATTATATTTTAAAAAAATTGTGAAAAAAATAGACGTAATTAGATTTTCTACACTTTTTCTTTTCTTTTCTACTGTCCGTTGGAAGGTTGTCAGGAAGAGATCACTGTCAGCGTTAACACCGCCCTGTGTAACTAGCTTATAAGGTTTCTTTTTATAGATAATTTGTATTTAATTGGTGTGACAATAAAGGGTCTATCGATTTCCCTATTTTTCTCTACATTATTTTGCGAGACCTTTTCTGCAAGTAACTTTTCGTGACATATTAAAAAGTCTCTGTTATAAACTTTCACGGTCGAATGTTGTTTTGTTGCTAGTAACGATCGAGTTTGTGTTTGTAATTTAGATTTCTTTTTACAAGTACACGCATCTTCTGTCTACTCGTGAACATGGTGCATGTAACTGTGCGAAATATCGGGAACTCAGAAATTACTCTAATCACGGTAAAGTATAATATGTGAACCGATTCAATTCAATATTTTTTAAACAACGTTCAAAAGATATAATGTTTAACGCTCTGCAAACTCTCGTCGATCGCTTTACTTTACAAGCGCTGATCAATTGCCGCTTACAAATGAAATCGAATGAAAAACGATGCTTTGGCGAAGTTAATAAAATCATATGGTTGGTTTGGGACTTTTACCAATCAACTGGTACATTTTGAGACACTCTCTGGCTAATATTTATGGCAAATTTGTAGTTCCTTGAGTGTTAAAAAAATACGCGCTTTCACAACTGAATGGTACATGCTTGCTTAGAAGATACCTATTTACTCGCGACTTAAAGAGCTCAACGCATAAATTACAAATAACATAAGTCAAATTGTAATATCGTTATACACCATGTTTTAGGTATATTACTACACCATTTATAGTTTTATTTATAAGAATGAGTGACGTGGGTATATAGGTATTCTTAATTTTGTATAAGTGTAAGGTTTCAGTGTATTTTCCCAATAATTTTGGCCAATAACGCCTAGAGTGGCAACTCAATTATACCTACTTGGCGGGGCGCGGGCCGGGGAGCGCCACTTGGTTGACGATGACGGAGGCGCGCGGACGTTTAATTGTTATTTGCGAGAAATATAACCTTAGTTTGTATACCTATCCTGGGTGTTTTTAATGGAAGTAATCCTGGTACCCGCATCATCCTGCAGTATAGAGATCGTTTACATAAGTAGTCATTTGAAGGCCAAGTATTGAGTACATGGATACTTGTTGGCGCTGACAAAAATGCTTGAACAGAAAAGTAATAAGTTATTTCTTTAAGATTTTTAATTAGAACACTGAAATTAAGAACTCCTATTTTATACAATCATGCAGGTTATTCATCGGAACCTAACTCCCGTATTACAGAACGATACGCATTACGCTTAAGTTAACGCTTAGTTGTGAATCAGTGCTCAACTCAAGTTCAAGCTCAAATAGTTGTGTACTTAGGTATAAAAGAAAAGCGTAGAAATATCATGCTTATAACCTTTGATTAAAATACACAGTCCAAATACCGTTTCATTTGTACAGTTTTCATCCCTTAATTGCATCGTTTCATTTCACGGGACACACACGAATAATTCTGTGATAATTACCAATCTGCTACGTCAAAGTGGAATTACTTCAGGTTGGAGATGAGGGGAATATAGGCCGTGGGGTATCGAGATCATAAAATTACGTGATCACAAGCGAGTGACGTCACAGCGTCAAAAGCATGTACCGTGTAACAATATTGCTGATGTCATACGCTTGTAATACGTAGATTGGTTTGGTTTAGGAATCGGCAGCGGGAATAATGAAACGGAACGCACTAGAGTCTAGCCCCCTTACCAATAAACACTGCAAAAAGCTAAATAACTACTAAGTCTTATCTCTCGTTTTATCTTTGCTCATCTCGAACTTGATAGAAAGAAACGAAAAGACCGAAACTAAAATAAAAAATAAAATATTCCAGCCTCGCGGCTATTTATAGCCCGTTGCTACCGCCTGCAGTTGTTACGCACCGATATTTAGGGATCCGCCCGTTATTATTTTCTTTAAGACCTCTAGGCTTCTAATTTACATCTTATGTACCGCGACGTCTCACAACGTCACAATATTTTACATAAAGTGATTATCAAATCGAGAAAACTTGATCTCTATTCACAAACTTTGAAAAATAATTATCTACCTAATATTTTTTGGATATTTTAATTTTCGACAAAAAAAGAACTAAAGTTAAATTGAAAGTTGCCATACAATTATGGAAGAGGCGTGCTTTATAATATTCTGGCATTTAATTAAAAATTTAAATAGCTACAGTCAGCAAAAAAATCGCAAAATAATAAAAAAAACCTACTATAACTACTCATAAAACATTTTTGCTTATTATCAGTTACAACTAGACTCATAGATATTATATTAGTAATAAATTATCCGAATTTAGAATCTTACACAAAACAGTCGTATTGTATAGGCATAATTAAAAATTGAAAATTAATAGTTTGCAGCTACTTTTCTATGAGAATGAATGACGTGACGAGCTAGTCGTTCACCTGATGTTAAGCGACACGGCCGCCTATGACAGTTGCAGTGACACTCGAAACTATAATTAAAGTTCTGCGTGACACTGCCTGCGCACGACATCCTGAGACATCACACAGTCTAGTAATCAGATTACTACACTGTGTAATCAGGTTATTAAGTCTCATTTGCCCAGTTATTTTGCTAACGGTACACCAGATTTACGAGACGATTTTCTGTTGCCCTGAACCAGTGCCCCAAAGTGGATGTTAGCTCCAGTGAACTTTGAAAAGTTCAAGCGGCACTTGAAAGTTTTCACTCATTTCAGAGTCTATTTTCTTCTTGGATCCTCTTATATCTTAGCAGTGAAATATACCAGTACAGAACAATCGTTTAGGATATAAATGTTTATGAAATTAGACTAGGTTTTTTTTTTGACACTGACATTTTGCAGAATTATTTATTGTTGGTTTTGTAAAACTATGAAATTATACCACTAAAACCTATTTTCGGGTTGTCAGATATTTACAAAGGAAATTAAGTATTGTATCAGTTATTTAGCTTGGGACTAGATATCGCTTTGTAAATTGTCCACAATACTGTTTAGATAAAAACAATTGCCTATAATTATTGTGGCCCACGAATATAAAAAACTTGATTCTTATGTCATTTTACTCTGACCACTGTCTTACCATCAGGTGAGACAGTGGTCAAATGCTATGCCTATAAACTGTAAAAAAAAAAAAATTTTTTTTAATTAAAACCGAGACTAGGATTACAAGATTTTTCTTAATTAACAAAAAGGTCTAAACAAGTAGGTAATCGTGTTATCTTTTGTACTCTGTCATGGCGTTATAAAGTTACATCGACGCCGCTTATCCCTAGATAAAACACTGTGGACCTGACCTGACGCATACCAATACTCGTAACTCTGTCCAATCGACGGTTTGTCCTAATAAACCTGCCTAAATATACGTAGAGAACAGTGAACGAACTTCAGCCAAATGGGCTAATATGACACCTACATTTCACGTCGCTATGGTTCATGGATGAACCATAGTGGTTAATATGTACCCTGAAATAAAAAAACACGTGAAACACAAATAATACTCGTGTTTACCCCCTTCCAAAAGGGAGGCGTTACTCTAAACCCCGATGGGACCCACAGCGTACATACACGCAGACACAAATACACACATTAAAAGCTATTTCTCTCATTGATCTGAAGTGAAAAATAAAAGTTCATAACTTTACTATGAGTTTACTAGTTAATTGTTTTGCTATTTCTAAATATAATTATGTAGTAGTACCTATGTCAGGCAAACAGAATGAAAACGTCGCTGGTACATGGTACACTATAAAAAGAAGAAATACAAGGCTCTACGGTACACTTTCAAAACCGTCCAAGATTGCGTACTGCCCTGACTAATTTACAGTGATAATTCGTTCGACAATCATTTGCTTCGGCTGTATTTTGGTGTAAGCATCTGTTGGGAACATCAAAGCGTGGCTATAAAGAAACTACGAGTATTTCTGCCCGGTGCCGTCGAATTGTAGCGTCTCGTAAAATTATCAGTAGGATTCGAAGCTACATGAAAAAGTTGTATTTTATAATTCTACTAGAGGGAAATAATTTATAGAATGTTTATGACAAAACGTTCTCACCTGTCTAGCTACATTACAGCTCTCCTAGGAACCTCTAGGTCTTTTAGGTAGCTAATAGACCTAGAAGTTCCTACCTGTAATTTGGAAGACAGTTAAGTTTACACAATTTATTTACTAGATCTAAACTCAGGGTTGGGGTATCCTCAGTTTTTCAGGATGAAATGAGACAAGAACAAGCGCATTAGTTGTAGATTAAATGCTTTTATTTTAGACTAGCTTTTGCCCGCGGCTTCGCACGCTTATGTTATGTTATTTTTACGTTATAGTCTAATAATAAATCATGCATTTCGTACCAAACAACAAAATCCACTAAATCTTTTCGAAGCTGAGCACAGTAACCTGTATTAGCATAGCAAGCATAGCCGTGAGTGGAAGCTATTTAAGCCATTACCTAAAATTAAATGTTTTGAGTCTAATATAGATTTATAACAGTGAAAGAAGTTTCAAACAAAAAACTACAATTTTATAAGTACCTCTTCATATTACAACAAAAAGAAATCATCATCACTTCACTCAGGTCTTTAACAGAAGTTTCAGTAAGTTTTGTTTAGGTAGTAGTTACCTAAGCAGGCAGGTACAGTTTAGAAAAATATGGAAGAATCCTGTTTTGCTCAGTTTTACATAATTATTATCCGCGCGCTTTTTGTTCCATTTACCACATTTTTTTTACCTTCTTAAGTTTGGTTGAGTAACTACCTACATATAGCCAGTGTCAATAATAAGTTTATAAATTGCTGGAGATATGCATTTACCTGTACGACGCGTACATAATTAATTTTCTTAATACTAATTAGGAATTACAAATACTAAACCACCACTCCTTAAAGAATCGACAGTTATAATTATTATTATGTCTACTATTTTCCACGCTGTTTCATTCTCAACATACCTACCTAGTGATGAAAGTGAGGAAGTAGGTTAAATCGTCATTACATAATTATTACTAACACCCAAAGTTACTTACCTACTATAACTATAACCTTCTTGAAGTAACCGAGTAATCAATCATTTTCTGCTCCCGTGGTTTATTTAAAAGCCCACAGATCTAAAATATTTTAACTATTAAAAACTTATTTCAACATGCAAGAAGAAGAAGAAGAACAAATCAAAAACGAACGAACGTTACGCGCCATGTTGTTAATTCGAGGATACAATTTTATTGCCATAATGAATACCTACATATTAATTATTATATCTAAGTACCTACCCTTTTTAAACATTTTTCATCAAATATTTCGTATCATTGGCTAAATACAAATAATAGCACCTCAAGCTTACTTTAATGCCAAAATAAAAAAGGTTTAAAATGCGTAGCAACGATCAGGGTATATAACTTAAGTGGCTATAAGTACTACAGGGGGTCTAGCAAAGATACGAACCACTAACGCTAACGCCAAACGCTAACTCCAAAACTGTATTATAATGACATTAGCTGTGGAAAAGTAAGCGATTTCCGAAATGTCATCCTAGTACATTTTGGAGTTAGCGTTTGGCGTTAGCGTTAGTGGTTGGTTTCTTTGCTAGACCCCCAGGTACCTTAAAACTTCCTTGGGGTTGATCAAGAATGTAGCAGTAGCGCAAAAATAATTTTATCTACCTAATTAGAATGTTAACGTGTAGTAAGTTCATGTAAATAATACATTTTACCAGATCGCCAATAAAGAACATTACTCCCGCCAAAACCCTATAAATCGAAAACTTGAATAAAAATGTAAGCTTCAATATTGGCTAAGTATGATAATCGTGTGAATATTACAATTTTTAATACTTATTTCGAATGATAACGCGTAGAAGTATTTGAAAACTAATACATAATACCAGATCGCCAATAAAGAATTTTGCCCTCTCCAGAACCCAATAAATCGAAAACATGAATAATAATTTTGTTGTGTTTCAATATTGGCTAAATATGATATCGCGTGAAGCGTTAAAACTTATAAAAAAAAAGTCTAAGAAGTTTTTAGTTTTCTAAATTCCTTGTTCTCTGTGTCGTGCTCATATTCAAGAAGGTTCTCATATCTATCCTCTTTTTTTAGTTTACACCACAGATTAACGAAAAAACTTATCTTAATGTAAATACATATGATTTTTTTGGGTATAGGTACTTACATAATGAACACATTGTTTTTCTCTAATCTGCATTGCATCGAGCGCAGACGAAGTTATCGCGCGTTGTATTTCGCCGTAGCCCGAAATGTGTGATACACTGGCGGTAATGCAGGCGCACCAATTGTTATTTACTGTTGTAAAACATGCATTAAATTACTTCCTTATTGCTTAGTGCTGTGGGGATGGTTCAGAATGAAATACAAAAATATAGGAGTTCCGTACTCAAAGAGTAAATCCTTATTACTAAACCTCCGCTGTCCGTCTGTCTGTCAGTCTGTCCACCAGGATGTACTCATGAATCGTGATAGTTAGACAGTTGAATTTTTCACAGATGATATATTTCTGTTGCCACTATAATAACCGTGGTCCGTATTCAAAGGGACAGATAAACAGACAAATAAAAAAAAATGGTTTTACTTCATATTGATAAGGAATTATAAATTAAAACTATTACAATTTATTTTTGTAATCACAAATAATACTCTCACAGTTTGTAAAACATATTTATTCGCCGACATGCAATATAACGCTACTGCTTCCTCCATTTTATTTAGCCCACGTCGGTCGCGCAGCAGGCAAACAAATTGACTGTGTGTCCAGGTTGGGGCGCTACAAAAACATCGAGGGTAGTCAACAGAGATGTTTTTGCGCGCCAACTCAACAGCGAAGGTTCGGGCGTATATGAAGCCGTGTCATAATAGTAACAGAGTTTTTTTCTTTAATCTGTGCATCCGGATAAACCCGAGATAAATTACCGCCAGTAGCAATGTAGCAGAGTAAATTTTTTTTTCTTTCATCTATGGTTAGTAGCGAAAATATAACTTACTTTTTGACACTGGCTAAATACCTACACTATGTGTGGAGCCAAAATATAAGACAAAAAACTTACCTCGAGGCCTTGAAGCGGCCATCTTGTTAAAATCCCGTTCCGTTTCATAATGAAATCTTAATCATTTTCACCAAAAAAAAAGTTAACGATATATAAAATTTAATATATCCTATGTTTTGCGCCGGGTTTTTCTAAGCTTATTAGTGAAAACCGCATGAAAATCCGTTCAGTATTTTTGGACTTGTGCCGTAACAAACAAACAAACAAACAAACAAACAAACAAACAGACAAAATGTCTAAAAAGTAGCTTAACGTGATCAGCGAAAAATTTCAAGCCAACCTGTGTCATTTTTTTTTCGATATCTTGCATTTACAGATTTTTTTTATCTCTACAGTTTTATTATATGTATAGAATAGACATTAAACTTTAACATTTCTTTAATAGTTCTACTAGGCGGTAGGACTTTTCTGCAAAGTTCGTCTAGGTAGGTACCACCGCTTTGCCAGTTATTCTGCCGCCAAGCAGTAGTGTGCAAAGACTACTGTGTTTCGGTTTGAAGGGCATTGTAGCTAGTGAAATTACTGGGTAAATGATGCTTTATGACCTGATTACACAGTGTAGTAATTTAATTACGAACTAGACTAGACTGACTAGACTGTGTGATGTCTCAGGATGACGTGCCCGGTGCAGTGTCACGCGAAACTTTATTATTTTAAAATTCCGAGTTGTACTAGGTCGTCACGTCATTCATTCTCATAAAAAAAATAAAATAAAAAAATTACGCAGTTCAACCCAAAATTTAGATTCATAAATGCATAGTTCAAATCCACTCCAAGTCGTCTAGACCTCTGCAGTGCAATTTACATAGAGCCCGACAAAGCTGGCAAAATAAAAAAGTGTAAGCATCCATCCCTTTGATTTTCGGTCTTCTGTTTTTATGTTGCACTTTTTAACAAGTTTATTGTGTGTATTGCACTGAGTAATGAATGATTGGAACTAAAAGTACGTTATATTCAGCTGACTTCAAAAAAGTAAGTATTCTCAATTTGGTTGTATGATTTTTTTGTTTGTTAGTATCTCATCCATCATTAAATTTCTAAACCGATTCTGAAAACTCTATTTTTTTAATATGAAATGTTCAAAGTTCCCATTTTTTTTTAATCATATATTTGTCTTGTAGTTTGGTTTTTAAACCGATAAACATCTAATCAGGTACTTCTTAAACCAGTGCTAATTAAGTTTAGTACAATTTTATCTAAGCAAGCCGGTTTCTGTTGACCCCTTTTAAAAGGATATTATTAATGAATCCCCAAGTCTCTTCTGCTTAATCTCTTTTTACTATTTACATAAAGCTAATTAAATCACGCTTTTGAACCATGCTCCACAAACACCAGTCTTCTTTTCATCAGGTCCTGTAGCGTTTAAAAACATGGTTGCTTCTTTTGTAGCGCTCGTCAAAAACACATTTTCGCCCCGTACAAACTCCTAATTTCAAAATAAATGAAGAGAGTTGCACTTCGAGTAATGAGTTGGTATTGAGAACATGATCGGTTACCTATTCGACTAAAGATTCTGAGAGCAAGTTTTGATACTCTGAAATCTTTTTAATTAAAGTTTTTATAAAAAAATAAATAAATAAATAAATTTTATAAATGTGTGTGGACATTTAACACAGCGCCATCTAGCCCCAAATTAAGCATAGCTTGTACTATGGGAACCAGGTACCTACATACATACAATATTTTAACACCCAGACGCAGAACAAACATCTATGTTCATCACACAAAATGTTTGTCCTGGGCAGGAATCGAACCCTAAGTTCAGAAGGCAGGGATACTACCAACTGAGCTATCGGGCCCGTCAAATTGATCGCATAACTACTATATTATTTTCTCCCTGTTATAAAAATCACAAGCAATTTAATTTAATTTTAATCCTAGCCCTTATCTAAACATAAACAAGATTTTTTCGGTTATGGTTTCTGGTGTCTAATATAGTTTAAACTTAGATGACTGAATAAATTTAGACAGCTTCTGAAGTGACCATGCTTTTCGGGTTTTCTGAGTCCTTGAGAATCCTAATTATTAGGGTCCACGATCTATGTATGTGTTTGTCGTTCATCTATTTATTTTGACGTTAACAGTGTGACATGATTTTATGTGAAAGCTTTCAAAATTGCTAAACAAGGCAGGAATCCCGAAAATAATTCCTTCGAACACATAAATCCAAGCTCAAAAACACTTCTTCAGTCTGACCGATACAACTGGTTCCTTTCCTACCATATGTCGACGGACTACCGTCACTTCATTCTGCTACCCTTCAACTATTCATGTGCGGCTTCTAAGGGACGTGTTTGGTTATTGTACATTTTTAAGCATCGGGGATTTGTGGAGATCCGAAGATAGATTGGGGATCCCCTGACCGGTATCGAGTATGAAATATACACGTTGTTGCCTGAAATTGGACGTGTGCGGATCGATGTTTGATTGGATTATTTATGCTTACAATGGAAAGCTGAATTTAAAAGGTAAACGTCAGTAGATGTCAATAATTAAAAATAGAAATTATATTGAAAAGGAAAAACTAATAAAAACCCATTTTTTTTAGTACTAATTCGTTGTAGCCACATTATCATTGCTGTCGTAATGGGAGTAGTAATAGCCACCAGGACTCGTGTATATATCGCAACGAATTATCGGTTCTTCGAGAAATGTAGGCTACTGTCACTTCAGATTCCTTTAGTATATCTCTCAAGTTCTAGGTCGTGAGGCGAGCTACGAGTATCGTTTCTCTGGAAGACAAGATCCGTTATGAACGCATCCGACAGTAAACTAAAGTAATCTAGTCAAATCAGTTCAGATGACATCCAGCACTTTTAGTTCACTGTGGCGCTCATAGCGAACTATGACTATGACAAGCCATTCCTAGCCGATCGCAACGTTCGTTGAACCAGATACTATACTCAAATACTCAAATACTCATTTATTAATAAACTAGGTTTACAAGTCCGTTTGAATTACAGTACGAGTAGTATACTAGAATAACAAAATACACATTGGTATAAAATATACATTATACAACAAAATTGAAAATTATCATAATTATTATTAATATAAGTAGTTAGGTACCTACCAAATAAGTAGGTAGCTATTTTATAATTGAAATACTAATAATAGTTAATTAATAAGATATAAAAATGTTGATTAATAATAGTAATAAATTACACATGTCAAAAGTAAAATAAATAAAAAAATTAGAAAATAAAAAAACTATTTTAGTTTCATAAAATCGTCAAAGCTGTAGAAAGTTTGCTCTTGTCAGCTGTTGTCACAAGACAATTCTAGTTAAGCTAAGTCGGAAGCTTTTGGGCAGTCTAAACATTCTGACATCCAGGGTCAGCCTTTGCCCACACAAAAGAAAAAGTACACTTACACATTATACGATATCACAGTATATAGCATATCATGTAGGTACGTAGAAGGCCTCATCATCATCATCATAATTAACAGCCTGAAGACGCCCACTGCTAAACATAGGTCTACCCCAGGGAGCGACACTTTGAGTGGCTGCTCGCGTCCTGCATCCATCGGCTCACCGCGGTTTTCACCAGATCGTCGGTCCACCTTAGTGGGAGCCGGCCTCCGCTGCGTCTTCCGGTTCGTGGTCGCTACTCGAGAACTTTCTTCCCCATCGGTTGTTAGTTCTACGTGCGATGTCGCCTGATGCCTATTGCCATTTCAACTTGCTAATTCTAAGAGCTATATCGGTCACTTTAGTACTCCTACAGATCTCTTCGTTGAAGGTCTACTGTGACCATATCAAATTTTGGCGCAAAGTGACGAGTGCCGGCGACTGAAACAACAATCCAACACATCATTAGACGCACACAAGCGTTTTAATTACGACGATGCTGTAGTAGGTACTATGTAAACGAAGTGCTAGTGTTGTGTCACGGGTTTATATGTACTGGATATGCCAATTCATCTGAAGGAACGAAGGAAGAATAGTTTTACATAATTCCTGCCTTAACTTTCGATCTCATTAAAAAGTTTTAATATGCAAGGTAGATGATAAAATATTCTACGATCCCTGAGAAATAGATAAGATTATTGTAGAGCTGATGGCCAAGTTTCAGAGTTGCTCGAAATGAAAGGTATATTATAGGATCAACTTTAGAGTACGACAGTTCGCCATTTCTATTACTTATTCTGTGCTGTTGATAAGTGAAGGCTAGATTTTGGATAGGACACGGCTACCTATAAGACGTCGGTATTTTTCGGAATCATCAAAGTATTTTTGGCTCCGATCAAAAAGTTTTTGGACTGTTCATGGAGTATTTAAAAAGCTTTTGCTTTTGTTTTTTTCATATTGTTTGATAGGCTTGACTACTGCTTGTTCGAGATGAGTGCTCAGTTGCTATTGCTACCTTTGGTGCTTGTGTTTTATGAAAATATATAGCTCCTGAAATATACGCAGAAAGCATTAGCTTTTATCAAATATTTTATGATTTCTGCTTTGAGTAACACAACTGAATTCTTGGAAAAAAAACAGACCTAATAAAGCCAAATGGAAAAGGACATAATAATATGCGAATGGCTACACGATTTGCTTATTAGTCAACTTTAGAAACATCTAGTCTTAATGGCCATTAAAATACGTATTAGAATGAAAATCACATTTTAGAAATATATTAATGAGGTTGTTTACAGGCTGAAGTAGCACTCGAATTAATTATAGCAGTTAAAATGAAAATATGAGAGCTAATGGGGCTACTGGAAATGAGGGACGCTATTTCTCTTTATTCTATTAAAAGAGCTCATGGTTTGGGTTGAAATGCGAACTGATATTTTTTGGTTTCCAGTTACAATTTGAAATAACAATGAAAATCCTTTGTGTTAACTAAAGTATAAGCTATCCTTTACCTATACCAAACTTATTCATATTCATCATTCAGCTGTGGCGGCTTGAAGAGAGAGTTGAGCTTAAACGTAATCTTTGGTATTAATTATAATATTAACTTGTTATATCTTAAATATCTACCACTGCATTGTGCTATTTAATTAGAACACGAAAAGTTATCTAATAGAAAAACAATCATAAAAGTTATCATAACAATCAGTATAATTATTATTTTCTGTGATATAAGTAACTGAAAAAAAGTAGTCAGGTAGGGCCTTGCATCAAACCAACAACGTGGCGACATAAGCACGTTTTCATAATCGCTCTTTTCTGAATTCTTTATGTCCTGGTAAAAACGAGCCTGCGCTGCGTGCTGGCTATCTCGGCCGCGCACGCTCCCATGTGCTCAGTCAACACACAGAAGGGCGATTAAATGAAAATGGCTCCGCTAAACCTGCAAGGAAGTTAGTCTGCTACTGGCAGTTGGGCGATATTCTTTATGAATATGCACGTGGTATTAGAAAATAATAATGACAATGGACAGGCTACCTCGTTCGCAGAACTGATAACTAATGGGGAAAAGGTTCTCGAGTAGCGATCGTGAGTAAGAAACGTAATAGGCTACATAGAGCTATAAGCCATCCCCCACAGTCCACACGTTGGCTGACGGAGAGGAATATGCTCTGGAACAGTAGATTTTCGGCTGATGATGAATGCCTATGACTAACTAATTATCTACTATATATCTATATAAATCTGTGATATCCGTATGTATTTAAGCAACGAAATTATTCGCTACTGTGTGAACGATTCTACTACATACACTTTATGGAAGATACTATTGAAAAACTTTCGAGTATTACTCTGAGGTCGCAGTCGATCATCCAAAAATAATATGTACCTTTGTATTTGAAGTATACCTATAACAAATAATAATTTTAATTTAGAGGAGCCCGAGACGTTTTGGTTGATCGAATACCTTTACCGTAAAATTAGGTAGTTAGCAGTAAGCTCCACGGTCAAACCTTAACAATTTTCTAGACTGTGGCACGTGCGACGAAATAAACTGCGATGCTCTACCACAATTAATGACACTGTTACTTTATATGCTAATTTTATAATTAACTGCGGAGTGATAGCGGTAGGAAGTTTTCGCTCAGTTTTCAATCTGCTGGCCTGTTTACTACTACACGCCGAAGTTCTAAAAACTTTTCCATCATGAGCAATATTTTAATCTGTGTCACGTGAAACAGCCACTATATTATTATATAGATGTACGACCATTAATTGTATACTCATAAGCTCGCACTAAAAGCGATCTCGTCCAACAAACTTGTATATGAACATTATAGGACACTTATAGTATCTTCTGCCATAGTACACAACACCTTTTTGTTAAATAACTCGTAGGATATTTGGTCACCACTCCTTTTCACTATGTACCAATATTATGACAACTGATTTCAACTCCAAACTGCAATAGGCATGATGTCTAAATTTTTTTTTTTGGATGAATTATATATATTCCTCAAAATATGAACATTTGTGAAAACGAAAATTAAATATCTCAAAAAATGACCAAGTTACAAGCATTTTAAAAACCGGAATAGAAAGAGATAACTCAAACGGCTAGTGACGTCAGAGGAAGGTCGTTACAGTACCTCATTACTAAGCTGTGGTAGCTTTTCATACAATCTCTTTGGCATGTGACGTCACGAGTAGATTTTTCATAGTAACTGTGCTCTGTTTCGCGAGAAAGGGACAGGAGATGCCTCCTGTAGAAACTTTAAAAGCTTATTACTCCTATTATTTTTTTATTATTTTTTCAATTATTGCATTCATTTTTATTCTTCTTTATGAAAGTAATATTTGCTTGTTCATTTTTAATAGTAGTCATCATGCCTATTGAAAAAGTGTTCAAACGATGACGAGAAAATTCGCATGAACAGACAGCCATTCACAAATTAAATGGCTCTATACATTCAACGAAATTGCCTAACACGCCGTTTATAGGAACATTGCAAACAGTTGCAGTTAATCCGCATATTGCAGTTCGCACGTCAGCGGCGACTTATTGCTACGTAAGTGCGATTTATTGCAACACTGCACTATAATGTTGCTAACTATAAAACGAAGTATAAGGGCTCAGCTGCTCGTTACGCTGACTTCCGATCCGTAGTACCCACGTTTGAATCCTGCATGAAGCTTATAGTCGACATCGTGATGAAAACCAAGCTTGAGTAGTAGAAAACAATAATAAAGATTTACAGTTGTTTATAGTTCCTAAAACTTGTTTACAATCAGCTAGTTTTTTACCCACGCCTACCAACTCATGGGTTAGACGCTTTCCCAACTGAGCTATAGTTGCATGCCCAGTGGCTGCAAAAATCTTTTAATATCCATTATAATGCTTGCCTGACAAGGTAGCCCTCAATTTGAGAATCTACCCCTAAAGACTTCTAAAGGTAAAGGATGATTTAAAGAAGTCTCGACCAGCCACTGAAGACATTTTGAAGGAACAGAAAGTCGTAAAACCTCAGTAGTTGTCATATCATAGTAGCTATCAAGTTCTTCAAGCTGCCTGAAACTCAAAATGCAAAACTGCCATTTTCAATGTAATGAGTGGCAAACGAGCATGCGGCCCACCTGATGGTAAGTGGTCACCGCCTCCTATGGACATCTGCAACACCGAGGGCATTGCCGGTGCGTTGCCTACCCTTAGAGAGGACTCTTAACACTTTTCTTGAAGCTCCCCATACTGTAGTTATGCGGAATAACCTCAGATGGAAGATCATTCCACATCTTGCAAGTTCGTGGAAGACACGAGCTCAAGAATCGGGTCGTATAAGATCACACGGACGACGGATCAAGGGAGAATATAAATATACATTTATACTAGCACACCACACCAGTGTTCTCTCGTAGTCCTTGTTAAAATATTTATCTACAGCAAATTGAATTCGAAACATAAAACGTGCAACAATAAAGTGTACATATAAAACCCACGCGAATGCAACGCTGCTCGACAATCCCGGACGTGACCCTCTCCCCGGGATCCCGGGGCTTAAGCTGGGATTCTACGCGGAAATGACGTTTCAATATTTGTAACTGTAGTGGAAAGCCGGGAGGATTGCGTTATATTTATTTGTTAAAACATTAATATTAGTGGCCAGGAGTTTTTGTTACAGTTTTAGAAACAGACAGCATGTGTTGAAAATTTTTGAAGATATCAAAGATTGTTGAAATAATTTAAGCTCACTATGCCGTAAACAGCGACCGCACTAAATGAGATAGGTTTTTACGACAAAATTTAATTGACCATTTCGTTTTATTTTGGAATACCAAACGAGTTCATAGAATACCCAGTTAGGAATCTACTTACATGAAACAAGCAGTCTTATTATTACAGACATCTAATACTATACAGGGCGGTTATTCTCTATGGAAACACAGATTCCACACGATACGAAACCACGTCGTTATCGTGTCTTGTTCAAATCGTGTCACAGCGCTAGATATATCTCCACTTTGTATTAAAGTTATCTTTATTTTGAATAAAATATATTGACAGTGCTAAGTGGTTATATCTTTTGATGTGTTGATGTTTCGGAACGCGTCTCGGTAAAACATACGATTTTTGACAGTTCAAATCGCGCCAATTCCAAATTAATTTCCCGCGGTTTTGTTTTCGTTTCATAGAGACAGTTTCGCAGATTTCATATGTAAGACAAGGAATTCGCGTGGTTTCGAAGTAAGGAATCGATACGGAATAATGGCCCTGTATAGTATTAGATGTCTATGAGTCTTACTTACAAAAAGGACTC
Source organism: Ennomos erosarius (assembly GCA_963580505.1). Classification (NCBI taxonomy): domain Eukaryota; kingdom Metazoa; phylum Arthropoda; class Insecta; order Lepidoptera; family Geometridae; genus Ennomos; species Ennomos erosarius. The sequence continues at coordinate 14,541,523 of OY756979.1, forward strand.
TATGTAACTGTAACTCAAAGATCCATAGCGCTGCGAATCGTAAAGAAAGTCAAGTAGAACCCTTTTATATTAATTATTTCTGTTGCTCTATCCGTCATCATCAGCCAGAAGACGTCCACTGCTGAACATATTTTCCGTAAAGCGCCATTTTGAGCGGCTCCTCCTGCATCCATCGGCTCCCCGGGTTCTGTCCGTCGGTCTACTTATTTGTGGAAGGCCAGCTAACGCTGCGTCTTCCGATTCGTGTCGCCACTCGCCACTTCAAATTTGTTTATACTGTGGCACTATACAAGCTATATATATTTGGGTTGTGAATGATACGTTATTGTCAAATACACGGCGCGCGGTTTCAACAGTTAGTTGATTGAATTTACCATATTTCAGTGCATTAAAATACCGTTAATATAATTATCGATGCGAAGGTCAAAAAAACGGTATGGAATATTTTCCAAGCTTTTTTTTTATGGGAATGAATGACGTGACGAGCTGGTCGTTCACCTGATGTTAAGCAATACGGCCGCCCATAACAGTTGCAGGGTCACTCGGAAATTTAAAATAATAAAAAAAAAAAAATTCGTGACACTGCACTGCGCACGTCATCCTGAGACATCACACAATCTAGTAATCAGATTACTAGACTGTGAGATCAGGTCATAAAGTCTCATTTGCCCAGTAATTTCACTAGCTACAATGCCCAATATATATAGCTTCCAATATATTCATGAGACCCGTTTTAAAATGATCATGCTACTGTGCTCCAGAGGGTCGTCTAGGATGGCGTCTGTCTTGAGAGTATTGTTGCAGGCCAACACCGTTGCTATTGCCAAGCCAAAGACAGAAGCCTTCGGATGCCCTGAATGTTTTAAGCATTAGGCTCTAAAGCTTGAAGGATGGAAGGGTTGTCATTGAAAACTCTAAACAGCTGTCTAATTCGTGTCCTTTTCCTGCTTCATTAAACATAAAATGTTCATCAAGTTCAAATTATTTTGACAAAGCTATCTCGCCAGTGTTTTAAACGAAAGAATTTCAATAGGATCGCCTTTAAGATCCTCAAGAGCACTTTAAGATTCTAAAATGACGCATCAACGATTTGGAGGGCTTGGGGTACGAGGTCACTAATTGTTTCAGTGCCAAGTAAAGCTACAAATTGTTCCCTTGGAAGGGCTTGGCCCGGCCCAGCATTGTTTTAGTAATGAATAGATATTGGTCTCGGAGACCCTGATAGATGAGGTGTGGCGCGATTAGAAGCGAGACGCGGTAGCGATTATCTTGACGCAAAATTTTAAGAAGATAAACATCGACTTATATTTAGTTTATCTTCAAATAAATTAAACTTAAAAATAAAAGTGTTTTAAAATTGCTACTTTTATGGCAGTTCGATGCATTTTGTAAGAAAAAGAAGAAGAATGCATTCTCATCTCGGTTTTTTGTGTACTTTTTTATTGTGAACGACCCTAATTTTCAAACTGAATGTGACACAAAAATGCTTAAAATATAATCGACTCTCTGTCAAATAAGTGTTATAATTATGCACACACCCGAACAATAAAGCCGAGATTCTATTCTTGTGTCTAGACATAAAATATTCATAATTATGTTCGCTGTGTATTGAACCACTCATCACCTTAATAAATTAAAGAACGAACGTCTCGAGATATTCTACAGTGATATTTCATGAAAATATTTTAAGAGCTACATTAAAATAGGTACCTTATTAAAAATTATAATAACTCATTGTAGGAGTTAAAGAACAAAAATTTTATCTCAAGAGATTGAAACAATTCCCATAAAATATGTCAATACTTGATTAACAAATAATATCAACATAATAATAACAATTTCTTAAATTTGATTTTTATTATTTCTTTATAAATAAAACTTAATTGAAGGATCCCGTCTAATCAACCATGTATGCTATACCAGATGGTCTAGCATGCGCACCGCTAGAGAACCTTACTTCTTCATGGGTTGTCAGCTCTACGAGCGTGTTATAGTCTGTGCGATCTGGTGAATGCCGCAGGGAGCCGATGAATGCTGGAGGCGAGCAGTCGCTCAAAGTGGTACTCTCTTAGGGAATGCCAATGTTCAGCAGTGAATCTCTTCAGGCTGTTGATGATGATCTACTGATACGGATAACAAAAGTAATAGAACAGATAATACTAAGTTCAAAATATCCCCAAAGAACCTAAGTTTTGAAGAATTTCCATTCCCCAATCAGAGACCTTGCGTTTAATAAGGTTATAGTTTGTCAGAAGCTCCAAGCGCCTGATCCTCAACTTTCCAATCTGTATGCTAATGCTAGTTATAAATCGCCCAGTTGAAGAAGGGGCGGAAAAGGGAGGCAGACTAATTAATTGCGAAGATATTGTCGGATAAATTTTGATGAAAACTGCTATCAGCTCACAATTGTCTAACTAGAAACAACGCCGTTGTTAGATAGATCCACAGAGCAAAAAAAAAAAAAACGCTTCCCTCTACATAGAGGCGCCTTTTCGACACTTCTCATACAATTCAAGCGTGTCAGGTATTACAATGAAACCTCTATGGTTTACCTGCGCAGATGACATATATAGCAATTGTCTTGTCATTAGTGCCACTGCTGTCAGCAAAACGTGCTGTGGGTTGAGTCGATATATTTTTATCGATAGTTTGATATGAGTTAAGTACGCGGTAAGGTACCTCTTACCTGATTGTATCATTAGGTACACTTTAGTACCTACCTATATCTTTTGTGCCTTTTGTGCGTATTTCTATGTGTAATAGTGTTATTTTATTCTATTATACTCTATTCCGGGTCGACAATGGCCAGCCGATAAACATACCGGTATAAATCTAAAATAAATAAAATTGAATGTATTGGTATTGGTAGGTACGTCATGTTCGCGTCACGGATATACAGTCCACCTCACCTATTTTATGGCAAATGGTAATTGCCATAAAATAGGTGGTAATTTAATGGTGGTAATTGGTGGTAATTTTATGGTAATTATATTTTATTTTATTTTAATGTGTGTAAGTATAGAGGTAGTTTATCGTCAGTTTATGGTTATAAAGATTAAGTTTATAAGCAAATCCGATAGGCGTCCAAAGTGAGGTTTTATGGGGGAGGCAATGTTTAGCAGTAGACGTCTGCCGGCTGATGATATGTGATAGTATTATTATATCTATAAACTAAAGTTTGAAATAGAAGAAACATAACAAGTTATAAAACGAAATAATATATTAAAACTCCAACTACATAGGTAACACGTTTTGCTGATGATTCATCAGTATTGTTGCGTCATGTTTCTTTTTGATAGAATTCATCTGAAAATACAATTTTCAGATGAATTTTTAGGAAAAATAATAATAATATTGAGTATCATTGAGGTGTTGTAGGTAAACACTTATTTAATAGAAGGAGGTCCTTAGTTTGGCAGTAAATAAAGGTAATTTTCCAGCTCACCATGCGATGTATATTTTAATTTACAGCTGTTTACAAAATAAAAAGCAAGTGAATTTTTTCATTCAATATCGACTAAGACGTAGATTCTTCCGTAGAATCAACGAGATCAGTTGTCTTTAGCAACCAAGAGCTATCTATGAGGCTACCATGGATGAAATAAAAAAAGAAGGATTGAGTTTTGATTGACATCGAACTGAAGCCCAAAATGGCGGACATATTACATATGTGTGTCAGCTGAAAGTAGGGCGACCGGCTTCCTAAGGGAGCTTCAGTTTCGGATCAGACGGGATTCCCTCCTTCTTTTTTTAATAGCTCCATGGAGGCTACATGAAAACTCTTTCATGGGCGAGCACGCCACATCATTATAATGTCCTCATCAAATAATAAATGCGTATAAGAGAAATTATAGTCATCATCATCAGCCCGTAGATGTCCACAGCTGAACATAAGCCTCCCCCAGAAAGCGCCACTTTGAACGGCTGCTCGCCTCCTGCATCCACCGGCTCCCTGCGGTTTTCACCAGGTCATCGGTCCACCTAGTACCTCGTTAAAAATAGGATAGAGTTTCAATGTGGGAATAGCGTCAAAATATAAACGTATATGGTTAGACATTTTCATAAAACATTCAGCTTCAAAATGCTGAGAGCAAACCGTATCATGCTTTTGAGGAAACCAATTGCACTGTCCAGTTGCGATTATCTATTTATCTTTTATATTAGGATCTGTAGGAAACCTAATAAACATAAAAGATATTAAAAGTTTAATTAGTAGAAGTCAATCTAACCACAAAATAAATTGAAAACATTTAAAACTTATTGTAACAAATTTCCGGATGGCATAATAGAAACTATCGATGTGTCGATAATTATAGGTTAACCAACGCATTACATCACTATCGGTACTTCTGCCATAGGGTAAGTTCGCCGGTTTTGCGACCACTTCCTATATCCGACCGTTTAATGTACATTTGATGAAAAAATACAAAAAATAAAAAGCTTGCGGTGAACACATCTTATGTCCAAATAGGTTCAGTTTTGTAACAAATATTATACGAGAAATCCCCAATTCTATTTTAAAGCTTTGAAACTTAAAAGCACATACATTTTAACTCCCAGTTTTCGACCACGTTTATCCACCATCTGGTTTAAAAACTACAGATACCCAAAATCGCTCGTAGTCGAAAACTAATCCAGCTGCAGAAAAATGCTATTCGACCGCAAAAGCAAACTATATCAAAAACATTATAAATACGTATTTATTTACATATAAAAGTACATAAATAGTCGATTACTTTGTAAGTTTAACTAATTAGACCAGACACGATTTAAAAAAAACGATTAATGCTGGTGGTTGCAAAATAGGCGTGACCAACTGATCGAACCATCATTGAATATTTCTCGCCCAGGGTCTAATGTGGGCTGGCTTTATTACAAAAAAAGTAGCGTATTTAGCTTGTAAACATAACTATGTTTATAAACTACGTTAGCCAATTTTTTTTTTGTTATAGCTGATATTTTAGCCATATCCTTAAATAATTTTTGGCGGTCTCAGTAAGAAAAAAGATCATGCTTTTTTATATGAGTAAGTGCCTCAAAGCTGGAGAAATCATGAAAATACAAGACAGAGGATCTAAAGAAGCCTTTCTGATCATTGTTTCTATCATTTATTTACCACAAGCAGTCAGGCACCTACGTCTTTCAATTTATAGTGGTAGGAAACTAGCGAAAAAGTGGTCGTAAACATAATTTAGTGATCGAAAACTAGCAAAATAGTTACTATTAGCCTTTGCTTTAGATATTTATAAAAGGGTCGGTTATTATAAAAAATGATTGATAATCTGATAAAAATATAGAGTATAATATTTGAAACGTAGCTTAGTAGCATCAAGTCAAAAAATGATACTGGTACATTTTATTATGCAACCTAAACTTGACAACTCCACTAAGTGGTCGGAAACTAGCGAAATTACCCTATAATATCAAACTGACACAGAAGAGTACCCCGTACCGAAGTTTGGCAGCAATAATATGATTAATTTCGTCTCTATCTATAGGCGAAGCATCATTTGTTTCATAGCTCTGTGGATAGATCACTCACGATTAATATAGTCACAGGCTTGCGCTTATGTCTTTATTAATATGTTATAAGTTTGGTGCGAAATTATAGCTCATTGATAGCAAAAAGCTTAGATATAAAATACTAGAGAATGCATTGCGAACAACGCTTTGAAGCAAGGAATTGTGGCTGTAAAATTACACGCGTCCTCGTGAGGGTGAAGTCGTAGACCGGGTTCAGTCTTTATTAATATGTTATAAGTTTGGTGCGAAATTATAGCTCATTGATAGCAAAAAGCTTAGATATAAAATACTAGAGAATGCATTGCGAACAACGCTTTGAAGCAAGGAATTGTGGCTGTAAAATTACACGCGTCCTCGTGAGGGTGAAGTCGTAGACCGGGTTCAGTTAATGGAACTCCGTTTGCATGATGCAATCTGACTCAATTTATTCAAATTCGGTAAAATGTACATAGATATTCAGGAGAATCTTGTCACCGCGATGTAGAAATATTACCTACGATGGTGGGCGGCCATCTAGTTCATCTTAAAGTAAACTAAGAATATTACAAAGCATAATTGTTCCGAATTCAGTCTCAGGTGCCATATTTGGCTATTGTGTTACAACCAAACACAAAAGTAACGTCAACAGTGGCCATACATAACGTTTCTTATGTTTTTCTCATAGACCTAAGATGTACAACGAAAATATTCTAGGGCTGTGGTTTTTCTTCTCTTTCTTACAGATTACTTGTGTAATCAATTGTTTGTTAAGAGAATGATACACGGCGCACCCAAAGTTGTCACTCGGAACTCTAAAATATAAAGTTCATAAAATAATATAAGTAAAACAAAACGAATAAAACACCGCGAGACCCTGAGCATGACTGACATCCTGAAACATCAACACTGAAAGATGAGGTCATAAAGTCTCATTGGCCTAGTAATATTGCTAGCTTCTACAGTGCCCTTCAAGCCGGGACATGGTAGTGCTTGCACAATACAGTGCGGTGGCAAAATAACTGGCAATGTGGTGGTAGAGGTACCTACATAGGAAAACTATGCAGAAAAGTTCTACCACCTTTATAATTATTCTGTTTCGTTGACTAGTCAGTTCAAGTGTGCACAAAGCGTTCTAAAAGGCGAGTCTTCCCAAAGTAAGACGAAGTCCATTTCATTATGAAATTCTTCGCATAACTAACTATAACGGCCTTATCGGAATCAGATCTAACTCCGCAATGAATGCAGTTCAGTAGATATTTCTCAAAGTTTGTCTTGGCTTGGTAGCCAATCGTTGCTTTATGGAGTTCGAAATCAATGAATTGTTTTGAACGTTCATAAAGGAAATAATTGTGTGAGAAATTGTGTTAATGAAATCGTTCCTCGAAATCTTATATCACTTATATTACTCTCTTCCTATATTACTTTAATCTTTGCTATTGTTATCTTTGGCTTTTTATTCTTACTTGTCTTCAATACTCCAGAGATTCCACCGTACATTTATGAGCTTATGAGTTGTGTTGTAGTGTGTGTTCAGTAAACATTATCATGTCAAAAAACTTTACATGTTAGCTTTTGTACTTTTTGTAGGTAACTAGTATAGGTTAGAGTCAACTTGTACGGAGCTGAAAGGATTTTGAAAACAATATCACCAAATCTTGATCGCTACGTCGCGATAATTACCATTTAACGACCACAGCTCGCTCAAAAAAAGATTGTTATCATTTAATTCCGCAGCAAAATACACTAGCTATTAAGACCACCCAACGCCATTAAGATCGATCGGGAACCACGAATGCAAACAAAAAGTTTTATAATTGCGTATATCGCCATAACAGAATCTATATTGGCCGACATCAAACTGCGATGCGGCCATTCGTCTATGCAACATCGCTCGCGTGCTACACGCCACTGTCAAACATTGAATACTATATTCCTTATCACCCTCATATCATGGTAGTGAGTTCTCAACTCAACTCCTATTACTTAGAGCTTCTTTTTCATTGTATGGTGTTGGTGGTTGATACATTTAGAAATTGTTCATTCAAGGCTTATCAAGTTACTTGTACGATTCGCGAAGGTGAATTAAAACTCCAAAGGTGAGTCACCAAATGTATATCCATTTCTATTTCGCGCTGCAAGTTTAATGTGTTTAAGTTTTTTAATTTCTTTTCAGGTTATTTATGAAACACTGTTCTTTATTTGAAATTCTATTGAAAACCAATTACGTTTTCCGCACCGTTATCAAGTTCTGAGCTGTCAATTGAACGCTTGATAAACGTATCGCAAATCACACTGCATGGCACCTGAATAAAGATCTCTATGTAATTATTGCTAACCTCATAATATTTATGTTTAAGCCTCATTGCTGCATAGGAGCCATCGGTGTTCCTTGTGAGACGAATTTGAAAAGTATTTTTAGTATTATTTAGGAGAACCCTCATGTAGTCCCTTTTCATCAGTACCTTTAAAAACGGTGCTCTTTGTGGCCTCTTCATTTATTATGTTTCAGAAACGTTATACAGTACTTACCTACCTACGTCTTGTCAGTGTTTATTTCCCAACTGCTGGCCATCATGACAATGGTATTTTACAAGCTTTATTTTATTTAAAGCCCCTTTACCAAACTACCCCCGTGTTTACGTATGCCTGCTCTCAAATTGAACTGAAATCCAAGCTTCCAATTACTGAAATTGGTTTACGACTCACAGCACAATATTGCCGTCTGTTACGAAATGCCTAGGTATCTGTGTATGATAGTAACAGTAGAATGAGAAAGAAGGTTATCTTGCAAGATAGCTGATTGATGGTGTCTTGTAACATCATTATTATTATCATCACCAGCATCATCATCATCATCATCATCTATCATCATCATCAATCTGAAGACGTTCACTGCTGAGTATGGAGCTCCTCCAGAGCGCGCCACCTGTTTTGCATACTCTTAAAACAATTAATAAAACAAGTTTACGTTTTCTTATATATACTTTTTCCTTTATCTGTCCATTTCATTTGGCGTCTTGCCATAATAATCTGATGATAGAGAAAATGATTATTTGGTTTTTAATTATATTTGTATAAAAAATTATAGAATTCAGTTAATTATAAAGAGGTAAGCGTTACACTAATATTTTAAACTAAGCATATCCTAAATCAAAGCTAACCAAAGTTAACCTTCTGATTACCGCTACATCTGTAACCATTGTCACAAGAGAATTACAGTGCCTAATTGATATATGAATTTGTAATACTACTGGAGCTCTGAATTTCATCAATCTATAGGTATATTGATTGACAGACCTTACGCGCGTATGAGTTATTCAGTTTAACTTGATTGCTGTGCATTGCTTCGGTGTTAATAAATAATTGTGAATTATTGCTCGTATGATAATCATTGTAAGTGCTGGCTGTCACAACACTAATGAGTGCCGTAAGACCCGGTGACACATGTCCTTCATTTTGAGCATTTTGCTTATGAGGGTCAGGTTTCTTGAAATTTCTCGACATTTATAATCGGAGCAGCGAAAGAATGGTACACATTACCAGCGTCTTTGTTTCCCGATAAGTACAATCTGGAGCTCTTCAAGTCGCAAGTGAATAGGTATCTTCTAGGCGAGCATGTACCACCGTAGACCGCATCGTCACTTTCCATCAGGTGCGATTGCGGTCAAATGCGGGTCTATTCAGTTCTAAAAAAATATAAAAAAATCAATGATTTAAATTACCATCAATAAAGTCAGCGTCAGCCTTCAGCTAATATAGTCTCTCCCACTGCTGGGATACTTAACCTTTTCTTTCAGAGTGTGCAGGAGGCTATAGTCCACCACGCTAACCCTATGTGGTCCTCGAAGTATGTGAATAGGATCCACCATCTCTTCTCGTGGATGCCCTAAGAGCCAGCTAATGGAATACCCAGAGAATGGGCAGTATTCTTCTCGGTATATACATTAATATCTTTTGCGACGGATAGGTGCCGTCTGCCAAGCGCGGTGATTGTAGCAAAGGTAAGCGTCAAAATTGGTGATTTATCGGGGAAGCTGGTGTTTAGCAGTGAAATCTTTTGGGTGTTGATTTACTGCGCCGTTGTAAATCAAAGCGAATCCGCAAACATAAAAGTCATTTTAATGCATGGGGAAGAAAGACTCTCGAGTGGCGAAGACGCAGCGAAGGCCCCCACTAGGTTGGCCGACGATCTGGTGAAAACCGTGGGGAGCCGATGAATGCAGGAGGCGAGCAGCCGCTCAAAGTAATGCTCTGTGGGGGCCTATGTTTAGCAGTGGACGTCTTCCAGCTGTTGATGACCCAAAGGGTAAAGCGAACCCTATTAATAAGGCTCCGCTGTGCGTCTGTCTGACTGTCTGTCTACCAGGGTCCGGGTCTGTTGTCCCTGAAGTCTTCTGATCATGTAGAATTGTAGATCTTGTATTCCTAGCAACAGTATCATAATTGATAATGTTCTTCCACCTTCACTAAGCACTCCATTAACATAAAATCATATTATCTCAGCCCAATTTGTGATGCCAATTTATTACAGCAAATTTGTTTAGGCCCAAGGTACACGGATCAGTCGCGATTTGTTAACTATAACGGAACGTTCAATCGCAACAGATCAAAGGGACCAGCTGTACTGACGCTGATAATGCCGATCCTTCTGACGTTCACGTGATACGTTATGATGCTTTTATATGGTTTCGTGTTTGAAATGTTTTAGTATTTTAATAGAATATTTGTGTTGGATGACTAGGGTGTACTTAGTCCATGTCCAGTACAGTAAAGGCTTATTCAAACCGGTGCGCTATTCGCTAGCGCTGTGAGTAGTGGTTAATACCGCGTGCAATCCCAAGCTATATTGTATGAAGTTCCGCGGCTACAGCACGCATATTTATATTTAAGAATAATAATAAGTTTATTTCCAGAACAGTTCGATACAGTACGGTAGAACATGAAGAGCGAGACATTTACTTTCTTTATTCTTCTTCTTCTTCTTCTCGTGTAGGCAAGTGGTCAGCCCTAGTGTCAGAATTTTTAAATTTCTTTATTTATTTCATAGATATTTTCATTTATCTTGGGGCGCGTGATTTTATTTCTGTTCTGTGATTGATACGATGGTTATTGTGATGCAGAAAATTTAATTAAGCATATTGTTGATATTGGGGCCAATTTTAAAAGCTTTAGTTGACAAAACTAAAACTACTAAAACTATTGCTGTTCTTTCCAAACAGACGAGAATGTAAGAGACGGATATATTTTTAGTATTTAAAATACTGTCAACTAAAGCCTTCAAAATTAGGCCTATTGACAATTTTCAATATTTAATATTCTGTGTAACACAGATCAGGTTTATAGTACTAAGCTCTAAAACCGGTAATTAATTAGGGGTTAATTAGTATTAGATGGGAAATTGTTCATTAACCTTTACTTTGTCTACGCTTCGTTGCCGATGATAATATTAAATTAGCAATGTTATTAGGCTTTACAATAAGGACAATTAACACAGTAGGCGACTCTTTGTTTGGGCGCAAAATAAATTATCGAGAAAAACTGTTTTGAATCCTAATACTATGTAAATTATTACATTATTATTTCAATTAAAATAAAACTTATAGCGTGAAAGGTAAAGACAGGTCAAACCCTCATAATTTACATAAAACGATGTGCTCTTAGAAATAAAGTTCCCTAGAAGTAGATAGCAATGAACTTTTTAATTAGCTCGATGCTGACAGAAAGAATTTCATAAAAAAATTAAATAATAATCTATTCTTACAAGACTTATAATCAAAGATCAGACAAAAATCATTGGAGTGAACGGAAAACTAAGCCTTGAGACCTACAGGTAAACACTGAAACTTTATTGAAGCAATCAGTGAACAAGAAAGAATAAAGGAACTAATAGACCAGCCACAAACAATTTCCTATTCACTGAACACGTGAATGATTTTCCCAATATTCTTCTACTTGTCCCATTTGCTAACGCTAATGTTGGGAAATATTAATAGCAGAACGCAGTAGCTTAGATAGCGCGGTTTTGCAGGCAGGCTTACACAGTTGAGGGATTCGTTAAAGAGCACTGATTTTTAGAGTACCCAGAAATTTTACTTGCTGCTCTCTTGAACTTCATAAAGAGGAGGAAGTTATAGCAATTTTCTTAGATGCCTGCAAAGAGTGGATATTATGGCAAAGAATGTTTTTTTTTAATTTAATTTTAGTATTTTATTGTTATCCTTTTGTTTTTAGCGTAATATGAGTTATTGCCTGAAATAAAGTCGTTTTTATTTATTTATTTAAACCTACGTTATCGAGGAGGCCTTAGATCAGCAATGAACGTTTTTTGACTAATGATGTGATTTCACATTGTTAGGTCTTCATGGCCAAGTGCTGGTAGTCACTATAAAATAGCTATCACTCACAGATCATATTGATCTTCAATTGTGCACGAGTTGAGCTTCTCTTCCAGTTAAAACACGCATAGTGGCTAGGAGCTGAATCTGGAAGCTCTGACAGCTTATAACCGAGCCCCCGTGTCATGTATTTGAACCTCTACAACTGTTTTACACTGTGCTAATACAGTGAAATACAAAGCTATCTCCAGGGATCCATTTAATAAATTAGTTTCGGATTAATGGGACAAACAAATTGAGCTGAACGAGTAATGATAACTCGTCCTGTGAGAGTTTTTCCCTTTTGTTATTTCGGAGGCGATTTGACAATGAGAATTGCTGTAATACAACATGCCTGAATATTCGAAATACTTAGAAAAGAATTTTCCCTAAATGATATTAGGAGTTTTGCGTAAAAAAAAAATTAAAATATTAAAGTATTTTTTATATTTATATTTTTGTCTACAGATATTAAAATAGTTCAACGATAGTGTTGTCATAAATGGGTAAAACCTCTAAAGAAATTTAGCTTAAACCCAAAAAGAATTGAAAGCTGAAAACGTGGTGTGCGATCAATGTCTTGAAGTAAAAACGAACTTAAAATAAGCTGAGTAAAATCGCATTCCTACATAATTTAGTATGCGGTCGGTAATTTTGGTTGAATTACTTTGAAAATTGGGCATTGCGTTTACTGTAGGTATTGCAATTTTCTTAGGGAAGGAAACATTTTTAAAACAGAAACAGGAAAATACCTTGCAAGTTAGATTTTTGCGTGAATATTTTATTTCGTCATAGCACATTTTCGGGATAAAAAAATTACTGGTTAACCTTTAGGGCGGAAATGCAAAATTTTATCAAAGATTAAATGATTTGAAAAAAAAAAAAACCATATAGCATACTTACATAGAAAAAGATCTTCTAGCCTTTTCTTCCTTCCTCGCTTGTATAATTATTCAAGTGGCCAGCAGCGGCGTTTACTGCTCGGCCACGGGTCTTCTCTCACAGAGAGAGTGTGGGCCATAACCCACCACACTGGACAAATGCGGGTTGGCGGATGAAACAATCTCCTCAAATGATGTGATTCTTCAATAGTTGTGACGTTGGCTGTTCCCGATGAATAGTCTCGGAGTCTTCATACCGAGTAGATATTCACTATCAGTACCCATACCTCGAGTGCATAGGAGATCCTTACTTCAGGTCTATAAATAAATAAACTAACCTAAACTATTAAATTTTACTCATAATAGGCATTGGATACAGGAGGCGAGCAGTCATTCTGTGGGGGAGGCATATGTTCAGCAGTGTACGTCTTCAGACTGTCAGTGATGATGATGAGGCATTGAAAATGGAGACTTGCGAAATGTTTGTCCACAGGTTCAATTAATAGCCCATGATTGATTGAATAGCGGTGGTACAAAAGTTCGCGGCTTATCTCGAACTTGTAAGTAAACGATAAAATGTAAACGTCGTAAAAGAGTTTTATATGTGGCCACGACCTAGCTCTATACAATGTCACGTACATCTTTTACTTAGCTTGACATTTTACAACAAACTGTAGGAATATATGTACATATGTAGGTATATGGATAATAAGTAAATATCTGATCCTAATCCTATAGGGCAAAGACCCGTAGAACTTTAATAGAGTCCACTCTTCTAAGGAACAGTCTTTTCAATACTTTCTGGACAAAAATAATATGCGACTATGTCCTGGCAACAGCCCAAGGATAAGCTTGCACCCCATGGATGACCTTGAGCTAGTTATTTCCTACTTTCAACGTCTGGGCGCCTTTGTTGTAGGTAATGGTTATATTGATAATGAATACTTTAAATTGTTTTCTATTTACATCTATACTTCCATATACAACTGAAAACAATTAACAGTATTTCAGTTTGTTTGTAATTTTTATATTTCATCACAGAAAGATCCCAAATGAAAAAGAATAATAGAAAACCATTCGCAATTTCAACCTAATCTATTACAGAAAAATAACGAATAGCAATAACACTAAAAGCGAAAATTCATTCACTGATGGACAGCACAATAACAATCGACGTTCGTTAACGGACAGTTTGAACACTATGTCTTTATTTATTTCAGTCTAATAAAAATGATTTTTATCATTTACTTTTTTATAGATGTTCCAAATAATTTTTCAGGTTGAAACTACTCAAATATATTGCATCCATTTATTTTTTTTTGTTCTGTCTTAATGGTGGGTTTTGGTTAGAATCCCACTCGGCCCCACACTAATGACTTGTTAAGTAATGTCAGAATTCACACTCATCTTAAAACAGTGAAGAAAACATCGTTAGGAATGCGGCATGTCCAAGAATCACAAAATTGACGCAGCACATCATGTGCTGTTTCGATTGTTCCATCTATGAAGTTACAGTCTACATTATCTGTGGGAGGAACCCGAGTCCCAGCCGTGGGAATACGCTAATGTTGTCGTATTAAAGAAAAGGGTTGCCCTAAGTATTAGACCTATTTCTACTAATTTACTTCATCCCTAAAATAAACAAACTACACTATTATTTCCCCGCTGCCATCCGTGAAGTAGTCTGTACAGTATAGTCATCACCATTACCGTACAAAATACTACAAAACAGACTTCAGCTAGGAAGGTGTTGCCACTGGTAAACCTGTTCCCAGAGCACAACAGAACGTAAGTTTCTTATTTTATTCATTAGGAGTCGTAACTTCAGCTCTGTAACCTACACTGTACGCTTTGTGGTCAGTACTTTACAGGGTTACCACTTGCAAATGTGAGAAGAAAAAACATAATTCTAAGGAAATCATTTGATTTCTTACAGTTTCTTAAATATCGTTTACTATTTACCATGTAATTGATTTCTTTTTGGTTCCCTATATTTCAGCGGTGGTGTAACTTGCAAGCATGTGGTGTGAATTTTAGAAATGTTAAGACCATAGATGCCATGCATGACTGTTTCAAATTTACTAGTTCTCTACAGGATGGGTGATGGTCAGATAACAAAAGTGTTAGGTAGACTTCTTAAGCCGCTCGAAGCAATGACTCCTGAATTGGCTTTCCAAAGCACGATACAACGCTCCATTTTTTGCTAGCTATAGTAATGGCCGCAGCAAACGTAGCATTTTTATCGTTAAACCATAAAGTTTAAACTTTAGTAGATTACAGAAATAAAACGTGGTAGTATTGATACCTAAGCAAAAGCCCATTTAACTAAAATACATTGCGTGTTATTTAATTTCTTGCATCAAATGTAAAAAAAAGGGTTTGACTAGTTTACGATAAATCAAACCGGAGTAAATAGAACCCTAGAACAGCCCTATGAAAGTTCAACGACACGGCTAGCCGCTTCGTGAGCGGAATCCCTAATATTCCCTTCAGATTCTAGGGAGGATTCACCGAAACAGCCATAACGTTGTTTCAGCCGAGTTCGTCGTCTCGAACTCATGTCTGTACATGTGTCATAAAACTAAAACATGGCAATGCAAAAAGCTTATTGAAACCAGAGATATAATTTACGGAGCGAACAAAGAAGTCTTTGGTTTAACTTTCGCTAGTCCGGATGTAGGTTTCACCCATCGCATACCTAGAGGTCATATTTTTAATGAATCTTTTTCTTATAATTTATATGCATAGCATTTGATCACTGCCTCACCTGATGGTAAGTGATGATGCAGCCTATGATGGTGCATGCTTCCCTAGAAGATACCTGTTCACCTTTGACTTGAAGACTTCTTGACGAAATATCACTGGTATTTTAGTTATGATGGGAGCTAGCCTACGTTGCTTCCTTTCCTCCAGTTTGTAGTCGCCACTCGATGACCTTTCTTCTCCATTGGTTGTTGGTTCTGTGAGCGTCGCTAACGATTTAGGCTATTGCCATTTCTAGCTTGCCAGACAAATTATGACATTATATAGTTTCCTTACCGGACTGCCAAGGACATTCGTGTACATTGTTTCATTCATATTCATATTTATTTATTTGCATTCATGTACAAAAATATAATGTTAGGTCTTAAGAGTAGCTTATAGGTTCATAGTGATACATCCAAATTATAATTGTACGAAGCTTTCTGTGAACATTTGAATTGAGAATACCTAATTATGTAACCCTCTCAAGACATCACCAAAACTTGATTCAAGAATTCACTAACTTTCAACTTTGAGCTGAGTTCATCGCTCGATTATTCATATCTGTCGCTTGCGAGCGAGCATCAAATTAGCCGTGAAATAGGACTGCAGGTCGTGGACTGAAAATTTAAGAAATTCCTAAGAGATAAAGCTTAACAGTTGAGTAGACAGCCACTTTTATTATTAAAAGCGCCTTGTCTACATAATGCTGTTAAAATTTTATATCTGAATACATTTTATGGTGTTTCAACTTTATAATTTCCGTCTAAAGTTCTTGAAACGCTACAGAAACTAAATATAGCGATAAATTTTAATTTATTTATTTTTTAATTTTATTGACAACATAATAGCATAACATTTTTTCTTAACAAAAATGTAGCCGAATGTTGGGTCATCGTCATCGGGTCAATATGTAGTTACTGCTGAGATACCGGCCTTCACTCACATGGAGAGGGTGAGTCCGCTACTTGGTACTGAATTTCAAAAATTCGGTAGTTTTAGCCATAACCATAATCCATAACGGCGACTTTTTCTGGTTAATAAGATTATGTTTGACCACTATCTCACTTGATGGGAAGTGACGATGCAGTCTAGAATGTAACTCACTTGCCTGAAGATACCGGTTCACTTCAGATTTGAAGACCTCAGATCGTAATTTTCGGGAAATACAAACGCAAAACGTCCATCCTTTGGCTGTAACTCTGTAAGGAGAGCTGGTTTCCTCATCGATGTTTGCCTTTATCAGTGTAGGGATGAGTGCGAATTCTGCGCGATGCAAGTCATTGGAGCAAGGCTTGAGCCAGGGTGTGTAAGTTTGAAAGATTCACCGGCTACCACTTTGCCACGCTCTCTCTTAATAAGAGTAAATATTATAATATTCATATCAAATTAGGTACAATTTTGAGTATTGGTTACTAAAACATAGCTTTTAGTTCGTTATTCCAGTAACATTCTTATTCTCAAGAACGTGCAGCTCTGATGCACACTTTATGTAGAGAGATCTTTACTAGCGCAACCGAAAAATAAACATGCTTATCTAAAATACCCTTCGATACTCGCAGGTATTGGATTCGACCTGAACGCGACCCGACACTATTTGGTTATTTTATCGGCGAGAGCCATGAAGTAAACAACCAACGGAGAGCTACTTATTTCCGGAGAACCTTAGACGTCGGGGTCTAAGATGAGTTTAGTGGGTGCCTTCTCAATGTTCGAGGAGGACCAAGATGCATAACTGTTATTCTATTCTTATTCTTTTCTAATAGGTCAATACTCTGGAATTGAAACTCCAATCCTATCAAATCTCCAATTATTATTTTCTCTATGCTCCTGTGTTATTTTTCCTAGCATGCACCGCTTGGTTTTTTCGCTTGGCTTGCCTATTTGTTTCTTTGCCATGTCCTACTATCTTGCTGCTACTCTGAATGACATAGCCTAAAAGACCGTTTTGTTAAGAGATGAAAATACTGGCAAGGTCACAAAAGTGGAAATTCTGTAGTAGGTCATCATGCAGATGCCAATTAATACACAAGAATCCTAACTACTAAACACTTGTTTCATTATTATCTACCATCATGGCTTATCATTATCACTTGCCAAAGATATCTTTAATGTTTGAAAAAGACAGATTGTAGCAGTTAACAAAGAGTCGCCTTTTGATATTGGGTGGATTTCTGAGTATTGATTAGGAGAATCATATAGCATATATTTAGTAGCTGAGATAAAACAGTATTGCCCGTCAAATGAATGGATAGTCCGTGGCGTGGGTATTAAGGTCGCTGCAGCCAACACATAGGCGGTTTTACGGCGGTTTTACTGCTAACTGAAACTGTGTTGAAGCTTACTTTAAGACGTGTAATCGAATCGTAGAATTTGAGGACAGAATTTTAAAGAATAATTTTCTCCTCGTTTTTTTTTTTTTTGCTTACGTTATATTAAAATTATAATAAACACTAGCTGTTATAAAGTTGAATAGAAACTACTTCTTCAGTTATACTGAAGCGATCCCTTAAGCGAACCCGTTAGGGATCCCTTTAGGGATTGCTTCAGGGGATCAAATCGAAATAGACCATAATTTATACCGGTTAAATAAGATCCCATTGAAGTGTTCAATCACTTGTATTTTTGTTTTAAACTTTGATTTCATCGCGACTTCTCCTTTCCGCAGTTGTTTAAATTACAAAAACAACACCCTTCTAACATTAACGATAATTATAACACTAAATTAATTAATTCCGATAACATAACTATAACGGTAATTGAGAATAATTGTAGCATTTAATTACATCCAAATTATTATTGCTCAGCGCTACGAGGTTATAAAATAGGCATGAAAAATGTCATAACGTACCAAACTGGAGATTTCATCAAGGCAGGGCCACTAATAAAAAGGTTGTAACGAATTATTTGTCCGTAAAAATGGGTGTAAGTGGCGCTGTAACCTTATTTATGTAGGTGAAGGTTTCCGTGGATTATTGTGATGTTGATTGGTAGATAACAGTCATGCGTATTATTGTTGATTTGGTTGAGTGAAAGTTTGTTTGTACTACGGTTTGTAGTTTTTAGTACATAGTGTGAAGATGGGGACTAAGGGTGATTGCACCTTAACCGTTGTAGCCATAGAAATACGTTTTCGGAAAACTTCTAATGATACTTTGAACGGCTTTCACGGATTTTGAAAAAGTGTGTATAATGTGTATAAAGTCAATATTATGATTTTTATAGTAGTATCGCCTGCTCAGCGTAATCTAAAGTTTTTCCTTTACAAATTAATCTCAAGATGCAAAGTATCATACTTTAATCCAGCCTTATTCTTGCTAAACATAAATTACTATTCTTTGATTAAATATCAATGGCATAGTATGATGTAGATGGATTATACAGATTACCGGTTACATATAGAACGAATTAAATTTCGTTATGCATACATAAGTACTTGTATCTCCATACATATGAAAATCCTTACATTCTCTGCTCCGATAAAACACAAAAATAAACTCCTCAATATTCAGGCCTCACGTATGAAGTGGCGTGTATTTTCACTTTGATGATGTATAGTTATTTAATCTATACCAATGCTTGTAATTTATTTAAGGCCATCTCCTTGAATATTTATTTCCTTTTTCTTTTTTAAAAAGGTAATGTGATTTTATTACTCAAGTTGACTACTACACTACCTACAAATAACATTGGAACTGTAAACTAGCCAGGATGGGCTATGATAGTCCAAATGCTAGCTCACTAACGGTAGGTAGCGTACCCAACATGCTGGCAGCATTGCCTTGTTAAATTGCAATGCTGATGCGCTGAGCCAAATAAGTGCCAGCATTTTGTTCACGCGTCGCATCGACGAGGTGCTTTGATAAACTTTTGAAAATGCGATGGAAATTATATAGGCTGTACTGTCGTTTGTATGTATGGTTTGTATGGTCTACGGAACTTTCAAAGCGAATCTGCACAATTGGAATTGGCACTTGCTGTCACAACAGTGAAAGCAAACCGGCATGTCCAAGAAATACAAAGTCAAAGAACTTGCTCTTGGTCAGCGTGGGCAAACTATAATAAAAAAAAACCATCAGGATTATAGTTTCGACTTCACCGTACGTTCCAAAGAGCTCCAGTTTTTCGACTCACAACATTCGCAAACATAACTTTTTATTCTTCCAGAAACACAATAATGGACCGGAACGAATTACGTGCCATATTTCAACAGCTTATGTGCCAAATGCGTCTAATAATAAACGTAAATTAGGGGAAGTTTAACACGATTCCAGAATTCATGCCTGTTGGCAACACGGGGAATGAAACGAAATGTTTCCTCGCTTTGAATTGAGCTTTATTTGACGCCTGTTTTATCATAAAATAGGAATAACATACTTATTATTTACTTGAGAGTCAAAAACTTTTCTTATGATGGTATTGTCCTTAGACTACAAGAAAAGTAGACAGACGGCACGTTCAGAACTCAAAAGTGAAGCTAAAAATTGATACGAATTTGCAAAAATGTACGACATTGCTTAAAATATTTATTTATTTATTTATTTCCGAGCAATCGTCGACGTCGTATATCTAGGACTAGATATGTAAGACGTTTATTGACGCATTACACATTACTTTCGATACTTATTGCACTAGCTCAATTGTTTGGGTTTTTAATTCCATTTTCTCTATTTTTGTTGCATTTTGTAGTTCTGAGCGCACCGTCTTATATTTACTTTTCTATAAATCAAAAATGATCTGGAATCTCTTTATCTTTGTACAATTGTATATGGATCAAAGTCACCACAATAAAGGAAAACATCCTTATCAACTTATCATTAGCCGATGTACGACTCCAAAAAAAGTTTGAGAATCTGGGTTTGTAAATTTAGATAATACCTACTAGCTTATCTAAAGTTTAGTGTACTAGTATTTATCTAAATTCACTAAACGCGAAGTCCATACGTCTAAATATATCTGCTCAAAGATAAATCTTGATTTTCCCCTCACGGCTCCTAGCTTAAACTGACATTATCAGAGCGAAATGCTCGAATCTAACCAGCCCTGTCATTATTTCTAAAGTGGCACTTACACAAAGAGACTTTTACACCACCAATCTGGTCTGTGAGACCTCATTAAAGTTTTACAGTATGATTCGAAAGGCGCTAAGGGCAATTTCCATTAGAAGCATGGAGGTATAAATTCAATGGAGTACCAGATGGCCTAGAGTGCGCACCGCGAGAAAACTCTTCGCTGTTAGAGTGAGACACACCGCTACCATAGTCTAGTCACGGTTTATTACGAGAAAGTGTAGAGAAAACTTTGTTGCAGTGCGCATGCCGGGCGGTCGCGCTTTTCTCTACACACGCGGGTCACGCGTACTATTTGGGTTTTTTTTTTATATTAAGCAATGCATTAGTGGCGTGACTACTATTGCAGATTTTATTAGGCTATGGTAACAGCATCAGGCGAGCCATAATAGCTTGCTTGCTACAATCGTGTGTGATGCCATGTAATCACTGCAATGTTGTCTTGCTCCTTTGGTCCGAGTTGGGGCTAGATGAAAGTAAACTGATGCGATGGGTACTATTCTACAATATATTATGTTAAACAGACGGTAGCTCATTTCTAATTCACATTTTGTGAATTGTGGTTGGTGGAATGAGATATACGAGTATAAATGAAGTATGGCTATTCAAGCAAAGATTTTTCTCTTCAGTGAAGCGCATTGCTTAGTCTAGTGATTTATTTGTCATTGATTAGAAGCCAGGATTATAGAGCAGTTATGTATTGACCACTTAGTGTAATGGTTGCTTTACTTCGATCGATGTATTAACTGTTTACAGTGAATGCGGGCTGACGTGTTTTACTATTGACTGTTTCTGTGGAATTGATTGATTGTTTACCTTCTATTTATTGATGGTAAATTAGTGATAGTGGTTAGATTGGTGATAGATTTGACTACTATCACTATTCAGATTAATCCACCAGTGAATTAGTTGGGGCCATGGCTTTTATAGTGAACAACGTTAGAAAATCATTGTTAGGGGGTCATAAACGTGAATACTAATTAAAGAAGATACTTTGAAACTACTACTAGACTCATTATTTAGTGGAACCAACAGTTAGAGTGGAAACAAAAGTCTTAATCTTAGTAATTAAACAACAACAAAAACTCTTTATTTACACCATGATATACACATATATATGCAGATAGATGAGAATTACATAATAAACAAGCAGTCTTAGCTCTTAGACTCTTAGAGCAATCTCTGTCAGACAACCTTTGGATGAACAGATATATTTATCGCTATAAGCATAGACGGTGATGGTTTTAATTAGTTTACTTAATAACTTATTTATACTTATTTAGATAAATAATGAACACGAAAAAAAGCAAACAAGAGTTAAATAATAAAAGTCCTGGACATTTAACTTGATCTGGGAGTTATAGTAATCTAATAATTCCTTCACTTTACAATCTAAAATACAATAGTCTATTACGCCAGAGTATCCCTCTATGTCTATTCGCTACCTACATCACAAAGCCGGTAGGGTAAGGGGCATAAATCAAAAACTTTCGGAATGTCATCGAAAACTGTACTAACATTCTATAGACCTTTCGTGGAGGGTGACCATTTTGGAGTAGGCTGAAGGAAATTTTATTATGCAAAAAGAATTGCGAAAAAATTTGGCAAAAAAGTTGTGTCCTGCGAATCGAGAAAGTAAGTAAGTATAATTTATTACAATTGAAGGGTGACCATTCCAGAGTAGACTGAAGGATATTCGAAAAAAACATGAGTCCTAGAAAAATTGGCAAAAATTGTGTCCCGCTAATCGAAGAGGTGTATATATTATTATTGTTATAATTATTGAAGGTTTTTATCAGTTGACTATGACTAATCCCAAAATCTACTTACTTTAATACGTTTCGCCGTGTTTAGGCTTTTGCTGAAATGCCGTGTAGGAACATTTAGTGTAGGTATTGGTGTTCACCGTAACTATAATTATGCCAAAGCAATAAGAGAACTTGTAAAACCTACCGTAGAGAACGATAGCTAACAAGCAAAACTGTTTCATTTACATAAACTATCAAGTTTTAGAATTAGAGAGCGACTGGAATTTTCATAAACGGGTTACTGATTTCTTTGTTTCCTTTTCAATTTTGTAAAACTGTAATATGAGCACCTTATTAAATTAATTACCATAACAGCATCTACAAATTGAATGTTTGCGTCAGAAAATCATACAATGCAATGTCAAACCTAACCCATCCGGAATTTTGCCCTTTCAAATTGTTCACAGAAATTTTAATATCCATAGAAAACCTCCTGGGTCTTTTCAAGTCTAGAATGAATGGGCATCTCATGGGTAAACGTGCTCCATCTTATACAGCGTCGTCACATACCATTAGATGAGTTGTTGTCAAAGGTATGCCCAATTTAGCATATAAAAAAAATCGCGAAAATTCTAGGTGGTTGGTTGCATTAGATTATGATGCAAACTGAATAAAATGCTTCTGCTCATCCCTACGGCACCCAGGGGAAGAGATGAGGTGGTCCTATCTTTTGACCAAGCCCAACGGCTAACTTCATGCATTACTACGTAAAGAGAATTCAAATAATATCATTGCTAAATTCTCTATTCTGGGCCACGGAAAGTCCACAAATCCTCTAAAGCCTCAAGTTAACCGGTAACTCGCCTGTTCAAAATGATTGATTCGATGACATCGATCAAGCCGGTGTCAGTCGGATTCTCAGAGCAATGACAGCCTGTCAGATTTGACCTCGATTTACTAGTGATTTAAAAATTTTAACGTTGATGTCTTTCTTGATTGTTGATAAAGATTTTTGTAACGAAAGTTGTTACTATCAATATATAGGCTGTTTAATGTTTTGATCGACATTGGGCATTCGCAAAATGACCTGGAGTAATAACTTATTCACTTATTGCTTTGTTCTGAAAATTGCCTATTCGGGAAACGGCCCGATCTATTCTTTTCTATGAAGGTGACATGTTCTGTAAAGACAACCCCTCTTGAATAAATGAAGATTAAAAAAAGCCCGATCTATTCGTCGCGTAGTAGTGTGAAATTAAACCAAAACCGATTTTGACAAAATATCTATGGTACGATTCTGAAAAAATTGGTATCCTTACAAATAAAAAAATGTCCAAATCAGAGATACCTATGAGATACAAACGTTAAAAAAGAAAACAAATCGATAAACTCCTCATTATTTAAAGTCGGTTAAAAATAAAATGTACACAGTCAAATAAAATTATAGATGTAAAAATAACTTATTCACTCTCCTAAAATTATACGCACCCTAACATTAGGTACTACATACACCGACAAAAGTTTTCACAAGAAACAACCGGCAGTATATTTACATCTGGACATTCACGACGAGGCGCGAGGTAAGCAAGATTTATGGGTGCAATACTGACGCAAGGATACACTAACTTTAGAGACTGTGGGAATACAACAGTTGTTCAGGTTCGCTGACCTTCAAAAACTAAGTAGCTTACGGGTACTTAGCTATTTGTTTGTTAAATAGTTTTAGGATCGTAACTAGGATTTCCGAACTATGAAGATCATGGTCCCACGTTGCAGAATAAGTACCCACTTAGTTATCCGTGTGCTTTTTTCCATTCAAATGTACTCGTTCTAGAATTAAACTCACACTCTGACAACTTCAGTCGTTTGAATGATTTTACCTAATGGTATAATTATGCCGCGTACATTATAAATATTGTGTAATTGGATCGTACAGCATGTTTGCCTTTATGTTTTTCTTCGCATCGTCAACTAGAAGTCTACTAATGAATTTTAGAGCTGGGCTCTGTCTTTTTCTCTCAGTCTATGTCTTTCCCTCCACCCTCTTTGTTGGAGTACTGGAGGATGATGTGTAGAATAGATAATCCTGCTTTGGTTGTAATGATTAAAGTGGTAAAATTACGAATTGGCGCAAAACTGCTGAGGTAAAGCATTAAAACGACTGGGTTATAAAAGCAAAGTCAAACTGCCAAACAATAATACTTGAGTGTTTTCCGAAAGCTTTAAAGCGAAGTTCCGAACACTTTGAACTGCGTTCCGTCGAGCTCTTGAGCCAAAAACCAATTGCATCGGTAACAAACTTGTTCTGCTGGAAAACAATTAGGCGGATCAATCTCGGCAGACAGATCGTGTGCAGATTATCCAGCAGTTTCTATTAAGAGCCACAGATTGGAGAGTAGTTACAGTGTCGCCCCACAGAGTCACAGATTAGGTTTAGTTTGTTACGCTGAGCTCAAATGCAGTACGTTGTCCGGGCAGTAGGTAAGGTTGTACTTTTATAAAGCAAAGCAGTTTCTGGGAGGCTTACAAAAAAATTGTACTGATAAGCCAGTTTAATATTCAGCAAAAATGTAAAACTTTGATACTCGAAAACGCCGTTATAAGAAATATAATTATGAGTGGCTCGAATGTTCTTGTATGACTCTCCTGGCGGTCCACTTAAATCTTCCAACTCACTGGGTTTAGAGCCAGTTAAGCTATGGTTGCTCTTCTCATGCTTATACAAAATATTTCCTAAAAATCTTCGCATGTGGTTTTAGATTAGCACGAGATCCCTGTTCCAAGCAGCACCATCCAAAATAAACATTGCCCCAACGATAGTCGACCTCTGGTAGGAGATGGCACCATAAGAAGATGCAAAACATTTAGGTAGCTTTCCTGTGAAAATATCTAGTACTGTTATTATCTGCTTTATGTATAATTAAAATTATTAATAAAACTTCTCTCAATAGATGTCCCTGCAGTGTGGATTACACTTTTAAATATAATCATCATTATCAGCCTGAAGACGTCCCAGCTGAACATAGGGCTCCTCCATAGAGCACCACTTTGAATGGCTGCTTGTCTCCTATATCCATACATCGGCTCCCCGCGGTTTTCACCAGGTCGTCAGTCTACCTTGTAGGCCTGTAGGGGGCCGGCCCTGCCTGCGCACGTCTAATTTTACTGCGCAGTGTTTCGCGCTGACTTCACAGCCGCACTAAGTTTGAATCGTAGTATACCAGCTTAGCCACTCAGCAGCAGAACAGCTCATTGTAAATACCAGCGCGGAATGGTGGGTTCAAAACGGATATACACAATGTTGTGTGTTATGTTATACTCTATGCCTCAGATGCACATCAAAGCTTTGATTCGGCAGCCATACGTTTGATTAATTAATGCTCAGCCAACTGGCGACGTTGCGGGATTCCGTTGCGTACAAGCAGGGTTGTCTTTTCTCTGTTTTGTGTATGGATGCGAAACATGCTCGCATATATCAGGGATTGTTGTGGTTGTATATTGAGTTGTTATTGTAGTTGACGTGTTCCAGAATTTTATGTCGCATTCAGTTTGATGAAAAATAGCGACCAAAAATAATGGTTAAGACTTAACCCCAAAATATGGCCTTCCTCAAATGTTCTCAAAAGAAGCGTTCGTAACAAAGTTCGGCTATCCGTTCTTAAGGGATCAGCAAAGTTAAGCAATGTTCGCTGCGGTTACTACTTGGGTGGGTGACCACTACAAAAAGTGGTATATTTGCAGCTGAGTGCTACCTCTACTGCGCACTTTGGATCATCGTCGCCATTGCTGGCGTCGGTTTAGGCTGTTGTCGAAAAACAATTGTAAAGCTAGGCTAAGAACTCAGTTTGAGTTATACCTATAAACACTATACCACCCTTAGAGTAGGCATGTATTAAACACAAGGCTTTGAAAAAAAATTTTTTCAAGGCGTTTTTTTTTCTCTTGCTCTGTGGTATTAAAGCATACCATATTATACCTACATTTTATCCAAGCACGGTTTTATCTATTTTTGCTTCATTGGTAATGAAATCCCTGAACATCTACCGAAATAAAAATGGTTAAACAACAAGCCATATATAAAGTTCAAAAACAGCAGCTAAACCAGAATCCGCATATTCCTGAATATGCAATTAACCTTTCGCCTGCCTTCATGCATACACTTAAATGTACGTATGTAAAGCAATCCGTCCGTCTGTATGTCTTAATTAAGCGAATGCGTTCTTGCTGCGGCTGCATATGGCTCGACATCCGGCTTTTGGAAATGGAAATGGGATAGGAATTTGAGCTACCGTTCACGGCGGCACTTTGACGAGGTTCAAGTCAGTGACTTCATTTCACCGACTTTGAAAAAGAAAAAGTAAGAAATAAAATACATTTATTCGTGACAGAAACACACAACATTACACTAACTACATGGCATTACAAAACGATATACACACAAGCAGTGTAATGCTGCGTGGTGTCACGAATAGGCTCCGACTCAGCATACAATTAAGGTCCTAAGTAAGACCTCAATTACTGATTGACACTTTTTAGATAATAGCGTAAATTTTCTGTAGTATTCTCGAAATTATTACTCTTTTCTGATGAAAGTGATATAAAAAATACAACGTCAATTTAGTTTAGGTATATCAGTTTTAGTTAAACATGGTATAAAACGCTATACCATGTTTAACTAAAACTGTACTATCCTCCATGATTCCACCAATTCATTATGCAAGTACAAAGGAAACCTTATGATGTTACAATGGGCAGTCTTATTGCTGACAGCGAACTCTTCTAGACAACCTTTGTATAGTTTTGTAATTATAGATATTATGTCACTTGGAGATTGAATATGGTTTACAGATAGATTCACTCTTCAGGGAAGCCTTTTTTACCTTACAGGGTCGCTTTATGCATAGCAAAAATATGGCGATTACGTTGCGTTGCACTTCGCTTTTCCAATTTTCGGTACAAATAAATAGTTATAAAAGAAATGCTTATTGTTATAAAAAAAATAAGCTTATAGACGGATGCATTGAAACATAACTTATCACTATGATTTATTTTAATGGGGTGTCTTATTATAAAGTAACATTTTAGGACGTTTGAATGATTTTTTAGAGGTCACTTCACGATTTTTTTCTATCGAGAAAACTTTTCGTAAACGTGTTTCGGTTTCGGCAGATGGAAAGAAGACATGACCAGTATTAACGTGTATTTTTTTCAATCCTGTAAATGGTATACGTTTTGAGATAATCACGTTCAAAATAGTCGATTTGGGAGCATTTAGTGCCTTAATGATGATTATGAAACTTCAGGGTCTTTGAACTCTATATTGAAAGACAAAATACCTTTTTAATCACGAACAGCTGTCACTTTTAAATGAAGTATAGAGTAGACGGCATCTGGCTGTTAAATTTTGTGACAAAATTAAATTTAGATTGGATGAATTTTAACCACTGTTACGCTACAATGAAAATGTAACGTCAGAGACAGTCAGAAAGTTAAAGTGAAAATCAAATCGCTGATTTAACTTTTAAGAATTATTTATTCTAGTTATGACAAGTAAAATTGAATGTTCTACATTTGAAATACCCTTTGAAAGAATCGAATACATTACCAGCGTCTTTGCTTTCCGATAAGTATAATCTGGAGCTCTTCAAGGCGCGAGTGAACAGGTTTCTTCTAGGCAAGCATGTACCGTTGTAGATCTCATCGTCACTTTAAATCACCTGATGGAAAGTGACGAGTCTCACCTGAGATTGCGGTCAAATGCGCTTCTATTAAATTATAAAAAACGCCTTGGCAATGGTGATTATAATCTTAGGGAAAGCCCGGTTAAAGACGAAGGACCGATGTCTGTATTGTTTTAAAATGATATCGGTTAATTTGTTACCGCTTATTATTATAATCTTCAACCTTACAATAAGAACAATAGACTGTTGCAATAAGAGCTTTAAAAAAGTTTGATATGGTGATGAAGTTAGTGAGAAGCTAAGAACCACCCCGTTTCAGTGTAATTTCTATTTAAAAACTGAAACGTGTTTCCTTAATATAATCTGATCGTTTTTAAGTCTAGAGTGAACCGGTGCCTTCTAGGCAAGCATGCTCCATCGTCGACCGAGTCGTCACTTATGTAAACTTAATACACATTTACAGCACCAATAATAAACAACTCTCAAAATACGTTCCAAATACTGAAAAACGCTTCGCTAGACCTCTGAGGGCTGTGGTATCCAACTACGCTGCCAAAGGCCAACTGCCCAGTAATATCACTGTGGTGGACGTCTGGTGGTGTACTCCACTCCGCTCACAGAGTACATTGGTAAAGACGGACTCCGCTGCTCGATCAAAAGTGAAGTTTCAGTCCAGCCTCTGCCGTTTTTAAAGGCCCGAGAACAATGACAACCCAAAGAGCATATAATTCACCAGAGTATGACAGTCAACAATAGCGCCTCCAAGCGGCGATTCCACAGACAAACCTCCACAACAGTCCAAAGAGCACATAGGTCAATTACACTTCTATTTAGTTTAATATTTGTTTTGATAAAATAATTCTATATCGTTTACACTTACCATCAGGTGAGACCACTATGTTAGTCTATCAAAGATAAAAAACACCACATTAGAATCGGTTGAAGTTTAGACCTACAGCGCCATAGACAGACATAAATAAGCGTTGATCAAACTCATTTTTCAATGTTGAAAATTAATGGTAAATCTATTAGGCTGTTGAAGGTATTCCGTTTTTCTTCCTGTTACTGCGATTGTACGTAAAATTTAATAACTGTGCACATTAAAATTCAGATATCCATCATCTGTTATACGAATTGTTTCGTTTCACTTTGTCTGGGGGAATTTATTCAATTAAAACTGTGTAGGGCGCAGTATAGAAACATAAACAGTATCCCAACTTCGTACACATAGACTTAGTATCTGTCATCAACAGCCCGTAGACGTCCACAGCTGAACATAGGCCTCTCCCAGAGACCGCCACTTTGAGCGGCTGCTCGCCTTCTGCATCCATCGCCTCCTCGCGGCTTTCACTAGGTCGGCGGTCCACCTATTGGGGGGTCTGCCCACGCTGCGCCTTCCGGGTAGTATCTGTAAAGAGGGAGTTCTGTGCCATCATCACCATCAACAGCCTGAAGCCGTCCACTGCTGAACATAGGCCTCCCCAGCGAGCGCCACTTTGAGTGGCTGCTCGCCTCCTGTTCAGACCTGGAATTTTAATTGAATTTAGAAAGAAAGAAAATAGCATTTATTCTGGACATCACACAACATTACAGAAAGGAAACAAACATAAATTGCTATATAGGCAATTGTAAAACAAAGAAATGAGTAACTTAGACTAAATCTGCTTGTCGATGTCGGTCTTCATGGTGCGGTAAACAGGCGACCTAAGGGTTACCTAAAATGCGTACAATCGGAGGCCAGGTGCTTCACTGAGCCACAAAATTACTTGCCGTTTACCATAACCAATAGTATAAATAGTATAAGTAGGTACTATAGATACAGTCTGGTACATTTTTCAATAAATCTCACTTCACGCAGTGTTAATGCTAACTTTGCCTGCAAGTGACATACTGTTATTACTATTACAGAGCATTATTATGTATCGTACATAATATTTTGGTGAAGAAATTGGTTTTTCGGGCGTCAGGTTTCATTATGATGTATGTTTAATATTTTTTTTACAAATATTGTTTGGATTACGAGACAATTTTTTGTAGGCGCTGCTTATAACTTTCAGAGATTCGTGCATGGTCCGTTATTAGGAAAACTTTCATAGTAATAAGTAGTACCATTGACCTTCACATCAACTAAAATAGAATGGAATAGAAGAATACTTTATTGTAAACCAAAATACACACATAAGATACAAAAAGTACCTTAGGAACAAACATATTTACAAAAGGTAATACAAT
Organism: Ennomos erosarius; assembly: GCA_963580505.1. Taxonomy (NCBI): domain Eukaryota; kingdom Metazoa; phylum Arthropoda; class Insecta; order Lepidoptera; family Geometridae; genus Ennomos; species Ennomos erosarius. Next base: position 14,571,752 of record OY756979.1, read on the forward strand.
GGGCGGTCTTATCGCTACATGCGCTCTCTTCCAGACAACCAATGAATATTTAGGTACACTAACAAAAATATTCTAAAATGAAATATTAAAATGCTGTTTTGTTGTTTTTGCTGTTTTTATATCGGGAACTCAAAAATGATTCTAATCACGGTAAATATCCCGTAAGTACTATTAGAAACGTTTTTTATTTAGTATGACATTCGCATGCGCACTAAGCGAATCACGAGAGTGAATCCAAAAGCAATCTCTTCGCAATCATCAACTTTTTATTAAACGCCGCAACAGCTTTTAGCACATAATTTTCCTATCTTATAAATCCAGATGCCTAATCTACTTTACGTAGAAATGGACTGCAAAACCGTTCTAGTGGGTAACAAGCGTTGGAATTGGAATCCAATTCTGTTTAGATAGTAATATAATAATGATGATTGAAATCTTGGCTGATGGTGATCTATTGTCCGAACTGGAAGCAAAGCGTCTTGTTTGTATAATGTGATCTCTTCTTGCATTGCTGTTAACCATCGTTTTCTATCGTAGTATGTTTGTGATTATTTAATTAGTTCTTTTTTTAAAATTATATTTGGTTCTTTAAATTTTCGTCAGGTTCTTCCAAAAATTGTTTTATATTGTGAAGATTATTATTTCAAGTAGTGTAGGCAAAATTCTCAATTAAATATTCCGTAATACTGTTAAGCGTTAAGTTTGTTACTCGTTATCTAAATTTTCTGCCTTACGAAAATATTAACGCTAGCTGCAAAAATGTTTTATTCATTGTTTCAGCCAAAAATAAACTATACCTCGTCCGAATCCATCAGATTTTTTGGACCAGATAAAAATGTAATTGACTTTCCACCGTTGATGTCTATTCGAAATCATTTCGTAAAAAGAAAATGTTCACGCGTTATTTCACACAGATCGTGACGTGGAATATGTTTTAATCAACACAATGAGCTGTAGAAATTGACATAATCTCTTCTCTCGAGACCGTTGACCAATGAACCATCACGCAGATGACGTCATAAATCTTCTGTTTCGTTTTCATTGGCCAAACGCTTTCTCGATGCAGGTGAGATGTTGTCAAACTCAGGCCCATATTCTGAAGACGTTCAAAGCTAAACATAGGCCACCTTCACATAGTGCCACTTTAAACGGCTGCTTGTTTCTGCATCCATCGGCCCCCCTGGGTTTTCACCAGATCATTGGCCCACCACACCAATAGAATGATCGCAATATCCGTTTTCTCTCATAAAAATGCTGTTCTAGATTATCTATTAGCAAGACACATTTAATTACTGAATCAATTATTTAATTTACCCTGTACGCGTTGTGATCAATCTCAGGCTGTGCCTTAATTTAATAAAGCAGATGCTGCAGGTGTGATGTGTCATGGTAGAGTTCCTCATCAGCCGCAATCGATATCTATTAGCTTAGAAAAGCCTCGCGAAATCCAATGCAGTTTTTGACAGACACTTTTGAAGTGAAAATAGCTTAGTTGGTTGCGACGTTGACTTGTGTAGTGTGGGTCGTTAGTTCGAATCTTGCCAGGAGATTGAGCTTTTAGTAAACGTGACTCATTTTACATTGTTCGCCTACTAAAAATAGTAAGGAATCACCCTTCACTTCACCCAATATTCACATAACAAATGCACAGGATGCATAATCAAACCTTACATATTGCTCGGTTAATTCAGGATCTTTAATTAAAATAATACTTTATATTATCTTAGAAACAAGGTTCTTAATCAAACAAACCATCCCATACCCTTCAGAATTCTCGTCTTTACCAAAACAGTAACGTGAACTATCAATATACAAGCATACAGAGTAATTAACACCGAGTTGATGTCCCATCTCTGGAGCGCGTGTTTCATTAGACGTAATTAATTTTCTGTAGGGGGGTGTTGTCAACTCTTTGTTATTGGAACATAGATCTTATTTTCAAGCTGATAGAATTCAAATTTGTACTTTTAAGTGTTGGTACTCCTTGAAGATCGTGGTTACGTCAAAAAGCATATTAGTAAGGTTACATCGATGGGCGTAGCGAGCAAGTAGAAGAGAATTTTGCAGATGAAAAATTGAAGCAATTTCTAAGTTAATCTTTTAACTAAATTTGAGGTTGCATTAATTGCAAAAATAGCGCTCATAGCGAAGCATGACTAGCCGTTTCTAACCGATCGGTAAAGTTAAGCAACGTTCGCTGCGGTCACTACTATGATGGGTGACCGCTACAGCAAAAAGTGGTATTTACAATTGAGCGCTACCGTGCTTGGGAGGGCACATTAAGCCGTTGGTCCCGGCTGTTGCCGTAAGACAATAGTCGTTAAGCCAAGTTAGAAGCCTTTGGAAGCCTAGCCACTTGCCTACACGAAAAGAAAAATTGCAGAAAATATCGATCTTTGCCAATTCTGTCTCTTAGAAAGCAAGTTATTGATACACCTCCGCCAAGTAGGTGGTAGAGATTAGATAAGCAAAACTGAAGATAGCAGTCAACTTTGGGAGCGTATTACCAGCAGTGAACCCAATATAAATCGCGATTATCTGATCTCTTAGCGCGATTCAATTGGAGAATTACGCCTGTTTGCTCTAAAGTTTAACAGCTCCCAAGTTTGCACTACACACAAGGTTAAACTTCGTCGCTTTTAAATGTAAAACCGCTCAAATTTTAGTGCAGTCGGGTCAATTTATACTGTAGTGATTCACTTTTGAAAGATTTAACGTGATGTCATCAAAACTGCTCTGCGTCAACAACGTTACAATATTTTTATTTTTATCTCATTTTTCAAAGTATGATTGAAGTAATAATGCTATAAGACCTTGTGGTGACCCAGATCATGATTAGGTCAACATTATTTCTCATTTAAAAAAATGCGTAGACGGCGTTAACCAATACAATGCTATATAGAATTTACATAACAATATATGAAAAAGTGTACAAGTTGTACGTTTAACATGATTAAAAAACTTTTAACTTTTGTTGCAGGTAATGTACGGTAGGTGTTTGAGTGTCATCAAGTTATCGTGAGTTCTTTACTGCATAGTGCCATTTGATATTACAGACCAACGTTTCACACAAGTGTTGATTAATTTAAAATGAAGCCAGAGAAAGTGCAATTATATTTTATTTTTGTTTGTTGAGTAAAATATTATCTACTCTGAACCTACCTCAATCCTACCATGCAGTGAAAGTCTTCGTACAAGTATCAAGATCATGAAATATCTGTGCATAAGATGGCTAAACCAATCTTGATACTTGGAGACACTGAAACCTGGCAAGGAGACTCTACCACTCTCCAGTTTCAGACGTGATTTTAAAAAGTAGATTCAGTTGAACTCACTGAAAGATTTAAACATTGTAAATAGCTGTACCTAAGTATATAATTACATACACTTATCTGACTGTAATTACAGAGTGGGTAATTGCAGCCAAGTACCTCGGTAATTACAAGCTCGCTACACACGTTCCGACAAAACGTCCTGTGTAAAAAGGTTCAATCATGACAATTGCGACGTTTACGACTAAGGTTGCTTATAAAAGTACCCTTATTTTTATACCCCATCCCCATACAAGTCTCTAGTCTCGGTACACGCCATTCGAACAACAAGAGCTATAAATCTGACCTTTTGGCACAAAGCGGACGCTATTGAGGATATTAATATGCGGTCGTGCCGTGAATGGCTGGCTTTAGGTAAGCTATACTGTTTAACAGTGCATAAGTTGGGAAATGGAAATAATTTACTTGAAAAAGAAATTAACTAGGTACGTGTTTTGTATCCTATGTATGTATTTACAAATAAAAAAGTATATGAGTATTGTATCAGTTATCTGGTTCCCATAGTACAAGCTATGCTTAGTTTGGGGCTAGATGGCGCTGTGTGAAATGTCCACACAAATTTATTTTTTATTTATTTTACCTTCTAAACTTTTTTAAGCAAAGAGCACCGGGGCTGTTTTGAAAATATCCAAACGGTTTCGATGATCATCATCATCATCATCAACAGCCTGATGACATACATCGGTAAACATAGATCTCCCCCAGAAATCGCCACTTTGAGTGGCTGCTCGTCTTCTTCATCCATCGTCTGTCCACCTATGGCCGGTCTACGTTGCATCTTCTGGTTCGTGGTTGCCACTCGAGAACCTTTTGTCCCCATTGGTTGTCCTTACTACGGGTAATGTGGCCTGCCCAGCACTGTCATTTCAACTTGCTAATTCTAAGAGCTATAGTGGTCACTTTAGTTCTCCTGCGGATCTCGGAAGCTGCTTCGATGCTTTACGGAAATACTTAAGGTGATTTTTTCAATCTTACGGACTGCAACACTCGTGTGGCTATATGCGGAATTTATGCTCGTCGTTACAAGTGAATGAAAACATCATCTTTTCCCCCTCCCTTGCCCACCTGCTGGAGGGGACCTCGTAGCAACTGGGCTAAATCAGCTCAGATCATCCCTAACAACACCTGTTCCAATCGGTTTGTTTTGTCTCTAGAATGCCACTTCATGTAGCTAAGATCTTCCAATGCGTGTCAAAGAATCACAAAATTTCAGAACATTATGGCATTTACAAACCCGAGCTTATCCGACGTGGTGGACTAAGGCCTACACTCTCCCTGTGAGAGAAGGCCCGAGTCCCAGCTCTGGGAATGCTTCCATGAATAAATATATCATTATTTTCTATAAATCATTTAGACAAATAAATGAATTTGAATTTTCTTTTGTTAATATTTTATGTTAAAGTTAAATTTGCAATCAAGCCCCACCTGCATTTTGGTAATGGAAAGCGGTCTCTGTAACCTACATGAACATCTCACATCTCTATGGATATCTTATTTTTAAAATACCTCGTAATATCAAAGTTTCTCCTATTACAGAGCGAGTTTTGTTTCTGTATGTCAGGCGTGAATGAACCGCTACTCGTGTCGGTTAACAGATGGTGACGGCTTGACTGTTTCTAAGAAACTCCGAAAGGACTTGTTTCTACCGTTTGTTGAGCTCGATACATTATTTAGTCGAGTATATTTCTGGAATTCGAAATCGTTGTAGACTTTATGGATACTAGAATAAAGAAGATTTTCCGGTTAATTCTAAAATCTATTTCCTTTAATACACTGATGAAAATTTTAAGATGATGAGGAAGAAGAGATTTAAGATTTTTGTCTCTAAATAATAATCATAATCATAATCATAATCATAATCATTTATTTCTCTCATACACAAGCAGTCAACAATGAAGTAAGGATGTTATTTGATAATATTAAGTGCTAATAATTAACATTGCTACCTGCTTTGTGCGAGACTGATGCCTGATGTAGGTGTAATCCCTATTATTTATCGACGTCCCAGTAAATTTTTGATAATAAACGTCCAAAAATACACCCAGGCATCTTGCAATCGTTCAACAAAAAAATCTACATAAACGCTAACAAAGATTTTCGGTTCCTTACCTTTTGTTTGTCTCCCAAATATAATCTTCACTAACATTCGCCCCGATAATTCCAATACAAGTCGTGTACGCAATAAATCAATTCACCGATGTTGAATGTGTTTTCTGCCATGTGTCGTATACCACGAGTTCTAAATAGCACTAAACAGTCCAACATAATCCGTAGGTGTCACTCGCGTTGCGGTTGTCGTGTTCGCAGCAATGACAAGAAAAATGCGCGCAAAAACCTAGTGTTGGCAATAACAGCTGAGATTATGTTATGTCTCTGTAATAATGACTAGCGGCTTTTCTATTCTCTGTTTTTGAAATGACCGGTCGAGTGAGTCATTTTTCATATACGATTATATTTCATTATTCCCAAAGGACAGAATTCCTGCTAAAAAAAAGTACTAGACTACAATCGCCGAAACAGAAAAAATGTAATGGACCTTTGAACAATTTCATTTCGGCACTAAATCCTTTTAGAAGGATTGGCGCTGCGGCGCCTACTTTCTATGGGATATAAATAAATAAATAACGCCCGACGATCACATACATAGATCCTGGACCCTAACTAGGATTCCCTGTATCTAGGGACCCAGGAACTACGAGGACCATGGTTCCACAACACCCAGACACAGAACAAGTATTTGCGCTTTTTTTTCGGGCACAAATACTTGTCCTGTCGCGGGAATGGAACCCGCCATCTCCGGGTTATGAGCCGACTTGCTCAACCACCACACCACGGAGGCTGTCAGGCTGTGGATATAATTAAAACGCTCGTAATTTACCCTATCATTAGTACATAACCTACCATAAAAGTTTAACATAGTATGGTATCCCTTGAAATACTTATCTTACTTTACTTACTTAGCAGACTGGAACTAATTTATAAACAGCACGAAATCCACTGGCATATTTTCTCTCTGATTGATGTCATCCGAAATACACCAACGGTATTGTCATTCCATTTTTCCGACGAAAAAGCATTTAACCATGATGGATTTATAAAGAATTGATTAAACGTGTAAACGATTGGGACTTGTCCACAAAGTAAGCTGCATTTACATCTTGTCCCACTCTGTCCCATCAACATCGTATGCACTCACAATAATGTGTAACATGCTTGAGATATTCGGCTGCCAGTTCGATAATAAATTCAATCGGGCCGGTGTTCTGTGCCAAGATCTAATTATAATAAGCCTTTGTTGTGTTGCGAAGCACGGCCTATCGATGTTATAAAATTGGACGAATGACTCGTCCGTAATAAGAGTAGAGCATTCGATCAATGGCAGCCGAAAGTAAAGGTGCATACATCAAACTTCTAAGTGATCTTTGATCTATGCCCTTTATTAATAAACATTGCATTTCGGCTGAATAGCTACTCAGTGTTTTCTCTTCTTTTATCATTGCCTGTTTCAAGTTTGTAGAATAGAATAGAATAACACTTTATTGCACACCAAATATACACAAGACAAAATTAAAACACGAAAAATATAACAAAATGGTAGTACAACGGGCGGTAGAGAAAAAGCTAAAATAAGTACGCATATTGTATGTCGAAAATAAATATACAATGTATGTTTAGGTAGTAATTTTTGCAATGCCCTACACTATTTTATTGGTGTTCAATTGTATCTGCGGTTGGACTAGATCATCCTTTATATGACGTTTTCACTGACCTATTTGTCAAAGAGAAAGAAACTTTTATTACGTTAATCAAATGCATTACAATACATGTTAACGCAACGTCGTCTTCACTACGTCCCTACAATTATTCCAAAATGTAGTCTTTCAACGTGATATTCAACAATTAATTCGTACAAAGAAAATACGGGTTTATGAAAACACCAAAACATTTTTAACGATAAGTTAACAAATTTCAAATTAAACCGTCCGGCTAAGCATCAACGCATATCTGGAACTAAATTTTTCATTCACGCTTCTATAATAAATAACAAAATTTAATAGTCCCTCATCGCGATATTCAACAATTAATTCGTGTCTACAATAAATTACCGGGCAGACGTAAAGCGGGTGCCAATGTGTGGCCTAGAATAGAACACGGAAGCATAGTACGATGCATACGATACCGCAGATGTATGCATGCACTATGCATGGAACAGTCTCCGTCTTGTCTTGTCTGGACGGCGCTGGGATAAATATTTGAGATGCGGCCGCTGTCCCAGCCGCGTATAATCGGATTATGCGTATTTAAGGCGCTGAATGCTCCCAAATCGACTATTTTGAACGTGATTATCTCAAAACGTATACCATTTACAGGATTGAAAAAATGCTCGTTAATACTGGTCATATCTTCTTTCCATCTGCCGAAACCGAAACACGTTTACGAAAAGTTTTCTCTATAGAAAAAAATTGTGACGTGACCTCTAAAAAATCATTCAAACGTCCTAAAATGTTACATTATAATAAGACACTCCATTGAAATATATATAATAATAAGTTATGTTTCAATGCATCCGTCTATAAGCTTATTTTTTTTATAACAATAAGCATTTCTTTTATAACTAATTATTTGTACCGAAAAATGGAAAAATCGAAGTGCAACGCAACGTAATCGCCATATTTTTGCTATGCATAAAGCAACCCTATAAGATACAAAATAAGTTTTAAGTTCGTCTGCTGTAACAAACGTGCTCGCATTGGGTTCTGTCAGCGTCTTAATGATAAGTTTTAGAATGATGACAGACACTTACCTATAAACAAATAAATATGTGTGGACATTTCACACAGCGCCATCTAGCCCCAAACTAAGCATAGGATGTACTATGGGAACCAGATAACTGATACAATACTTATTGATGCAAAGTATTTATTGTATCCGTATCGAAACAAATGTTAAACTAAACGCCCTAATAGGCAAATCTACCGAATAGCAAAACGTCAGAATCGTAATACATCAATATAATATGACTGTAATATATATTTGGCTAAGCAGCAAAATTTCAGAATCGAATATTATGTCCATAAAGCTGCAACGCAAAGTGGACACAGCTCGACAACCGTTGACGTCGTTATGAGCACTACAGCTTCGTTATGGGCGCCATAGCTTCGTCACGAGTGCTACAGCTTTGTTATGAAATCTACGGCTTCGCTGTAAGTCCTACAGCTTTATCATGAGCGGTTACAGTAATCACTATGAGCGCCACAGCTTCGTCATAAGCGCTATAGTTTCTTTATATGAGCGCTACAGCATCGTTATGGGTGCTACAGATTTGTTATGAGCTCTTCAGCTTTGTTATGAGCGTTACCCTGATGCGTAAAAATAATGAAATGTTTTAAAGTCATTTTCAGTAACTAGCCAAATGACAAAGATATATCACACATTGACAAAGTACTTTTTATAACACATTTTTCATTTCCCATTACATCGTTCCCTGTAAAGGCTTCAGAAGCCCTTTGAGATACCGCTCGGTTATTGCAATGAATGAATAATAAAATGTTTCAGGTTTACTCAGCGAACGTGAGGAAAATTGAGCATTTCAGATGGGAAAGGCTACGTTGATGATAATAGATAGTTGCGACGCGTAGTGGAAAAAAGTTATACTATTGTCTAGGTATAATATAAACATTTTGAACAGAATATAGACGTCAAGCCATATTTTAAGCTTTGAATCCGTCCATGTTTTGTAGTTCAATTAAAATTATATTTTAGACTGGAGATGCCCCGTAGTTTTGCATGCAAATTGAGCAATCTGTTTGCAAAATTTTATTAAAATATACTCTGTCGTTTTTCCGTGAAATGCTTGCATAAAATCGGACATTATTTTAATTAGTTATATTAAAGTGCCGAGAAATTTTAATATCGGGCAGGGTATATAACTTGACCACATGACTTTCATCTTAAGTGAATTTATTATGCCTAATGAAGCATTTTTTATTAGTTAAAAAAGATGAATTATTAGCATGCTGCTCTTGGTATTAATGTGTAACCAGTGAAAGGAAAATTATCAAAAAGTCTGCTTCCACAACGTTAACTGTATAAACACATATTTCAAACTGATACCATCGATATCTCGAAGCTCTGATACCTTCGTCCCATTAAATTCTATCCCAAAAAGGGTCCATTCTAGATCAATTTGCCGATATGACGTCATAACTTCAATAAACGCCCATTGCACTCGCCCAGAAACTGTTCCTACCCGCCTTTAGCCGGCCCTTCTTATCAGGGCTCGAAGATTCATATATTATTTTAGAATAGTCTAAAGGTCATGATCAAGGTAGAATGGTTAAGCTATTTTGTAAAACAAGTCGTGCAGCAAATCGATAATTTGCTTGTATTAGTTGTATTTGATGTAAAGTCTATGAGCGGTTTTAAACTGTGGACATCAAAGCCCAGTTTTCGTAATGAATAAGGTTCAAATTCAAGTATCGGTTTAGTCTCAGTCGCACAAATATTATCAAACTATAAACAACAATGAAATCTTGCTTCTCTACTGATGTAAAAAAACCGAACTTAGGTCACTTGTACATCAATGCAGCACATTCTATCTTGATTGAGGTCTATGTTTAATACCGTAGTTGACGAACCTTAAGTTTCAATTTAGTCTCTAGAAATAATTACCAAAGCCTGTCTTTGGATTATTTTCCTTCCATAATTTTCTTTCCTTCCTAATATTTTATCTCTAAAGTATTGTGGTCCCAAAATAATTTCGTAAAATATTTTGGAGTGCTTTACGTTCACGACTTAAATTAAGTTAGTGCCTACTTTTAAAGTTCGGAGAATTGAAGTCTTAACGAAGTGAAATATGATTCCACTGGCAAAGCCATCGTTGATCAACGTCTAGAAATAGTACGTTGAGAAGATAAGGCTGATAACTAATTGTGGTTTGCAAATAAAATGACGGCCAGTTCAACACGGTCGCCAATGATTTTGGAGCATTTGAATGACAAGATCAGAGTCGAGGAGATCTGCAAGAAAACTAAAGTCACCAAAGTCAACAAAGTCATATAGCTTATAGAATTAGCAAGTTTAGATGGGCATTGCGCAAGCCACATCACTCGCAGAACCGACCACCGATGAGGAAGAAACGTTCTCGAGTGGTGACCACGAACCGGAAGACGCAGCGTAGGCCGGCCACCACTAGGTGGACTGACGATCTGGTGAACGCCGCGGGGTGCCGATGGATGTAGGAGACGAGCAGCCGCTCAAAGTGGCGGTTTCTGGGGGAGGCCTACGTTCAGCAGTGGACCGTCTGCAGGCTGTTGTTGATGATGATAACTATGCGCTAATTTAGTTAGCTGTGCTGATTATAAGTAGTTAATTTGGAGATGTTATGTAATTGCTACGGTTTTTGAAAGTAGTCCTCACATAACACTGTATGATACTTTTAGAAAACTCTTGAAAATACAACACAACATCGCGTTATTAAAACTTGTACACGTAATAGCGGTGTATATTTTCAAAATATAAGGCACAAACTGTAACCTAAGTATAATACTTGGCAACAACTCTCGAAGAAGGCGCGTCTTGAGTTCCGAACTGAAAATACCGGATTAGTTTCAACACCAAGAATTAACGTTAGGTAACTGGGAACTTTCTAATTGAGATTATCACGTGAAAATATAAGCTGAGACTCCAAAATTTTACCTAATTTGAGTAACTATGAAGCAATTTGCCCTAAATCCAAGGAATGTTAAATGTCAAACGTACGCCACTCATACGCTTTTCGTTTGTTCAATTTTATTGAAAATTAGTTCATTGAATGGGCTTTTGTGTTTATCGCGCGAAGAGATATCATAGTCATCATCATCATCATCATCATCATCATCATCATCATCATCATCATCAGCCGGTAGACTTCCACTGCTAAACATAGGCCCCCCCAAAGAGAGCGCCACCTTGAGCGGCTGCTCGCCTCCCCCTTGCGAAGAGATATAAGAAGTCTTAAATCTGTCGTATTCACCATCATCATCATTGTCGTCAGTAGAAAGTTGTTCACTGCTGGACATTGACCACAAAGAGCACCACTTTGAGCGGCTACTGAACTCATGCTGCCAACGCCTCCCCGCATTAGTCAGGACATCGTTCACCTAGGGGGGCTTCTAGTCAAAGCTGCGTTTTGGTTTAGTTCGTTGACGCCACTCTAGAACGTTTCTTCCTCATCGGTGGTCGGTTCTGCGAATGATTTGGCCTGACCAATGCCCATTGTCATTTCAACTTTCTCGTCCATTCCCAGCACGTGTACATAGATCGAGCTCCATTCTGTTTTTTTTTTTTTTCATAATTCGATTTTGGCGGTGATTTCAGATACGTATGACTCACTGCCGTGTGGTCCCGGTTACGAATAGGACCACCCCATCTCTTCCCGTGGGTGCCGTAAAAGTCGGCTAAGGGAACATCCAGGGAATGGGCTGCAGCATTCTCCTTGGTCTCCACCACCATAATCCACTGCGATCACCAAGCCGCCTGCCAAGCGTGGTGATTATGGCAAACCCCCCCCCCCCCTAATGACAAGCACAAACAATAACGGCCCCCAGTCCCCGGCGGCTCTGCTATCCCGTGGCTCCGGTAGCGGTCACGGTAACGGCAGGGCAGGGGGTGCGAAGAATCACCGGAAGACGCCCGGCTACCAAACCCACCAAACACGACCCCTGGCCCTGGCAACTTATAACGTGCGCACGTTGAGGGCTGACGAAAGGATGGTCGAATTGGAGGAGGAGATGAGTAAGTTACGCTGGGATGTAATGGGATTGTCAGAAGTCCGAAGACAGGGACAGGACACGATAATCCTAAATTCCGGTAACTTATTCTTCTACCGGGAGGGAGACCAACTTTCCCAAGGTGGTGTCGGGTTCCTCGTCCGCAAGTCTCTCGTCAACAACGTGATCAAAGTCGACAGTGTGTCGACCAGGGTAGCGTACCTGATACTCAGAATAACCAAACGGTATTCGTTGAAGGTCATCCAGGTATACGCACCGACCTCGGCACACTCCGACGATGAAGTAGAAGCTATGTATGAGGATTTATCCGAAGCCATGCATACTTCCGAAACATACTTCACCGTTGTGATGGGAGATTTTAATGCGAAGTTGGGCACAAGGAATGGCGATGAGCTGAGAGTGGGGCCATTTGGGTACGGGCAGCGGAACCCTCGGGGACAAAGGCTGGCTGACTTCATGGAGAAGGAGGGCCTCTTTATGATGAACTCCTTCTACAAGAAGCGGCCATCCAGGAAGTGGACGTGGATAAGCCCCGACGGTTCCACGAAAAATGAGATAGACTTCATGATGACGACCAAGAAGCGAATATTCGATGATGTCTCTGTGATCAGCAAGGTGAAAACCGGTAGCGATCACCGTATTGTAAGAGGCACATTGAATATCAATGTCAAGCTTGAAAGGTCACGTCTGGTGAGGTCTACGCTCCGTCCAAACCCTGTCCAAATCCAAAACCCCGAAGGCTTTCAGCTGGAACTCCAAAATCGCTTCCAGTGCCTTGCCGATTGCAACACAGTGGACGAGTTGAACAACGGGTTGGTGGAAACTGTCCAAGCTGTTGGAGCTGAGTTCTTCAAGACCCAACGCCGAAAGAGGACTCAGAAACTCTCAGGAAACACTCTTAAATTAATGGCAGACCGGAGCGAAATGAAACTACAGTCTTCAGTTGATATGTCAGTGGGCAGGCCACATCGCTCGTAGAACTGACAACCGATGGGGAAGAAAGGTTCTCGAGTGGCGACCACGAACTGGAAGACGCAGCGTAGGCCGGCCCCCCACTAGGTGGACCGACGACCTGGTGAAAGCCGCGGGGAGCCGATGGATGCAGGAGGCGAGCAGCCGCTCTAAGTGGCGCTCCCTGGGGGAGGCCTATGTTCAGCAGTGGACGTCTTCAGGCTGTTAATGATGATGATGATGATGACTCATTGCGATGCTTGCAAGAGGCATGCAGCCATGCAAAGTGCTCTATGAGAGAGACTTACGTTCAGCAGTGAATGTCTTCACGCGGTCGATTATTATAAATATTTTTATATTTCATACAATCTGATCGGCTGAATTCCAACCCGGCACAAAAAAAAATCTTTAAAGACTAACGTCTCTTAAACGATAGCACAGCCGGTAAATATTTCATGTTTTTGTTTTTATTGAACAAATGAAACCTTCCGTTAAATTTAGTTAACTCTTCTTCAGTCCCAATGAAGCATAGATAAGTATTTATAAAGTGATTTCCTTTTCATAAATTATTACAATACTAAAGAAAACTCCGTCATTACCTATTCAGATGATGAGAGGACTGAATTTCCTATTAATTCCGGTTAATGAATAAATAAACTCTTTTCATGAAATAAATGGCTTAAACCTTTTAAACATTACATGAAAACTAGTAATCTGGCTCATTTATTGCCCTCAATTTCTTTATTCATCTAATAAAAATTATAGAACATTTATACACAGTGACAGTGACAGGTATCTTTTTTCTGATAATGGTCGCCACTTTGGAAATATGATTAAAGTACAAAAGTTAAATCTACACGATGAAAGACTATGTCTACCAAAGAACATCGTTCTATTTTTTGACAGACTTCAGATACCCTAGATTATTTTATATTTAGGTCTAGCTCTAGGAACTAAAGTCAGGGGTTTCTCGATTATATTTTATAAGTTATGTCAATACAGCTTCTTGTAGTGGTCTCCCATGCAAGTGATGACCGCAGTAAACGTTGTTTTAAACTTTCACGGTTGTTTACCACGTTTTTAATAGTACTTACGGGATATTTACCGTGATTAGAATCATTTTTGAGTTCCCGATATTTCGGCACAGTTACATGCACCATTTTCACGGGTAGACGGGAATGGTGCATGTAACTGTGCCGAAATATCGGGAACTCAAAAATGATTCTAATCAGGGTAAATATCCCGTAAGTACTATTAAAACGCAGTGAGCGTTGTTTAATTTTACCAATCCGTTAAGAACGGCGAGTTTAGTTTTCTGTGAATGGTACAGTACAACATAATCATCGATGTAATATATACCGGTATTTTAAAATTGGTTATTCTCCATAAACCATCAGACGTTTTCAGTCCTTCCTTTGAAGTCTTGTTTTGTAAGAGCGATAACAAAATATTATTCACTTCTGAAGGGGTATTTCGTGAAAATCAGCTTCCATTATACTTCAACTCACAATAGCTTATTGTGCCACCATTTTCAGGAGGTTTTATTTGCATCTATTTGAATGTAAGATAAGTTTTATCTCGCTTTTGTTTCGGTTATGAATTTTAATGTCACGCGACGGCATTGAGTCGTCACGTTATACGACCCTCTCATTCGTTTTGTACGTTGTTTATTAGTATACCGGATTTAAGGTCCTTTTTCTGTTATTACAATGGTAAGAGATATCAATCTAATGAAGCAGCGATCTAATTAAGTTGAGATATCGCAGTAAGTAGAATAGAATACTACAAGTCTCAAGTACAAGCTTGAATTTCTAGTTAACATCGTTTTGGGTTGGTAAGTCATGAAAGCGATTCAGTATTTAAAAGTTACTAAGAAATAAATCGCTACGAGTAATGTGTACGCGTTGCATGAGCAGCGTAGCTCATACGACTCTACGTAGTTACATATTCCTCGTAGAAGTGCTACGAGATTTTTTGTAGCACCGCATATTTTATCGAACCAATTTGGTTTGAAATGATTCTAAGAACAATTTCCGCTTAACAAGTCGTTCGATAAGTATTTTTCCGTTGAGAAATCGTCAAAGAAATTTAATTTCAAGTGAAGAACTTTCTCAAAGTTTCCAAACTCGAATGTTTACTTTTTCCTTTTTCTCTTTCTGCGAATTCTCGAAAAGCTACTTAAAGAATCTTTGGAGCAATCGATTGCCTCTTTTATACTTTTTGGTGATACTTTTATTTGCTGTTTATTGATACTTATCAAGTTGTTTTATTATTGTAAACTCATCTTTGATGGGAATCATAATCATCCACAGATACATAACCATAACACCTTACTAGCGTCTTTCCTGACAACTCCTGGTGGTATCAAGGCTTTTTTTATTGTAGTAGGCTCTATCTTTGTAAAATGTATTCACGTTTATTTACTAAGCATAGCTCCTTTTTATCTAACGAAACTTTACTCTCACTGTCAACATTAAATTGGTAGACCAGAGTGGGCATTAAACATTCAAATTATTTATTTACTAATGGCTTTAACCAGCCAGCTATTTGCGTTTGTATTGATTTACGATGTCTGTGGTCAGAAAATAAAAACAGTAGCCAACATAAAAACTTGTTTGTCACACGAACACGATTGCTTTTATTTCTGAAATGCACACGGTCCAATATTGAAAAACATCTATTCGTAAAGATGTATTCACAGGCTCCAACTTTTGTGATCATAGAAAATAAAGTGAACATTTTTGTGAAGGTTTTTGTGCTTTTTTCTTTTATATGTGTATTAGCTTATGTAGGCATAGTAGAGTCTGTATATTTGTTCCAGTAAAACCTCTAGAGCGTGTCGACTCTCTTAAAAACCATAACCACTTACCATTAGGTGAAACCGTGGTCAAATGTTAGCCTATCGTTGATACAGAAAACACTTCACACTGTCACACTAATATTATCAGTGTGAATGTTTGTATGTGTGTTTGTTACTCTTTCACGCCGTATCAGCTGAACAGATTTGGATGAAATTTGGCATGGAGGTACCCTGGATTAAAACAAAGGCTACTTTTTATGCTCAAATCGGGAACGATTCCTGAAGGAATGCGAGTGAAACCGCGGTGCTCCACTATTAAACAATAATTGCTATTATTCTTTTATAAAACAATAATTGCTACTATTCTTTTATTAAACAATAATTGCTACTATTCTTTTATTAAACAATAATTGCTACTATTCTTTTATCAAACAATAATTGCTACTATTCTTTTTTTAAACAATAATTGCTACTATTCTTTTATTAAACAATAATGGCTACTATTCTGTTATTAAACAATAATTGCTACTATTATTTTATTAAACAATAATTGCTACTATTCAATTATTAAACAATAATTGCTATTATTCTTTTTTCAATGTGCCAGTCCCTTAAGTTTTACTAACCGGGTAGGTTAGTAAAACTCAACCAACAAATTTGCTAAAATGCAACCGATATGTAATTATCATCATCATCATGACTATCACCAGCCTGAAGACGTCCACTGCGGAACATAGGCCTTCCCCAGAGAGCGCAACTTTGAAGGGCTGCTCACCTACGGCATCCATCGGCGCCCCGCGGCTTTCATCAGATCGTTATGGAATGACGTGTAATACATATTATCTGAATCGTAATTAAGTTTACAAAATAGCTCTAGTCTAGTAATAGCTCTGGGTAAATCTAGACCGCGATAACAACCTTAGGTACCAACAGAGCTGTCTGGACGCACCTTAACAGAGGTAATCTAGCTTTCTACCTCACGACTCCCCCGAGACGTCTGCCGTGTAGGTTCTATACCTAGGCTATCAATACTATCTAGGCTACCTGTACTACCTAGGCTGTAGACAAACAGTGTTATTAGAAAAATTTCGTTGTAGCTACTCGTGGTATATTTATTTCGGATACTTACTACTTTTACTTTAAAGAAATATATCATTACGTACTGTTTTAGGGTTCCGTACCCAAAGGGTTAAACGGACCCTATTACTAAGGCTCCGCTGTCCGTCTGTCTGTCTGTCCGTTTGTCACCAGGCTGTATCACATGAACCGTTAGTTAGACAGTTTAAATTTTCACAGATGATTTATTTCTGTTGCCGCTATAACAGCAAATACTAAAAAACAGAATATTTTTTTTTAATATAATTTTTTTTTATTTTATTTTTTGTTTTTTTTAAGGGGCTCCCATATAACAAATGTGATTATTTGCTCGTTTTATTTAAAATGAGAGCTCATGTAATTATGGCACAAACCTCGTTGTATTCCTGTGTATTGTATATTTCATTGGTGAAACAATAAAGAGTTATCTATCTATCTATCTAAGCCACGGTCGAATATATAAGTACCGGGATACAGAAGTGTAGAAATATAATCGTGGCTTCCTATATTTTGCAATGCATCGCTGGGCCACTGCTACGCTGGTTTTCAAAATATATCGTTTGCGTGCGTGGGATGCAAGCCAAACCATTTTACATTGTCGTCATAAAAAATAACAAACAATGCAAGCAGCTAGAGTCACCTTTGGAATTAGTTTTACTTTTAAGAGAAAACTCTTTATTGTGTCACCAATGAAATACGTTCAATAAAATAAAATAAAATAAAATAAATATAAAAACGTAAATAACGTTATTTTTTTATATTAGAGTAAAATTTCGAAAACGCGATGAAAGCACTGTTTTCTGGTTATTTTAATGGTAATAATAGACGTGACGAACTAGTCGTTCACCTGATGTTAAGCGGAACTCTAAAATATAAAGATTCATCTTGAGACATCAGCACAATCCAGTAATCAGATTACTAGACTATGAGATCAGATTATAAAGTCACATTTGCCCAGTAATTTCACTAGGTAGGGCATTTCAACCCCCAATTCAAACAGAAGAGTGTTATAAAAGCGTGTTGTTTATTTGTAAGTTTTACGTGTATCTGTTTGAAGCATCGTAGCACGGATGAACAGCCTTTATTTTTAGGTACATAAGTTTTATACCCAACCGATGGGGAAGAAAGATTCTCGAGTGGCGACCATGTACCGGACGACGCAGCGTAGCAGACCCCCCACTAGTTGAACCGACGACCTGGTGGAAACCGTGGGGAGCCGATGGATGCAGGAGGCGAGCAGCGCTCAAAGTGGCGCTCTTTGGGGGAGGCCTATGTTCAGCAGTGGATGTCTACGGGCTGTTGATGATGATGATGATTTTTTATACATTCAGTCCATAATGAAAGTCAGAGAAAAGGCAAGACTACATATGGACTGGACTGGAATCGCATAAGATTGAGCGATATAAAGTTTATAGGGGCTTCACCTGTTACAGGTTATGGCCAATGTCACCCGGTCTATTACTTTGTTGACATTGGTTGCGGAGGAAATGTAAGCAGAGATTTTCTCTCTTATGTTGTATGTTTTCCGAAGTTTACTTCGCGCTTTTCAAACAGTGGCTCGACTCTATAAGTGGTTTTCAAACTGAACGTAAGCTTAAATAAAAATGCTTAAATTAAAAAAAAAAATTAACACTATAAAATAAACATTTTGAAACATAAACACGTTGAATAACCTCGCTTTCAATTTGAATCATTTTTAATTGAATGTTTCAATATTTAGTTTATAGATAAGTAATTATTGATTTTATTCGCTCGTTGTACTTATTAAGGTGTATTAAATGCTCACACAAACTATCTCACTTTGATGTGAAGATAATTTTTAATAGAAATTTCAATTATCAGTTCATAGATCACACTAACACAACTACAATAATATTGGTGATGCCTAGAAACACGCAAGTTATAAAAAAAATATAAATGTTAAAATTATTCAAATAATATTAAATTTGTCAGCGTCTTATGCAAGAACGTATTCAAATTCTAAAGCTACTTTAAAATTGTACTAAAACCAGATTATTGCTTTAAACCACTTTAACCATTAAAAGCAACTGCGTTGTGTTTCCACTGAAAGTTCCCTCAATATTTTCACCATTAAAAGTTAAACTTGTACAACGCAACGACCCCGCTTGCGTTCGGAGGCTCAATCTTGGCCCAATCGAATCCCGCCGCTTGCCGCCCTCAAGCCGCCCGCCCTACAGTGCTCGTCACGACGCCGAGCCGGACGCACGACCGCGCGCCCGCCCATCGCGTATCGACCCTCGTGTTTATTTCTGTGACTGTTATTGTGATTATCCTTGCAATTTCACACGGTAAGCTATTGTTCTTTTAATATTTTTTTCATTGTTCTGTTAGTTATTATCGGGACTGAAATGTTTTTAGTTTACGACCACTTAAATAATGTAGGTTTCCAGCCGGTGTGGGGTGAATTTTACGCCGCGTTGTTTATTGAAATGCGATCTGTTAAATAAATACGGTTATTCGATGTCTGTAATGTAATATTCAGATGTTATTATCGAGCGTTTACGTTTGTTGAGACGTTGAAGCGATTTCGCCGGTTGTTTTGGTGCTAATACCATTTGGTTATGTTGTATTCATGTTTTACTGATTTCAACCAGCCGGTAGATAAGTGGTATATCTGTTTTGTTTGTTTGTTTGTTTGTTTCTGTATGGAGTGAAGATGAAACCTTTTTTTACTGTTTGTGTCCTTAACCTTTTTCGGAGCTTATCCTCAAATGACGACTAGATACAGAACTATCGTCCAAGAATATAAATAAATCAAATTTTATATACTAACTTCGGCATACTTTTGTACTAGAAGAAAATAGCATGGTAACAAAGAGAAATAAGGTCAGTGACCTATTCAATCATCCATCCAAAGTCAAAGCTTCTTTTCCGAAACGGTCTCGTACCTAATACAGAATATATTTATTTCTATTTGAACTCGGTCTACAAAGAATATCAAGTAAGTCGCGAATGTTACGTGCAAGTTCTATGTTTATGGTCACATAAACATCTGTAGCGGTGACGTTGAAACATATTTTATTGTTGGTAGTTGGGTTTTATTGCTATATTTCTAGGCGAGCCTAGCATACCTACTGTGTCTTATATGTTTAACGATTTACGGGTTATGATTGAAGTAAATGGTTTGACTCTGGCGTGACCGCATAGAAGAATCTAAAATACAAAAAGAAGTAAGAAAATCTAATGTTACTCCACAAAGGATCTTTTGTGTCTTATGATTTAACCAGTCTAACTGGAAAATCAAATGAAAATGTTGATAAAATAATTAGGTAAATAAGTAAAACGTAGTAAGTAATTGAGGATCTTCGCGGTACTTTACGAGTGTAACCGCGGGACGCGTCTACTTTAAAATATAATTCAGATAGTTTATAATTACTCTTGACATTAAAATAAATCAACCAAATGGTATATTTACAAAACAAACATTACTTTACGAGCAACGTTATCGTGATTTCAATCAAGGGTACAGAAAGCAGTCTCTTTGTCCTGGGGTATCTTTGCCTACAGACGTAATTCAGTTTGCATAAGTTTAACTTTTAACTTTTGCCCTTACATAAAAACGGAATTTGTTCGTGGGAACCCTTTCGTTTTGTGGTTTATAAATGAGCCACTGCTAATTTTAAGTACCTACTTATTTTAAATGCGCCAAGTTATATAATGTTTTAATAGTTTACTTTCGCACTGCTGTAATACGAACTGAGTGTGCTAGCTTTCTCTCATAGGTAGAGGCGTCTTCTTCTTCTCATGTATTCGCCTGCCAAATGGCTTCGGAGTAACTTAACAACTATGGTCTTACGTATTACTATTTTAATATCTGTGGTCTTTTACAATTGCCAAGGAATTTTTACGGCGCCGAAAGGCTTCTGACGGACTATAACGGCTGGGGTTGATGGCTCAACTTACCCTCCGAAGCACGGTAGCGTTCACGGTGTGTTGCAAACACCTACTACTTTTTGCTGTAGCGGTCACCCATCAAAATAGTACCTATAATTATATTAGTATCGAATGTGTCCAATTCAAGGGTGAATTAAAAACTAATAAACTACTTTTCCAAACATTTTTGAACTGAAAACCTGGTGAGACAATCGAAATGAATTTCCAATAGTACTCTCACAGACAGTATGGCGGGATGTCTGCTCTCGAGACGTCTTGGAGGAGACTTTCGATTTACTTCGCTATTCAATTACAACGAAACTTTATAATGGACTTGTTCAACCGTTTTGAATATTTAGCCCTCCATTAATATTGATGCTGAGCCCTTGTTAGGGTTTGAAGTTTAATTGGGCGTCACCTGTTCTATATTGGTGACAATAGAGCTCTCAAGTTTGGCCAAGTAATAGCAAATGCCAACTTGGTAAATGTGGCCCTAGCAAGAGAGTTGCAACATTTGTTGAAAACGAAAAACAAACAGTGTAACATTATATTAAGTAATCTACACACCCGTCAACTCGTCACGCGATATGTTGACTCAATCTGCAGGATGGGAGCCGCAACACGCCTCCACACGATGCAATTCGCTGGATGGTCGAGCACAACATGCCTTATCAAGATGTAATTTGCTTGATTGAGTCAACAAATCCTGTGACAAATTGAATGGTGCGTAAGAGTACTTTAGTAAACTAGGTATAAAGGTGAGCGTCGCGTCGTCCTTCTTTGTTTGGTGAGTTGGTTGGTTCACATCATAATGGCATGCATCATCAATATCCTATGCTTGATATGAAAAGCACTCACGATTATTATAGTGTTTAGTTTGCGTTAGCTCAGCTAACTTGTAGCACTTTGCCAAAGAATCAGCATTGCAATTCAATGGAGCAATGCTACCTACTATTAGTAGTGGGCTGAAGCATTTGGAATGTCCTTAGGTGAGCGTGGCTTGTACACAGTCCAAAATAATGTAGTTAGTGTATTTAATAAAGAAGTGGTAGGTTCTTACTTCGAAGATGCACAGCATAACACACACAACACAGTGTATGCACAGTGAAGTAAGACTTCCATCTTTTCGCATTCGTTTGCTAGGTCAGCTCATATTTGTTGTATGGCTTCAACAAGGAATCTCCGTGCTAACAATATGGATGTTTGAGAATACAAATCGAATCTGTAGGCGCGCACTCATTGCAGTGTTTGGCTAGGGTTCGGTTGTTTACTCTACTTGATTAAGTTCACATAGTATTGTGAATGGATTGTATTAATAGAGAGAAATGAAGATAAACTCTGATAATGATATGATTATGTAAATATGTATTATTTGTAGAGTGAGCTTGGTACTTGGTTCCTATTCTTGAGTGCAGCTGTGGACGTCTTTATAATGTTGATGATGATGATGATGATGATAAATATCATCCTCGATACCTTAGCCATCGGTTGTCAGTTCTACGAGCGATGTGGCCTGCCCATTGCGATTTCAACTTGCTAATTCTATAAGCTATATCGGTCACTTTAGTTCTCGTTCCTATCTCTGCTAATATGGAATTGAACTTGGTTTCTTTGTTCCTTTGTTACTTTATTTTTCTGACCTGTTTGTCGGTCCACCTAGCAAAGACCTATCATCCTCATCATCATCATCATCATCATCATTAACAGCCTGAAGACGTCCACTGCTGAACATAGGCCTCCCCCAGGGAGCGCCACTTAGAGCGGCTGCTCGCCTCCTGCATCCATCGGCTCCCCGCGGCTTTCACCAGGTCGTCGGTCCACCTAGTGGGGGGCCGGCCTACGCTGCGTCTTCCAGATCGTGGTCGCCACTCGAGAACCTTTCTTCCCCATCGGTTGTCAGTTCTACGAGCCCTAAAAGACCTATAAAAGCTCTTATTAACTTTAGCTTTCCAACAGGTGTACGTATCCGTTAAAGAGGCAAAAAACATGAAGCTCAAAGCTGTCGGTTAAAATGTCAAGTTCTAAATAAGACTGGTTCGGTGCGACGTTTTGTGTAATTACTTGCTACCGTCGTTTTTGTTATAATTTAGGTGTAATTCAAGTAGTTAGGTGCGGCCTCTCACTAAACTAATTGCTAGTTTTACGTGTGCCTTACTTTTATACATATTACTGGATTTATAACGTGTTAAATACGTCTTTAATATTTGATATTTTTACACTATATTTTAACTTGCTGAGATTTAAGTGGGAAGTCTTTATTTATCAACGTTAGGCTTACATTTGACCACGGTCTCACCTGATGGTAGATGGCAACGCGGTCGACGATGGAGCATGATTTCTTTTCTGTCATCACATCAATTATCACTATATTAAGAGCCATGTGAGTGACTTTAGTTACCCTGCGAATCTTGTCATTTCAGATTTTATCTCGCAAGGGAATTCCGATTATAGCTCTCTCCATAGCTTGTTACGCGACTTTGGATTTACTAATGAGGGAAACAGTAGCAGACCATGCCGTATTGCCAAAAGTCATCTACAACACACTCTGGTCGAAAACTTGCAATCCATATCAATCAATCAATAAATCCATAGTATATCATAAAGTACTACATGTAAACTTATTCATTTTTCATTACGCCTAAACTCACTGGACGGCTAAATTATATTGCGTTCCAACTGCAATCTCCGATTGGTATTCCACCACACGCTATTGTGGTTGCAATTGCAACGCCTTGAATGTTATTGCAATAGCTTGCTGTATGTTGCCGCCTTGTCTTGGCAACTAGCCAGTTCGTCAACCGCATCTATGGGCAACAGTTGCTTTTGTCTGCCTTTGACCGGTGGACTGCCAATTGATTGAACGATATACTTTTACTTTTATTTAATCTGCGACGGTATTCAATAAATGGTCTTTCTAACGATTGGAATACTCACAAGAAATTCCACTAGTACTCATAATATTTCTTAAATCTGTATCCTTATCAATCTTAGTCCCGTCTATTATATCTGTCTCTCCCTCAACCCTTAATACATATACTTTTCTTTCATTCAAACGTATTAGAACGATGGCGAAGGAATAATCAAGTCTTAAATCTTATAATTAATATGTCTGTTCTTCATTTGTTTCATTGTCCTTCGCACAATAGAAATAAACGTTTGACCTGCTAATTAGAACCCCATTTATTAAACAATTAAATCATAAAATCATATAAATACGTTAAACAAGTATCACTTTTGAACGCTATTTAGTCGAATAAAAATAATAATAAATACTTGTGAAAGTTTCGCACACGCCATCTAGCCAAGGGAAGCTGTACTATGGGAACCAGATAACTGATAGAATACTTAGATATTTTTATTTTGTAAATACGTACATAAAATACAATATAACACCCAAACACCTATGTTCATCACATAAAATGTTTGTCCTGTCTGGAAATCAAATCCACAAAATAATATGTCTAGCATTCAATCGCTACCCTTCCCAAAAGAAGCGACTTCATAATCCTCTCAAAATAAGCACATCCCTCCCAAATGAGCTATAAATCTAAACCATCCCCCATCCGATTTGGGTTTTTCGTGTTTTGGTGCGTTTCGTCAGTTTTCCTACCCCTCCCGGGGGATGATTGAAAGGGTATATTGTAACAGATGTATTATTGTCGGGCATATATTTTTGTGTATGGCTAGTGATCATATTTTATGTTATTGTTTAAAGATAGCTAGTCCGGTCACTTGTACATTATACCTACTCGTATGTCTAGGTATGTTCATGGCAAAGCATTACAAACCGATCGATTGGTATAAAGGTAAACGTTCTGTATTCATCGTTTGGATGGGTGACCATAGCGGTCATAAGAAATGTAGCGCAAACCTGGAGGTCAGTTCTTGTGGTACAAGGATGTTTTCAAAGTGCAAAGAGCACTTTATGCCACATACCCTTAGCAAGTTGGCAAGATCTGGCAAAAGAGACAAAAATGACGCAGCTCTTTTAAAAGGCTGTAACAAACTTTAAATCTCGTCGACTACAAGAAAACGATGTAAAGCGCTTTCTTAAAAAACGAGTACCTAATAGATATTCAAGGTTACGCTAAAATGAAAAACTCAACTGGCACAAAACAGTATAGGTACAGCTACCGAGATTAAATTTGATATTTCTATAGCAATAAAAGAAACCTTTTAAATTAATTTGTGGAGTGCTCAAATTCTTTCACTTCTCAAACCTCAATCTGGGCGGTCTAAATCTTAAAACCGATTTATAACTAAACAAATTCTACCAATACCTAAGTGTCGCGACCAATAATTCTTACAAGCCGAACAAAGAAAATCCATTTATTTTTTGCAAGACTCAAGTTGCCCGACCCTAAAAGCTACTTTTTGTGTCAAATTTCGTTTTGCAGAACATCGCTCGATTTTGCTTCAGTTTTTTTTTGGTCTGTGTTTCTTTTAGGTTGAATAAGGTTTTATTACATGATGAGAGACAGGTAAGCTAGGCTAATCAGGTAATCACATACTGATCTCACTCTATTTTTTTTTATTTTACTCTCTGCCTCAACCCGCTCAGGCTTTGCATGGGTAAGACACCCATAAATATGCAACCTTTTCTTTCCGACTACAAGTACACTGATTTAAATACAATACAAATGATACACTTTTGTTAAGATTGTTGCTTGTTAGCTTTTAATTATTTGTGATACGGTGTTCACATAAAGATTTTATCTATCTACCTACAAAGATACTTTATTCAACACCAATATACTTAGTACTATACTACAATGAACATAATACAAACCAAAAAAATAGTATAACAATAAGCGATCTTATCGCATCAACTAATTTCTTACAGGTTACCTTTGGATGGACACATCTGTATATGTGCTTTATATCACATATTAACTACATTGGATACTCACGTTCGGTTATAGAAGCCAGCAGTCTGATTTTCAGTATAATTCGGCATGTATTTTAAGTTGTTTTCTTCTATGCTTGTTCATTTTAGGCGTAAAGAAAAAATAAAATATATAAAAAGGTAAATGTTGGATATTTCGTCTGAGATCTTCTAGCATATGAGTCATAAAAGAGTTTATGTGAGCTAGTAATCCTTTTTATAGACATATCTCTTAGAGACGACGCGTGAGGGCTGTTTCGGGGCTTAGGGATGGGAGGGATAAGGGTTAAAGTTTGAAGCTTATTCAAACGTGTTTAGATTTAATTTCTAACGATAACGTATAACGTCGACTATTGAAACATGGGTAGCTCCTAACGGATACAAAAAAGTACCCATTTTTCAAAAATTATCATCCGGTCACAAATGTCAATTAATCAGAGTCCCATTCAATACCTCATCATTTACTGATCTACCATCATCGACAAAAAAGTTGACTGAAATTTTTAATTTTATTTCTGATCTCTAAAGAATGAATTACCAGGAGATCAGAAATACGAAGATTATCGATATTATATTAGAAGAGTTATGAAAATTATCGTTGCAACAAATCATTTGTTGTATAGCCTGAACTTGCGCTTATAAGTATTAAGAAGCAGTAAAAGCGAATACAAGTTACGAAGTAAAGTTTCACGCCACGCGGCATTCCGCGTAGCGTGAAACTTTACCAACATTCCCTTCGAAAGATGTCCAAAAGAAACATTACATGAATAACGACCGTCTAAAAACTCTGACAATACAATAAACTGTAAAAGTAGAACTTCGAAGTAAAATAATTTCTTATGAACAACAATTAAAACGCCCAAGAGCGGATTTATTCCGCGCAACTCGAGGGGGATATTCTGGAGTCACGCGACAATTTGTTAACTGTCGGCAGTGATAAAATATCGTGCGCGGTTGAAATATGCCATGTTTGTGTTCGTTATGCAAATTAAATGATTTGTGTTGTGTTAGGAAGTTTCGTGCAAGAGAGTGCAAGGAGTGGAAAACATGAAGTTTCCATCAGCCCGCCTAGCATGGGCACCGAGAAAACTTGTCGTAGTTGTTAGAGTGAGATACCATAGTCTTGTCACTGTTCCTGGCGAGAACGGTGTAGAGAAATTTTTGCCGCGGTGCGCATACTAGGTGGGCAGGTAATCTTATGTGCATTGTGCATATCTATTGAAATATGATCATTATCAACTGGACGTCTTCAGGCACTGCTGAACATAGGCCTCCCCCAAAGAGCGCCACTTTGGTGGCTGCTTGCCTCCTGCATCCATCAACTCCCCACCGTTCTGACCAGAGAGTCTAGCTAACGCTAACTCCAAAATGTACTGAAATGACATTTCGGAAATCGCTGACTTTTCCGTAGCGAATGTCATTTTGATACATTTTTGGAGTTAGCGTGAGGCGTTAGCGTTTGCGGTAGTGATCTTTGCTAGACCCCCAGGTTGTCGGTTCACCTAGTGGGGGCTGGCCTACGCTGCGTCTTCCACTTTGTGGTCGCCACTCGAGAACCTTTCTTCCCCAACGGTTGTCAGTTCTACGAGCGATGTGAAATATGATATGAAAAATTTAATTGAGAAACCAAAAGGTAGCGTGTCCCCATATTTTACGTATATAATTTGGGGATTTTTCCCAGGAACTCTTTCCGTCTTTTTTCCGTCAAAAAACCACTTGACGCGGTGAAGTATTGCATCCTTATGTTGTTAACATACCCCAAGTTCGCACGAATAATTTCGGAAATCCTTTCATTATCCATCTAAGGAATCGAGCTTGCTTCTTGCAACGGTATTTACTAGCATATATATTCAAGACGAACGCAGTGATAGTGCCATCCAGCACTTGGGAATGCAATCTGTGTGTGATTCAGGCGTCGCAGTTTATACCAAACGAAAAAATCCCATAGTCATGTTGTTTAAAATTCTGCATGAGAATTGACTTATTTACAGATTACTAAATGTTACTGTGTTAGTTACAGTAAAGCGTTTTTATTTCCAAAGAATAATTAAGCTTCAATTGGTTGTCAAAACAGCGGCTCAATTTTCTAAGGGTTGTCAAGATTTAAATAATGCTCCCTTATTAGCTGCCCCCATTCGTACATCACATTTGAAGGACATTTGAGTTTGATCTTGCTCCTCATTGCGAAAAGGTTTAAAGAGCTTCTAATGACGTACTCTTGATTTAATTGTACGTTTGTACGAGGTTTACATACCTGTTATTAAAAAATGTACGAATGGAACAGTCTAATATAGGTACCACATTTAGTCAATATTGGTTTAAAATCAACACATTATTTAGCTCCAAACCCATAGAAATATATATAAGGACAGGCCTAATGACAGATTAAACCGTCGCTTCAAAGAGGGAGTCAAGTTCACAGATTGACATCCACTAGCGCCCAGTCTGTGTTGGAAGTGAGAAGATATCGGTCGTCTGTCTCAAAGAAAATATGCCAAGTTGTGTTGTGAAGGATTGCACAAACTACACTCTAAAGTGCAATAAAATGAAATACAAAGTTTCTTACCACAAGTAAGTCAATATTTTCAATATTACACTCCGTTTTGTACGAAAATAATCGAATTTATATTTGGGATAATCATTGTAAACAAACATTGACGGACATAATGGCAGCGTTTAATTTCCCAACTCATCGTAGTTCCTGAGTAATCTAAGAGATGGCGCTGACTTTTCCCCACATCATTTTGAGTAAATAAAATGTTCCTTCGGGCATATCCTGATATATAGATCTATGTCCAAACCATTAGGTTTTTCATACAATCCTTTTTGTTCACATTTCGATGCAAGAAAGATGGATCAAATATACAAAGAAAAAACTCCCGATTTCCCGAATCTCTCAGGAGGTAATTCGTCTGATCAACATAATGTCTTAGAATGTCTAATAAAGCAACGTAATTACAGCTTCATTCCGTTCTGTAACAGCATAACAGGCATGAAGACTAAAATTTTTTTTTTGATGAATATTAATATTCAAGTCAAAAGTCAAAAGACAAACATTTGTGAAAACAAAAATTAAATATCTCAAAAAATGACCAAGTTACAAGCATTTTAAAAACCGGAATAGAAAGAGATAGCTCAAACGGCCAGTGACGTCAGAGGATGGTCGTTATAGAACCTCATTACTAAGCTGTGGCAGTTTTTCATACAATATCTTTGGCACGTAACGAGTAGATTTTTAATAGTAACTGTGGGGGCGCTCTGTTTCGCGAGAAAGGGACAGGAGATGCCTTCTGTAGAAACTATAAAAGCTTATTACTCCGTGATTTATTAACCGATTTTGCTTATTTTTCAATTATTGCATTCATTATCGAATCTTCTTTATAAAGTAATATTTACTTGTTCATTTTTAATAGTAGTCATCATGCCTATTGTGTCTCTAAAAGCAGATTCTATGACAATTTCTTTACGTGTACATTTTGTATAGCCATAATCTTTTTAGCCCCAACTCTATGAACAAAGTCCTAGTAAGCTCCTTAACCGCTCCAAAGGTTGTCAACACCCGAAAAGGCTTTGACCTTATGTATTTTTCAGGGGTTGTCAACGCTCAAGGTAAAGTTCAGAGTTTTTTTCACTTTCAAGTAAAGTTTTGGACTAACATTACTCAGAGACTTTCAAGGCCAACACTCAACCTTATATGTCAAAGATTTTCAACAACCCTTACAAAATTGCAATGTTATTTCAAACAATTTCAGTACATACAATATTAGGCAGTAGGAAACACTCTCGTCTTAATACAATTACAAAATACAGTCTAAAGTGAAAGTTCCCATATATTTAGAACGCGGCGCGCTGTGTAAACTTCTAAACAATGTTTGTATTGAACAACGGAACGCTTGTGACAATTTTGTTTATTAACACAATTTGCGGCAAGTGGCTTGTTGTGATGGGAATTAATGGGGAATCTCTTGCCGTGTGTTTACAGTAAGTAAAAGCATTATAAGATGATTATAATAAAAGACGAGCTATCTTTAAATACCATAAATATACTACTAGGTGGTAGGACTTTTCTGCAAAGTTCGTCTAGGTAGGTACCACCGCTTTGCCAGTTATTCTGCCGCCAAGCAGTAGTGTGTAAGGACTACTGTGTTTCGGTTTGAAGGGCATTGTAGCTAGTGAAATTACTGGGCAAATCAGACTCGGTGACCTGATTACACAGTGTAGCAATATGATTACTTGACTGTGTGATGTCTCAGGATGACGTGCGCAGTGCAGTGTCATGCGAAACTTTATTATTTCAAAGTTTTGAGTGACACTGCACCTGTTATAGGCAGCCGTGTGACTTAACATTAGGTGAACGACTAGCTCGTCACTTCATTCAGTCTCATAAAAAAATATGTTGCCATATATTTGTAGGCAGCAATAGGGCATTCTTATTATTAGCACCGAATAGGTATGACAGTATTAATATTTACTTTTTTGGTGATTTTAAATTAAAATCAAGAGCGTTCTGTTTCCCAACTCACAGCTGATTGAAATAGCTTGCTGACTTATAAATGCACTTAACCAAGCATAAAATGCTTTGTATCGGATTATTGCATTTTGTTTTGTAATTATTTTTTATAAATTATAATTAGAATAGCCTGTATAATAGTAACGTTATTATTAATCAAGGCATTACTTAATTTTCCTGAGTTTAACACCTTAAACCTAATACGACATCTTACCAGTTAACATGCTTTTAAGTCTTAAGCCATCCTAACGCCGGAACTGTTAACTCCGTCACCAAGTTTCGGCTTCCGTATGCAAACTACTTGTTATGCCGCCGGTGTTTTTGGAAGCCATTGTTTGTATGCTAGTCTTAATTAATTTGTTACTTGCAGCCCTTTGTGTTGGTGGCTTAAAAGATGTGTGGAAGCTTAAAAGGTGTCTTTATAAGGTCGAGAATATTTTTCAGACCGAAATGACCGACATATTGTTGCACATCAAAAGCAATGTATTAGGAAAAAATACTAAATGGTTGGCTTTGTTTTTTAGATACACTTTTCGATACAACCTTAAAATTAGTGTAGCAAATTTTAGATTTAGAGGCAGCCTTTGATTTCACTTGCATTCCTTTATTACAATTTCTAACCACCTCATAAATCAAAAAATTTTTTGAAAATTCAAACCTCTAAGTGTCTGAATTTTGGTACCACACATCTACGCCTTGAAAGGAAGACGTGTCTAAACATCGAGTCTACGTATAGTGGTTTAGGCTATACGTTGTCTGTTTGTCTGCCAGTCAGTCAGTCAAAGTCTACCATTAATGCATAAGTAGACAAATTAAATTACACATTTCTTTTTTTTTATTATGTATACTTTCCACTGGCCACATTATTAACTTTAATTATGACACACTAATTTTATAAATGTTTACCCGTAAATTTCAAAATCAAATTAGGCGAAAAGTTTCAACCTAATCCCTATTAAATCTAACCTTCTCTTTCTTAATTTAATATTCCCGTTAATCATTCCTAATACGGCAATCCGAGTCCCAAAGGGTCTAAATAGGGTAAGGAATACATTTTCAGTAAATTAAGGAACAATTTTAGCCGTTTTCAGTGTCGGAGCCATCCAATTCGGGACTTAGAACGTGAAGCTCGACGATAACTAAGGATGGAATTCCATGATGGCTAGCTACGAGATGGGGCTGGCTCTCAAACATTTAGGTACTTGGTCCTTTATAATAAAGACTCAATTTAGTGTTTTAATAAAAACTGTTTTAGACCTAAACTCAAGCTTATTTCTCCAAACTTCTAACCGACTACGGCAAACTACGAGGGTTGTGATTTTGACAATCTACAGATATTGACGAACATTCAAATAGTTGGTCCTTTTGAAGGCTTAATTTAGTGAGAGCTTTATTACGTTTTTAATATTACTTACGGGATTTTTACCGTGATTAGAATCATTTTTGAGTTTCCGATATTTCGGCACAGTTACATGCACCATGTTCACGGGTAGACTGAACATGCGGGTGGATGATAAAAAGTTCAAAATGTTAGGAGCAGACAACGGTCTACCCTCTTTCTTAGTCTTGATGTAGTGAACAACCGTGGAAGTTTAAAACAAAGCTTTATTAAACCCTTTTTTAAAGATCTAAACTCAAGCTTATTTGTCCAATCCAAGCTTCTTATACGACCACGGCAAACTATGATAGGGGTTATGATTTTAGCTAGCCTTGAATTGTACTCTATTCAGTAAAGTACATTGGAAAAAATCGTGCTAAGGGTAAATGTTAGATCTTTTAAATCTTGAAATATGACGCAAGAGAAAGAAACTGAAGTCTCTAAAGGAATCTTGGGTGTTTCAGAGGCTTTTTTATGCATAATAGCTTGGCGTTTTTCTTTCTTCTAATGTCATATCTGTTGATAAAATTAGTAGCAGACACGGGAGCGCTTGTTTTCTTCCCTGTATCTTTATCGTCGACAGTTTTATGTAGAAACATGGAGTAAAACTTGAATGGAGTACCTACTAAGTACCTACGCTTACGTAGTAGGTAGTAGATACTCCATTCGCTTCACATGGGAATAAAACGTATTCTTCCGAGTTGGAGAAAAGGGCGAGTGCATTGCTGATGTTTATGGAGGACAAAAAGGTGATTATTGGGTCCTTGAGCTACAGAACTGCGATCTGTAGTTGCTCAAGATTTACGCACTGCTGTAATTGGTGGGCTACCACTTTGACTAGACAGTAACAAACGCCTATCGAATTTTGATATAAGAAACACAGATGGTCATAATTTTAAAACTCAATTTGTAATTTCGTAGTTATGATTGTTGGAGTGCTTAATAAAAGTATGCCTTATGTAGCTACGTTTTGGTAACTATAAAGGTCCCGTATTCGTGGACTACAGGGCTATTAGTCTTTTTGTAAAATGGAACACGAAACAATTCCCCAGTGAGTAACCGCTCAAGATGAACGGTAATGAGCCTATGAGTGGTGTTACGGTTACGCTTCATACATATTCAGTTTTGTTTGCCAAACGTTTCGGAAATTCGAGTAAGCACGATTTTATGGAGATTGGCGTAAAACATTTTAATTCGTATTTTCGTCATTATATTGGTATCTGCGGCAAATACAAGAGGTAAGTTTCCATCAATGTAATTTTGCTATGTTTTGATATTAAACACTTTATGTTTTATATGTTTGGGACTTGGGACATTAATTAAAATTATGTTTAGGAGTAAAAGTATCACTTAGTATTTTGGCTTTGTCTTTATTAACTGAACTAACTGATTTAAAAGGGGAACAGCAGTGGCAAGTAAACTGTATTAATTAATCTAAACTTCGTTTGTTTTTTATACATTATACGTACTGATTATTAAGTTTGCATTGTTAAAAAGAAAAGAAGGTTTCCTAACTCACAGTTCCGTGCTACAAATTGGAACGTTTGCTTACCCAATTTCTGACATTGACTTTGCGCCACAAGTTTGTTTTAGGTAATCATTTCAATCCGAACTAACACGTGTAAGTGCTTTAACAACGGACGAAACAAACCAACTCCGACTGATGACCGCCCAGCCTTAATGGACAAAGTTTTTCCACCACAAATCCTAGCCTCCAGAGGCGGGCTTAACTCTTCACATGTGGTACAAGTTATAGGATGACAGATATCTAAATAAATGATCTGGTAAAGTTTCTTGTAGCTTCTTCTTTACAAGTGTAATCGAAGCTACGGATCGGAGTTGTCTATTCTGCATTGTGCCGTATTGCTTGCACCTGTAGTGGAAGAGAGAACTTCTTTTTTTTTTCAAACACTTATTGTAATAGGCTTGCTATAAATAGTTATAATATTTGAGATTGTGCACTTTGTGATTTTATCTGCTCAGTAGTCATAATCATTTAATTTAAGTACCTAACGACATTTGACTTGTAAAAGTGTTATGAATAGCCTATTTGCAATAAAACATTTCAATTTTGATTTTGGTGCATTCTCCAATTTATATACTTATAAAATCGTTTTCAGCGACTTGTACTCCTGACCTTGGAATGCGGAAGGGAAGTGGAAAGCCTGAAGAAAAAAGGCAACTTATCAAAAGTATAAGCTTCATAAAGCTTCAAAATCCACTATGAACGCATACTACTTCATTCAATGGAAAGCTATGCTTGGAGTTTCCTTGTAAGATAAAATCCCAAATGAGGCGATTCGCAAGAGAACTAAAGTCATCAATATAGCGCTTATGAATTTAGCAAGTTAAAATGGCACTGGACAGGCCACATCGCTCGCTGAATCTATACACGGGCCCGATAGCTCAGTTCGTCGTAGCCTTGCCTTCTGAACCGAGGGATGTGGGTTCGATTCCTCCCCAGGACAAACATTTGTGTGATGAACATAGATGTTTGTTCTGTGTCTGGGTGTTATATTGTATTCTATGTATGTATTTACAAACAAAGTATCTAAGTGTTGTATCATTTATCTGGTTCCCATAGTACAAGCTATGCTTAGTTTGGGGCTAGATGGTGCCGTGTGAAATGTCCACACATTTATTTATTTATTTATTATACAACCGATGGAGAAGAAAGGTTATCGAGAGGCGACCACGTACCGGAAAACGCAGTGTAGATCATCTCCTACAAGGGACTGACGACCTGGTGAAAACCGTGGGGAGTCAATGAATGTAGGAGGCAAGCAGCCGCTCAAAGTAGCGCTCTATTCTATCTTCAGCAGTTGCCGTCTTCAGGCTGATGGTTATTCCTTTTACCTGAAATTTTTATTAGTGAATAGGCCGGTATTTATATTCCTTTCTCCTATAGCTTGGACCCAACCAAAATACCATTGGAGGTACATCATTCACGCTGCCCACCGACAGAGGTCGGCCCAATGTTTCGGCCCCGTAATCTAAACATGTCTATTTGTTGCCATAGCAACGGATTTCACCAAATATTGGGACAAAAGGTCAAAGAAAATTGTATGGAGTACTCTGGATTACTCGTTTTTAGTTTTAGGTGTATATATATTGTTATTTAAGTTTTTGTACTAATAAAAACCCATTATCTCTTCAATAAGTTACCTATAAACGGAATCTCAAACCCTCAGTCTGATTTAGTTTCTACTCTGGATTTAATGAAAATTTAAATTTTGAATATAAACATTGGGACTTTATTGAAGTTTCCCTTATCAGACACCCAATTTACTCTATAAATTATTCCTTACAATAATAAAAGGAGGTTCAAAAGAATATCACAGACAGTCTAGTGGTACAGATGTCCATAGGCTACGCTGACCTATTCCCATCAGGAGGGTCATAATAATGCTTGCTGGCTACCTAATTAATGCTAATGTATAAAAACGGAGTTTTTTGTTTTCTCTTTTCAGTCATTTGCGAATAAAAGAAATGTAAATCCTTATGCTTAATTGTGCGTTTGCTGTTCGTGCATTAATCTGTTACTAAATATAATTCTCTTATTTTGTTTCAGGTATTTTGCGTTTGGTGTTACATAATTATTGCCGTAAAAAGAAACTTTAATAGGTGAGTACCAATAGATACTATAGATATCTCTAAACAGTATGTATCTGAACGACGATATGATTATAAAAAAATTGCTGATTTGTATATGAAACAACTATAGATCCTATATAACTATAGCTACCTATCTACTATTTTGATAGGCTGCTTATACTATACTACTGGTGGCCACAGATTCAGTATAATAAGTATACCTACTACGGGCTTGACACGAGTAAAACATATTCATTTATTTCATCATACAGCCAAATAAACAAGAGAAAGTAACATAATTATAAAAAATAAACTAGGCCAACTACACGTTTCCACTTATAGAAAAAAACATACATAACATACTGGCACATTATAATTTTAATTTAATATTAGGTACAACCCATACAACCAACCGATTAAAATTAAACGCCTGCTTTTAAAGTATGGGCTAACAGCCCAAGAATTAGTTTTAATTACCCTTATTACGGCTCAGGTGAGTTACAAAGTGAGAAATAAATTAATTAGGTGCTCGGTACTTCAGACTTGTTAAATTAGAATTTGTGAAAGAACGAATTAGTTAACCGTTTAGCTGTCGTGTAATAGTACGGAAAGGGTATTTCATAGGAAGCCGGGAGGTATAGTGGAACACTTGAATGAAACTTGTGGCCTTTGTTGCCATTAAGTAGAGTTCAAAGTTAATGAGCGGAGACTTAAGCAATTTCTTCTGAAACTTTTTAAGTGTGCTTAATAAGTAAACACACTAAAGTCCTGACGTCTGGAAAAGTGAACCTGCCAGATTTCTTAACAAGTATCTTTAATAATTATTTTCTGATACTTCTGTAATTGCGCGAAAAATAATGAAAAGCTAGACATTTCATCTAAGTTCGGCTACTTTACCCGATTTTACTTTTTGCCATATCTAAGTGCCTTACATGCCTCGTAAAATAAACAGCAAACCCCTCAAACCCCTAGTCCTGCCCCCGCATTTCACTGTCTAAAAACAATTCAATTTTCCGCATCGTCCCCTCCACGTGAGCGCGCCTGCTAGGCGGGTATTCTCTATGGAAACACAGATTCCACACGATACGAAACCACGTCGTTATCGTGTCTTGTTCAAATCGTGTCAGCGTTAGATATACCTTCACTTTACAGTAAAGTTATCTTTATTTTAAATAAAATATATTGACATAAGTGGTCATATCTTTTGATGTGTTGATGTTTCGAAACGCGTCTCGGTAAAACATATAATTTTTGACAGTTCAAATCGCGCCAATTCCAAATTTATTTCGCACGGTTTTGTTTTCGTTTCATAGAGAACAGACTTTTGCAGATTTCTTATGTAAGACAAGGAATTCGCGTGGTTACGAAGTAAGGAATCGATAGAGAATAAAGGCCTGACTGGTTGTGGCACCACCTGTCAGACGTAGGGTTGACAATGACACCACAACCCAGGATACGATTTATATTTTATGTCGCAGTCAATCAAGTACAATTACTAATGTCACAACTGTGTTTAAAATGCACAAAACCCACAAACCGAGAAATTAAGTGAATATAGAGATTGCATGACGAAATTATAAGAATAACTGCTTGGTGTACGGAGCTCTTCCTTTTTTACTTCAATGCTTCTAAAACTTTTAATCAAATCACTGAAACACAAAATATACAATAAAATAATAAGTAGGTATACAAAATATAGTTTAAAAACATTATTATATTAACATTATTATTATTTTTCAAAAAACACGCGTTTACAATTTTATTAGGTATACTACAAGTGCCCTGCAGTTTCACTCGCTATCGATCGTTTTTCTGTATTGTTTAATCGGTAGTTTAACTGCGAATCAACCGTTTTAAGTCATTAAATAAAACCCAAACTAAGCACCAGCAATGAAAATATAGACTAGTGAAAATAACTGGCAGTAACAAAACTAGAATAAAACAAGTATCAGAATAAATCGAAAACCATTTGCGCACGTAATATTGTATGGGATTTGATTATGTCGACTAACGTTACTTACTTGTTGCTGGTCGTTTATCTGGATTATAATTTTGGTGTAAGATTTAGTATATCACGTACCTACCTATTTTACAGTTAGGCTTTATTTTCATAAACTCGAACAAAACTCGAAAAAGGTAAAAATTTCAATTCTTTATTGTATCGATAAATTACATCTCTATTCAACGTCTCCAAGGCTAGAAACCGGAGGCTGTTCGTCATCTCTTTTCGATTTCCATCGAATCGAAAAATTTTCATTTTCAATCTCCGCGATAATATTTTCATTGAAAAGTTCAAAGTGGATCATCGGATATTTCCCGATATTCTCGATCTCTCGATATTCCAAAGTTATTACGTGATTG
Source organism: Ennomos erosarius (assembly GCA_963580505.1). NCBI lineage: Eukaryota > Metazoa > Arthropoda > Insecta > Lepidoptera > Geometridae > Ennomos > Ennomos erosarius. The sequence continues at coordinate 14,609,323 of OY756979.1, forward strand.
GATTAAAATGGGATTTCAATTAACGAAGTCGAGTTTTCGGTTGTGATATTCCATGTTTTGTTTTGTAATGACTTTTTATATGTGTTTATTTTGGGATGTTCCTAACTTTTAAACTGATTGAAATCGGAGTAATACAACCCTTTCAAGCGCGCGTCGTTAACACCGGTGCGTCTTCGAAGTGGCAGTGTCAGTAACGCGAAACTATTCGGTTTCCATCGCTGCCTGAACAATGGCGGCGGCGCCTAATATACTAACACGGGTAGCGATGGGTACCAAATGGCCAACATTGACGCTTCACTAGCTCTTTTTGATGGCCGTTGTGTTCGAAGCTTAACAAATATTATTAAAAAGTTATTTGGCTGTTAATAATAGTTTTATGATGTTATCCTATCTTTTTTTATGAGAATGATTGACGTGAAAAGCTTGTCGTTCACCTGATGTTAAGCGACATGGTCGCCCATAACAATTGCATCAAACCCATCAACACCAACATCCCTTCAAACCGGAACACAGTAGTGCTTGCACACTACTGCTTTGCGGCAGAATAACTGGCAAAGCGGTGGTACTTACCTACCTAGACGAACTTTGCAGTAAAGTTCTACCTTGCGATCTACGAGAGCATTCGCTACTTCCGTCATATGCTAGAGGCCACTCACTTCACAGTCTATACTGACCACAAGCCAATATGTTACGCTTTCCACGAACGGAAAAGTAACTGTTCGCCGCGTCAGTATAGACACCTCGACTTCATATCTCAGTTCACCACGGATATCCAGCACATCGCTGGAAAGGACAACACTGTCGCAGATGCGCTATCGCGCAGCGTGGATGAACTGCAAATGCCAGTCGACCTAGAAGTGATGGCCAAACTCCAAGCCACAGACCCAGAGCTCGCTGAACACCTTCAAGGCGAAACTTCACTGCGCCTTACCAAAATGGACGTACCTGGTAGTCGTACTGAGATGTACTGCGACGTCAGTACGCCAACTCCCAGGCCATTCGTCCCTAAAGAGTTGCGTCAGCAGGTTTTCAACAGCCTCCACTCACTCAGCCACCCTGGTGCTAACGCCACAGCCCAACTCGTTGCACAACGCTTCGTTTGGCCACTGATGCGCAAAAACTGCCGTGAATGGTCTAAGGCATGTTTGACCTGCCAGCGCACGAAGGTAAACCGACACGTCGCGTCACCTTTAGGTACGCATGATTTACCTTCAGCGCGATTCAAACATATCCATATAGACCTGATCGGCCCATTGCCCCCTGCTGGTGAATATCGGTATTGCCTTACAGCCGTCGATCGCTTCACGTGATGGCCTGAAGTTGTACCGATCACCGATATCACCGCAGAAACAGTGGCCAAAGCGTTCATATCCTGCTGGGTATCACGCTACGGTTGCCCTGCTGAGATCGTAACCGACCGCGGAGGACAATTTCAGTCAGCGCTATTTCAGCAGCTGTCCAAGTCCATCGGTTTCGATCATCGCAGGACAACCGCATACCACCCACAGTGCAACGGTTTGGTTGTGCGCTTTCACCGGCAGCTGAAAGCAGCCATAACCTGCCATGCTGATGCCAACTGGATTGAGTCGTTACCACTCGTTCTTCTCGGCATAAAGAGTGCCTTCAAAGAAGACCTCCAAACTTCATCGGCTGAGCTGGTGTACGGTGAGCCGCTTCGCCTCCCTGGCGAATTTTTCGGCCACAGTGTTGCGACCTACACCACCGATATCACCGATTTCTCAGCCCGTATGAAGTTCTTTGCCGAGAACATACGACCAGTCCCACCTCAGCACCACTCCAAACACAGAGTCTTCGTGTTCAAAGATCTCGCCACAAGCAGCCACGTATTCCTTAGAGAAGACGCGTTGCGTGGCTCACTTCAGCCTGCTTACACGGGGCCACACGAAGTACTCAGGAGAGGTGCTAAGTACTTTAAAATTCGCGTCAAAGGTAAGGACGCGACAGTTAGCATAGACCGCCTTAAGCCAGCCTACTTACTGTCCGACGATGCCACACCACCACGACGCATCCGGGATCCACCTGATCCCCCTCACCCACTACCACACAGCCCTCCAGCGATACGTACCACACGTTCAGGGAGGAAAGTCCGCTTTCCAGACTACTATCGCCCGTAGACACGGTCTCTAGAAGGGAGTGATGTAGCTGACCTACATTATCATATATTTATTTAATATATCACACCACACATAAATACATCACATATTTATTTATTTATTTATTTAATTCTTTATGCACAAAATGTGTGTTAGTATGTTGTATGATATACTTAAATAGTAATAATAAATATATGTGATGTATTTATGTGTGGTGTGATATATTAAATAAATATATGATAATGTAGGTCAGCTACACTTAGTAAATATGATTATATATAAATCGTCCAATTTAGCTTTTACATTTATTATTTCAGTAACCTTAATGTGACTGACCTTTCACGCTATCGCACATATTTTCAAGTAGGTATATGCCATTTAGTCTGAAAGTCACCTTCAGTCCTTGAATTCGTACAAATATCATTACCATCTTCGAGAAATAAAGGTAAACTTTGTTAACAGCTACTTTCGTTAAGACTTACCGCTGAAATATAATTACAGACATTTTTAATGGTGTAGAGTGTAGAGAGCGTTATCCGCCTAAACACATAACTCTCCCGTCTGGAGTCTGGAAGGTAAATGCGCTGGTTGGTGGGTCTGTGGGTGCACTGCAGTGATTGGTCAGTTAGACAAGTAATTTATTGTCAAACTTGGCGCTATTATTGGCGGATATAATAAAGAAAAAATGTGGAAATAAATAAATAAATATCTGTGGACATTTCACATAGCGCCATCTAGTCCCAAACTAAGCATAGCTTGTACTATGGGAAACAGATAACTGATACAATACTTATATTCTTTTTTGTTTGTAAATACATACATAGAATACAATATAACACCCAGACACAGAAAAAACATCCATGTTCATCACACAAATGTTTGTCCTGGGTAGGAATCGAACCCACAGCCCTCAGTTCAGAAGACAGGGATACTACCAACTGAGCTATCGGGCCCGTCAAATAGAGGGAAACTTACGATATAATTGGGTATTAGCGATCAAAAAGGTTTTCAGACGTGATAAAGCTGTAACTCAGACATTATAATAACTGATTGAAAGCGTAGAATACTCGTTTAATTCATAATTATTAAGATAATGTAATTTGAAAGTAGAGCATGGTAAAAAAAACAAGAAAGAAAGATGCTTTATTTGTACAACCTGTACACAGTGACAAACAACGATAATAACTTATTCTAAGCAAGTACAAAAAAAAAAAAACAGAACCCATTTCTAATTTAAAAACTTATAAATAGCCTGCCTAAAAGGCCCAGTCATTGTATTTCTGTGTGCGAACATTGTTGCTGTGTACAGTGCTGTACAAGACGGTCTGAGCTCAGCATGTGCCACGGACGAGTCCAGGGCGCTGATTTTCAGTCCAGACCTTGAGTGACAAAACCACTGACAATAATAGTTATAACTGCTAAGATTCAGATGATTCAGCTATAAGAAAGTTGTATATTATTCTAAGCACTGAAATAGCTCAAACAATTAATTTTAGAAAATAATCAAATAATCACGGACATAAAACGTTATCGTACTACCTATAGAAACGTACAAATTGAAGTGAAATTACTATTTTCTGAATCACCAAGAGTAACATTTTCGCAAATAAATTCCAAGTTAAATACAGTACCTCCCTATCAACCGCCGTCAACCCCAAGTTCCACGATGTTGAAATTCCACAAAAACCTATTACCGTTTTATAAGCACTAAAGCGAAATTCGGTATTCGTGCAACGTCACGTGCCTACGTATCTACAACGTACCTAAACCTGTAAAATTCGGAGTATACTCAGAACACATTAGGCACGTAATTAGGCGCCACGTACGCTCTCGTGTTGACGCACGAAATTGAAAGCGTGTAGGCATTTGCGTACATTTTTCTCACGCATCTTAGACTATTTGCTTCAGCTTAATTCAAATCTACGCCTGACGCAATTAACTTGATTAAATTTTTTCAGCTGGTTTGGACAATTTTAAGAGTTTGTTACTTCATAAAAATACAATAACCTGATTCAAAACAAAGTTTTAGTTTCACGCATTTTCTAAATGTTTTATTAAGTTTATATAAAGGGGCGTGCAGATAGCACTTCTTAGGAATGTATAAATAACTAATACGAGATATTGCAGCATAAGTATTAGGTACTATCTAAATGAAAATTGCTATTTACATGGAAGTGTAAATTCCGGTTGATACGAAGCTCGTCGACGACGTGCACTTACCTCAGATGCCCTTTGACGATGAACTGGCTGACACTGCTCCCTCAGGAAGGCCAAAGGTCGGTACAGGGCTTGTAGATACTGACCTACGGTCCTGAACAGCGTCATCCAGTCCAAACTAGATGTGAGCTTTCGAAATATTAATAGATAATTCGCCATTCATTTGATTTATTTAAATAACGTAACTAGTTCTATCTGGTGTTATCAACTTGTCATGCATCGGCATCTTGAATACGTCCACTGCTGAACAGGCTTCCCCCATTCCCTGAATCCCTTATATCGGAAAGACATGGGGTGGTCCTATTCTTGCGTAGGGACTACACAGTAAACTTCAACTATTAGATAGACGTCAATAGTCCAAATTGTCAAGGTAAAGCCTGCCCTATAATAACACGAAAATGCCATGAATATCTCAGGAATACCAACTCGAGTCGTTTTATATTACGTCATAGAATCGCACCCTGTTGACATTTCAGATCTAAACGTAATGACATCCGACGCTGCCATCTCATTAACTTGATTATGTCCTACCTTCTCGCAAACCCTGAAGCGCTAAAAAAATACATTTTCGGCAAGCAAGTCTCCACCTTATCAATAAAGACTTAGGGCTTGTATTTGAGTGTGTTTTTGGGGTGTAATTTTGAACGTCCCACCACACCGGTATAGTTATGAGGGAAAAATTGAAGAAAGAGATTCAGGCCCGTTTCGAATTTCGAAAGAGCGTAATACCCTAGCGTTCGGACGGTTATCCAATATCTAAATTTTTGGTACCGGTATTATCCATTTTGGTGATACGGTTTCCATATCAGATGCTTTTAAAGAAGTTTGGCGGAACTTTTTGTGTAAGCAATCCTTAATTCTTTAGTCGCTGTCATTGGATCATGGGCTCTAGCTTCGTATTAGTATGGTTAGTATTCAGTCTGTTTCACCTTTTTCGACATTCTATTTTTAAATAGTTACTGTTGAGAATTTCGGTGGCAAACCTATCCGTTAACTGAGTAAGCTAGTAGCTTGGTTCTATACACGTGTATAACCAAGTGAAGTTTTAAATTGCTAGGTCTTATGATTTATTTGCAACATAGCTGGTCAGTAATATCATAATTAATTTTAACTGGGGTAGAAAATAATAATAAATAAATAAATATGTGTGGATATGTGCTTGTACTATGGGAACCAGATAACTGATATAATACTTATATACTTTTTTGTTTGTAAATACATACATAGAATACAATATAACACCCAGACGCAGAACAAGCATCTATGTTCATCACACAAATGTTTGTCCTGGGTAGGAATCGAACCCTAAAGAAAAGGCTTTAGTAAAAAGTGCTCTGTCGTGTTATTTATTAATCAGTTTTTTAACTGGCCTTTAGCATATCCGTTGGTAGTAGTCTTCGGGATTGTAGTCATTAAATTACCACAAAACCAGTCATGAACATAGATGTTCGTTCTGTGTACCTAATTCCATACAACTTTGCTTATTAAGGGGCTGAATTTCGCTGAGTTAAATCTTCACAAAATACATATTTATTTTCAGCACCGTTGCCATATTGCTATCGAAATGTTCAAAATTAGAACTCGTTTAGTCACTGCTCTGTCATAAAAATACCTTTTTAAGATAGATAGGCATCTATCTGTGTGTGATGGTAATTAAGATTTATTTGGGACGCTGACTCGCGACTTTGGTACTTGTTCTTTAATTTCGCCTCTATTTGAAAAGGAAAAGTCGTACTTTTTAGGGCTGAGGTTACCTTGCAAGATACTGTCATGGGATTACTTGAAACTATGATAAGCATCTTTTTACATATTTTTAGAAATTGCTCTATATTTTTACAGCTGGTCTTTTTTATCTTATTGGATCATCATTATTATCATCCTGAAGACGTCCACTGCTGGACATATTCCTCCTCTATAGACCGCTACTTTGAGCGGCTTCTTGTCTCCTTCATCCATCGGCTCCCCTCGGTTTTAAACAGGTCGTCGGTCCACTTAGTGGGGGGCCGGCCTACCTTAATCTTATACCCAAAACTGATTACAAAACTCCATTCACGTATTATTCTGCTATTCCTCTCGGGTTCACGGTTATCATACCACCGTATAAAGATAGATGTAATAACCGTAAGTAAATACCTTTGATCTACAAAATACGTATGGTAGTGTCAATTCGGAAAGCAACTAACAAAAAAAATCGTCTCAAGTAAAAAGGCATTTACGGTGTCAGTATTCATGTCACCTGAACGCCTTTGTCGTCACAGAGATCCATCCATCTAAAGGGCAGTTCAAAGTTCAACGTCCTCAGTTAAAAAGTATGTCAACCTTATCCTGACATTGTATGGCGATAATATTTCTTATGTCCTGCTCCATTGTGTGCTTTTTTATGTTGTAATATGAGTAACCGATGGGGAAGAAAGGTTCTCGAGTGGTGACCACGAACTGGAAGACGCAGCGTAGGCCGGCCCCCCACTAGGTGAACCGACGACCTGGTGAAAGCCGCGGGGAGCCGATGGATGCAGGAGGCGAGCAGCCGCTCCAAGTGGCGCTCCCTGGGGGAGGCCTATGTTCAGCAGTGGACGTCTTCAGGCTGTTAATGATGATGATGATGATGATGATGATGATGATGAATATTTCTTATGTCCTGCTCCATTGTGTAGCTTTTATATGTTGTAATATGAGTAAAACCACGTTTTTTTGTAATTTACAGCTGATGAATAATTTTAACAGTCTTCATTACAATCTACTACAATCACCAAGCTGCCTGCCAAGTGTGATGGTTATGGCAAACTTCCCTTATGCTAAGCGTCCAAAGTGGCATTTTATAAGGGAAGTCTGTGTTCAGCGGTGGACATCTTCCGGTTTTAGATGTGTGTGATGTGTGAATTAAACTTATAAATGCAGTTTGGAGATGGAGATTTAATAGAAATCATCTACACTTACCATCAGGTGAGATGTTGCCAAACGCAAACCCATCAAAAATAAAAAGCAAAAAAATAACCCACCCAAAAACCCAAAACCCAGGTTCAAATCCGGCTCAACCACATTATCGAAGACTTAAGTTATTTGCAGAATTTGCACTCACTTTTATAACGGTGAAGGAAAACATCGTGTGGAGACTGACATGTTAAAAAATCTAAAAATTTGAAAACATCTGTCTTCTATGAACCCGCACTTGGCCAGCGTGGTGAATAATGGGTTACTCCGCCTATGTGAGACAAGGACCGTGTCCCATCCCGTGTCCCATCAATGGAAACTATTGAGTTAATAACGTGCCTGGAATATTATGGAAAATGTCTTATTTAAGTCTACAGATACATAAGTACTACTTACGTTTCCTCGTAAAAATGTCGCTTTAAAGGAAAAAAGTATTTTAGTTCCAGACGTGTCGAGTGCACAAGTTTGATTCCTAAACCTATTGTTATGCAGCGCGCCGATGCTTCACCGGTTAATTTGATTTATAGGAAAAGCTACTGACCTGCTTTTTACCACTGTCTTACGCGGTCTAACGATCGATCGCAGGCTTGCTTATAAGATACCAGTTCTTCGAAACAAAGTGACGTGCGACAATGGAACGAAACATTTTGTTTTTTTAAGTTAATGAATGACTGGATGTGCTTGTCGTTCCCCTGATGTTAAGCGATACGGCGGTACATAACAGTTACAGTGTCACTTGGAACTCTAAATATAGTTTTGCATGACACTGCACTGTATGTACGTCATCCGGAGACATCAGCACGGTCTAGTAATCTTATTACTAGACTGAAATCAAGTCATAAAGTCTCATTTGCACAGTAATTTTCACTAGCTACAGTGCCCTTCAAAGCGGAACCACTCTGCAAGAATAACGCAAAGTGGTGGTACCTAAACTAACTTTGCTGAACAGTCCTAGCACCTAGTAAATTTGGTACCATCTAGTATTTTAATTAAGCTTTTATGATTTTGATGGCCTAGAATGCGCACCGTGAGGAATCTTGTCGTCGCTGTAGAGTGAGACACACTTAGGCGCTACCATAGTCTTGTCACTGTCACTCACGGGAAAAAGTGTCGAGAAAATTTTGTCGCGGTGCGCATGCTAGCCGGGCAGGCCATATAAATCTTAAACAAGTTGTAATGAAAGATAGATAAAATAATATGGTATAAAATTATGATAATTTAATTTCCTTTGACACAAATTGGATTTGAAATAAATATGAATTTTCCATGCAAGGAAAACTTGATTACCGAATTACGAATCACGAATACTTGTTCTATTCTATTTCATTAGTCGTGTTCTGTTCATCTCATATGTAACCAATCTTGATGGTGGGCGTATGTGCGTGACATGTACTATGACGTCATAAATAGGCTATATGAGTGCTCTATCTGTTAAGATGGCACAAATCTCGGGGATAAATATGACCTTTATTTTGTTTTGATTGTGTCTGTCAGACATTGTAGTGCGTAATGTTGTTTTTAGATCTTGGATAATCATAGATAATATCGATGGAAATGCTTGTTTGCTTTTTTTCTGGGACTGGTTTCTTTTATTCCTGTAGTAGGTATTTTTATACGCCCTCAGACAAGAATAATATCACAGTTCTAAAATAAATATATCCCTGGATCCGAGCTGAGAATCCAAGTGGAGGGAGCCTGAAATTATAAGGTTATTAATATCGTCATGAAAAATATAGGAAACATCTTTGCTACCAGTAATACTCACCAGTAGTAATTATTATATCCCTGTTCTACGTCAAATATTTCACTCTACTCTGTCAGTTGTCATCGTCTCTTTCACTTATTTTTCATAAATGTGCCCTCATACAACCTATCCATCTTTTCTTCGGTCTTCCGCGTCCCTTCCATCCATCAACATTCATATTCATCACTTTCATTCATCAATTTTACGTCCTAGTAAACATTATTATTACGTTTATCTTACTAATCAAGAGCTCATTAACACAGAAGTCAACAGATACAAATTAAAATAATATGTTCTAAATTACCTTACATTCAACAACAGTCGTTCAACACCCCTCCCCTTTCAATCGATATCCTTTCTAGCTGTCATCGTTCACTTCTTTTTCATCCATATCTGCCCTTTTACAATCCAACCATCTTTTCTTCGGTCTTCCTCGTCTCTTCCATCCGTAAACATTGATATTCATCAATTATATCTTAGCTAAAGGTATTATTATCTCTATCTAACCTATTAAGATCTTACTTCACAAAGAAGTCGAAAGATATAAATTGAAATTAGTTCTAAATTGTCTTACATTCTTACAACAACAGTCATTCAACACCACTCTTCTTTGAATTAATAGTGTTCCCACTAACCTTTCCTGCAAAGAACATCGCACATGGCTACCTGGCGCCATGCCAGGGTCATTGTGTCACCAGGCATGGACTTCTAGGCGTGGCTTGCAGCATATCTACGGTAGGCGTTTGTTGCCGCGCCAATCAATGGTCAGCTATGCGTAGGCGCAGCGTTTTGTTTAATTAATGGCCGTGATTTTATTTTTTTATTACAATAACGAAGAATTCATTGCTTTTGATTGATGAGTACATATATATTTTGCTTTCTTGACCTATATGTTCTTTACTAATGGGATTTTTAATTCGTTAATACTAATTTGTAAGTAGGTACATAAAATAATGATTATCGAGAGCTTTGTAGACTGATTTCGTTGAGGAGCTCACATACTGGTAAAACAAGTTGCTATTACGTTACTAAAAAAAATTATAATTCGTTTAGGTTAAGGTGTTTCATATTAAGCCACAACATGTGCATGGTTGACCACAGCATTGCTCGCGCAAGCAGTCTTAAGAAACATAATATTGGGTGATGTCCTGACGAATTTATATCTCTATATGGCTCTTTCTTTTTTTCCCTCTCACTCTCACATAAACATCCTAGAAATTACACAAGCAAAAACCGTCGATCACGTACTATGGAACGTGTGAATAGGAACTGACACAAAGGAAGTTCTCGCGAATATTAATAAAGGAGCTCGGAAGACGTGAGCTCTCGCGACAATCCGGAAGGGACCTTAAACCGTCCATACCTTTGATATAATGATATTTTCAAAGGTTGTAAATAAAGTGTCGGATGTTAAGGGCCATGGAGCAACACGTATTTATACGTGGCTCGTACTGTTGTTACCTGTGATAACTCGTAGAACATCATATATGTACTTCTAGTAGTATTAATTTATTACCTATTATACTCTTTGGTACTTTTAATAGTTAGAGATGTTTATAGTGCATCTTACTTGCAAGCTGGTCTGATATCTTAGTTGGTAGTTCTATCTTCTGAATTGTGGGTGTGGGTCGATTCCCACTTAGAACATTTGTGTGATAAACATAGGTGTTTGTTCTGTTTCTGACAAGTATTCTATCCGTTATCTTTGTTCATGTTGTAAAATTAATTCATTTTTTATTTACCATTAAACTAAATGCGTCGTCGATATCAATATATCAAATTAAAACTCATCATTTGCGAGCTCATCAAAACTTTTTGTGTTACCCCTTTTTAAAATATTTAATACTGATCGCGACTTTTGGGCCAAGATTATTATATGCCATATTTAGCAAGTGCGTGGAAAATGAAGGCATAAGCGAATTACATGAATATAATATCCAGTTATTTCTCCAATACTAATTGTAATCCCAGTTGCGTCCTTTCAGCCTTACATAACAGGATGCAAGTCGAGAGCTTGCATTGTAATTGGCGCCTGTCCAGCTTCATACTTGTTGCGTAGAACCGGTCCTAGAAAATACACTGTTACTGATTGTATTGTAAATATCAACGTCCAATAAAGAAGCGAAAGAGAGTTTTTATAGCCTGGTAACGCAGACAAATAGGCAAGCTACCGACAGCTCTCAAAATTATCAAGTTGAAATGGCAATAGGTAAGCCACATCGTTCATCGTTCGCAGAAGCGACCACCGATGTGGCAGAAAGGTTTTAGAAGGACGACTACAAACCGAAACGCAAACGCAGATTGTTATGAACATCGGTCCACCTAGTGGGTGACGGCCTACAGGCTGCGTCTTTCGGTTCGTGGTTGCCACTCTTTCTTCCCCATCGGTTGTCATCAGTTCCATGAACGATGTAGTGTAATTAGTAAATAATCTATTAATTTCTTCTGCTTCTTAATGCAGCTACTCGCGCAGTTTTACGATGTTTTCCAAACACCCATAAAGTAAACGTACACTCATTTTAGGATGTACACTTGTACAGTTTAAAGAACGCAGTCATTTATAGACAAAGAATAGTTTTGTCGTAGGTGGTAACTGGCACGCTGAAAATATGTCACTAGTGCGAATTTGATCCTTTTTGAAGACTCCTCCTGTAACTGAAGGATTTTTATAATCTCAAGATACATAATTGACTTACATAAAGCAGTGTATTTAAGTCATTATCACTCAAATAAAGTAGGGATTCATATTCTCTCAAAGCCTTATAATCCGGTAATATCTTAATACTCTTACTAAGACATACAAAAGCAGAGTTCTAAAACCTTCGTAAAGTAAAAGATGCAAAGTAAAACTTAGACTCCCCTTTCTGAGAGCTCGCCCACGCACAGAATCAGTTTGTTTTCTGTCCCCAAACTTTTGGGTATTTCTATTTGCGTACTAAAATCTACGTTCTTGCAATTAGAAAGTTAAAGTAAACGAGAGGTAGAGGATGAGGAAATTCTTTGGAGTTATGTAGATTTAGGATATAAATTCAAAGTTATTATGGAAGCTAAAAGTGAATTTAGTCCAAATACAGAATGGACGAGCCTAGTTTTTAATTTTCAGTAAGTACGTTTCTCATCTTATTGTGTGTTGTTATATCTCCTTACCTACAACGTTATATATGCCCGGATTTGGCAGCTAGGTTTTGAGTAACCATGCATATAAACTGCGTATTCATTATCTACAAGAAAATGAAGACTTCTGAACCTAAATCCCCACAGAGCGTCACTTTGAGTGGCTGCTCGCTTATTGCATCCATCAGCTCCCCGCGATGTATCGATACATACCTATAATAAAAATATTGTTGAGTCTATTTTCAGTTTAAATAAAAGAAAAACGTACGTTAATAACGTTCCTCTGTTTCCGGTGTCAATCTCATTTTACAGCTTTGCAACATTCTTGGAAAAGCTTTGAAACAAAACTTTCTGACGTTTTATACGTGTTTTTATTATTTGCAATGGTTTAAGTCACAAGTGATTGGATATTCAAAAAAGCGTTCGATTTATTTTAACACTAAGCGTAGGCGGTAGAATAATATTCATTGCTCTGTTTTACTATTTTTAATTTTTTGAAAAAAAATTTAAACTTTTTAATTTGTAAATTAGTTAAAGCTCCATCAAAAATACTTTTTATTTATTTCTGTCCCATTTTGACCAGTTGACCACTAACCCCATTATGGCTGTGTTGCCTAAGTGGGGCCTTATTGCAACTTCTTAATCTGATTCTTAGTAGCATTATTAATAATATTCGAACGTTCCTAAATTGCATTCTATTTTTTATTCTGAACAAAAAAACCAAAGCCATTAAGACCTTTAATCGTGCATGATTCAAGAAATAAATAAATCAGCTCGTTCTTAAATCTGTCCCGCTACTCAAGTGCAATTAGTTAAACCTACCGAGCACTTAGCACTTGTGATGAATGATTTGTGGTGAAGCATTACAATGTAAACGTGAAGTTATATTTATTAAATGCGCAGGAGTGTGAAGCATGGCTTTACACTCGATATGAAGTAACAAATTGTTTTACATTGTCATAACTCTGTGTATTATCTTTATCACAAAATAAATAATAAACCATCGTGTACTAGTAAGTGAATATAGTTTTAAACTTGCAATACTATGCGAGCTGAAATGGAATTTATCACGTTGCAGAAAATGGCGCTCTTTATATACGTATTGTTTTTGCAGCTAGAATCTGCTTTATCTATACCTAACCATACTACTATTAAACCTTCTGTATAACGGTGTCTACCGTGGATATAAATATCTTTTGTGCAAAAAATATTAATATTATAGTGCATGATAGAAAATTTTTTTTTTGTTAAAGCTCCCGCTATTTCTTACAACTTGTACCAACCTCGAACACATTCAATATTACACGCTATAACCAATTATGAAAACCTATTAAAGATCAGTTTCAGATAAAGAGCTGAAGTCATCGCATTTTGTTGTCTCAATCATTTTGATATAGTAGGCTATTGGTTAATTATAATTTAGTGCGCAAACTATTTTGATGTCATTATCTCTCATTATATATTGAGGTAGTCTGTGAGAGTGTCACTGTTCACATCGAGTCCGTATTTAAACTGATTAAAAAATGTATTTCCTGCAAATAAGAAGCCAAAAGTGTGAAAATCGGTGAAATCAAATGTTATCAAGTGTTACAAGCATTACGAATAAGTCAAAACTCAGTAAATTATAATACACTTGCTAAAACAAAAAACCAAGTGATCATTTGTGTTTTGTCAAGTGAAAAGTATTAGCGGTGGGTAGTCTAAAATAATATTTTTTTGAACGATATAATGACTAGCGACGCCATCTAGCCAAAAACTTGAACAATAATTAGCCAACCGTATTCAAGCGATACATCGACCTCAACGCCCGTTAATAATCGATCCAGCCTACGTCTGTACTTCATATCGTAACAAACAGAGGGCGCTGTTAACAAATAATCATGAATGAAATAATTAAGTTGCTAGAAAACATGCAAAAAGAAATAAAACAACAAAAGATCGATATGCTAGATATGAAAGAAGACATAAAAACTACAATTAATAATAATATAAATGAGAAGTTTAGGACCATGGAAATTAAACACGAACATCTAGAAAATAAATTACAGGAGCATTCTTCCGCTATCAACAATTTTGAAAGATACCTACGACGTAATTGTTTTTGGAGTGGAAGAACGAGAAAAGTCCTACCACGATCTGGAAAAAACAATAGTGGGTATAATAAAAAACTACTTTGGCTTGCAATATGAACATTTTATAGAGGCTGTAAAACTTGGTAAAAAAGGCGACGAAAAAGTCAGACCAGTTATTGTTTCGTTCAGCACAATGGGATCAAAAATAAAAATCCTGCAAAACCAAAAATGCCTAAAAAACTCGCCATATTATGTAAAACAGGATTACCCCTTAGATGTCTTGAATAAACGCAGAGATCTACAAGCCCAACTGAAAGAAGAACGAGAATCAGGAAACCAAGCTTTTATAAAATATGACAAGCTCATTATATTACCCAGCAAAAATACAAACATACCACAACACTACAATACGAACAAAAGAATTTTATCAGAATCACCTGAAACAGCGACACTCGATGGCCAAAAAACCACTGAAAACATGAAACAACCTATAAAGAAAACCAAGACAGCTACGATGAAGAACTACATACATCCTACAAAAACCGAAACTATTTAACAAAAATGAAAGTACTTCACATGAACAAGTACCTACAAACACTGGTGCATTATGAAACTACAAAGCAATCACAGAAAACCTCTCTATCTCCCAATCCGGCCGGTCCCCGTGGGAGAGAAAGACCTAAACCCTTCAGAGACAAATACCAAAATAGATGTTAGAACCTGCGCATACAACAACCAACTCCATCTTGCGACATACAACGTAAGGACTCTGTCACAGATTACTGAGTATGTACTCTGTCTAACCACGCCCGCCTGTTAGAACTAATGGAGGCCCTGAAAAGTACTAATTACGTTTGATATAAATTGGCCAAAATAGCTGTAACTTTAAAGGAACAAACAACGTCATACAAATCACTGGCAAACACTGGTTGGGAGAAGCCAAACACCGAGATCGCTGGAGTTCTCTGAATTCTCTGAGGGAGCCTTCACCCTTACTACTTGAGGGGTTCATGCATGTTTTTTCCATTTGCAGTATTTTAGTTCGATAATTATGTATAAAAATTTATTATAAGTTACTTACTGAAATATTACAAATTTAATTTGGTAAATTTGTAACTATAATTTATTTATATTATTTTAAGTAATTGCCTTTCATTCTATTTTAACTCTATCTTATATTAATTACTTATATGAAAAAGAATAAAATGATGTGAGTTGGTACAAAGTAATATGATTTTTTTTTGTATTAAGAATTGATTTAGTTGGAAAGAAAATGTAATATAAAAATTGTTAATTTGATGTTAAGTATTTAATAACTTTGTATTATGCATGAAATAAAAGGCTTTTTTATTTTATTTTTATTTTATTTATTATCTCTCATTATTAGACTCGTAGCCCGCGGAGCGTAGGCCGGCCCCCCACTAGGTGGACCGACGACCTGGTGAAGCCGCGGGGAGCCGATGGATGCAGGAGGCGAGCAGCCGCTCTGAGTGGCGCTCCCGGGGGGAGGCCTATGTTCAGCAGTGGACGCCTTCAGGCTGTTAATGATGATGATGATGATTAGACCCGTATCACAATCCCCACAAACCCCGCTTCCTCTTTTAGTTTTCACCAAAAACAGGTCCATTTAATTTACGCCGCCGTTTTTATTGTTCTACTCCTATCGGCAATAGCTTCAAAAATTCGG
This sequence comes from Ennomos erosarius, assembly GCA_963580505.1. Classification (NCBI taxonomy): domain Eukaryota; kingdom Metazoa; phylum Arthropoda; class Insecta; order Lepidoptera; family Geometridae; genus Ennomos; species Ennomos erosarius. Next base: position 14,625,202 of record OY756979.1, read on the forward strand.
CGGCGGATAGATTAGCCGTAATTAATTGGTCTCAGGACATTGATGCCTTTGCCCGCATTGTGGCGGAAAATTATTACCGTCAGCTGTTGCGTCTACGCAGTTACTGCTACAGTATAACAGCGGTAGGCCAACTTACACTATTTTTCAAAGAGAGAATTAAGTTTTTTTAGTATCCAGTTTTTCAAAATTTAACATAATACCATTTACAGCAATAATATATAAATAAAATAAATAATAGAGCTAATGTGTAATTAAAATAATACTTGTCTATTTGAAACAGAAGTTATGATTCAAATAAAACGCTTCAGTTATCATTATATTTAGTTATAGTTTAAATATACATCGTACAGTAAATTATTTTATGCATACATTAGCACCCCAGTATTTTTTTTTTCTTAAAACACACATTAAATTTTATACTGATTTTTAAATTCATTATTCAGTTCTTATTATGTAACTATTATATAACATGTTCTGTACCCTATAGTTTTAGCAAGTATTGAATAAATGTTATTCTGTTTTATTCTATTTATTTTTTATTGTATAGACTTAATTTTATATTTTATTTGTTACAGGTAAGGACTGGAAATTAAAAAAACAAATCATACCTACTGAGATAACACTTATGACATACACCATACATGTAGCGCAATCGAAAAACTGCAAAGTTGTAACGTACAAGTACAACAAGTACGTACGTTTTTACGAACTTGAGTTACTGCCGTCTTTTTATACGTTTATTATAGTGCGGTTTTAATAGCCAGAGTGAAAAGTTAATTCATTGTAGTATTTTAATGTCTCTTTTTATTAGAATTCGTGATCTAACGTGAGTTAAGTTGCTTTGCTTCACCTGATTTCTTAATGGCCGTAACGTCCTTGTACAGCTTTTAATTTTGTTGTTTTTTCTTAATTTATCGTCATGGTTTATATTTGTTTTGACTGGTGAATTGTTTTATGCGATTTCTAAGTAGATAATGACTAATTTCGTTATATCAGGTTTTTTATTTGACTTAACATCAACATCAGCCTGAAGACGTCCACTGCTGAACATAGGCCTCCGCCAGAGAGCGCCACTGAGCGGCTGCGCGCCTCCTGCATCCATTCGTGAGGGCGTAATTAACTAGGTCTGTGGGTCCCACGATAAGACAAGTGAACAGCGACAAACTTAATACAAACCGATAAATAGTATACCCAAAAGCTCATATTTTATTTTCTCCCATGTTACCTACCTATTTTTTAATTACTAACTATAATATCTGTCTAATATGCGTCTTCCATTATCCAAATGAAACAGCGAGTAAATCATAGTTGCAGTACCATTTGTTTTGTTTTTCCGCCGCCATTTAAGTTGCAATGGCGCATGGCGTTTGATCTATACTCGTGAATAATTTCAATGTTGCAATCCTATGACAATTATAGTCTAGGAGATAGCAGCGTCATCCGTCTCATATTATATGTTTTTAATAATTATTTTATTAAAAAATGTACAGTAAATGATATCTTTTCTATAATCAGTTATTTCAATTGACCACGATAGTTCTGCATATATTGACCAATATTTTTTTGTATGTCACATCAGGCCAAACATGTGCGCTACATATAATTTTTTTTACCACCTTAATTTTTACAAAATTGACTTACCCGTGTTTAACATTAAATGATCTTTATCTTTATCTTAGTATTATAAGTAAATAAATAGAAAGATATTTTCGTTCTTTTCCTGTAGATCACATAAATACCAAAATTATTAAGTTAGGCTTAACCCTTACCTTGTAGTTAATTATATTTTAAAAATAATTCTTATTTTGACTGCTTAGTAGGTAAATAAATATAAAGGTTTATTTTTAAATTTCATTTTCATTTTTTCCGATGGGTAGATCTCACGTGCCTAATTTACTAAGTTAGGTTTAGCATAACTTGTAGTTGATTATGTTAAGAAAAGAATCCACAATCAGGAAGTTTGCTGAATGTTTTGACATTCTAATTTATTACAACTCGTAAAGTTTTTTACCTAATGCCAGAAAAATGTTTTTAAGTGCTATAAAAATCTTTCCCGAGCCATTACATTTAATTAAACATTTTAATTACATTTGAAAACGACAGCATATTTATACATTGCTATTAAGTTTTAGTGTACATTAAAATAAAAACGTTTGAATTCTTGAGTGCAGAAGTATTACATGAGTTCAGAACGTAGCATGCGCATGGCGAGAAAAATTGTCGTCGGCGTTAGAGAGAGACACACTTAGGCGCTACCATAGACTTGTCACGTTCTCTCACGAAAAAAAAGTGGCGAGAAAATTTTATCGTCGTGCCCATGCTAGGCATTAATACTATGATGTTTCTTATTTTGGTAGTACAATAAATTTTTGCTCTACAATCATAATCATAGCTACCGTGGTGCTCATATAGTAGCATAAAGCTCGATTAACCGTTCCTTCTTAACTTACACGAGATTTAATGCAATGATAAAAAATTTGGACCTGTCATTGAAATCTAGAACGAATCGGCCAACGGATTGACAAGTTATATTAATAAACATAATACGTATTCATTAATCAGTTACTGGTATATTTAAACATGTGTTGTAATGATGTCACTAGCTTTCAGCTGGTAATTTTTTTGGACTCATTACGTATCTAACATAAAAAGTGCAAAAAAAATAACAAATACCTAGTATTATTGATAATCATAACTCTGATTTCTTACCCAAGATTTATGAAAACGGAACTTATGATAGCTTTTTCGGTCTACCTATATAGCACAGAACACTTAACAGTACTACGTGGCTGCTACCTATGGGGTGAAACTTAATAATAATAAATAATAGTAATAATAAATATGTGTGGACATTTCACACAGCGCATATCTAACCCCAAACTAAGCATAGCTTGTACTATGGGAACCAGATAACTGATACAATACTTATACACATTTTTGTTTGTAAATACATACATAGAATACAATATAACACCCAGACGCAGAACATACATCTACGTGCATCACACAAATGTTTGTCCTGGGTAGGAATCGGACCCACAGCCCTCAGTTCAGAAGGCAGGGATACTACCAACTGAGCTATCGGGACCGTCAAATTAATTTCATATTCTGAACATTTCCTTAATATTTTTGTTGTGACATCTTTTATAATAAATATGACCTGTGTACATTGACTGTTTGCCTGTGTATCACAAAACAAATGAATTGATTTGAAATTTTTCATATCTTAATAACTATGAACTGTAGTAACTATGGTGTATTCAAACTATGAAAGAAATATAACATGTGTTTGCGGTTTCTACTGGTCTAAAGTGAGCCTAAAAAAGCCTGTAGTTTTAATAACTAAGCTTGGAATAATGGTTGTAGCTTATTCCAATTCTCCGAAGTTGTATGTATTGGCTAGTTTAGTTTCTGAGAACATGTTTTTATCGTTCAGTTCATAAAGTTCCAAAATAAGCGCTGTTTACTTTGCTTGAAATAACTTTGCAGTATTTGTGCTACCGAGAAATGCTGGGGTACAGTAGGTAGGTATCTACATTGAAATAAATATTTAAATTTATTATGATAATGGTTTGTAAAAATACTTTCTTGGTTTTCGTGTTACATCTCCAGCACACCTTCGCTTATTATCGGGTAAGTGAGTGACCAAAAATAGTTAATTTAGAACCGCCCGTAATATTGTGACAAGCGGAGCTTTCCGTAACTGATAAAACTGCATGATTTATAATACCATCATCATCATCATTAACAGCCTGAAGAAATCCAGTGCTGAACATACGCCTCCCCCAGGGAGCGCCACTTTGAGCGGCTGCTCGCCTCCTGCATCCATCGGCTCCCCGCGGCTTTCTGCAGATCGTCGGTTCAGCTAGTGGGGGGCCGGCCTACGCTGCGTCTTCCGGTTCATGGTCGCCACTCGTAAACCTTTCTTCCCCATCGGTTGTCATTTATAATTATGCTCGGTAGCATTTTAATGGCGCTGACTATCATTATAGCTAGTCATTATCAGCCCGAAAACGTCCACTGCTAATTATATACATTTCTATAGAGTGCCACTGTGACCGGCTACTTGCCTCCCGCATCTAACGGCTCGGTTTTGATCAGATCGTTGGTCCATAATAGTCAATGAACCGAAAGACGCAATGGCGAATCAGTCTTCCCCATCGGTTGTCGGCTGCAATGCACCTACATAAAAAAATTTACTTTCTTCCTGGCCTCGCTCCAAATGATCGATCCGCCTGGCTACCGTCCAGCCCATCTGTAGGTGTACTCTGTGGCAACAAAAAAGGAGAACTATTTACGTGTAACATGTAATTTAACATTTCTCGTTTGCGTGAATGTTGATTGGTGCTAGTATTCTTAAGTCTGTCACAGTATTAAAAGTATGGATGGGTTTTAGAAACGCTTTGAAATTGACACTTTTTTTTATTCGTTTTATTTCGTACCAAGTTTTACATGGGATTACATACTAGGGCCAGTAAACCTCGCAAAGGTTTGTCTTGGCACTAGGGGCACTTTACTGCTGAATGCAATAACCGCCCTTATCGCGTAACTGTTGTAGTATTCTATATTCTATTCTATCCTGCTCTGAAAAGGAAGTTTCCTGTCATCCTGCTTGCGCCAATTTTCAAGTCCATTGAGCGTGAGCAAGAGAGCACACGATCACCACCTCCGTCAGACATTTAGGTACGAAGATACAAGTGGACAGGGGCCGTACTGTGAGCTCTTAGTGCGATCCAAAACAGAGCCTGTATTGGATTGCTTCGTTTTTTTGTATGAAGATTTTGACAAGCGATCCAATATTGGCTCAATTTTGAATCGCGCTAAGAGCTCACAGTACGGCCCCAGGTCCCAAAGTGTGCAATTGTTGGTCGTTTTCCATCGTTTAAGATTAATCAGATGAAATATCAGTGCTACCTAGGTATGTCTGATGACAACAGCTATTCTACAAGAAACCAAAGATTAGAAATAAACCGTAAATTGTAAATAATTCTTGTTCTTTTAAATATTATTTAACTGACTGTACCTCATGAAAACTCACTCATGAGAAGGTCAATACTAAAATTCTTAATATTATTGATTTTTATAGCAGTATCGCCTGCTCAGCGTAATCTACAGACTAACACACAACACACACATCGGACATGGGACCACTTGTCACGGTAGCTTGAGTAATATATATCCCGGCTTGAGGGATGGATGAATGCGGGTTCAATCCCCACTCGTGATTCTAATTTTTCCTTTACAGATTAGTCTGTACTAAAATTCTTGTTCTTGTTAATTATTGGCTCAAATTGCTTTGTTTCTTTGACAGTACATTTCAACTTTCAAGAGAAAGAGTTGCAACCTACATAATCAATCTCTCGAGGCGTATTTCTGCAGTACCCATACTGTTTTGCAAAACCACGTTCTGGAATGTTGTAAATTGAAAGCTAACGAGCCTGTCTACTTAGACAAATGTTTCGGATATTTTACTGTTAGTAAGGATGGACGACTTCAACGGACGGGGGTAGAGTAGTAATTTGAGATAATTGTCTCTGGATTTCAGCATGGCTGGGTTAATGAGAATGTTAAATTAATGAGGCAAATAGTTTTGCGTTTCGCCTAAGTCTTTGTTTTGCTGTAGTAGGGACAGACGTTTTTTTACTACCTCACATTATACAATATAAGTTCATTGAATCAAAAACACACGTAATACACATTTAAAATTTTTATTTATTTATTTATAAGTCAAAGTCAAAGAGTTTTATTGCAAATAGGCTATTCATAGCACTTTTACAAGTCAAATTAAAGTAATTATTATAATTACTAAGCACATAAAATCACAAAATGCACAATGTCAATTATTATTACTTACCATAATAATAACTAGCATATTACAATAAGTGTTTGGCGAAAAAAGAAGTTCTCTCTTCCACGACAGGTGCAAGCAATCTGGCACAATGCAGAATAGACAACTCCAATCCGTAGCTTTGATTACACCTGTAAAGAAGAAGCTACAAGAAACTTCACTAGGTGGTAGGACTTTTCTGCAAAGTTCGTCTAGGTAGGTACCACCGCTTTGCCAGTTATTCTGCCGCCAAGCAGTAGTGTGCGAGCACTACTGTGTTCCGGTTTGAAGGGCATTGTAGCTAGTGAAATTACTGGGCAAATGAGACTTTATGACCTGATTACACAGTGTAGTAATCTGATTACTAGACTGTGTGATGTCTCAGGATGACGTGCGCAGTGCAGTGTCACGCAAAACTTTATTATTTTAAAGTTCCGAGTGACACTGCAACTGTTATGGGCGGCCGTATTGCTTAACATCAGGTGAACGACCAGCTCGTCACGTCATTCATTCTCATAAAAAAAAAAAAAAAAAAAAACTTCACAGAGACGTCATTTTTTGTATCATTTTTTTTGTTTTTCAATTTTTTTTATATAAATCATACCTCATATAATAAATATAAATATAAAATATAATTATTCAAACAAATCTGGGGTTAAAGCCAAGAGAACGTACAAAAAAATCGAAATACCACAATGGATGTGTTTCGGGCTTCAGCAAAGAAAATACACCCGATTGGCTGCCTGCCACGGCAGTTGTTATATCGAATCATAGTCCGATATTAGTAGAATCGTATTAATAATCGTTTGTTGGATGCGCCTGCGCCCGAGTCATCGAGACCTGTTTTGTGTTCGGTTCTAGATGTACTACAGTAATAAATGGAAGCGATAGAGTCAGAAAAGACGGGAGAGGTCGTGTAGAGGCTTATATCTTCAGCTATAATAACATCTGTCAGTTGAAAGCAAAAATATAGAGAAAATTGATGATTTTTGTCCGTCTGTCTCTACTTTTGCTTACAATTATTGTGTTTATAATAATCTTACTCCTTAAGCTGAAGTCTAAACATAAAATAGCTTTTACTGAGCTATGTACACTTTAGTTAATTGAACATACTGAATCGTCTCATTCGATTAATGATATGCAAAGAGTTTCTCTAACTTCGGAAAATATATGAAATTTCGCATTCAAACCACGCCAGCAAAGTACTAACAATCAAAGTAATTCATCGTCATCAACTAAAACCGTCATTAAACGAAGTCAAGTTGAAACAAACACCATTAAAAATCGCATAAATGTTTACCTAGACATGTAATAACAACTCCAAGCAAAACTCCGCGTTCACAATCTCAATCGAGAAGTCATTGTTTCACAAAACAAAGCAAACTATTTGGAGCTCTTTTCATGGAAACCTTTTCAATATGAAAAGTCTACATTTCTGGTGAGAATTATCGAAAAAACTCGTGGACTTTGCGGTATTGCTAGAAATTTAATTTATTTATTTATGGCATTGGTAACGGACAGAGTAGGAAAATCTCGGGCACATTTGGAGTGGAAAAAGGTTGAGAAGGGTGGTGTGAAAAAATGCCGGTATAATCCAACATCGAGATTAGAAATAAAAAGGTTTTGAGATCAGTTAACTATTTATGTTTTAACAATGATTTTGAGTAGGAAAACAAAACAGACACAATTTATAACTTCTGTAATACCAGCATTGAGATGACAATTGAATAACAATGCACATGCGTATGATATCGGATCGATGGGAGTTAAAGAGCTAAGAAACAACTTATCGTAATAAAGTAGACACCTTATCTAGGTGACATCTGTAGGATTGGGAATAATCCCATTATTTGTTATGTGTATTTTATGTTATCTTTTGTTGTGATGGATGCAGGAGGTGAGCAGCCGCTTAAAGTGGTCCTCTGTATTGACAGTGGTCCGGTGTATTTTCAGCAGTGGACAACTTCAGGTTGTAGATCTTGATTATGTTATTATTGTATTTTTGTACTAATTTGTATTCGAACGAAAAGTTGACTACGGTTATTGCAATAAAAACGGTAAAAAAATATAGCGATACGTGCATTTTTAATAAAATAGTAAAATAGACACTTTTAAACTGTTGAAGATATATAATAGAAAAGTTGTAGTAAACAGTTCATTCATTGTGGTTCGGAGTATTGACGCGTCTGAATCAAATCCCTCATTGTTCTACGAAACAATGGTCTGGGGATTGAATATCGACACAAAGAAACTGTTTTTAATCTGTCACAAAGTATAGGCTCATAGGCGCCGTCATAATATAGTTCAGTGTTTTATTTTTCGTAACCGTCTAACTTAATATAAAACATTTCAGTTTAGTCATTGTTTTTTTATAAAGATATGAATCAACCAATACGGTAATACCTTGTCTTACTGATAGTTTAACATTGGAATCCACCAAGAATTATTTCTTCAACCCGTCAATGAACTTATTGCAAATGTTCAGCTACTAGAACCTCTTATACTTATTGGGAGGGGTATAAGGGGACCTCCACGCTGAATTGTTAACCTCTCGAATATCAGCATTGTGATGACAATTGAATAAAAATACATACAATATCGGGTCGCTGGGATATCAGTATATCATAAAAATAAACATAACTTATCCAAACCGTAGATAATATATACCGTAGGTAATATATTCTATACGTTTGTAATCAAACCCCCAAGCAAAAACGAATCTCTCGGCTATCAAAAGGATTCTATTTGTTCGAACATGATTGAAGAAACCACCCAGTATCAAGGACTCATTGCAATTCATTTGGGCTCAACAAGTACGTCCGCAAAAAATTCAGACATCGTATTCAACACGTAATACCGAATAGGGAGGTGGGGTGGTTGGGGGGTTAACAATGAAGCTCTGATGCAAACAGCGAGGAAGCAAAAACGCTTTGAACGATCGACGATTGCAGAGAATGTTCGGGTAAATACCGCGCAGTATGAGAGCAAACAGTAGTTAAACTCGCGCTGTTTTATTAAGGTTACAAGTATGACACTTGTTTGGTAATGTTAAAACGATCATGTGGCTTGACTAGAAGCTAAAATGTACATGGATTTGACAGTATCAATATGTATTTTTGATTTTCAGATTTATAACGCAAAATTTTAAATTACGAAAGAATTATTGACCGTCGTATTTCTATTAAAGTTACATGATCACGAGTTTGATTTATCGATAATTCGTGGTGACGAATTATTTAATTATTTTATGCTCGACATTTTTCTATGCCGTCAGAGATAATAAAATTTTCTTGACTCAGAATTTGCAGGGTTCTTGAATGTAATACATGTTAAAGGAGGTAGCATAATCTTTATTATTGTGCCTGCTTTTAGTAAATGTATTTTTGATAGACTATTCAATATACATCATAGTGTTGCTAATCTCTTTCTTATTTCCACTGCATATCCGATCCAGACCTCACAATATTAATACAAAGTTATGTAATAAGATTACCTACTGACTTATATTGTGGCACAAGGGTTTGAAACAATGGGTATGAGGCTATGAGGGAATGGAAACCTGTATGAAATGTGGGGAGATAGGGGTGAATGCTGAAATAGCGAAGACATACTGAGTGATAGTTTTTTTGGGATACGCTATACTATACGGAAACTGACACATTTTTTTTATCTATGTACATTGTACATAGATAAAAAAAAATAACATAACGGCCAACTGGTACCTGGTACTGGTATGGGTAACTGGTCGCTCAAATCGCGTAATGTCATTTTGATTTTCTTTTGCGCGGCAAATTGTTTCATTAATCTCTGTCAACTGATTCAAAACCGCAATGGGATAGCTGTAAAGACAAACTAAATGTAGGCTAGATTCTCTGAAACTGAGCTGTGGGTGTGGTTCCTTTCAGTGAACAATACAAAGATTAGAGTAGGACACAAGCACAAGACATAATTAAAACAGAAACTAACAACAACAAACTGCACAAACAGTACAAAAGTAGTGCAAGTATGAACGGAGTGATCGTAACAAATAATTACTAAAAACATTTTTTAATAGAACTAAAAATCATATTTCAAAAATAAATATGAATTGGACAGCGTTGCAGGCACTCCGCTATTTGAACTTCTGACAAATAAGTTTCCCTTTTCGAGAGTTTCGAATGCGAGCGTGAAATATTTTGATTTGGTTCATGATTTATAGCGGTAAAGCCCACTGTCCACTTCTCGGAATCCAGTGAATATTTTTTTGTTTATTAACAAAGAGTTGGGTTATCTACATCGTTATTTTTTAAAATGACCTACATTATAATTTGATTACAAGTACTTAAAGTCAAATTTTTGTTTTGTTGACATGTAGATCTTGGACTCGAACCAAAGGATTCCCTGTATCTAGGGTCTCAGTTGGGCAAATGAGTAATGATTACTAGACTGTGTGATATCCCAGGATGACGTGCGCAGTGCAGTGTCACGCAAAATTTTATTATTTTAGAGTTTTGAGTGACACTGCATTTACGGGCGGCCGTGTCTTGACATCAGGTGAACGACTCGTTCGTCAAGTCATTTATTATCATAAAAAATGTACCAATCTGATTCATAAGATGGCAGCGTAACTTTAAAACACATGCTCTCATAACCCCTGAGGTGGTAAGTTGCCGTTAACCAGACGAAGTTAAATTGAGATGTGAGCACTCAAGCGCACTTTGAAACTCTGGTATCTTCATCTAGTAGTTTAATGAGGATTCAGTAGAGGTTTAATAGGAATACCTTAGTTACATATTAATTTAACAAACTATGATACTTGCTATAAAGCTTAGAATACAAGTCTCAGTTGTCCTTGTCAGTATGCTCTACGTGGCGGACAAAGATTCAATTACTGAACGTTGCCTGTGATACTGTGCTTCATGATAGTTGTAATAATGTGAAGTGAATTTATATCTAAGGTTCAATGGATCTCAGCGCACCAATTTTTCACTCAACCTTTGAGTTATTTTATAAATGAACTCTAAGAGAAACCAATAACAACTCTGAATATAATTTTAGATTTATAAAGTTTTAATGAAACGCCCATGAAAGCAACTGAATATTGGTTTTTAATTTCCAAATACATTTTCGATTTCTTAATAGAAATAATTTACAAAATATAGCTGTGTATTTTGCAACTAAATTGGGCGTTCCGGTCTAATAAATCGGGAAAATGTCGGGACAAATTGGCCAAGTGCAAAGCGCCGGGTGGTAAGTGCCTCAGCTGAAGAGACAGGAAATAGAAGGCTTTGTGCCTAGAATATATGAGTGCTGGAATATTCCTGGATGGACAAGGGTTACTGTGGCTTTTCAGACTAGCTACACGATGTGTTTTATGCAGTAGCCAATAGCCATACCTACAATATAAAATTGCAAAACAATGCCATATTGCCTGCATTATTTTTTATAGTAATAATCGGGGGCATACATCTAAGTAACTAAACTTTAGATATGATTGTCGCTCAAGATCATCTCACAACACCATCCCGTATCCTCTGTAATCATAGATCGCATCATCACTTTCCATCGGGTGAGATATTCAGATATTATATAGAGTCAAACGTGCATAAATCACGCTGGCCACTGCATGTTGGTGATAACACAACAAATTGCTTGTTGCTTGTTATCTGACGATGTTTTTCTCTACTGTTATAAGAGTCAATGCAAGTCCTGCTCATAACTTGTAAAGTGGTGTGCGGTTGACTGGGATTTGCCGGATTTGATCCGTGCGCATCGCTGCGTTTGTTTTCAAAGTCTTCCGCAGTGATCTAATTCATTCGAATTTGCTTTTCTTTGGTTGTCACCTTCTAGTTCTGAAGAATCTCAACGCGCTCTTTTATATTTTCCTCTTTCTTTAAGTTTGTTTCCATTATGCTAAACAAATTGTAAGGGACCGAGCAAAAATCATAATGACTTCCGCTCTAGTAAATCGGGACAAGTTGGTCAAGTGCGGAATGTTGGGTTTATATTTACATGGATTTTTGCTGAAAATACGGAAAATATGAAATCTTTTGCTATATTCATTATGTATTGGTCCGTTAAATTGTTATCCGTTAGATAAACATACTCATAATCTGGATAGAATTGTAAGGGTTGACCAAAATGACGATTCAACTATGCGACGAGTATAACGTCTTGCGCATTGTAACTAGAACTGAAGCAGCGTTCATCAGAAACTTAAGTTTCTACTAAGATTATTACCATCCGAAACTTTGTGAAACTATAGTCATGTTCTTTAGGGTTCCGCACCCGAAGGGTAAAGCGAACCCTATTACTAAGGCTCCGCTTTCCGTCTGTCTGTCTGTCTGTTCGTCTGTCACTAGGTTGTATCTCATATCATGAACCGAGATAGTTATAGTTAGGCAGTTGAAATTTTGCAAACCTAAAGGTTAGGCTATGTTTTTTTTTTTTTGAATGGCCAGGCCACATTTCTCGTAGACCTGAACCGATGGGGAAGAAAGGTTCTCGAGTGGCGATCACGAACTGGAAGACGCAGCGTAGGCCGGTCCCCCACTAGGTGGACCGACGACCTGGTGAAAGCCGCGGGGAGCCGATGGATGCAGGAGGCGAGCATTCGCTCTAAGTGGCGCTCCCTGGGGGAGGCCTATGTTCAGCAGTGGACGTCTCCAGGCTGTTAATGATGATGATGATGAGTTGAAATTTTCACAGATGACGTATTTCTGTTGCCGCTATAACAAAAAAAAAGCATAAAATAAATATTTGAGCGTGGTCGAAGAATCTACCAAGCGGCACGCGGTGTCTAACCGCAATTCCAAAGGTTACCAATAATGCACATTAGACATTCACTAGTTAAGTTTGTCAATCTGATTGCTAGCGATGAGCGGATATGAACGTTTAAATTTACCGCGTGCTATACGCTAAGAGCAGCTGCTCGTCGCGCTCCCGAGCCGCTTCACTATAATTGACCCGTTGGTTTCTTACATTGATATTTCGCGCCTGCCCTCGCCACCTCGTGAGCTCCTCACTCTGGACAAAGCCTAAGAACCCTAATAGCTACTCCTACATCATTTTTTCAATACTGCTTGCTCTTGATAATGCTCGTGAAAACACCAAACAGTTAACTAATTTGTTTTTGGAAACGTCCAAACGATGAAGTTGATTTAACAAATATCAAAGCAACGCCGCAGAACATAAAAACAAAATTTAGCTAATCACAAAATCTGTCGCGAGTTTGTAAACTTCCCGTTATTAATGGTACGCGAACGAGATGAGCGAAACAAGCGAGACGTGCAAAACAAGCAGAGCGCTAGCAAACACGAGTTGTAACAAGCCAATATTTCCGGCGGCTCCTAAACTAAACCCGACATGTACCTTTTGTTGCAAATAATTTTGCAAAGTCTTGTAAAGTGTATTTTTCGTGTACCTAGTCTTGATAAGCAGGTGACAGGTACTTAGCATTTTTTTTACCAGTTGACCATGTGAAGGGTAGTACAGAGTGAGCTATAAAACCATTAAAACCAGTGGCTACACCAAGTTGGTAGTATAGCCTTGGTTTCTGAACTGTAGGTTGTGGGTTCGATTCCCACAGATCTAGAGCTTTTGAGCAAGATCGGAGGGGCGGATGCAATACCCAGCTGTCAAAAGTACGAATGTGCTCAACCACAGAATAAATAGTAGGATACGAAACTGTATCTCGTGGCCATTTCGAAAACTTCCCTGTAGCAGGTTACTTGGAAAAGTCTCGACTTCTATAAATTACTTCGATTTAAAATAATTCACAAAATATCCCATAAAGCCTTTTTAATATTACGCGTATCTTGATTATAACAGAAGCACATCTATGATAACCAATAATAATAATGTCGGTATTATAAATGTCGATATTACATCGTATTTGAATAAACCCCAATATTTCCATTGAAATGTAAAATCATGCGAAACTTCAAAGGCTTGGTAAATGAAAGCAAATATTTGTTTCCATATTACTGAATAGTCTCATATTTCATACGCTTTTATTGTAATTTAATATAGCTTCGTTTTTGGCTCTTCGAACATATTGTATTTTAGAGTTCCGTACTTACCTAAACCCTTTTTTACGTTGGTAGATAATAACTTTTGTCATAAAATAAATGAGTTCTCGCGTACCGAGGGTTCTACTGCAAATATAAACACACACACATCCACACACACACTTATCGCTCGTAGAACTGACAACCAATGGGGAAGAAAGGTTCTCGAGTGGCGACCACGAACTGGAAGACGCAGCGTAGGCCGGCCCCCCACTAGGTGGACCGACGACCTGGTGAAAGCCGCGGGGAGCCGATGGGTGCAGAAGGTGAGCAGCCGCTCTAAGTGGCGCTCCCGGGGGGAGGCCTATGTTCAGCAGTGGACGTCTTCAGGCTGTTAATGATGATGATGATGATGATGATAATAGATTTTACATTTTATTATTTGGCACATTTTTTATTCTTTATAGGGAAAACATTTGACCACTGTCTTACCTGAATGGAAAGTGATGACGCAGTCTACGTGCTGCATGCCAGTATTGCTAGTGTTACAGATGTCCCTAAACTACGTGCCTCTTCCCATCGGGAGATCGTAAGCTTGTTGGCTACTTACATCATTAAAAAATTGCCGTAGATTTGTGTTGTTAAATTTATTTTTATTGTAATTTGGGCTTTTGTACCCAAAGGGTAAAACGAACCCTATTACTAAGGCTATCTCTGTCTGTCCGTCTGTCACCAGGCTGTATCTCATGAACCGTGATAGTATGACAGTTGAGTTTCCACAGATTATGTATTTCTGTTGCCGCTATAACAAAAAATACTAAAAAACACAATACAATAAATATTAAAGGGGGCACCCATACAACAAACGTGATTGCTCGTTTTTATAGCAAATGGTACGGAACCCTTCGTGCGCGAGTCCGACTCGCACTTCGCCGGTGATTTTTAACGTGTGCTTTCTCGTTTATACAGCGATATTTTATTACTCTAACAATTTCTTTATTACATTTTCATTTAAACAAATACCACGCCATTGCACTGGTCTATTCCGGATATTGGAAAAGATAATCAGCTCTCATCTTTCATCGTTATTGCCCAAACATTGAATATAATATTCTCAAATTATTCCGTATCAGGGAAAACATTTCCTGAAAAGGGTGATAATCGTTTTGGTGCATTAGTTTACCTGTTGTTCGTTTTATTTTATTTTTGTTAGAGATGCACAAAGTTCTGTTTTTGCCGGCTAGATAAAGCGTAAAGTGATTAATCTAAAGTTAAAAAGTTTTTAAATAACTGTTTTAAATGCATTTTCTTTTTAGTAAAAAATGTAAAAGTTATGACCAGGTTATGACTATATGGTAATTTATCCTATTACTTAGTTTTTGTTATAAGTACCCAACTTTAACTTAGTTATCAAATTAGGATGTCTGTGTAATTTTTTTGTGCAGTTGTTTTGATTTATTTCAAGAACGCTCAGCGGTATAAAGTGTACGAAAAAGAAACCACAGATATAGAGATAGTGGCATCAACTTATAGTGGTTGGTCCGGCATAAAAAGTAGCCGGACATCTGGTTACCTTTTTTCTCTACAACAATCTTTTGTAGATTATGCAAATGAATTCAATAGGCGTCTTTCAATAACTTTGATTTTATATGTATGTTTGTTTTTCTTCTGCCAGCTCTGGTTAGGCCGTGCTGGAATTGTTTTCTTCGCAGCCGGTTGTTGCAATAAAAGTTTGCTTTTATTAGTTCTCTGAATGAGTTTGTATGAGAAATGTTCTTTGTTATGCGCAAAATGAGTTTTACTTGATCCTGACATATGGCGAAAGAGTACTTACGGTAAAGGCTAAAGGATATTATTAACAAAAGAAAGTAAAAGCAATAAAGATTTCCTATTTTATTTATTACCTGCTGACTACTGCTGCTGAGAGTTCCTTTTTGCAGAGGAGTGTTGTAAGTAACACTCCTTTTAGCAGTAGTTAGTAGTAATCAGTCGGGTGTGTTAGTGGGTGTGTGTGTGGAGTGATGACAAGATGTCTATCGATAGATCCTAAATCGAGATTTAAGATCTAAAATCATTATCTACCAAATTATAAGCAATGAGGCTGTTTCACTAAATGTCATCCTATAATTTGATCGGTGTAAATACACCACCACTACACACATGTTTGTGAATTTGCATGATTTCATAGTTTTTTAATGTACTTAAATACTAATACTGCAAAGATGATATGAATTTGCATGATTTCGTAGTTTTTTAAATGAGTAGCTGCCCTACCACAAAGTATACACAAACCATCATGGTTCGTGACAGTAATGCTCCAAGGTTACAATAATATTGTTCGAATTTGTACCATGAACTTATAAAGTATTCTTGCGCGGGAACGAGACGTCTACATTTTTATATAAATAATAATAATAAATAAATATATAAGGACATATCACACAGCGCCATCTAGCCCCAAACTAAGCATAGCTTGTACTATGGGAACCAGATAACATATAGCGTTATCACTGTCGCACGTCACTGTCAACATGATTAACGGTATGACATGACAGTTGTATTTGAGTGAAAGATTTAACGTGACGTCATCAAAACTGCTCTGCGTCAACAACATTACAATATTCTTACTTTATTGTCATTTTTCAAAGTATGATTGAAGTAATAATGCTATAAGACCTTGTGGTGACCCCCTGATAAAAAATAGAATAGTTCTAATATCATCGCGAATATTATAACGCACCTCATAAAAATTGAGACAAATCATGACGTGTTACTTAAATAGTAAAGAAGGAAATTAACGTTGAAAAAACTTGTTAACATTCAACCTGGCAACCGATTCGTTAAAACTGTTATTACTTGTGTACGAAAGCTTTAAGTATATGGAGGCCGGAGAGTTTATAATTAGGGTGCAAGTTACAAGCTTGCGCATTTTAAAATCGGGCACTCGATAAACTGCCTACATTTAAAATAATCGTTTAACTGCATGTATTTGTGTCAAGTGCAAGTCTAATACTCTATTATATCCAAAAACACCAGATTTTTCAATACCTAAAGTCTGTGTTTTTACAATTATTACAATAATGGTGTTATTGAAACACAAGCTTTTCACCGTCGTTGATACCTACCTACTTGTGATATATGGGCCATTTAATTCTAGCTGTGAACATCCAAAGAACAATTTAGCGTAAAAATATCACCCAAAAATATCACCCAAATCATCGTAAAATCTGTTCAAAATACTGTGCTAGAAAACAGTAGTAGCGTTAAATCGCGTAAGCTTATGCACTTGGATTGTTAAACTCACGCTTAGACTTAAGGGTCCATTCAGCGCGTTAGACTTAACGGCTCGCCGCGTACAGTTAACGAGCAGTTTTATTTTCAGGATTTTCTCTCATATAACGTTAAGAGTTATTTTTAGAACGAAGATCTCGGAACTGAACACATAGCTGCTACATAGCTGAAGAAAATTGTTAATTTCGCTTTTCTATCTAGTTTTTATGAAATGAATCAGTCACTAGAATCTGGATACTTGGTAGCTTGCCGGTTTTAACACTGAATTACCATTTGCAATTCGCGTCGTAAAATATCAAATTTACTTCAATATAATTATATTATTTAATCCATCAGCTCCCCGCGGTTTTCACCACGTTGTCGGCGCGCTCAAAGTGGCGCTTTCTGGAGGAGGCCTATGTTCAGCAGTGGACATCTACGGGCTGGTGATGATGATGATATTATTTAATTAAAAACTGCATTAAATCCTCATTTAATAAGCCTTCATAACTAAAACCCTCAAATTGCTACCCAGTGGCAGCAAAAACAACAATGCAACCTGGCTGGCTTACTAGGGCTGTCTCCTAAGTGTAAAATAATTTAGAAGATCAACCTATCCAATCGTATTACAAAAAAAATATAACTACACATTAAATACTTACATCATAATATTGTATGAGGTTTGTTACAATAAAGAATCGTAAAATAATCACTAAATATTGAGCAAGTTGGCCGTAATTTGAAGTTGAAATCCACGTGCAGTACTGTCACATATTCAGTAGAAAATTAATTTTTTATATCATAGATGGGCTTTGACCATTGTCTCATTTGAAGTTAAGTGACGACGCTTTCTGACACTTGTTGTAGTCTTCAGTTAAAAACAAATAGCTGCGCTTCGCTATATGCACTGCATAATGCATAACACAAAGTAGTCAACCCTAATGTCTCTCAACATTTTTGCGTTTCCCCCCTCATTGAAGAGCCAGACTTGCTCTCCTGCAACTCCGGGTTAATGAGCACAGTTGCGCCATTTCAGCTCTTGAAATCTTTTTTAAATGCCATTTTGCTAGGCACCTTTATTTAGCGTAAATGTATATTTTTAATAAGACAACCTATTTTGTAAGTAATGGCTAAAAATATTAAAGAAGAATGGTGTTGTTCGTTTTGGCATAGGGTGTAAGGCATTTTAAGAGCTATTACTAGTTTATTCTACTTTGAGTTAAGTGTAATTTAGGCTGAATGATTCTTCTACCATGATACGTTAATTATTTTGTTTACGTCAAACATATTTTTAAAGGAGCCTACTTTTTAATAAAATAATTGAAAGGTGTATTCTGTTGCGCGTTTAATATTACAACAGGATAACTTTTAACTGTATCATACAATTAACTGTATCAAGAACCTTACTGAGCTACGCATCGAGAACCTTTTTTTATTTAGCTGTGCCGCTACGGTTTACTATTATATAATCTGTGGTAAAGTCGTAAAATGTTTGTAGGCGACTATTACTGAAGCGAGCCCTAAAACTGGTTTTGCCGCTTTCATTAAAAGTAATTTTTGGGCACATCATCGTTACGTTAGCAGCAACATTAATCATTTCAGCGTTACTGCATAACTATCGCGTTTTAGTTGGGGGTGATTCCCTAGCGATGGTGGAACTTACATGTCCTCAAATTACATTACACCATAGTTAATTAGAACAGTTCCCCCGGGAACTAAAGGCGGTTGCGTTATAAAATTGAGAAGCTCCATCACAAAGGCAAACAAATAGAAACGCGCACAATAAACCAAGTCCGACTTAAAATTACACGTCGAATTAAATCAAACAAAGAAACTTTTTCCGCGCACAAAGTGGTTTTGTTTTTGAAACATTGCCCTCATAATCTGTTCGCTCCCTTTGTTCTCTGTATGCCCTCTGAATGTACATATAATAACGCGCCCTTTTCCGTATTATGGTCCTTTGTAAACAGTAGACACTTTCGTCTTTTAATATACTGTCTCTGTTGATAATGTTGTTCCGATCTGGCAGCGTTTGGATAAGCTGATAAGATGTCTTTTGTATTATTGTCCCTAATTTCTCCATTAAGACAGAAGGGGAAACTCGTGTTTTGAATGAATGTTTAGAGGTATTGAATGCTGAGGCCGTCTCTTAAACGTTTTTGCCCATACTCCTTTATATTACACCTTCATCGCATAAATAGTATAAGCATTGAAAATTTAAAAGGCAACGTAGAGACCCCACTTCCCTGCTTATTATTAACGGTCTCACAAAGAATGCCCTCAATAGGTAAACTAATTGTTACCATAATAGTCACATACCGCCCTTCGCATTTGTTAGTAAAATCCTTGTTTAACATAATACTCGTCGTTTGCTACCATTTGCAGCCCACGGCCAGATTTAAGGGCTCCATTATGCTCAAGACAAATTAGTTCATTACCTTTTATACCACGATACAAACCAGCAGCATCAGTGTAAAAGAGCCCTCGTGTTTTGGCAATTTTGGAAGTGCTTCTGTATTTATAAAACGTCTATGTATTCGTTTATGAGAGACTAGAGTAGTGTGGCTCGGTGAATTTAGACGAGGTGTTAACTAGTTTTTTTTTTGTGTGGAACATAAATTCTTAGCAACGAAAAAAATAAGCAGCGTAGTAAACTGAGAGCCTAGTCCGAGTTTATTTGACAGCTTTCACGTTTCACGGTGTATGGTGAGTGATGCGTTTTGGTATGGTTTCACGATAAACGCCCCTAGTGAGCGAATTGTGAACCACAGAATGCACGTGATTCTTCATACATAAATGCATCACTTACCATGCACCGTGAGAAGTGAAAGCTGCCAATTAAACTCAGACTAGGCTTTCAGAAGTAAGCATGAGATCATTCACTGTCACCATCGAGCAACTATTACCACGGTAGCTTACCTTGCTCCGCTTGGTGATGGCTGCGGGTTCCTTCCTTTACTTACTTTTAAAATTAATCTGTTAATCAATAATTACGCTAAGCAGACGATACTGCTACAAATTTCATTAATCAACTACGAATATCCAAAAAAAATTGTGTTTTTATCCTGAGTTCATTGCTGACTGTACAAAGAGTGAGACAAAGCAAGTTAGAAGCGCGGCCAAAAGCCTTTATAAAACATAAAATGTATATTCAATTGTGGAAAGCCAGTGTTAAATTTCAGAGGGAGAGGTTGCTCATTAGTGTCTTAATATTCGTACTTTTCAGAGCTTTAAATAAACATGATGCTTTCAAACAATTAAGTGTGCGGTTACTTTAATAACGGCGGCGGGGCATCGTTGTTTGATCTTTTCTAGTTGTTTTTTCAACAGTTTTTGTGGTTAAATAAAATGTGTTATAGAAATATTATACGATTATTATCAAGCTTTATAAAAGTTTCGATTTTTGTATACATTTTAAATATTTCAGTTTTTAGGGGTACGTCTTAACGAGTGAATGTTTTTAATCTCGTGTATCTTTTTATTTTTTAATGTTTATTACAATCGTTAAAGAAGGATGTCATTTTTTATAAATTATTTATTTATTATACATATATAATATTTTGTTTCCTATTAGGTAGGTATTTGGGAACCATAATAAAAACACTATAATTCAATGTTGTATATAATTAAGGGTTACGGAGTAAGAAATATCTACAAAACTTTAACACAGAGTGACGTGACGACGTTGACGTGTGCTAGAAAAAAGTGTATGTCAACTTTAGGCTGATCTATGAGAATATCTTACCGAAACGTGTGTAAATTATCTTCGTTAGACCGAAATCACGTCTTTCTCTGAGATAATAGATCGAACCGCAAAAGCTGTGTACATTTTCAAAAGCGACAGAAATGGATTTATTATGTCCATTCCATAGTAGGCGTTCGTAGTGCGGATATCTTCGTTTATTTCAACTTACGCGTTTTGAGCGCAATGTTTCATTAATAAATCTATTACGTTGCAGTTCGCCGACGTCCCACTAGTCAATTTATTATTGTTAGTTTGTTATTCATTTAACACGATACATGTCGTTAAAGTTTGAAAATGGGCCATTAAAAGGCGCGTATTGCCCATTCTCCTTTAAATCAACATTCAATAAGGAAGTTTAACTAACAAAAGCACCCACGCATAATAAACTTAACCGATATTATATTCGACATATATTTTGACATATTTCGACATTACACCATGATTTACGATTCTCCGGTACTTAATGTCGCCGACAATATTGCGAAGTTCACTTTCCAAGGAAACCTCTATAAAATAACATTGTATGTGGCATTATGTAGCTGGTGATGTATATTGAAATACGACAATTTGATGTTATGCTGGCTGTGGATGTAAATATTGGTAATGTATCTATATTACGGCCCTATCTTATTAGAATGTGAAAATCACGGATGCATAAAGAGCACTAAAAAATTTTATACATACTTCAATATTTTGCCACGTACTTGCAGGATTTTAAATTACTTTACAACTTATTTCCATGACACCAGCCCTCTGTATATTTGTCGCTTATACTATAAGTTACTTTTCCTACTAATATAAAAAGTTAACTGTTTGTTTATTAGTGTTATAGAATAATAATAATTATTTAGTCTGTCTAATATTATGTTAACTACCTAGGCCATGGGTTTATACTCAATAGTCTGTGGCTCCTTTCCGGTGCTCCCTCCTTTTTTGAATGCATTTAGATCATAGGTTTTCTGAATAAAATTATTAGCTGGTTTCGCAATACATCGGCAAACTTTCTCAATTGGTTAAGCCTAAAATGGCCGGTTTTGGAAACATTCTAAACGAGAATTTTGAATATCTGCATAAGCTGTCAAGATGTTGGGAAGATATAAGGTCGTGAGGTCGTTTGTGCTCGCAAAGTATTACAGTTCACAGAACTATTAATTTTACAGTTATATGAAAAACTGCAACTGCAGGTATTCATGAATAATCATTTAAAATAACGATAAATTCCACAGATTAATTTGTAAAGGAAAAATTAGAATCACGAGCGGGAATTGAACTCGCATCCATCCAGGCCTCAAGCCGGGATATCCTATAACCGATAAATTCCGTCAAACATTTTTGGATTGTGAAATATCGTCAATATTTCCATAATCACCATATAACTCAAACTCAGTAAGTAATGTCTACCGTTAGTCATATTCAAATCAAAGAGAAGCACCGGCGAGTCAAGCCAAGAAATTCCACAGAATGATATAAGTGAGTGCACGACAGTCACTTAAGTGCAGTGTATTTTTTCAGACAGTACCTATGATACTTGGATTTTTAATCACTATGGTGTATGTCCTTATGACACCGGTAGCGGTAGAGTATTGATCTATTAATTATGTATAACATGTGTATTTACAGTATTCTTATAAATAAATGCTCATTTATTCACTCATTATTCCTTAATTCAATAAAAATCTCTCTCTAGCTCTTGTCCAAGGCCGAGGCTCGCGTGTCCTTGAGTCCAAAATACCTTTGCGAAAGCTTTTTAGTGCGCCCTTATTTATCCGCATAATACACTAAACACTGTAATATAAGTAACAAACAAACATAGTAACATTCTTGATACAATTTCGATTTGAATTCTTAATCTAAGTTAGAGTTGATAATACGAATAAGTATAAATAGTTAGTATAAATATATTTACATTAACAGAATTGGCTTTGTTACAGTGTTATAAAGTAAAAATAATTATATTAATTGGACCATGCTGCATGAATTATTTTGCAAGTGTTTGCGAGATCTTGTACAATTACACCTTATACAATCGTAGCTCCGTTACTTGTGTGCGCGGGACGATTGTCTGAACATTAGTCACTGTTCTACACATTGACAAATTTGACCGATCTGTAGAGAGATATAATGTGGCATAATGTAGAATCCGTGGGTTTGTTTTGAATGTATATGCGAATGATGTCATTGAATATGCTATCGTTATTTACACGCGAACAGCTTACAAATGTTTTTAGTCGAGTTTTTATGAGATGCAAAGTTATTGGTTTTATAGAATACGAGTTATGTTTCCTGAAAGTTTTTGTTGCTTTACTAATATTCTAGTATTAATATTCTCTACTATAATTTATTATGACATAGTAAAATCACTGATTTATTACTATCGTTTAGTTTGCGAAGTTTTAATTATTCTTAGGCCACCGTAAAAGTTAAATTACTTTGAAATTTTTGAAGACATTCAATCAATCATTCTTCATGTCATTTAAAGTATTTTTATACTCTTTTATATAAGAAAAATTAGATTCTAAAGTTTAGAAAACTTTTCCATTTTAGGATTATCTTTGGTTTAACATTTAGACCAGACCTAACTAACAGTGCATCGAGTATTACACGAAAGAGGTGCAAGTGACAAAGAATCTGAAGCATAGTAAGAAATGAGTATTCCAGTAGTACCTACTACTATAATCTCTACAAAATACTATTAGAGTTTAACCAATTTGTCGACAAATTCAGTTGCAGACATCAAAAGACAGACGCTTAAAAGCATCGTACTCAATCTCGCTCCGTTATTGGCTTCAGTAAACTAGGGTCGTCGCTACCTCACCTTCCAACGATGCTGTAAAGAGAGCCTTTATACACGGCGTTTCAAGAAATTTAGAAAATGGATGTTTATCTTACGTTTTTTTTGTTTGGGATTGCAAACGCGCGAGGTTTAATTGTTCGAGGTGGTGAGGGTAAACCCTGGGGCGGTTTATTTGGGCTTATTATTAGTGTAAGTGATATGGAATTCTGTTACAATTGTTTTGGCAAATGAAATTGTTATTTTGCGGTTAAAATTAAAGGCTTATTGCCAAGGTTTATTGCCATTTTTTCCGTGGCAATACGTCTAGGCAGAAAAATATACTTACTTGTAATGAAAGTTCTGTCCCAATTACACCAGCTGGGCTACCACAAACTAATACAAAACCATCATGATCCATGGCAATATTATTTCAAGGAATAATATTGTATAATATTTTTTTTTTATGAGAATGAATGACGTGACGTGCTGGTCGTTCACCTGATGTTAAGCAATACGGCCGCCCATAACAGTTGCAGTGTCACTCGGAAATTTGAAATAATAAAATTTTTTTCGCGTGACTGCACTGCGCACGTCATCCTGAGACATCACACAGTCTAGTAATCAGATTACTACACTGTGTAATCAGGTCATAAAGTCTGATTTGCCCAGTAATTTCACTAGCTACAATGCCCTATATTGTTCGAATTCGTACCATGAACTTATAAAGTATGCCTGCGTGTGAACGAGACGTCTACATTTTTATATGACGTTATCACTGTCGCACGTTAGTGTCAACATGATGTAAAAGTATGACATGACAGTTGTATTTGAGTGAACGATTTAACGTGACGTCATCAAAACTGCTCTGGCTCTGCAACATTAGTATACTTACTTTTATTTCATATGCCATTGTATGATTCAAGTAATATTTAAGTGATAATTCTATAAGACGTTGTGGTTGCCCCCCAGATTGCTTCAATCAGCGTTTAGTGAACTAATTATAGTCATCGCCATTAGATCTCACCTATACTTCAGTTCAAAGCCTTTTTCTAGTGCCAATAAGTCTGTAATAATAAGACGCATTTACCCATTTAATTATTTCTTGATCGTTATCAGTTCTCAGACTAAATTAGTACCTATACCTTGTACCTTGGCTCTACAAATATTTTTGTATTTACCGTCTGATCCGGTAAAGTTGTTTCATGTATCTTTGTTGCCACTGACCCAAATACGCAAATAACTTGCTGCCATAAAAAAGAGTTTACATTTCCAAATAAACAAAAGGCGTTTCCATACACATCGCTCGGCGGCAGCGATAAATTATTATTACGCGTCGGGAAAACCGTAAGTTCAAATAGATACCAACATTTTGCATGGGTGCAGTAAATATTTACGATAACGACATGTGTTCCGGCAATCTTGCTGCATTGTAATAGTTTAGACAGAAGCCAAGCTCGAACCGCTGAGCTGGTTTGATTGAACCTAGCTTGATAATGAGAATTTGTTTATGGCATGGCGAGAAATTTTACTCGACTCTTTCTCGCCCGAGACTGTGACAAGACTATAGCAACGCCAGAGTGTGTCTCACTCTAACAGTGACGACAAGTTTTCTCGCGGTGCATTTGTTACTAGGGCACGATTTTTTTTTCAAAGAACCTCTTGAAATACACTAGTAATAATAATATAATATAATAAAATAATAATAATATCGTTAGGCAGGCGAATGGAAAAATATGCAAATCTAAGTAAGACTATAGATTGGTTTCACAATTTCATGTGAATGGAAAAAATAGTAGGTACTAGGTACTGCAGGTGTAAAAGCGGAATATTGCTGTTATTCTCGAAATACGCAATGTAAATGTTTGGCGTGAAACCAAATAATTTGTCAGCACAGTTTCAGCGAACCTTAATCACTGTTCTCCACTGATCCCACAATGTCGCCGCTGCATTAAAATGTGGTCACAGCATAATAAATCTTACTGCACACGAAACAAAGTGGATAACAGCTTACACGATTTATCACTGCATTAATATTTGTTCGTGTAATTAAACTGTTGGAGTGCTTGAACATAATTAATGGTAATTTTGGTGTGTGCTCGCGATTGTTCACAAGTGCAGATTTTTTGCAAACATTTCGTACATTTTATATTTAATTTTGTAACTGAGTTTTCGCTGTAAACTTTCGTGCAATCTCAGTAGGTAGCTACTTACTACATCTCGTAGAATTGGATTTTACTGGGAAGAAACAAATCTGTGTTTATATTCTGATAGAAAGAATTATGTTTCTTTCTTGTAATTAGTTTTTGAATAAGATGAAAAGTACACGTACAGGTTTTAATAAAAAACTCATTATGCTGGTCTTCGTTTGGCACAGGCGATATGAGATTAGGTTTTAAACCTGACGTATATTATGAAGCAGAATTTAAAATAAATGTGAAAAAAATGTGCAAAGCCAATGTCCACTAATAAAAATGTCCAAAGAAAATTATGCCTAATTATTGATGTAAAAAGTGCTCAAGACAAGTGCTACCTCAGAGAGCATGACTTGATGATGATGACAGCAGAGGCTTAGGCTTAGCAGAGAACGTCTTCAGGCTGTTGATCATAATGATTGATGTACCTAAAAAAAGAAAAAATAAATATCATCATCATCCTCATCATTAACAGCAACGTCCACAGCTGAACATAGGCCTCCCCCAGGGAGCGCCACTTAGAGCGACTGCTCGCCTCCTCCATCCATCGGCTCCCCGCGATTAAAATATGCAGAACAAAATTCAAAAAGACTAAAGTGAATCAAACTGTAACTAATCCTATTCTAACATTAGGCATTATTAATTGAGAACGATCAAAACGCTAACATTTGGAACTGGGTTCCGTAGAATTGAGGGAACAGTTCCTCAAGTGCGATTACAGTTAACAGTAATCGCGACTGTTTGCTACGTTGTGAATGTGTCGTATAAATTAATAGGTTAAGTTTGAGCTTGGCATGGTTGTGTTACTGATGAAATGTAGTTTATATATCTAGAGTATTTTATATCTTTTTAAATATGATAGACTGCGACCTCGATCTGGGAAACACAACATAAGCCGGCCCTTCATTAGATGGGCTGATGATCTGGTGGTCTAGCATGTGCACCGCAAGAAAACTTGTTGTTAGAGTGAGACACAATTTTTATGTTTAAATGGGCTCACGTTTGACATTATCTCACTTGGTGGAAAGTGATAATGCGGTCTATGTTGGAGCACGTGATGAGCACTTCGGCGCTACTATAGTCTTGTTACGGTCTCGTACGAGAAAAACTGCCGAGAAAACTTTGTCGTGCTGCGCATGCTAGAACAGCTGATCGAAGCTGCGGCGACCCGACGAAGGATGCAGGAGGCACGCAGCTGCTCTAAGTGTCGTTGTTTAACAGTGGACTCCTTAAAACGTTTTATGAATTAACTGCCCAAAGATATTATTTGACGGTACTGTAATTATAATTTTTAATGATTTTTCGCCAAAGTATTTTCCAAATGAATCTAGCGTTCTGCCGCAGCTTCAGGCAGTAATGACCGTTTCGCCGGGTAGTTACCGTAAAGCGGGCAACCCTTGTGGAGAGGAACGTCGTCGTAAATCTGCACAATTGCCGTGCGACACCGTGTCGCACGTGTATACTCCTTTATTAAAGTTGCAGACGCAGCACAGTAGAGAAATATTTTTGCAGAATAAATTGTGAACTAAATTGCAATTAAAATAAGTACTTTTCCCTAAAAAAATGAGGAGGACACGAGAGTTAAAAATGTTGAAGTTAACGTATGAAAAAATCAAGGTATTTTTGTGGTTGTGTAACAAACAAATGCTAATATTTTATCGTCAGTATAGGAGCCTGTGTTGGTATTACCTGTATACCTCTATTATTTATTTTATGCTTTTACATAGACAGACCTAATTTGTACTTTGTTGCAGCAGTTAAATACAACATTCAAATGACGATACCAGTATTTTATACCGATTTAATGGTGGCTTTAAAACGGTATAAAATACTGGTATCATTATTTTTAATGAAGGCAAATCTAGGTGTAATAATGTTTGCGCTTGTGACCGCCTGTTGCAGCGTACTCTCTACCTATTATGTCAAAGTGGAACGTATGTAGAATATTGCTTAGTTTCTCTTCAGGGAGCAGTTTAGCGTGAACGATTTAGGCCGTCCTTGGGGAACTCTATTGTCCTCGTTTTACTTCACGTGCATTGAAGTAGGTATGTTAAATGTATGCACGTTATTAGAAAAAAATATGAAATATGTAATACTACCTTCACCTCGCGGAATAAAAGTATCCTGTGTGTTATACTAATGTAGGAGCTATCTCTATTCCAAATTCAAATCCATTCTGCCACTACGACACGTGAAGAGGGAACAAACACGTACCCGCATCCTTTCGCATTTATAAAATTCCGTTGTCCATCTGTCTGTCTGTCTGTCTGTCTGTCCGTCTGTCAGCAGGCTGTATCTCATGAACCGTGATAGTAAGACAGTTGACATTTTCACAGATGATGTATTTCTGTGGCCGCTATAACAACAAATACTAAAAACAGAACACAATAAATATTTAAGGAAGCTCCCATACAACAAACGTGTTTTGTTTGCTCTTTAGTATAGATAATGGTACGGAACCCTACGTGCGCGAGGCAGACTCGCACTTGGCCAGTTATTAATGCTAATTTTAGCAAGAGAATATACTTATCTGAGATTTGTTATTGCTTAGAATACAAAGTATTGCGACGAGCATTTTATTGTACCGGAAGACATTATTCACTTTCCGAAAAGCATCAAAAAGATAATTCAATATTTACAAGTAGGCCACGGTATACAGTAATGCCTTGTTCACCAAATGTAAACATTGAAACATTAGGTTTTAATACCAACGCTTCTTGGTTACTATTAAATTAAAATTTGTTAAATACCAACTCAACAAAATAATTAGGTACATGCATTTACTTTTCTCTGGAATGTTTTATTATTCATTAGCTATAATTATTTTGACTTATAAAAGTATTATTTATTACATAATGATAATTTTAATTGTACAGTCACCATTACATTTTTTTCGTGATCTAAGATAATAACGGCATGATCCTTTTGTTTCAGGTAAGGGAGGACGACACGTACTTTAAACATGGCAAGGTGGCAACATTGTTTTGCTGAATTTAGAAACGCACCTTTTAAGTAAGTGTGTTGACACCACAGAGCTAGAATTCGTATTCTCAAGTTGAAACTGGATCGGTCCTTTGTATTTGAACTATTTATAAATTCTTTTTTGTGCCCAAAACAGTTTTCATCTAGTTTGGGGACCGGAGGCTTCGTATAAAAATTTTCGTACCTAAATTATGTCAATAAATATTTGATTGATTGATTGATTGAATTTTGTGTTTATTGGTAAAATTACATTTCGCAAACACATTTTTCTGATAATCTAAACTACAAATTTACAACGCACTATCAGCAAAAATAATAAACATTCCTTTATCAGCGTTTCAATATAACACTTTAAATATTTCACTCTAAACCGCGGCGTTTAATTTTATTTACTACGATCCCGTCGTCTCCATTAGATCAGATGGAGATCAACGGTAAATGATTGTGCAATAAATTATCTTATATGTAATTGTATTTGTTACAAGTGAAAATTATTTTTTTTTTTTAAATTCCTGGTGGAAATACATTATACTTACATTTTCAGAAATATAGGAAAGTTCTGTTGCTTTACAAAAATGTACTTATAAGTGATGAATCTCATCATCATCATCATCATTAACTGCCTGAAGACGTCCACTGCTGAACATAGGCCTCCCCCCGGGAGCGCCACTTAGAGCGGCTGCTCGCCTTTGCATCTGCTCGCCACTCGAGAACCTTTCTTCCCCATCGGTGATGAATCTACAAAGATATAATATAGTGCTTAAAAGCAACCAGGGGGGTCTATGTTAGAAATTAGTCTTTTAACTGATCTATTAAATGTGACAGACTAATAAGATGTAAGAACAACAATTAATATTATTCAGGCTTCGCGAAACCTGAAACAAATGAGGCTTTACACTTGGGCGCATTCACCGGGTAGGGTCGACCCTTTACGGGTCTACGGATAATTTTGTTCATATCATTCCTATACAACAACAACGTCTTTAAACCATTAATTAATGCTAATTCACAACAGACATAAACAATAATATTTTATGCAAACCTATCCCATTGTGACAAATCTAAGTGCCCGCACCGAATCTCTACATAGAACTTTCAACTTCAGTAGTTGCTTCTAAGAGAACGTAAATGCCCTAAAACGTGCCAACCTATTTTAATCTTTATAGCTAAGATATAGAACACATTTTTAACGTGTTATACTTATGCCACCCCGATAGAAGTCTGTAAAGTTGGTACTAACCGCAGACTTACCCGAGGAACTCCCTCTTTGCGTATTTCTTTACAAGTTTCTAGCCTCAGTCTGTGGGTACTTGAGAAAATTACTAGTTCACTATATTTTGTTGGAACACGAGCCGCTGTTAATTTCCTTAACAACTTATTTAGTTTATAGTTAACCTGACTACAGCATATATTACGTTTGTAAGCTTTGTATTATGATGTGGCTTCATACGTTTATTTTAAAGTGACATAGTTATTTTAGTAAACTGTATACTTGTGGCAGGGGTTTCTATAAGCAAAAATGTTGATAACATAATAATATTGGAGTTTCTAGAGACACACTTGCATGGCCTTTGTTTTTCTGCTCTTGCCTGATTTCTTTAAAGAATACATAAATAATAATAAATAAATAACACCCAACATTGATTATGGACCCTAACTACGATTTCCCTAGGAACTACGAGACCATGGTCCACACCCAAATTGAATAAGTATTAACTGATGAATTTGTAACTCATAAGAAAAATTGGCACACGAGCGGGATTCGAACCCGCGTCTATTCATCCCTTAAACCGCGACATGCCCAACTGTAATAATATAAAAAAAAATCTGTAAAAGAAATTATAGTTTTTATCGGTATTGTTGTCTAACTATTATAAGCTTTGAACATATGTAAATACTTACCGGAAATTTATTTTCAACAACTAAAATCTTCCTTGCCCATTTACTAATGCAAGCATGCACTTATACGGCGTTATTAATAAACGGGGAGTAGCTTTAGACTAGTTAAACCTTTTGTCCTTTTCTATCCAGTTCTATATTCGAATGAAAAAAAAAAGACAATAGTTAGAGTAACACGGTTCTAGTTGACGGGCCCGATAGCTCAGTTGGTAGTAGCCCTGCCTTCTGAGCTCAGGGCTGTGGGTTCGATTCCTACCCAGGACAAACATTTGTGTGATGAACATAGATGTTTGGTCTGTGTCTGGGTGTTATATTGTATTATGTGTATGTATTTACAAAAAACAAAAAAGTAACTAAGATTGTATCAGTTATCTGGTTCCCATAGTACAAGCTTTGCTTAGTTTGGGGCTAGATGGCGCTGTGTGAAATGTCCACACATATTTATTCATATTTATTTATTTTATTAACAAATACAAAGCTACTCCACGTTTATTAATAAGGCGAATAAACTATCTGTAAATGGGGCGAATTCTGTGCATGCACTAAAACACTCTGTCAGTGATTTGATTACTCTAAAACTCGAACTCTTTTCACTGAAAGTGCAAACAAATAAGTCTGTTGGATCCATTAACAAATTGGACCGTAAGTTCTAGATTCTTTCAGTTTGCTTGTTAGAACACAGATAACATATAAGTTAAAAGCGAATAGCGTACTGGAACCGGATAAACAATGGCTTATTTTTATTAGTCGTTGTACGGTCCGCAGACCGTCCAGAGTGTCCATTCAGCATTCTTACACTATTGCATCGTTTCCGAGTGCGGCGCGTCAGTCGTTCATAGGTCGTTCACATGCAACCGCGGCTCGATCATTTCTTTTTCCTCCATTCGCAATAATTAAGTAGTTTTATATGTGTCAATAAACTGTGTTATCTCAAATCATCTCTTTTCATTATTTTGGTGTAGTAGCAGCAGCTCCTACATCAAATGGTCCTTCGAGCCGGATGTATACTTCTCCTGAGTAAGATTTTGTAGAATCCTTACAGAAGCCGTGGAGCTGCAAGGTGCCACTCTTTCCGCCTTCTTTCCATGTAGTAGTCTGGATCTGGTAGCCATTATTTAATTGCTTTTGGAAATCCATTGATGCTGCAGAATACTGAAGATCTTTGTTATGCTTGTGGTCAATAACGTTCCAGATGTTCGATATCAGTTCTGACGCATTGCATACAACATACAACTCGGAGCTTCAAAATATAAAGCTGTAGCCCAACTTCATCAGCAAGAACGAAAATTTACCAATAACCAATCTATTACGAAATGCTATAAAGAATTTACTGATGAGTACATCGACTTAGGTCACATGCATGAATGTACAGGTAACCAGACACCAGCAGAATGCTATTTACCTCGCCTTTGTGTTTTACGCGACGATGCAACGACAACCTCGCTACGAGTTGTTTTTAATGCATCAGCGAAAACTTCAGCAGGTAATAGCTTACTCGTTCACCAAGATGACCAAAAGATAATCAGGAAGAGATGGCGGAGTGAGTACCTCACTCAAATAACAGCACGTTCAAAATGGCAAAAACCAAAAAGAAACGTGGATATCGATGACGTCGTCCTAATCCATGATGCAAACCTACCGGCAGGGAAATGGGCTCTAGGACGGGTCGTAGAACTTCACCCAGGTATAGATGGTTACGTCAGGGTTGTAACCGTGAAGACCAAAACGGGAAGCATCAAGAGGCCGGATCGAAAAACATCAGAACGCAGCAGCATCAGTAGCTCCTCTAGCAGCAAAACCAATGGAGGTGGTGCCTATCCAACAGCTAGCGTCGCCACCTAGGTTAGAGTTATGCGGAGTACTCTCACTCTCAAACCAACACAGGTCAAGGGTCATATACGGATGTGGTGACTCTACCGCCATATTTGGTTGGCTTCATGAAGAACCCAGTCAATGGAAGCCCTCCGTTGCCAGCATGGTCAAAATTATAATGGAGGTCATTCCCGCAAGCTGGAAATACGTCAAGTCAGACAAGGATCCAGCCGACTGTGTCACTCCAAGATTACTACTCATTCAACATCAAAATCAATCTTTTCGGTTGGATACAGCCAAGCGCATACCATCAGCATCATTGAATACCCAACAGCAACGAGAAAACATTCTCAATATAAAGGTAACAAAAATAAGCCAAGATAATACTCAACATTTACCAAAATTAGACACCAACTTCATTAAATTAACAATAAACAATCACAGCAGTTTTATAAGTTCATCGCACGCCCTTGCAAGGAATTTGCGCGCGATAAAACAAAAACAACACCAGCAAGCTTTTATAACAGCTGATAACAAGTGCGTGCCCAAATTGAAGTTAATTCCAGAGGTCCAGCTTTTGGAGTTCAAGATCAATAAGAAGATGGAATACAACAAAAAAATCCAGTTCCTCGGCAGGCGGGAAGTTCTATCGTTAGCATTACACCGATAGAAGATTACTTGGCTATCAACTTACAAAAGGATACATACCTACCTGTTTCGGAGATTGAATTACAGAAATGCACGGAACTCTACCAAAATTCACTTTTATGCGAGTTGCAGAAACCGGTGTATCGTAGAGATTCAGATAATAGTTTTTGTGTCAGAGATCAGCAGACAAGTAACTGTAACATTATCAAAAGCTCGTGTCAAGTAACATGGACGGCGCTTCATAATATAAACAAATTCATGCTCAGCTGTTGCGATCAATGTATCTTGCGATTTATATGCGGGGATCAGATTACCACAGAACAATTAACAGGTGTAAACATAATTGCACTTGGCAGTGATTGCGTCATCAAGGGCGACTCACTCACAATTACATCACACAAACAACACACGAATGAACTGAATATAACGCCAGACATCGTACTAGCCGAGATCGCTCCTGTCAATAAAATCATCAACCTGACGATACCAGTTACTTCCTTGAATGAGAGCAACTTCAAGGAGTCCTTCGCCACCATGGACGAACGGATCTCGCAGATAAAATCTGTTGAGGATCTCGTAGAACGAGAGGATACGATGTCGTCACATGACATCCACCAGTACGTCGCCATTTATTCGGTAGCAGTAGTAGTGTTGGCGTGCGCTGCCCTCATCTGGTGGCTATCACGCCGCTCTGCTTCTCCAGATACCAGCAACCGCACGAGGTTGGCCGCGTCTCTGACGCATGTGCCGCCTGTGCACCCTTCAGCGGTGGCGAGCGATCAGCTTGTTCCTGCTGCGAGCACTGCTGGAGTGCCAGCACCACCTACAGGTGCAAAGCTGACGCCCAACAACAGTGTTTGTGAACAGTGTAAAGTGCAGGTCAGTGTTAGTGAAGAGTATAACGTCCAAGCCAGTGAAAGTGAAAAGTGTAGTGAACGGGACGTAGACGTACGCAACACAAAAGGCTCTTCGCCCACTTTCATGAAAA
Organism: Ennomos erosarius; assembly: GCA_963580505.1. Classification (NCBI taxonomy): domain Eukaryota; kingdom Metazoa; phylum Arthropoda; class Insecta; order Lepidoptera; family Geometridae; genus Ennomos; species Ennomos erosarius. The sequence continues at coordinate 14,659,326 of OY756979.1, forward strand.
TTAGTTTTAAGCACGAATGATTGTCGGTTTCAGTTTGTATCACTAACCACACAATATTGTCAATCATCTTGTTTCGCCTTCGCCGACTAACACAACCATTCGCATCTCATTCATCTCTTCTCACGCCCGGAACATGTACGGTCCGCAGACCGTCCAGAGTGTCCATTCAGCATTCTTACACTATTGCATCGTTTCCGAGTGCGGCGCGTCAGTCGTTCATAGGTCGTTCACATGCAACCGCGGCTCGATCATTTCTTTTTCCTCCATTCGCAATAATTAAGTAGTTTTATATGTGTCAATAAACTGTGTTATCTCAAATCATCTCTTTTCATTATTTTGGTGTAGTAGCAGCAGCTCTTACAGTCGGAGTGCAAAGAAATGTTGAAATAAATAATGCTCAACGATCACATACATAGATCCTGGATCTTAACTAGGATTCCCTTTATCCCTGGTACGAAGACCTAGCTCCTATGACAGCCAAACAAATGTTCCAAACAAAAATTTTTATTTTCTTAACATGAGTTTTTTAAAACAATAACCATGCGGTTGGTTTGTTTATAAATTTGCTGTTTTCCTTTCCATTTCACTACTACATTATCCGAATTACGTAGTACCTATTACTAAGTTAGGACACCGTCCCATAGAAAGTGGTTTAGGTTATGTTATGGCCTAGAGGTCATATTAATAATACGTTAACTGTAAATCTAGGTTAGTACATCAGAAAAATAGATTTCAAGTTTGTTACTGTAAATCTCGACTTGATTCGTTGATTAAAAAACCTTTTTTTGTTAAAGCTGTGAGCAGCGAAAAGTTGCAATGTAGTTCAATTCGTTTGCTCTCTCGCCGTAAAGGTACGGTTCGAATACAAGAATTTTAGCTTATTGCAAGTATTTTTTTCTGTGGTTTAGTTTTACCATTGTTTTTAAATTCATTGTGTTACTCGGATTACACGCAGAAACTTGTCTGGCAAAATGAACTAAGATAAATTCGTTTTTGTAGACCTACTTAAACTCAGAAAACGGCCCCTAAATTAATAAAATGATAACTAAAATCACTTTAAGGAAAATTAGACACTACGAGCACTTGTAAGTTAATGGTGTCAAACTATATTACGCCTATTAATTTTCAACCTAAACAACTCCAGCCTACTTCGCTCCGTCAATAAATTAAGCAAAATCCTATCACTTGAAGTGTTTAATTTATCAACGCTCAAACCCTTCGAGTGCCCCTAAAGTACCCCATTTCAGATTTAACGATGTAAAACAGATAATCTGTACCCGTGCTTACTATGTCAACATTTTGCTATGATAGTTTTCATCCCCTATAATATTTTATAACCTCTGCCATTACGGTTTATATGGACTAGTTTTTATGGTGAGTATTGAAGGGTTTGTTAAACTTTGTATGCACGCTATTGTTGATATATGGATGTATTTTTTAATAAAAAAAAGTAAGTATTGCTACTTTCAGCGTTTACGAGGGTGGATCGATGACGTAGTCCTGCTGATCGTCGAGTTGACTGTCAGGCTGTGAGGTTTAGGTAAAAGATTTCACAATATTACAAGATATTTAAGACATTTTGTGTGATGAACATAGATGTTTGTTCTGCGTCTGGGTGTTATATTGTATTCTATGTATGTATTTACAAACAAAAAGTATCTAAGTATCTGGTTCCCATAGTACAAGCTATGCTTAGTTTGGGGCTAGATGGCGCTGTGTGAAATGTCCACACATATTTATTATTTATTATAATATTATGTTATATTATAACCCTATTTTTTGAAATTTCAAATCTTACAATAAAATATTTGTATTAATTTTCTGCTAATTTTAATTACTATTTTGAAGCTTTAGTTTATTTTTGACTTAGTTCAGTTTCTTAAGCACCAGATGTTTTTGCCAGATAGTACTCTGCTTAAGTATGAAAATTTCAGATTAGTCTGTGAAGGATAAATATGATTCACGAACGGGATGCATGAATACTAATTTAGATAAAATTCATTCAATCCAAAGTCTTACAGAAATATAAATCACTGATTAAAACATTATAAATATCTAATTCTATGATTTATAGATTTCGTAGCAGGAGACGAGCGGCTGCTCTAGGTTGCGCTCTCTGTGGTTGGTCTATGTTCAGCAGTGGACGTCTTCAGGCTGTTAATGATGATGATGATGTTATGGCTGTAACAAATTTATTTCCATGTAAATATGTTTACGAAGAATCTCGCTCCTGTTTTTTTTTTACATTTACCTCTGGGTTCCCAGTACTGAGATAACAATCGAATAACAATGCATGTGTGTACAATATCGGGTCTCTGGAAGATATCGGGTAGTTAAAGAGTTAAACTAAAGCTGATGATATATTTGGCTAATTTTTTTCATGTCGAGTTAGGATCATGCCGTGGTTGTAGCCATTTTTATGACCCGCTCGTCGCTCTCACCATGACCGTTACCACTACGCTAGCAGAACGTGAAATCGTTACAAATTATCACCAAGTTTATTGCTTCGGGGACCCTTGAAGTAGTAAATTCGACATCGCGAGTTAGCTGAGAAATCGCTGGCGATTGCTCTATTTCCAGCATTAGTAACTCAATTTGTTAGAAGCTCGCTAGGGTCATCGTTCACTATGCGGGACCAACAAGCTTTTCTATCAAATAGCGAGTTCGAGTTTGAACAGTAGGCCTAACACAAACATTTACGCGGGAGTAAGTGTAACGTTTACGTAAGCTCAGATAACATAATACCTACAGTACAGATGCCTCATCCCATACAACGGAATAACGCGAGCTATTTTACGAATTATTTTATTTCTGCATAATGCAAGATTATCAAGCGACATTTATTGCGTGTTGGCGAAATATTGGGCCAAATGAATACACTGGACACTAACTAGTAACTGTCTAGATATGATTACTACATTTTGTTCAAGTTCGGGCTATCTTTTGTTTGTGATGGGATCCCATGACGTAAGTCTGTTGTATGGGGCGCTAATCAAATGCCATACAACTGAAGTACGCTAACGTTACATTTACTCCCACGTAAATGTTCGTGCTAGGCCTACAGAGACAGGCCTACATTTGAAGAGTCCAATGGGGTCCAGGGTCTTATAGCATTATTACTTCAATATTACTTCAATCATACATTGACAAATGACATAAAAGTAAGAATACTTTAATGTTGCAGAGCCAGAGCAGTTTTGATGACGTCACGTTAAATCGTTCACTCAAATACAACTGTCATGTCATACCTTTACATCAAGTTGACACTGACGTGCGACAGTGATAACGCCATTTAAAAATGTAGACGTCTCGTTCACACGAAGGAATACTTTATAAGTTCATGGCATGGAGCTATTAAAAAAAGAAGCAGAGAATCCCGTCTGATCCGAAACTGAAGCACTCTTAGGAAGCCGGAACGCTTCGTACGTACGAGCGGAACACGCACACACTCACATCATATGCAGCCGGTCGCCATACTTTCATCTGACACGCATATGTAATATGTCCGCCATTTTGGGCTTCGTTCGATTTCAATCAAAACTCAATCCTTCTTTTTTATTTCATCCATGGTTCATGGTATGGATTCGAACAATATTATCGTAACCTTGAAATAATAATGCCATGGCACATTATGGTTTTGTATTAGCTTGTGATAGCCCAGCTGGATTGTAAAGTTTTATACATCATATCACACATAAACAGCCGGAAGTAGTCCTCTGCAGAAAATAGGCCTGTTTCATAAAACGCTTATAGGAGGGGCTCATAAAATGCAGTTGGCAATGCAGATTGTATTTAATCTGTTAGAAATAAGTGTAAGTAAAAGCACTGCAGTGTTCTTGTGACGCAACTGTATATTTTTAGGGTTCGTGCAACCAATCGAAATGCAATAAACCAATCGTTCCGTAATTACCTTTATCTGTTCCATATATATATTTGAACACATCAAGCAAGATCAAAAGAGCCGATCGAGCCGCACGAACAGACATTCAAATCAAATTAACTAAATTTGCCCGCGTAAAAATAACTCGCAATGGATATATACCACTTGCAAATTACGATGTTTGTTGAATTCGTTCGATGTTTACTCATTTGGATTTGTGTAATGATATACTTTTACCCTTAAACTCCCAGCGACCCGATATCGAACTTGCATGTATTCTTATTCTATTGTCATCTTAACGTGGAAAAAGTCTATCCACGAATACAAACTTTCATGGCGTTCAAAACTTTTCTATTCCATTATCACTAAATAACTCGCGGACGACCTCTTATTTTCTTCTTACGTTATCACTAACTTCAATAACATAAATTACGTTGTGAATAAAAGAAAAGATGAGAGGGTATCTTGAGATTAGTAACAATTCCAACCCAAGTTACTATTGTGCCATTCGGAAATCTACTAGTGCAGCGCAATCGATGGTTTTACCATATGCATACCAGCACCCCTATTCCCAACCTATCGGAAACGTTCGAAATCTACACTCTCCGTCTCTTTAATTCTAAATGTAGATGAAGAAGATGGAGAGTGTAGATTTCGAATCGAAAGGTTTCCGATAGGTTGGGAATAGGGGTGCAGGAATTCAAACCTATAACGCGTGAAGAAACGAATCCGACGAAAACAAGAAACTATTGTTTTCTCTTTTCAACTATTGTATTTAATTGCAAAGGGAGTGAGACAACAATACAAATGTTTGCTCTTTTCAATTCTTTCCTTTATTGAATCGCATCATACCTATCACATTATTCTATACAGCCAATTGTTTACAATGAGCTCTCAGATATTCCTTTACAAGCCATCAAATTACATTCAGCGCTTTACATAAGCGAAATGTTTATTTTAAAGCTTCGAACACACGTTTCGCTTCGCGCGGGCTCGGTTAGGCTCGCTCGTTCTGCTCGTTCCGCTTAATAGGTGCGCTGACAACTTGCCGCTACTCGTGCTTATGACTTGAGCGTAATACTTGAATAGCCCGATACATCTTGTGAATAACGCAGACTAGTGCTGTAAGGATGTGGTAGAAATACGTATAAGACTGACAGGGCCAAATACGAGCACGTTTATTACAGCAGACGAACTTGAAACTTAATCTATACTATATAGGGTCGCTTTATGCATCGCGAAAATATGGCGATTATGTTGCGTTGTACTTCAACTTTTCCATTTTTCACATTTTAAAGATAACTTTAATGTAAAGTGAAGGTATATCTGACACTGTTACACGATTTGAACAAGACACGATAACGACATGGTTTCGTATCGTGTGGAATCTGTGTTTCCATAGAGAATAACCGCCCAGCCCTAATTTCCGACTAAATAGCCAACTTTACATTCGCCATTTACCCCCACAAGATGTCTCTGGCTGTATTGCGTCATTGGAAACCAATCAATCGTGGTGGAAATCTCCTGTCTAACTTGTATATAGTAAAACGTTCAGTTACAAAGTTTCATATTGTTCAGACGGCAACTTTGGTTATTAATATGTTGGATTGGTAGACAGTTGTTTAATAACGTAGATGTTCGTGTTGGTACCTTTATTTTCAGATTAGGCAATCTTTTTTGACTTAGTTATAAAAGAATAATTATATAGAATAATAATAATTGCATAATGTTTTATGTAACTGAATATTTCAATAGATAATTAGTATAGTTTCGTTATTATATATCTATAACATTATTAAAAAGCGGAACGATTTGATTCTTTGTTTGTTTGCTTGCTTGTATTGAATAGGCAACAAAACTACTGAACCGATTCGAAAATTCTTTCACTGTTCCGGCGTAAGACTATTTAACCCTTGTGAAGCTGGGGCGGTTCAGCTAGTAGGTATTTTATATGTTAGCTTCCTGGCCAATTTTTTATGTTTGATGTTGTTATTTAGTAATTAAAACGTTTTGCCTACATAGTCCTTCGCTTTTTTTTTATTAGTTTATAAGGTGACTCGAGCGAGAGAGATTTTTGCTTTTTGCGCCAGGTTTGAATTTTGATTTTTGTTTTATATACTTATATAGTTCTATTAATTTTTATTTATTTTTTCGTCACTTTTTTGTTAGTAAAACAATTTACGAACCCTTTACCACATACAATTTAAAAGCTTCACCTAAAGCTCTAAAGCTGTATGTTAAGGTGCGACCACATTAAAGTGCAAACCACAACAGTTACTGAAACAAATAAAATAGTACTGTTTTGTCACAGTGTAGCGCAGTTAATAAACTCCACAATCACGCTCTCTTTTTAAGTCTGTACGTAATATTTACAATATTATATTATATTCTTTATCAACTCATTCACAAAATGTTAACTATTACTTTTTCAAAGCTCCAAACGGCTCTAGAAGTTCTAAACGTCACAATTTTGAGTGACAAAGAAGACGAAACCAACACAAGCCGATTATGTCGCTCCTTAGCTCGAGTGCATTATTAACCGCCGAAATCACTACGTCGCTTTTCTCAAAACGTTTATGTAAAGTTGAACTACTGTCTCTCAATACATAGCTGTTCAATTCCAAAAGTACTAATGAATATCTGTGGTTTTCCAGTTTCCAGCGGGTTCCGTGCCCGTCTACGTCCATTCTGTTTATTTAGATATTGGAACATATATAATAGTTTTGGAACTGCATGCGGGTATCCGGAAACTGGCACTAGTTACTCCTGTTACTGTTTACTTCTGTTACCATTTAACGCCAAGGATTCGATGTTTCTTGACTTGCTAATTATGTCCGGTACGACAATCTTTCTTAAAAACCTATAAATCACATCCATAGGTACTAGGTGGTAGGACTTTTCTGGAGTTTGTCTAGGTAGGTTCCATCGTTTTGCCAGTTATTCTGCAGTCAAGCAGTAGTGCGCAAGCACTAACTAAATTAACACCAGGTGAACGAATAGCTCGTCATGTCATTCATTCACATAAAAAAATGTATGTAGTTAGTTAAGAGCAGTCTTAATAACATACACACAATTTATCCCATTTCCAATAGAGGCTGCCTTTTTGCACTAGCTCGATGTCGCAAGTAGTAAGTAGCAATCTATTGCAGGCGCATACATTGATGTATTTGCACCTCAGTCTTACAAAGTCCGATTAATTACACATTTTTCAGTAAAACTAAGTACGTATTGCATGTCTCTTTCTTTTTCTGACATGGTATCCCATAGTTGGTGCCAGGTGGGATTAGCCTTTCGGTTCTTTTCCTTCCACTTCGCTTTATTAAAATTGTCTTTTACTAGAAAGAATTCTTTCATGTTCTTCTGCACTACACCATTCTATTATATCGTGAGCTTACCTTTAAAATTAACACGATATGAGAGATGAACTATTCCCCACATTAAAGTAAATATCCGCAAATAAATCCAATTTATAAAATTGTCTAAAGTGCCGTTTCAAGTACATTCTGTTACCTGCAACATTTTACGACCAGATGGCAGTTTAATCTAAAATAATGTCTGCGAACGCGATCCAATATACGTTTTACAACCAGAAGCTGTTAGTAAATTATTTGGTAGCTTTTTATGCTATTGCTGTATTTTATCGATATGTTACACTGTTACTATATTCAGTCTAAGAACAAAGTTAAACAAGAAAATTTTAGTGTAATAGTACATTACTGCAGCGGCCAGCAACAAAGGCATTGATGGACGAACGCGTAAATGTGGGCCGAGGCGAAGCCGAGACACACATACGTGAGTCCATCAATGCCTAGTTGTGGCCTAGGCTTGTATAGTGCTTTTCTCAAACAATGCGAGGAAATTAAAACTAAGTAGTACATAGGCAGAACTTTTTATTTGAAAACACAGTTGTTGAAAACTGGCTCCAATTTGCAAACCAGTTCGAAATTCAAATAGAACCTTTGAAAAGTTACCTCTTTGGTTGCCATGTTTTGGAGCAAGAGATCGTTCCATTTTTAAATTACACGACAAATATGAGTTTACTATGTAATTTATCTGGCCGCTAAACCACGCCAGATATGGATTTTCATACAAACTTTGCCGGCCGCTGCCCACCACTACAGCAAGTTCGATTTATCTCGAAGAAGGTTGTCAAAATAATTCTCAAATTTCCAAGCATGTTTGAGAAAAACAACCTTCCTTGAACACTCCCCATCAAGTCATCTTTTATATATAAAAACTCATAGTCGATTCATCCGTTTTTAGTGTATGCGCTTGGCGCTTATTGCTCGGTACGAATATTGTTATTACTTTCGCCTCTATAAGGCGCGAGCGTATTGATTTCCTATTCTGTGGGAGCTACGATGCCACAGACAGTACATCTATACACTTTAGACAGTACGATGGTTAAACTTAATCCCCTTCTCCCCTTCTCTTCTTCCTTCTGTTTGTGTCATAGGATAAAACTGCTCTCCGCGGTTTTAATCAAATCGTCCGTCCGGTGCACCTAAATTGAGAGCTGCGTCCTTTGGTTCGTGCATGGTTGCCACTCGGTAAGCTTTTCTTCACCTTCGGGTTTTGATTCTGTCTGACCAATGTAACCTGGCTATTGCCGTTTCAACTTACTAATCCTAAGGCTTTAACTGTGTCTTTAGTTCTCAGTTTTCAGTTGAACGTTACTAATATCTGGTTAAAAACTGTAAAGTGTACGACGCAACAAACATACGTCAATCATCGCCTCGTTATAAAGCTCTCTCCATAGTTAACCTCGCCTCACCTCGATCGGATTTGAAATGTCAAAAATCGGTGTCATGTATTCATGACACCCAGCCAGCCACCCAGTCCCCTTGACAACTCTATCCCTCCATTCTACTGGGTTGGCACGTTTCCATCGTTCCTCGACTGTCACGTTCAATCACGCTTTGTCACGTCAAATTTCTTTGTTTGGACTCTCACGTTTATGATTTTGGAGCGTTGGATTGTTTGAAACATTAATATGATCTTTTTTTGTTTTTCAGATCTGTCTGTCTTCCTTATCGATATAATTATGGAAATTTTTGTAACTGTTGAGCAATGGGTTAAATTAAACAAAACGTTCGCTAATGTTATTTGGATAATAATATACTACGACAATTGATATAATTACCACTGAGCGCTACCGTGCTCGTTTATACTAGGTATGGAGTTTGATATTAGTGAGAAGGATAGGAATCAGATATCAGTATCAGTAAAATATATAGAATAGAATTATTTCAGTCAAGAATTCAACAGGGATTTGTGAAAAAATCTTGTCATGGCTGCCTGTTCAAATATTGGATTTGAATCGTCAAAGTTCATGTGACAACTCAATTCCGTTTACCCGCCATTGGCATGCCTCCATCGTGTCTCCTGACTGTCACGTCGAACGTACGGAGTAATGGACGGCAGTGGATCATATTATTTGGTGGGTTCCTGATATTTATTTGTGACGTTTATGAAATTGAAAGAAAAAACGTGCCTTACAATATTTTGCTAAAATGCGTTGCCTTTGAGAGTCAGTGAGGCTCAATGGTAGGTTTTAAAATGTTTAGAGAAACCTTACTCTAGTGTTAAACAGTTTCATATTTGACGTCTCTCTAATCATTGTTTATATTTTTATGGTAACTTTCGATCCATCGCAACAACTTTTGTTATATCTCCATTTTCCAATGTTCCTATTTTCATAGCTTTTCACTGGTTACCCAAATGTAGAAATTAGTAAATTCACGACATGAATATCTAGTTTCATTTTTCCACGGCAAGTGAAATTCTATGACATTCGCACCCAATAACTAAGAAATTAAATCCAAATTCTACAATGCTAACTCCCGCCTCTAACAGAGCAAGAAAACCGAGACCGTTCTGCGTTCTGTGAACACGCCTAAATGAGCCCTAAAACTCCGCTGCCGTAATGTGCCAAGTCGAGCTACATATTGCAAATGTGATTGCACTTGTGCAGTTCCCGGCACGACTCGGTAATATGTTGCACTTGTTGCTGTTTACTTCTGGAAATGGAACTTCCGGCTAAGATTTTTCTGCGCTGCTGCCTTTGAATGGGAATTTTTGTATGTTGGAAGCTTTTATGGAATTGCAACTATTTCTATCAATATCATCAGCCAATACTAGTCCACTGCAGCTTGTTAGAAGTCTCTTCAGAGCGTCAGTTTTGCATTAGTATATATATTCCGTACTGCTTTCAAAATAATAAGTTGAAATGGCAATGGGCATGCCACATCGCGCGCAGACAAACAGCCGATGGGAAAGAATGGTTTCGGAGTGGATACCAAGATCCGGAAGTCGCAGTGTAGGCCGAGCTCCTACTAGGTAGACCGTCGATCTGGTCAAAACAGCGGGGAGCAGGTTCTCCCCGTACAGCCCCACTTTGACCGGCTACTACCTGCAAATATGTTCAGCAGTAGACGTCTTCAGGCTAATGATAATTATTAAATATTCCATTTTAATTAATTTCTTCGTAGTTATGTTTAAAATGGAAGGAAAACTACATTAATGGAATCACTCATGTACCTACCTAAAGTATTACCTACAGTATTATTATCATAGCAAAGTACAAGACACGCATGAAAGTGGAAACTTAAATTGTCCTCGCCAAGAAGAAGACAGAACTTAGGCTTGCCTTGCTTATGTTTTGTCCAGTCACAGTCTTATGCTGTTCCTGTTCTGTTGATTTCATTAGCAATGCTATCTCGCCGTTGTAAGTTTTCGCGCCGTTCATCGTCCACAGGCTTATTTCTAAACTCTGAAGCTGCAACACTAACTTGGCTCTAAACTCGGTCGGATGGTAACAATTTCTGGAACTCGGTGATTACTATTGTTGTTGTATTGGCTTTAAGGTCAGATCGAAGTGAGTTCGAATTCACTTCAATTTGTTTTGTAAAAAGTGCCTACTTACGTATTTGTGTCCATACACTTTACATGACTAAAAGAACATTAAAATGACCCAAAAGTCACAAAAAAATCAAGCAACAGGCATATAAAACGATCACTCCTGACCCCACCCGCTTATCCACCATTGGTGGACTGGATGCATTTTTGAAAAAGATGTTTTACTAACACTATTCACAAGTGGTGGAGCAACACTTCTATTTAAATATGCATGTCTTGGTGAAAGTTGTGGAGAGAATTAAGTTTGTTAAAACTTGAACATTTTAAGTAGCTCTAGTAAAAATTAAATCTCAAAACAAGGGCCTTGGTGTCAATAGTTATTTTAATAAAAACTATTTTATATGGTATGTAACATAAAACAATAGAACACAAAATTAACAGACAAAATTATCTTCTTTTTTTTTAAGTAATTTTTATTGTAGTTTAGGTTTTGAAACCCCATTTAATTATTCAAAATAAAACCGGAAAAACATGTCCCCACAGCTGGGACACGGTCCTTCTCTCACAGACAAAATAAAATCTAATTACTGTTTTACTCAAAACAGAAAAAGACTCTTCTTTAGTTGCAAAGCGTTATTTGTTTCAATGCTCTGTGATTTTACTTATGACTGAAAAATTTACAATCGAGTTACAAACGAGCATGCGTGTTGATAGTACCGGCAAGAACTGCGGCCTATGTTTCGAAAATTATTACCAAAGTTGACTTTGAAATGGCTGCAGTTGTACCGTTCTGCTTAATCTAATTATAAACAATACCATGGTATTGTGTGCGGATCTCATGGAAAAACTTGGCGACAACCTGTTCCGACATTTTAACTTTAATTAAAAGTTGTTTGTTTCGATTTGTTGTAACCGTTACGCCTGAAACACAAAAGAGCAAAAGTAGACTTGGAAATTAGTTTTAACAGGTCCAATTGTAAAGATCTCGAAAGATAGTATTCTTAGAATGACTAGCGGCTTTCTTTCAAGAACACTAATTTTAACCGATTCTAAGAAAACTTTTCCAAAACTTAGGTGGAGTGACACTGCAACTGTTATGGGCGGCCGTGTCGCTTAACATCAGGTGAACGACTAGCTCGACGTCATTCATTCACATAAAAGAAGGAGTATTTAATTAATTTCATGAAATATATGTCTGATGATTGTCTGTGATCTGGATTGAAGTACATTGTACCTAGTGAAGTTACTGGGCAAATGGGACTTTGTGACCTGACCTCACATTCTAGTTATGTGATTTCTAATCATTTTGCTAGATGTCTCAGGATGGCACGTACAAAGCAGTAGCATTCAAGACTACAATTTCGAGTTCTGAGTGGCATTCTAACTTTTATAAGCAGCCGCTTAATACCAGGGGAATGACTAGCTAGTCACGTTATAGTTTTACAGAAAACTGAACTTTACGGCAAATAGGTACGTTCATATTTCAAAAGCAAGTGTTAATGCTCAATATATTTATACCAAGAGCAAATGATGTCTCTTTTAAAATGGTTTACGGGAACAAATTAGGTTCCGAGGGAGATGACTTTTTTAGAAGAAGAAAAAAGCTTTATGGATGGGTCAAATCAGCCTTGCCTTTAATAAAACTCAGCCAGAATTACCCCATGCTCCCCTCGCCTAATCCGTCCATGATGTAAGAAGCGTATGGAGTGCTAGCAACTGTCGGACAAGCAGCAATACCTGCTGATTTTCTCGCTTATCACTGAATCACTGAATCACTGTTCATTGGCTTGAGAAGAGCACCTATAATAGCGGTGTCGTAAATGGAATAAAAAATGTACGTGTCGCTAAATGCTTCGTATATTATTTGATGTAAAATGATACAGACAAACATAAATACAATAACTCAATAACTGCAACGTGTGTAAAAGTAACGAGGGTGTCCCTTAAAATTGGAATAATTCCAATCTCAATGTCAGAATAATTTTCCTTAATTGTCTTGTTCTTCCACTAGATATTGACCCATTTACTCGGTGACTTTTTCAACTTAATAAAAATATAGATCGAAAAGTATGACTAATAAAGCTATGTTTTACCAACTGAGTGGAACGCATATCCTCTGTCAAGCGAATTAATAGTCTAAATTCATCCCACATTATAATCCCGAGCACACATACCGGCTAACACGCAAAGATATGGAATTATTTCTTTTTTTCCTCCCTATTTCAGCAAAAAGGGTAAACATTGCGCATGATGCATACGAATAGGGCTTCATCAAGCTTTCCGAGGTGTATTATTTTGAGGTAATATTATTTCGCAAATTCGTGCTTAGCTTCACAATTTTGTAGGCACATTTTATAATTTAGTGAATTGACAGAAAACCATTGATATATCGGGCTCATCGGGTTTTTCCGGTTGATTTAGGTGGTGGTTTGATGGGGAGCAGATGGATGCAGGAGGCGAGCAGCCGCTCAAAGTGAAGCTCTCTGAGGGAGGCTTGTGTTCAGCAGTTGGACGTTTTCAGGCTGTTGATGATCATGATGATGGTTTTCTTGTTAGGTGATATCATATACTTAATGTTTTATTTATTTTTAGTCAGTGTCAAATGAAAATACTGTACAGTGTGTAATTGCTAGTTCATTATTAATATTTTGATTATTTACAAATGTACCGCTAATTCATATTGACTTCATCTTATCTGCGAGAGATGATTATAAAATTGCTCAAAGTCCTTTTAATTTGTTTCAACTTAACCTATTTTTTTTTTTGTTTTTTTTTTGTTTTTCGATTTGTGCATACACCGCACAATCAAAAAAAAAAAAAAAACAAAAAAATAATGTAGTACTTAACCAATTTTTTTTTGTTTTTTTTTTGTAAAAAAAGTAAAAAGTGAAAAAGTGTAAAAAAAGTAGGTTAAGTACTTCATTGTCCTCTCTTGTATGATATTTTGTTAAATAAAATAAAAAAATAAATTAACAAAGAGCACGGACCCAGGTGTCTGTGGTAAAGCAGATTAAAAAAAAAAAAATGTTAGAAGTTTGGAAATAATATTCCAAAACTAAAATACCTTACAAGCTGCTGCGAATCTTTGCGCTTGCGGATATCCATCAAAATGCGTTCTACGAGAAATGCTTCCATTAACAATTAACCATTGGAATAAAGCGACACCAGCTGTACTGAAAATAGAGCTGATTCACTTCCAAAAGCAAAAGAATCTGAATGAATCCAATTAACTATTCCAATTAAAGCCCTAGCTTTCGGCTCGACGCCTTGAACAAGTGTCGTCTCCAAGTATCTGTTCCTTGGAGCAAGGAGAAAGCGTTCTGGTTAATTAACTAATTTAACATTGCAAATAATAATAATAAAACAAGCGTTAGGAGGACTGGCATATATTAGAACTGCAGGGTTACTTTACTGATTCACTGCATTCTTACATGATCAAACCTGACACACTGCGTTTTAGGTATGAAGCCGCAGTATGAAGCCTACACAGTACACACGTTACGTACATGGGACCTGCTTCATTCATTCATTCATTTCGACTACTAGGCTGTCCTGTTACGTGTAAAGAGCAGAGCTATAGCAGTAGAAAGAGAGGCAGTGGGCCTAGGAAAGCTTGTAGTGATGCGAGCTGAACTATACTTTATTGTGTTATACCACAACTACAATCGCTATTTATTTAAACGACTCCGTAGAGTGACTCTTCTGTAGGTATACTAATAATTATTCTGTGATATGGTGATGTTGGCCTAATAGTTGTCATTATTTTTTTCAAGAGCAGGCCGTTACATCTATTTACAATCTATCGAGATGGTTCTGATTTGAATTCAGGTATCAAGTTTTTTTGATGGAAATGGAGACGTGAATTTGCCGAGCTGATTAGAGCCGGCTAAGGGTATGTCCAGGGAATTGGCATTTGGGGAAAGTTGGCGTTTCTCCTCGGTACATTAAAAACAGAGTATTTATAGCAAACTCTCTTATGATAAGCGTCTAAAGGGGGGTTTTATGGACAGGTCTACGTACAGTGGATGACTGGCTGATGATGTGAAGATGTGAATTTAGCCATGATGGGTCACACTTTCGATAATTTCAATCAACCCCATGCTATTCACTGTAACATCGTTCTTTTTTTTTATGAGAATGAATGACATGACGAGCTAGTCGTACACCTGATGTTAAGCAACACGGCCGCCCATAACAGTTGCAGTGTCACTGGGAACTCTAAAATAATAAAGTTTCGTGTGTCACATCACACAGTCTAGTAATCAGATTACTACACTGTGTAATCTGGTCATAAAGTCTCATTTGCCCAGTAATTTCACTAGCTACAATGCCCTTCAAACCGTAACACAGTAGTGCTTGCACACTACTGCTTGGCGGCAGAATAACTGGCAAAGCGGTGGTACCTACCTAGACGAATTTTGCAGAAAAGTCCTACCACCTAGTCAAATCTATCATCCAATCGACGATCTCCATTCAATATTTAGCGATCGGTTCAAATATTTTCTCTAATTCATTCAACACAGCCAAATCTTTTTGGTTCGTTTAGTAAAATTACTCGGTGAGCTAATGTCTCGCCTCCAGTGTCTGAAGTTGAATGAATTCGATTAAGGTGCTCCTTTTGTGTCGGAGCCTCTTTGTGCACAAGTGTCGCTTGTTCCCAAGTTACTACAACTGCTCCTCGCGCCTCAGTTATAGAATAGCGTAAACAGTATTCTAGAGACCGGCTTTTTTATTTCACTAATACAACTTAATTCAGTGTTAGGTCTACGAAACAAAATTTACCCCTTTTAAGTAATAACATTATAGCACGTATTATCAATAAACAATAAATGATTTGTAATCATTATTTGAATGTCTTTAACTTTAACTTTTTGTCCTAATTAATCGTATATTTAAAACTTAGTTATCAAGCATTCCGACAAAAATCTTTAAAACTTAAATGTCTATCAAGCGAAAAATTTGGTGCAATAATGGTTATTATCACTAAGTTACAAAGAAACCGAAAGGATTATTAAAGTCATTGAATAAGTAGTTTATCTTTATAATTTTAAATATGTAGTTCTTAATATCTAAGATTTTGATTGTTTTTATATTAACTAGTTTCTTTTGATGTATCATATTTTATGTAAAATTGTTTATATTTTTCTTTGCAAAAGCATAAAGTTAAATAGTTATATATTATTTATTTTTTCTTTTATATATTTTTTATTCTATTATTGGTCAGTTGAGGTGTTATCTTTTTGTTAATTCATACCCAGCTAGGTCCCCACAATACAGGCTGAGCCTAGTGTGGGGATCATTAGATAACTTTGTTTATTTTATTACAAATCCTTCTGCATAAATCCTAAGAAAACATAGTGTGTAAGCAAGCATGTTTAATTTAATAATAAGTTTTTATGCAGCAAATAAATAATTTTCATTTTCCGTTTAATTTTTTTTTGAATTGTGTAGTATTCCACGATGTTCACGTCCGCATGTTAACACATATGTACCAAAAATCCAAAATACCATGTGTATTGTTGGTGTGTATTATGTTGGTTCATTCAAACCTATCTTCGTTTAAAAAAACCTTGAACTCTGTCTACACTTGTCTGGTTGTGACCTATTTAAACGTCTTGTCGAGATTCGGTTTCTTAATATTTAGTGGGAGCGAACCTCGGTGAGATTTTAAGGATTTAAAGTTGGCAATTCCAAGGAAAGTTTGCGGGAAATCTTGGGAAGGATTTTCATGAAAATATTAAATTGCATTGCATTGTAAAGTTTTATTACAGCTTTCCGATGAAATAAAGTAATTTAAGACAAAGGAATTACGGTACACAAACACATGTTACATGGTGCAATCATAGTCTAGGGCTGGATTTTACCAAAGTTGAAAATTTTTATTCCAAGTATAACGCTAATTGTTACCCTCGGATACACCTGATTGACAAATGAAATGACGGTTAAAAGGACCCTATCTTGATTGTACCCAAGGAAAGAGCTTCAAAATTGTTGGTATAATAGTCATATTCGTGTAACTCGGTTATTCTCGGAACGTTATACTGAACGGAATAACGTGATTCTACTTTGGTAAAATCGGGCCTTAATATTCCAGTTACCACAATCAATAATCTATTCGCTAGAACTTATATATATACACAAGTGTACATCTAGACGAGCTCGATGTTTCTGAAGCAACGAAATGAAATCGAAAACAATTCGCCTAAAAACATGTTGACCTTGTTAGTAACCCCCCTAGTGAAACGAATAACTGCAAAGTAAGCCATGACCATCGAGCGATACTACGTTGCTTATATTGAATACGCTGAAACGGATGACGCCCCATCTGTTGACATGTTAGGGGTTACTAATATCTCTCGAACAGAAATTAGAAACGTGGTTGCAGCAAAAATCTCAATCGCAGTCACTACTTTATTGAAATGTTTTGAAAAGTTTGTAACGCGCAAAATCCAAGTTATGTGCTGTGGTTCTATTAGGAATAATAGTCACTTGCAGTCATGGAGCTAATAAAAAAAGAGGAGGGAATTCCGTCTGATCCAAAACTGAAGCACCCTTAGGAAGCCGGAACGCTTCGTACGTACGAGCGGGGCACGCACATACTCACATCATATGCAGCCGGTCGCCATACTTTCATCTGACACACATATGTAATATGTCCGCCATTTTGGGCTTCAGTTCGAAGCCAATCGAAACTCAATCCTTCTTTTTTTTATTTCATCCATGCTTGCAGTATTAAAAATTTACTCTGACCGAACAACCACAAAAGAATCCTACTAATTTGGCCTATCGAATATATCAAATCAGGCATCAACAAGCAACTTGCGAACTCACACTTTACTGTAAATTGTTACTGGTTCATCAGCCATGGGTCATTAGCACCATAAATCGCATAGTTTTAATGTTGCTATGCATATTCCAGACTTACAGAGAACAAACATGCTAACAAAACACACACTGGAATAAAGTGTGTTGCCGAAAACCTCAAGCCGAAAATTCGGTTTACTAAACCATGTCCGAATGGTCTGCTAAGTTGCTTACAGTAGTACCCCAGGTCAGTAATTCAATACGCTTTGATTTACGATATGGAAAGCAATTTCTCTTCGTTATGTCCGAGGCATTTTTCGGTATGTACCCCGATACATGACTCGCCATTCCCAAGTGAAGATTGATGATCTGGCAAACAACATGAGGCTTTTTATAATAAGTTAGACGGGCAGATGAGCCGCGGTGTCTGCGACATGTATTTATGAAACGTGTCTGGCAAGTTTTAAACATAATCATTTCTTTTCAAACGTTAATTTGATTATACCACATTACTAGCTGATCGCTAATTATAATTACACAGCAAGCCTTACAAAATGATTCGTTTTGTTAAGTTGATATTATATGTATTCTATTCTTCGTCTTAGTCGGGCACTATTTTCAAAGTAATCGTGGTTGCAATATGGGGATTGTTAAGGTCACAGCTCATTAGAATCACCCGGCACCTACTACACACCGTCCCGCCTAGTATTCTTTATAAAATATGGACTTGTATGGATATGCGCTCACTATATCAACTCCGTAGCGTCACCGGATCGTGTCGGTCGTAAGCCCTTGATATAGTGAGCTCATATCCATACAAGTCCATATAAAGAATACTAGCCACATGAGGCGAGGAGGTGCGGAGTGGGTGCCGGGTGGTTCTAATGAGCTGTGACCTTTAGTCTTCGTTCTCCTTTCCAAAGATGACTGCTCTGGCAATGTAATATCTCCACTATCGCGATTAGTGGCATTGCGACTACACTGTTCTGTGATGGACTAAGTCGTATGTTTTGTTTAGGTACATAAAGTCCAATAGCCATAATGTCCGCGCTTAATATACCCAGTTACCCATATCCGTAATGGTCAATTTCCCAAATTGTCCGTTATAATTTTATTGAATCGCTTCAGCAATGTTATATTAGTGTGATTAAAATAGTATTTACATAGTAAGAAATACCGCCTGATTTAGTAATAATAGTTACTCTAGATAACAATTATTCTTATTCTTATTCTTGAATGTCTTAGTAGGTACCAGAGACTATGTTGGGTTCAGGAAAGCATCTTCAGTCTTAGATTTTGTTTAGAAATATTTTTATCGTTTAAATACCATGATATGGAACAATTTTAATGTTTTTTTTCGTTCATTAATGTCGGATGGTTTTGTGAAGCTGGGGCAGATCAGTATCTACTTAAGTTTTAAATTACAACAGTGTTATTACACGTTTCTTTTCTTTGACGTAGTCCGTACTTCAAAGAGTTCGATCATCCGATGAAAGGAAAACATCTCTCATGTAGAACCGGTCGTCGGGTCCACTCTAGTACTCGCCTGACTTACTACGTCTTCTGAATTAGTTAACCTTGAGGAAAGAACTAAAAACTCTTAAACGCAATTTCTCTTGAATTGTATCTAGAAAATGTGAGAGTAATGAGTCGGAAATATTTAATAACCTTTGGTAATAAAACTGCTTCAGTCTTCACGGATGTGCTATTCAGCTTTCAACCTCGACTTGAAATCTGCACAGGTTTTCCATTGTGCAATCATTTATTGTGATTTAAAAAAAACAATAATTATAATATTTCCATAATATTCACCATTTAAGTCTCGAAGGAAATCGGACGTAGAAGCGGGCGCGCGTCCAGGAACCGTTATCGTTTTGCGAGTTCCTCATTAAATATGTGTAATTAAATTATTTGGTTGTGTAACTGAGAAGCTGGTTATAAAATAGTGTATGTTTAATTAAAATCCCGATGTAAAGATGTCAGATCAGGAACGTTTCTTGGCCTCCTATATATGTAACATAAACTACTGATGCTGGATAATAAACAGTAAAAATATCTTTACTTCTAATAACAATTCCTTCTCGGAAGCTTTTAGCTCTTTTATCATCAACAGCTTAAAGACCACTGCTCAAAATATGCGCTCTATGAGAGCATAGAGCGCATATATTGAGCGGCTTGCCTTTTGCATCCATCGGCTTCCCGGCTCTTAGTTGTTGTATCTACGGCTTTTGGCCGCCATTCGAGAACCTTTCTTCCCCTACGGTTTTCAGTTCTACGAGCGATGTTGCTGCCTCTTGGCTTTCAACTTGTTAATTCTAAGAGCTATATCGCTAACTTCTCCTGTGGATCTCCTGATACCAGATCATATCTCGCTGGGAAGCATATTTCTCTCCATAGCTTGCTGCGTGACTCAATATGTCGCTATATTGCTCAAAGCTATATCTATAGTGTATTTATATGATCAGTGCCAATATTGTCAAGCTTTGTTTGTATAGAGTGTCTCTTTGGACACGCTATGTAAGTGTATTGACGTAGATTCATTACATCAGTTCAGTAAATAGATAGTACATTATGACAATGTGTAAAAGATTCAAAAAAATTTATACTGGTTTTTCAGTTCCCTCTGGCTCGCGGGATGACATGTGACGCACAATACAATAGAGTTCATTCTGGACCCATATTTGGGTCTACAGGAATTAGGGGGTGTCTATTCTAAAACTTTCTTCAAGAAATTAATATATATAAATTTTTGTTTATCTCATTATCATTTAATATTTTTAACGAATTTCATGATGCCTATTGCGTACATCAAAATATTAATGTTTTCGTATTTCAAAAAGTCCTTTTTCGTAATTCATAGCGCTGTCAGTTACAAAATGCTGATATTTTCCCTTTTATTTTGATTCCGCGTAAAATAATGGACTGCAGTGAAATGCGGGTGGATTCTGTGAAAATAAATAATACCCCACAATAGTCAGCGCGAAATTGAACAGCGGGAATTTGGATAGTACCATAAAATATATGTTTTATGTTCGGTGTTTTTTTTTAAATAATAGTCCTAGGAATTTCCGGATTTTATTATCACATTGCTAGACTGTGCTGATGTCTCAGGATGATGTGCGGTGTAGTGTAGCGCCATGTAAGACTTTTTAATTCACCTATGGCTCTTGCCTTTTTGTTGTTATCGATTTGACCGATATACCCACGGTCGAATTGACAACGGCTTCTTCGGATGAAGTTGCGTAAACATCCATT
Source organism: Ennomos erosarius (assembly GCA_963580505.1). Classification (NCBI taxonomy): domain Eukaryota; kingdom Metazoa; phylum Arthropoda; class Insecta; order Lepidoptera; family Geometridae; genus Ennomos; species Ennomos erosarius. Next base: position 14,680,123 of record OY756979.1, read on the forward strand.
TACCCGTCATGAAACAATCACAACAACACCTTACCAAAACAATTTCAGCAAAGCAAACATCTAGATAATAGTACATAAATATAACGGCACAAATATTATCCGTAAACGGTAAAATTGTTTACCTCCAAGGAAATAGACTGGGCAGGTAACGAGCCAAACTTCCTTTCGATCGTGGAAATCGTTTGCCGAAACAATTACGTATCTAATGAATGTCTATCAAACACTGAAAACGTACAAGCAATGTTCGGAAACTTATTTATGGGGGTTCCGGTCTATTTCCAATCTTATTAACTGGAGAATAAGGCTTGTTTCTAAGTGTAATGGTGTTCACCGTTACTCCAGGCTATAGAGCATAGGATTGGCAGTGAGTATTACGTATTGAAGATCCGATTCTGTTGTCGTATTAAAAATAAAGCTAAGAATTTTCTTGAGTTATTTATTAAAATAATATTAAAATTAAATTATAAAATTTGTTTGCGTACCTGTGAGGTCGGCGGCAGTATGTGCAGTATAAGGGATACGTATCAGAACCTTATTTTACGTATTCTGGGGTGAGTCAGGGTAGCAATCTGGGTCCTTTGGAGTTTCTGATCATGATAAATGACTTGCCAGACGCTGTCAGTACAGCTCGTTGTCTTTTGTTTGCGGATGATTTGAAACTTTTTACAATGGTTCAAGGTCCGGACGATTGTATTACTCTGCAAAGTGACATTGATAATGTACGGCGGTGGAGTGAGGTAAATAAGCTTTTCTTTAATGAGAAAAAGTGTTCAGTCATCTCGTTTGGACGATCAAAGCACCCAACAACTTTTCAATATAATCTTGGAAACGAGGCAATACCAAGAGTTATGAATGTGCGTGATCTGGGAGTGACCATGAGTGATGATTTGTCATTTCGGTTACATCTTGACAAAATATGCGGACAGGCATTCCGAACTCTTGGTTTCATTCTTTGACAGTCTAGGCATCTTGACAGTATCGTGGCAATCAAGGCATTGTATAATGCTTTTGTAAGGAGCAAGATGGAGAATAACTCCTTGGTTTGGTGTCCATATGAAAAGAAGTACGTGCAAGTGGTGGAGAAGGTACAAAAAAAATTTTTAAGGTGGCTGTACCAAAAGCAGTGCGGATATTATGTTGGGTACCCGTTCTTGTATCCAAGTAAGTTCATACTGGGAATGGTCGGATACCAGACTCTTGAAGTGAGGCGGACCGTTGCTCTAATGGAATATGTGCTAAATATATTTACAGGCCGCAGGAATAACCCATCGCTACTAGGGAAAATAACCTTAGCGGTTCCGGACAATTACATCAGATTTAGGAGGCATGACCTATTTGGAGGGCCAATACTCAGGAGTGAGTTGGGGTACCAATCACCTATCCCGCGAGCACTTCGCCTACTCAACGCTGTGTTGAACCAACACCAAAATTTTGATTTGTTCCAATGCACGCCGGACGAATTTCGCAGGGTGGCAATGGAGTTTATTGAGAAATTGTTTATTTAATTTGGGTGATCGTTTTTTGTAATTTGAGTGAGATAAGTAGTTGTAATTTTTTGTTGTTATTGTAAATATTGGTTAGTAATAATAGTTATGGATAATATGTTTAATTTGTATATGTGTTATGTTTTTGAGTCCTTGGTGAACGAATTGGGAGACTGTCATGTTCACCAAAGGGCATGTATATATAAATAAATAAATAAATAAATAAATAAATAAAATTTGTTGCTTCTTTCTTCAACTTTAACTCTTGTTTCGCGGCTTTTGTGGAGGTGCCATCAATTTTGCCAATGTCATATTTCTCTCCTCGTTCCTGATAGTATCTCGCAAGGAAACCCGGAGTGTAATAATTTGTGACATTGACGTTATTCGTAATTATAATTATGAGAGATCACTCATTACTATAAATTTTATTTAAGTATTACTCGACCCCATACCTCGATCACTGCTCCACATTTACATTATCAATGGACTAACATCTGCGGCGTTTATTAGTATCTACTCTCGTAACATTTCTATTCTATAAAACTAAATCTTCTAAATTGAATTAATTCATATGAAAAGGCATAATACTTTATAAAATCTGTTATTTTCAGTTATAACTAGTACCTATATTGTATAGTAATTTAAGCCACGATTCTTAAGTTATTGTGTGTATTAGACGTTCCTGATTGCTCGAAAATAACGCAGACCGCAACATAATAAGTATATCTTGGAAAAGATTATTCAAAAACATTTGTTTTTCATTTGTAAAACGGCACATTTTTACGACTTCATTTTATTTTTACAGATATTAAATTTTACTAGAAGACGTCTCGTCAAATGCCAATTTTCCCGGTTGGCAACACAGCTACAATTTATTCGTTTATAAACTGAACATGAATGAAACAACCGTTTTAAAATATCAAAAGAGTGACGCTGATCACATCTATTATTTAATACAATTGGACTGTTATGAAAGAACGATACAAGCGAAATTTTAGTGAAAATGAGAAAATAAGCCTCAAAGTTTTCAAATTTTGTTTAGTTGCTGTAAACTGAATTAAGTATTGCATTTTCGATGTAATTTTTACTTATAAGGTTTGTGTGTAATTTTAATTCACTGAAGATCATATTATTATTATGATAAAATGTATATTTCAAAATATATTTATATACATTTTCCGGTTAATTCGCCATGAAAATTAGCAGTTACTATATTGGAATATGGAATTAAGCAACAATGTCGTCACATAGTACGATTTTCCATAAAAGCGTCCAATAATTTGCCTATTTGATTAAGAAAAATGTAGCATTCTCAATAATTTGTTTTTTTTTGGACATTGATGAGTTTTTGAATTTCATTCATTTATGGAGAGTACACTAGCAAGTCGAAATGGCAATGGGCAGGCCACATCGCTCGTAGAACTGACAACCGATGGGGAAGAAAGGTTCTCGAGTGGCGACCACGAACTGGAAGACGCAGCGTAGGCCGGCCCCCCACTAGGTGGACCGACGACCTGGTGAAAGCCGCGGGGAGCCGATGGATGCAGGAGGCGAGCAGCCGCTCTAAGTGGCGCTCCCTGGGGGAGGCCTATGTTCAGCAGTGGACGTCTTCAGGCTGTTAATGATGATGATGATGATGAGTACACTAATGTACTACTATAATACATCAGTATCTACAAGACAGTGTTGGATTTATTTATCATGATTCAAATGTTACGGTCGATATCGACTGCGCTCTGCTCAAAGAAGCAGAGGCTCAATCTGAAAACTAACAATGGTTTCCAATTTTCTTAGTAGTTCCTTAATTGTTATTTTTTCTAATTAAGGGCTTTTCCGATAATAAGCATGACCAATGGCAATAAAGAAAAAGTAACTCAAGTAACAAATCAGCAGTCAAAATTGTTAACCCATACGAATGGCTGACAAAATCTAGCATAAATAAATTCAAACCCGCTTCAAACGCCAGCGTCTCTAGAAATAAATCATTGTGAGCGAATACCCTACAGCTTAACGATCCATAAAAACTCTTTGAGGCCGGCAGACGGCTTAATGATTTGAGGTATCACTAAAAATAATCGCGATGACTAAAGTCAGTCATGATTACTATGGATTACAGAGCAGATGTAAGTTCTAGGAAATGTTATATAGGCAACTTTTATATAGATGACCACCATAGGATGGCATCGAATCATCCATACATGGTCGCCATCCCTCCTATCCGTAATGAACCTATCGAATCTACGTCACAGTGCCAATCTCGCTCTTGAACTACAAATCAATGGACCTAATTCTTTTATTTTATTCGTTCGCCTTATTAATAAACGTAGTAGTAGTATTATATTTTATAGGTTCTCGAGTGGCGACTATGAACCGGAAGACGCAGCGTAGGCTGGCCGCCGACTAGGTCGACCGATTATCTAGTGAGAACCGCAGGGAGCCGATATCCCAATGACAAAAATTTGGAAGTAGTCCTTACGAAAGTGACCAGGTTTTTTCTAAATGAGCGTGCCTACATCATCGACTGCATCATCACTTAACATAAGGTGAAATGTGGTCTAAATTTGACATGGTTAGTTTATTTTTAAAGCAATCTCTTCAAGAAAAATTTGATTTCGTAACGAATTTAAAAGACTTGAAGTATCGACTTTATACATTTAGTACAGAAGATGTAATAGTTGATATTATGTAGTATGTTATTCAGCGAAATGATTGCTTTTCACAAAAAGTAGCTCTTATATTTAAAAAAAAAACACAAAAAAATGTACGAACTTTTCTCCCTTCCTCTCATCCCATATTATTAAACCAAGCGACCATTCGAGCTTTATAAGAAAACTAAACTTCTTCCTCATAACGCCAATACCCCGGATAAAAATCTCCTCGGCGAGCAGACTTTATGACCAACCGAGCGACAACAGTGTGAAGTCCGGGCAACAGGTAAACCTGTATTACATAGAACTTTTCCGTCCTCGTTCGACCGGGTCGCAGTACAAAGCATACAGTAAGGAAACTATCTCTGACACCCTAACTAATAAATTATGTAGAGGTGGAGGATTAATTTTAACAATAGTTATTTTTGTGTTATGTTTCCCATTATCATATTTGAAATAGACGAATAAGATAAAACACTGAGTATCTATTCCACTGCTACCTAGTGTTTATTAATACCTAAACAAATTAGAATGTTAAAAAAAATAATGAAGATTTATATTCCCCCCCAAACATTTACCCTTACAAGTTTAAATTTATCCTTTCTTATTTACATTAGTAAAAGCAGTGTTAAAAAGTCACCTTGCACATACAATTTATCAATGGGGCTTCATTTCTAGAATAAATATAATTTAGATTCCTCCCCAAAATGTGTTAGTAAACTTTATCTACAACGAAGTTTCCATACTGTTTTTGTTTTGTACTGTGCACTAAACCGCAGCCCCGACAAGTACCGAAGCTAGCTTAAAAATATATTACGGTATCTGTACCCGGTTTTACTGCACTATCAATGGAAAAAGATTCATGAGTTGCTTTTATATTTTCTTATATAAACTTGTATATTTGCAAACTTTTCGTGTAGTTTTTCTGTTGGTATAGTGGCCTAGGCCTACTATTAGTTAATCGACTTTAAAAAGGTTTCTGGACCGATTTACAACAGAACTTCTCAATTTAAATCAAAATTACCGGAAAAATATGTTATCCAAGTACTTCTCAACATGAAACTAAGGTGATTAAAGTTGGATTAACTTTTTTTTATAGGACATAAAATAAAATAAATAAATAAGTATTTGAGGACATTTCACATAGCGCCATTTGGCCCCAAACTAAGCTAAGCTTGTGTTGCTTGTGCTATGGAAGGAAACCTAATAACTGTTAAAATACTTTGATTCTTCTAGTTTTAAAAATAAATACATAAACCCAGACCCAGTAACAGACAACTATGTTCGGCACACAAATGTTTGTCCTGGGTGGGAATAGAACCTACAACCTACAGTTCAGATTATTATTTTCGTTTAATTTTTTTTATGCGCCAGTTGCTGAAAGCGTCTGGACAGCTCTCGGATAAAATTCTTTGAACCTTGGCTCAAGTAACCCATTGTTTCGACCCTTAACGGAGTAGATGAACTCCCTTTCCGAGGGATCATATTTCCTCCGTATGAGGATTTCTGCAGCTTTTGACAACGGCACGCAAGCTGCCCTAGCCGAGGTAATAGAAATGTATCAGTATTATCAAGGTCGTGATTAATTCTTCGTTTCATAAGATGTAAGAGTTTCATTAAAAAAACAAACGTCTACCTTTTCCTATTGTTAATTTCAGACAACGATTAAAATAAGCAATTATTTTTCCTAATATATTAACCCAAAGATTAAAATAGGACGGGTTTATAGGTACGAAAATGATTAAAACTGGGCAAAGCTTGTGATTTTAACAGCGAACAAAAACACTCACGTCCATTTGCAGATCTTCAGAATCGGAAAATTCTGTGTTAAACTGACCTACGCTGGCTGGTATACAATTTATATTTGAAAATTGATTTTTAGAGTTCCACTGCTTATAAAGTAAACAAAAACGTTTTTTACGCCGATACGCGTTTCTTGTACCAATTAGCTCAAAACATTTGATTTCTTAGAAATAAATATAAATATGTGTGGACATTTCTGAAAAATTTTCAAATATACTGACTAACCACTGACTGCCCACTGACTTCAACAGGACACTCGAGTGGCTGTTGTGTTAAAAAGAATAGTGTGTTTCTTGATTTCCATTTAATGAAAACTCGGCTAGAGTTCGATGAAATTGAAATGCAAATTTAATAAAAATTGTCTTGTCCTGAATTACTGTGCCAAAATATTAATTTATGTAAGTGTTAGGTGCAGGTATTATCACCGAATAAATAGAACAAGTTAAATTAAACAGGTAATGCAGGTATTAATGTTCTTTAAGCAGAAAACACTTAACAAGAAGCCTACGGGCAATTCGAAATTGCCGGTCCATAGTTATATGAAGTAAGGATTTTTCACCTAACGTTAAATTATACTATTTGTTCAACTAACAAATATGTCTACGGAACCTTTTCCATTTCAACTCTCGTACTTGACAGAATTATTTTTAAAACATTCTCAATTCAAACCAGCCAACCCGCGATTTAACCTGTCATGGCGGCTAGAGTCCAACGTGACGTCTGAAAGGATTATATAGGGATGTAGAGAGGGTACATTTTGCCTTTGGATGACATTCGGCTTTCTATTGGATTAAAAAACATCGCAAATATAATATTTTTATATTATTATATCCCTATAACGTAGATTTCTGTGGATTTCGTTATCTAAACTGTGTTTGCGTTGAGTAACGTTCCACCTAATGGAAAGTGACAATGCGGCTTCAGATAGAGCATGATGTGCTCAAAAGTTGCCCATTCATTCTTAAGCAAAGAAAATTGAGTTTTACTATTCAGCAACATGATTTTCTTTTACTCTTTACATACAAAAGGTAGAAAAGTTAAGCTTCTATCTACTCGTTTCAGGAGCACGCCTGAGTGAATGTATAAACTCAGTAACCTTTAACTGAAATAGTCTCCCTCCCATTCAATACAGAAATACTGTTTGCAAAATAAATAGGCACAAAAAAGAAATACTTTTTTACCAAGTAGTAAACAGTATTACGCGCTTCATATCACATCAAAGAAATATAGTTACAGTATTAAATGTACCAGTATGGACGCTTAGCAAAGACCGATCTGAATTATATTTACATTTACGCTATCATTTACAATACTGGTGCATCGAAGTTTGGTATAGAATTTTGTGCTTAAAATTATTTTAGAATACTACACCACAGTTTCAACTAAATATTATTTTACGATAATAAATAAGCCTCATAGATAGCGCTGAAATTTTTGGTAATAGTTTCTATGTAAAAAATACTTACTAAGGAGAAATGCTGTTTAAGAATGAATCATATTAAATCTAATACCTCCAAAAACAATATCTCATTTCTCACAACTTTTAACGTTTAATATTTTTCATAAAATTCGATTGTTTAAAAAAACAAGCGAGTTATCCTACTGCTCTTGCCTTGTACTGCAGCTAGCCTACACTTCAGTGTCTCTATTGAATTGAAATACTCAGTTTGACTTCACATAATCCCGTCGAATGACGAAATAGTGAGGTTTTCAGAAAGGGGATGTTTGTTTGGTAAGGGTCCCGGGGAATCTCGGTTTAATATCTTAAAAGGGATAAGGCGGCCCTCTAAATAAACACAGTGGTGATTTAAAAATATATTGAAGGAAGTAATGTTGATGAAAAACAAGAATTATTTTTCTACGTCCTTTATTATAGTAGGTCCCAAAATATACCACCAAATCGATCCCATCTAATAGTTGTTGATGTCCAATTAGATCCCAACCAAAATGTTGGACGAGAAATACACAATAGTGTGTCACCGATACCTATATCCAAGTTATCCTTCCCTTTATTTTAAACCGGTATTTTAAACAGAGATGAAAGAGTACAATCCACGGCACTGTCAGATTTGGTAAAAGGGATTTGCCCGCCCTGAGTTCCTGACCTAGATTCATGGCGAACGGCCGACAGCTTGCGGCTTTTGGTGTTTTTTTTATAGACGGGCTGAATGTGTTTGATAAATCGTTTTTTATTTCAGAATTTAGGGTATTTGTTTTTACTGGTTTCTTTCTGCAATTATACACCTTTAAAACCGTGTGAACCCATATTTAAAATGAGAATAGAATCACTTTATCAATCTAGGGAGTAGATACTCTCCCTAGATTGATAAAGTGATTCTATTCATTCAGGGAATAAGCAACCACAATTTCCTTGGGACATCAACTCTTCTGTGATCACCAAGCCGTCTACCAGCGTGGTGATATTGGTGAACTCATCTATGATAAACGTTCAAGCGAGCTATGGAGAGAGCAATGCTCGGTGTTTCCCTGCGAGATAAGATCCGAAATGAGAAGATCCGCAGGAGAACTAAAGTGCCCGATGTAGCTCTTAGGATTAGCAAGTTGAAATGGCAATGGGCAGGCCACATCGCTCTTAGAACTGACAACCGATGGGGAAGAAAGGTTCTCGAGTGGCGACCATGAACTGGAAGACGCAGCGTAGGCCGGCCCCCCACTAGGTGGACCGACGACCTGGTGAAAGCCGCGGGGAGCCGATGGATGCAGGAGGCGACCAGCCACTCTAAGTGGCGCTCCCGGGGGGAGGCCTATGTTCAGCAGTGGACGTCTTCAGGCTGTTAATGATGATGATGATGATGAAACGTCCAAGTGGCGTTTTATGAGAGACCTGTGTTCAGCAGTGGACGCCTTTCGGCTAATGATGTTCACATGTGACAATTTCCAGAATCTTGCCATCTTACTAATGTTACGTCAACAATATTAGATTCTCAAAAGAGCGCCGATCCATATTTAATATCCGTGTGGTTTTTTGAATATTTAGTTGCTCTTAAATTCGCACTCTACATAGCAAAAGAGAGACCGAGAGCTGTTTACTGTATTTAGAAAAAATATTATCTATCTGACTATATAAATTTTAAAATTATTAAACGTTTCTCGTTAAAACCTCACTTCTCCCTGACATGTATTCAAAATACCCATAAGTGCCCAAGTAATGGGCCACAACAGTTGTAAAATAAATATAATGTGCCCAGTTTACTCGTAGATATTAAAATAACACATAAAAGTATTTGATTAAAGTAGAGATTTACATACGAAAACAAACCGTATAGACGTGAGTTTCAGACTCTAATATTGTTTTGTTTTTATTGTTGGTCATAAAAACAAACATTTGGAACTCGGCTCGTGTACCTGAGTGGTTGAAATATAATTCATATACCTACATACTCTGTATATTGTTATTGGATTGGCGACGCAACCTGCAGGCCTAGCACAAATATTTACGCGCAAGTTGAACGTTAACGTAAGGCAGTTGTACGGCATTTGATCTGTGGGCCGAGCACGAATATTCACGCGCGCCTAAGTGTACCGTTAAGGTAAGCCAGTTGTATGGCATTTGATCTGCGATTACGATTGAGCTAGCAGCGCTGCTGACGCGCGTCTGCCGCTCAACTGCTGTCAAAATTGTATGACAGCAGTTGAGCGGCAGACGCAATCGTAATACGTTAACGTTACACTTACTCGCGCGTAAATATTCGTGCTAGGCCTACAGCACCCCATACAACTGATTTACGTTAACGTTACACTTACTTGCGCGTAAATATTCGTGCTAGGCCTACTGATTAGATTCTACACTCGCCCTTAAAATTGTAAAGGAAAACTTGAGGTTCGGCATGTTCAAGATATATCATATTTATGTCACCCGTCTGCCTATACTTGGCAATTGGTGACAGACTTTTTGCGTTCATTGTTGAACATCATCATCACCATCATCATCATCATTTTCATCATAATTATCGTCATAATCAACATCAAAATCATCATCATCATCAACAACAACATCATCATCATCGTCATCATCATCAACAGCCTAAGACGTTCACTGCTGACATAGGCATCCCCCAGAGAGCGCCATCTTGCTCGCCTCCTTCATCCATCGGCTCCCCGCGGCTGTCGAACATTCGAACATTAGTCTTCCTCAATAAGGAACTAAATTGTAGATAATCTCATCTCAATGAAGAAGTGACGCCATCGATATCATACGTAGAATACTATTTTAAAAGTTCTACGCTAGAGTTGGAACGAGGCCCAATCCGTTTTTTATCAGAACACGAGATGGAAACGTGGCTGGTATCACGTGAAACTACGTGTTGGTGACGTCACGTACACGTATGTTGGTCTAGATACGGGATAATGTTGATGGCCGTGCCACAGATTACTAAATATGTTGCTAGCTCTGCAATGGATGGCGGTGTGTTTAGTTTTCGGGGCTTCTTTGATCTACGTGCGTAGGTATTTTTATGGTGGTTGGATCTAGACTTTTAGACGGATTTGATTGTGGATCTTGCATTTAAATTCTGGAAAGAGATAGCACACGAATGATTGTACAAATCATCGGCTAGAAGATGTCCACTGCTGAACATAGGCCTCCCCCTTAAAATGCCACTTTTGAAATGAAATCTTTATTTGCTCGAATATAGGTTACATAGATCGTCACAAATTATTCACGTTTCTCTATACTCAACTTTTCAGTTATGCAAATATTTGGGATTTATTATTTTAACACTTATCATATGGTTTACCATAATCCCCATGCTTGGCAGACGACTTGGTGTTGGCAGAAGATGGTTTTAACCGAGGAAAATGCTGATGCCATTCCCTGGATATTCCTTTAGCCAAATCTTACGGCACACGCGGGTATAGATGGGGCGATTCGCTCACCGGGACTGCACGATTCCATATACTTACAATAAGACTCAAAATGAAGATAAAACACTATTTATAAATTCTTAGATATGTATTTGTATCAGTACAATTGTTATATTACGCTGGTTCCTTAAGTTATAATTGTTTCATCTTCTTTTAGAGGACAGTCAAAAACATAAATTTATATAAGCAGTAACAAAAACTTCAAACATTTCCCACACACGTCTATTTTAAGCCATGTCAGCAATTGCCAGTTTCCTGAATAACTGTTTGGGCAAACTCATTTGAAAAATGAGTAAAGGGATTTATCACTCTACTTCCAACCTGTCCTATGAACCGGTGACTGCCAACCTAAAAACAAGACAGTAGATCATTAACTAAGTTTTTTCTGCTATTTTACATTGAAATGTCCTAAATGCCGACTTGTTGTAGTGAGAGGCAGTGTGGACGATTAGACGTGTAAAATTAAGTATAAAGTGCAATACACACATACACAGAAACTTTCACATTTATGACGTTAACATGACATCCTATTTTTTATTGGTTGCCAAAGCATTAATGACCTCTCGCCTGAAGTTAAGAAATGTGGTCTACGATGGGGCATCGATGTCTTATACGTATGAGATTATTATCCCACCGCGGCACGCTGTGAAGTACGCACGGGCACGCGGCGCAATTTAGCTGCACGGGTATATGCCAGCAAGTACGCAACCAATGACGTGTACGCGTACCGTGTTTGTGGGTTGCAGTAGGTGTGATCACAGTCATACAATTTCTCGCAAACACACACACACACACACACGCGTGTGTGTTTCGTGCCTCTCAGAGCGCAGCAGTGAGGTCGTGGCTTAATTTTCTTTTTTCTTATAACTTGGACAGACAAACAAGCAGACGGCCCGCCTGATGGAAAGCAGTTACCGTCGCCTATAGACACCTGCAACACCAGGGGCGTTGCCGATGCGTTGTATGGCCAATGATTGATCATTGGCTAATTGAAGCAAGAGTAAGAACCACTGCTGAACATAGGCCTCTCCACAGAGCGCCACTTTGAGCGGCTGCTCGCCTCCTGCAACCATCGGCTCCCCGTGGTTTTCACCGGATCGTCGGTCCACCTAGGCTAAACGTTTTAGAGCTTGCGTAAATCGCAGTTGTAAAACCCTTACTGCTTATATAATTTATGATTTTAAATGAATCCGGCTGAAGACATAAAGTTGATGAGTCTGACATTGACTTTCTGCCTCATTCTTCATGAACACTGTTGTATTAAATTATTTTCAAATGTTATGTCTGTCTGTCACTAATTGAACAAATAGATCACCCATAATCATGATAAGGGAAACAAATAAAGTTAAGCAAAATAGTTTACGTTTTATATGGAAGAAAGGTTCTAGATAGCGACCACGAATCGGAAGACGCAGCGTAGGCCGGCCCCCCACTAGGTGGACCAACGATCTGGTGAAAGCCGCGAGGAGCCGATGGATGCAGGAGGCGAGCAGCCGCTCCCTGGAGAAGGCCTATGTTCAGCAGTGGACGTCTTCAGGCTGTTGATGATGATGATGATGATGATGATGATGATGAGGGATAGGCTCCTCGCGGTTTTCAACTTTGGGTAAATGGTTATTTTATCAGTTTACACTGCCTTCTAACTTGTAGGTTTTAGGTTCAACTAATCAGGACAAACATTTTGTGTGATTAACATCGGTGTTTTTGCATTTTATAGAAGTCAAGAAAAATAAGCTCTTTACTCCACTACAGCCAATAAAAATACAATCTTAAAAAATAAAATATGGACGCTAAGATACTTCAGTCTTGCGCTACTTATTTTCCTGAAATATTAAAATATACTTTCTTTCGTAGCAACGTAGAGCTTTTCTACGAAGTGCACACTTGACTCCTGCGATTATATTGGCTGCGTAGCAACTCGTAGGCGGCAGACATTTACGTAAACTGGATCATGTGTGTAACTTTGATTGCAAAGTAATAGGAGAAAATTCGTAATTTGAAACTAATATACTTATATGCACGTTTACTATGTATTGAAACTGTCATTCAAATAAGTGATTCTATTGGTTGCAGTCAAGTTTCGTGATTCCTTTGTAACACCGTAGACTTTTACTACGAAGTACGCACTTGACTCTTGCGTTAATATTGGCTTCGTAGCCACTCGTAGGAGGCTAACCTGTTCACCTGCCTATAATATCACTAGAGCTCTATATAATTCCCACCAATATCCATGATCCAGTCGGTTGAACACTAAAAGGTACCTTAAATAGCTTTCTTTAGCAGTCTTCAATATAATGACTAAGTCGCGATGCGTTTGCTGTCATTAATTAGGGATTTTCTAAGTTTATTATTTATATATTTATTGTCTCGTACGCTATCATCAGATCTTTGCCAAAGTTACCTAGAACTGACTACTTTGGAAATACAAACCATAAAATGAAATAAGAATCATCAAAATTGGTTTGACGTAGGATGAGATATAAGCTAAAACAAAAACACAGTCGAACTACGTGAATGGTGTATAGGTTGCTAGGTTCAGAAATACAAAAATAACAGACATTAGTTATTTAGTACTTCATTTTGTTTGTAACAAACGGACAGACAAGATTTATAGCTTGTTTGTATATAAATATGACAGCGAGATTTATATGTAGACGGACAATGCCGAAATATTTGATCTGTCTGTGAGAGATAAGCCAGGTATTCTGAATGTCTCGAGGAAGGTATTTTTGTTGGCGTTTTTCTTGTCATAGGGTAGATGACTATGGTAGATTAAAAAAAATTAAACATAAAACCTGTAGCTAAAGAGCAGAAAAGGTCGTCGTAGCTGATAACGGCTCAGAATAGTTATCATCATCATCATCATCATAATCATCATCATCATAATCATCATCATCATCATCATCATCATCATCGTCATCATCATGGTTGAACTGAGCAGAAAAGTGGTACAAACTTTTTTACTTTTTTTTCGTTATTGCGGAAGTGTTTTTCTTTATTAATTCTTTATGAATCTAACTCTTTTTCAATCCGGATGCAATCAGTTTTCTTATGTATCATAATATCCTTTCAAACTATTCAAACTATCTGCATACCGAATCACATCAAGACCTGCAGTTTAGTAAAAAATGTTACAAAGAGACAGACGGATCGACAAATACATTAGTTTTTATAATATCAGTAGGTAAGGATGAATGAATAGTATGAATTTAACCACGGCATCTGTTTAAAGGTCACTGAACTCAACAATGTTATTATTTCACAAAACAGAACACCAAGCGAGATCGTAAAATTTTCGCGTAAAAAGGCAACACTTATCATACCCGTTCTCAATATGTAATAAACAGAATCCGTCTTTCTCTTACTCAGTTACTTTCATATTGCCGTCTCTATCTCGCGCTTACAATTTGCAATTTTCATGTTATTTCATGAGACCCGCGGGTTCAATCCAACGCTTCGATAATTCCTGTTTTCAAATTGAAAGGTGTTTGGTTTATTTAAGTTAACCTTTTCTAACGATTAGGTTTGTAAACAAACTTGGAAGTGCCGTGTACCTTTTTGTGTGTTGGGTAGAAGTAAAAATGAGGGTTCGTCGAAAAAAATCATTTGCATTTTTTTTTATGCAGGAAGTATAACATTGTTTTTAACGTTAATATGTTGTACAAAAAGTATCATCACGTTAACAGCCGGAAAACGTTGACTGCTTAGCACATGCTTCCCATAAAATGCCAGTGAACGCTCTGTGAGGGAGGGAAGCCTATGTTCAGCAGTGGGCGTCTCCCGGCTGACTATGAGTTGGCGTAAGTGCGGTGGTGCTGTTTTTCAGTTAAAACCCTCTATTGTGAATCAATTATGCTTTCATCATCATCATCATCGTCAACAGCCTGAAGACGCACAATGCTGAACAAAGGCCTCCCCTAGCGGGCGCCACTTTGAGCGGCTGCTCGCTCCCCGCGACTTTCAGCCGATGAAAGAATGATGCTTTAATTAGGTATACAAAAATCACAATATTTTTTGAGTTTTATTCCAATTTTTATCTTTTATTAATGAAACTCATTTTACATCGCACATGCAAAGCTGTCATCAGGCTGACGCGCAAAACTCATTTTTCATGACGTCACGCGTCGAATGGTGACGTCACCGACGCAATATCACGGCTCCAATATCGGTATGAAAAATCTGTGACCGATTTTGTGTCATTGAGAACTGAATCTTGTAGAGTAGAAATGTACAGAGAAAGAGCGGTATTTGCTCATCTCATATTATCCTAAAAAATATATATACGTACCTATAGTTAAATTCAGAAAATATCCAATATCATTTGTGGGACCAGCATTTCCCGGATACGTTTTTAGGTTTTGTGATGGAAGCATGTTGGCTCATATTCCAAAGGGTTGCATTCCCGTAACGTAACAAGTATTTATGAATAGAAAATAAAGCGTAAGTTTACTGCGTTTAGAATTTGTAGGAACATGCTCCTTGTAGTTGTTGAGGCACCTACTTATTAGATACAAAGAAAGTAAGAGTCCAGGATCTAAGTGATCGTATGGCGTTATTGTTATTTAGTGATTTAGTAACCATTTAAGCTTTGCTTAAGATAAAAATTGCTAGGTATTTCGTCTCCATTAGAGTGCGTTGTCCATGCTCCATCATCGATAAAAAATCGGTGAGTGGTTTAATATAGGGATTAACGAGAGATTGACATTCAGTTAACTGACGTCAGCTCATTTTGGATATTATAACGGTTCATTTTTGGGTAATGTAATCACGGATGGTTCATTTTGGACGGTGATTATGTTGACTTTCGGATGGATGTTGTTTGTTGATAATAGCGATAATCTCGTTTTTCAATTTGCGCTTGGTGTTCCAATTTTGCTTCATTAAAGTTATTATATTTTATAGAACGCACACTTAGTAAAGGAATGTTGAAATTTGAAAATAAATTGATGAAATTACAGCAGTCTTTACTTAATATTGTAAAAATCTTCTTTAGGCCAGCTTCAACTAGCAGAGAAAGATTTTTGCTGACTGTACATTAGTTCCAAACTCTGCGAATACAGTTCAGAATATCTCAAACAGTTTTGGATGGTCTCCTAGGTAAGTTCTCCTGTAACTGCAGTTAAGGTACCTGACCCAACTGTCCTGTCTCACAAATCCACCAACACGCGTCTTCCAATGCACCGATTAAACGTTCTTCCAACTAATCTAAACTGGGGGTCTGGCAAAGATACCAACCGCTAACGCCAAACGCTAACTCGAAAATGTACTGCAGTAGCTGCAATTCGGCAGCGAATGTCATTTCAATACATTTTTGGAGTTAGCGTGAGGCGATAGCGTTAGCGTTAGGGATTTTGCTAGACCCCCTGCACCTCTATCGCGTACAACTGTTCTGGACATGGTTTTCGCCTGTTCTCATGCACACTACAGTTTACAAGTCTGTGAGTGCGAGCAAGACAGCACACGATCAACATCTTCATCAGACTTACGCAATAAGGCCCCTGATAGCTGCGAAAATCTTTTCAGGCTATATTAACCTATGCATTACCTATATATTAGTATATACGAACCTCCATAAAAAGTACAAACTGCACCCCAAAAAGCTTTTACAATTTTTCTTACTTCTTGAGAAAACTTCAGTCGCATGTTTCTTATCACCGATCCGACATATTATTGATTAAATCGGAAATCAAACAACTTCGAGCTTAACTTTTAATTGAATTCAGTTACCTCCAGAGTCTACGAGGAACTTCTTTTATAATTACTGTCTGGTGGATGGGATTAAGTGCAAGACAGAGGCGAAAGCGATTTTATGGAGGGGGTGAGTTTCACGCACAAATAAAAAGTTGGTAGGTATCCTATGTTAATCCAGCATACTTTGAGTACCAAATTTTATTCAAATATTTATGGGATTGAGAAGATTCAGATTTATAGCAGACGCATATTTTATGATGGGAGGAAGTTCATTTACGAGTTTATTTACTCATTAACGAATAAATTATTAATTGATTGTATTAGATGTGACCTCGCGGAAGTTCATCTTAAATACAAAATGAAACAAGAATATCTAGTGTAACTCCGCTAAAATAAAACTATAAGATTATCTATATTAGGAAAGCTGTGGGGAATTGTTGCTGGTAAATGTATGTGACTATGTGGTAAAAATATTTGTTATGACAGTTTTATTACAACAATCTGGGAAACCTAAAAAAAAAGGGCGGCTAGCCGGCGGTGCCCAGTCACTTTCGTACGAGCCTTCGTTTTCCAGATTCTTAATATTATTGTACTTAAAAACTTGT
Organism: Ennomos erosarius; assembly: GCA_963580505.1. NCBI lineage: Eukaryota > Metazoa > Arthropoda > Insecta > Lepidoptera > Geometridae > Ennomos > Ennomos erosarius. The sequence continues at coordinate 14,697,238 of OY756979.1, forward strand.
TATATAATTTGTATTTTAATATTTTAATCATTTATATATTTTGAATAAATTATTTTCAATTCAGTACTGAATTCTTTAGTTTTTATTAAACGTAAAAAATAAACAATACGTAAAGAAAGAAATATGCTATGTATCTAGAAATATCATCTTTTGTTTTTATAATTAACGATAGTTCTGCATTTGTTCAAAGAAGGTACTATTGTTAAGAGCCTAATGTTGGTGATTATTTTACAGTCAAACCTCTGGCAATTATCCTTGTTGATCAATAAGCAAATAACTCTCGTCGCTTACAACTTCCACCATAGCGTAAGAAAGGTGATCTTCTATCCAAGCTTTAGCGCCAATTAAATTCCTTCCCTGTCGATATCTTCCACGTCACAATTTGAAATTAAAAGTTAGAATTGTTTGAACAGAGTTATGGGGTGATCAGATCAAGGAACTTTGATAGAAATGCAATTCGTCTTTTACTAGATGGTAGGACTTTCCTGCAAAGGATAGGGTTATAAGTGGGTGTTTATATAATCAAAATGATAATAGTGGCATAAGATACAGGGTTACCATAAAGCTAATCCGTAATCATTTTGGATTTTTCGAAACCTCCGATTTTCATTTACAATAATATAGCACGAAGTGATAAAACTCGATTGTTTGTGTCTAATCGATACTAATAACGATACGAAATAGAAACTTTTTTTTTTTTAATTTTTTGTCTTTTTGTCTGTCCCTTTGAACACGCATCACGCTGCAACCATTGAACGGATTTTGCTGAAATTTGGTATGGTAATAGCTAGTTATGTAGAATAAAATGTAGGATACTTTTTGTTTTCTGAAACGGCCAAGTGCAGGTTGCCCAAGCAATAAGGATGTAATTTTTATTCAAGATTTTCTGTTCGCATATTATTATTATATTTGGATATCAATTTTAATTTCAATAAAAAAAACAAAAACAAAAAAAAAATAAAAACAAAAAAAAAAAAAAAAAATATGCTCACCCTGACGAAGGGAAGATAGAGGAGAATGAATGAATGGATGGGAGGCAGGCGCAGCTGTCTATTGCCGTCCCATCCATTCATCCTTTTCCCTAAGTAAGATAAGATAATTTATTTATCCAAATGACAATAAAAATAAAAATATAAAATCACACCGTTTATAACATGCATTATTTTAAAATGATACTTATATACTATGGCATAATACTAATCCAAAATTATAATTAACTACGGGCCCCAAACTAGGCCAAGCCTGTGTCTTGGGCGGCCGGCTATTTTTTACCTTTCCCTTCTCTCTTACCCATAAACAGGCTTAGGACTTAAAACTAATTAACCCGTGCGAAGCCGGGGCGGATCAGCTAGTCTATGGATACAACCCATAGGTTACAGAAAACACAATTTTTACTTTGTGATTAAACCACAAGGAAGCTGTTGCTGCTGGTTATATATAACATTCAATATATCAGCTCCAGTATTGCAAGCAATCAATATTTTTATTTAAAGCCAAATATAAAAAAAAACTGTGTGTTGTCTCAGGATGACGTGCGCAGTGCAGTGTCTCGCAAAACTTTATTATTTTAAAGTTCCGAGTGACACTGCAACTGTTATGGGCAGCCGTGTCGCTTAACATCAGGTGAACGACTAGCTCGTCGCGTCATTCATTTACATAAAAAAAATTAAAACAAGGAAGTGTGAAAAAGTTCTTTGTAAGAATATTATTAATCCTTCATAATGAAACTTTCATTTGACATTAATTGTATGGTGATTAGAATAAACACCCAAGTTCCATACAAAAAAAAGTCCTGTCCTTTCGTCTAGGTAGGTACCACAGCTTTGCCAGTTATTCTGCTGCTAAACAGTAGTGTACACAAGCATTATTATATTGCGGTTCGAAGGGCAATGCAGATGATGAAATTGCTAGGCAAATGAGACTTTAAGACCTGATCTCACAGTCTAGTAAAGATTACTAAATTATCCTGATATGCAGAGTTATGTTCAAAATGCAGTGTCACGCGAAACTTTATATTCCAGAGTTCCGAGTGGTAATTGCAACTATTGAGAACGACCTTCACGCTTAACATCAGGCGAACGACTAGCCCGTTACGAAAACGTTAACTTTTTTTTAATCCGTAGTTATCGCTGATGAACGATGACCTTCAAATCGCTCAACAGGTTTTCTTGAATCATAACTAAAAACATTCTCCGTCCTAAAAAACTTTTCTATCAAAAAAGCATAATCAAGATCGGATCATCCGTTTGAAAACTATGACGTCACAAAAAATACACCCCTACACACGTTAAACTCATTATTACACGCCTGTGTTTGGTCGAAGGTTAAAAATTAGTATCGGCCTCTGACATTTCAATTCAAATGTCATTCCAATTGACATTCCGTTCCATTCAGTCATGAAACGAGCTTGTTTGATAACATTACGGCTTCTAATCACGTCTCTTTCGCTTAGGGTTGTCAATTAAATATTTTCATATTTATGTGCAGTTTTTTGTGGTAAAATAATTTTGAGATATTAAAAATTTAAGGGTGTGAAAAGATCTAAATCACTTTAGATACCAATTTGTAAAAGGGGGTGTGTGTGTGTAAAAATTGAAAAGATACCTTAAGACTTTAAAAGCGACCTTTTAGCTATAAGTTTGCCTATTGTTACAATTTGTGTTACCAAATTTTTTTGTTTTCATTAAACCAGTATTTGGTTTTTTACAATAAATAGTTTGTCCATCTATTTTTATTTTTATTTTTATTTTATTTATTTATTAAGTTATGAAATCAGATTTTCGACAATGCGTCAGTAGAAAAAAATTATGTAACCCATTATTTTAAGGACAACAGATAAAGAATTAAGCATTTTCTTTGTTTCACAAATAATGTGTGCACTACTAAACTATCAGCATTTTTTTTTATCATCGATAGGCTAACATTTGACCACGGTCTCACCTGATGATAAGTGATGACGCGGTCGACGATGAAGCATGCTTGCCTAGAAGATACCGGTTCACTCTCGGTTCGGTTGATGGGCCCGATAGCTCCGTTGGTAGTATCCCTGCCTTCTGAACTAAGGGCTGTGGGTTCGATTTCTACCCAGGACAAACAATTGTGTGATGAACATAGATGTTTGTTCTGCGTCTGGGTGTTATATTGCAATCTATGTATGTATTTACAAACAAAAAAGTATATAAGTATTGTATCAGTTATCTGGTTCCCATAGTACAAGCTATGCTTAGTTTGGGGCTAGATGGCGCTGTGTGAAATGTCCACACATTCGTTTATTTATTTATTTATTTATTTATTTACTCTAGCCTTAAAAAAATAATTAAAAAAGTCATTTGGGTGTATTTGTTTTCCAGTCTACCTGATTAGAGGCGCTATGTTATGTAAACATTAAACTCACTTTCCCTTGAAAATATAATTCGTCGCTTTAGAGCGCAGCCTGTATTTAATAAACTAAATTGTTGTTCTTTGGTAAGACTTTGAGTTTTTTCATAAAATATTATTTTTAATTAAGAAATATTGTTAAAAAATTAATTTGAGCATAATTTTAACAATGTAAATTTTACTAAAAGAAAAATTTGAGTCACGACCGGAAATCGAACCCACATCTATCAGTTTCAAAGCCAGGACATGCTTTTCTTAAGCTATCGAAATCATCAATTTACTAATATTTATTTGATTGCGATAGTAGTAACCTCGTGAAATGAATTGTAAAAAATACCTTTTAGCTGCAACAATTTTGAGGTATTTTTCACTCATTTATCGACATTATACCTGACACCTAATCCGAGTTGTTAAAATTATCAATGACAAGAAGTGCAATAAAGATTTGGCATTGAATTAATTGTAAAGATAGAAAGTCTTATCTGATACCTATTTTTAAAACATTAATCCCCTTGCATTAGTACTTTGATACGAATTTAATATATTTTAAATGCAATAGCGCCTTTGTTAAATAAGATAACCGTTATAAAATATGAGGCGTTTTTCATTTATTTGTAAATGAAAAGCGCCTCTTATGTTATTTAGTTGCTTCTGTGGCTTTCACGCCAATACGGCTGGACCGATTTCAATGGAATTCGGCACACAGATTGTACCAAAATAAACGGTGGAAAAGTTTTGTCCCGGAAAAGTACGGGGTCTCGCTGCAAAATAGGTACATAAATGTGGGACAAAGAAGGAATATTTTTCAAAGAAAATAATTAATAAAGTATTCACTTAACTGGAAAACAAAAGAATACACTATCCGATTTTCCGCAAACCCGGAACCGGCGCTCCGGATTATCCAATTAATGCTAATGTATGCTGATTTAATTCCAAACGTCATGCAGGAGTGCTATTGTACTACTGGGACTGTTGCTAAGGATTGTACAGTTTTGAATTGTTTGATACGGCGACAACTTTTTACAGTATAAATATAGTTAGTTTTTGCCTAATAAGTAGGTGGTAGGAGTTTTTAGCAGTTCGTCTAGGTATCACCGTTTTAGCTATATTTTTACCTAGGATGGTAGGATTTTTCTGCAGAGTTCGTTTAGTCAAGTACCACGTCAATGCCTTATACTCTGCTGCCAAGCATCGTGAAAGCGCTAATATAGTTTAGATTGAAGGCTATTGTAACCAACTGGTTACAACTAGTCTAGTCATTTTAGATGGCAAGACTTTTCTACAAAGTTCGTCTATGTAGATACCACCGCTTTGCCAGCTATTCTGCCGCCAAGCATTAGTGTGCAAGCACTAGTGTGTTCCGGTTTGTAGCTAGTGAAATTACTGGGCAAATGAGACTACAACCTGATTTCGGAGTAATGATTACTAGACTGTGTGATGTCTCAGGATGACGTGCACAGTGCAGTATCACGCTGAATCTTGAGGCAATGCACCTGTGATAGGGGACCGTGACGCTTAACACTGACAGGTACCTATAGCTCTTCACTCTGTATCACTCTTACATTTGATTACTTGATTTGGTCCTGTAGATACAAACGTTATGGGTCAAATCAAGCTACAAAGTAAGTATGACCGGAAGACGCAGCATAAGCCGGTCACCCTATCTGGTCAAAACTGCAAGGAGCCAACAGATGCAGCAGGAAAGCAGCCGCTCAGCGCCGCTCTGTGGTGGAGACTTATGTTTAGCAATGGACGTCTTCAGAGTCTTGATGATGAAATGTAACTGTGATAAAGAGCTATTTTTCCATAGCACGCTGAGTTACATCGTGGGCTAGTCCTAAAATGAGTGTCTTCGTTTTCTCTATGATATAAGTGACGACCTTATATGTAGTTCAGAAACTGTCAGTCACGATTAGTCGCCACAGGAAATCCCTTCGATAAATACTGGATTAATGCTAATCTTGTTACAGCCCAAGTTCTTTACTTGTAGGTAGCACAGTTACTGCTCGTTATAAGTTCTATGCGTTTATAAAGCTTTGATATTTTTAATCGAAGATCATTGATAGATAAAGTGTAACATAAAAGTGTTATTGACGTTGGTAGTGTGGTGGTTGGGTAGGTCGGCTTGTAGTCCAGATGCTGCGGGTTCGATACCCTCGCAGGACAAGATTTGTGTACCGGAAAATAAGTACAATTAATACTTGTTCTGTGTCTGGGGACCATGGTCCTCGTGGATTCTTTATCCCAATAATCAGTCATATCAGTAAAAATAAAATTGTTGTTCTGTGTCTGGGTGTTGTAGGACCATGGTCCTTGTAGTTCCTGGGTCCCTATAGATACAGGAAATTTCAATTTCAATTTCATTTGTTTATTTGAATAGGGTCGAGGATCTATTATATGTAATTATTTATGTATTATATGCAATCGTTTAGTGTTACTTATTATTTATTAGATTAGTGGAATAATAATTAGTAGAATTATGTGCTTATAAATGTGTGAAAAAGCGAGTTATCAGTATTGTATCAAAAACTGCAAGCGAGGTCATGTTTTTTATAATTTTATAGTCCCGATATCAGGTTTTCATCTTTCCTGCAATCATATTTAACCTTGCATTGTTTAAATGCAAAGATTTTGTTCTCAATAAGACGTCTTGGCAATGAAAAGAACAATTATTGCTATAATTATACTAATTGTTCTTTTAATCTTATAATCCAAAATGCAGTACAAACAGTATGGGCTTTAGGCACGTGTGAGTAAAGTTCACGTCACGCACACATGTATGCTGGAAGGCATGGGCGCGTGACTGACTTCTTATATTTCTACGTTGAGATTATAATATAATAAAATAAACGTATTTTGCAGAAATTCTGCTTTAACCTCTGGGATACCAGCATTGAGATGGCAATTGAATAACAATGCATGCCGGTTCGATATCGGGCTGGGAATTTAAGAGTTAAAGCAAATGTGGCTCAGTGATAATCCGTGCGTCTTTCAAGCTGACGCAACCTGAGACCTTATGGCGTGTCTGGTGGCGATGGTAATAATTGTGGGTACTAGTACTAATCCCAATGATTCTTTCAATGCGAATTTTCAATTGCTCTTGCAAGGAAAACATCGTGAGGAAACCTGCGTGTTTAGGAATTGCTAAATTCGAGAAAATGTACAACTGCAACTGTTATGGGCGTGTCGCTTAACTCCAGGCGATCGACTATGGCTGGCTCATTGTGCCATTCATTTTCATAAAAAAGTTTCATCTGCCTACCCGCATTTAGCCAGTATGGTAGATTATAGCTTACTCTCCCTGTGAGACAGAAAGCATCCCAACAAACCGTACGTACCCTCTCACGTCTGTAAAATGAAATTCGAAGTATGACCTAATTAATATTGTTAATCTAAGTATACCGAGTTCATTTCTTAGTTAATTACTTTAAATCATAGCGGGCGTAATGAATGCAAGCACCATGTCAAACCTACCGTGGTGCGAAGTTTTTGATAATGTAGTGTAATGTGTAATGAAAAAAAAAAAAAAAAAAAAAAAAAAAAAAATCTTGGGAACGTATTGGGATGGTGACATGACGTCCATACTGTTTATAGGTACTTACGGCAGCTTGATGCTTCTACGTTGAATTACGACTTACGTTTAACATGTTGCCGTCTTGCTACCTGAGATAATCTCTTTGTAGGTTTGTAATTGAGGCTACAGACAATAGTCACTTAATAACAAGCAAAATAGATTTTATAATTAATAGCGCACTAACTTTGATTTATTACTTGTCTATCAGATTTTTACTTTAGTAGGTAGTGTACTCGATCATTTGTAATTGATTTAAAACTATTTTGGAATAGGATTTTTTGGACTAATTATTAATAACGTTTTATTTTTTATTTCAGGTACGTGCCCCTGTCACTAACTGATGCTCAATTTTTCTAATTGTAATGGTAAGAGAAACACACTGTGGGATGATCTGGGCATTAATCCTTACTATCCCTACCCTCACTGCTAGTAAACATACATAATACTGAAAGGGTGTCGGTTCGTTTATATATGCTGCAACATTAAGTGGTGTATCAATGCAGGTGTAACTGCAGGCCGCCCAATAGATCCGAAATTTTGAAATATTCCCAAAATCAGAATCAACGAAAAAATTAATGTAATTGTCGAACGTGCTCACAAAATTTCACGACAATCGGTTGACAAATACTACCTAACTATTAGAAGAAGGACAGCCGGACTTCCACCGAGCAATCCTGTATACAAAATCATTTTTGCCCAAGCTAAAACAGAGATGCTTCGCGCTCGCTCGATCTTAAAATAAAGACATACGGAAGGCCGCTAGCTCAAATTAGTCTTTGTTCAAAACCTAAACAGTTCAAGGTTCATTAATACCTTTCAGCGACTTTGAAACTTCCAACACCGAGCCTCTGACTGAAAAATATAAGTAGAGAGTGAACTTCAAACTAGAAAGTAGAGTCAAAAAAGGAATACGAAATGACAATGGATTTCAACTAGACACTAATGAAATTCTGTACAGTATAATCAGATTTTAGCAGCAGATTGGCATTTAACATCATCATCATCATCATCATCATCATCATCAACAGCCTGAAGACGTCCACTGCTGAGTATATGCCTCCCCCATAAAGCACTGATACTATTCCATCTGGATTCTCCTTGATGAAAAAATCAAGATTAAAGTAAGAATGTAATTATACACACGCTGTTGATCGGTGGAAATAATGGTCTGGTTTTGCACTTTCGTATTTCTTTAGGTTTACATTCTAGTGTTGGCACTCAGTCTATGCTTTTCTTTTTACTGAGCACCAAGCATACAGTAACGGTGCAGTGACTAATGAACCAGAAGGCTGGCTCTATTGCAACACGCTAAATGTAACTAGCAAAATGAATGATAATAAGCTGTGGTAAAAAGTATTTTTTTAATGAGATACTTTGTAGGTTTAGCAAATATGTTTTGAGTTTAGTTACTTCAGGATTGCCTTTAAGTTGCAGGTTACATTTTCTAAAAGTATTGACTTGAAATTTTTAGTAATTGTGGTCTACCTGCTCAGTTCACCTGGGTAGACGACGGGCACTTTAATTTTGTTGTTTGAAGTGTTCTTACAAATATTATGACTGCACCAAAACACAGTTTAATAACCTGCTTAAAACACTAGAAGCTAGCTGATAAACACGTAATAGTCATATTAAGGACTGTAATTTCGTAAAATAACCTACTAAAACTAAGCTTCAAAAGTTTCAAGGTTGGTTCTATATTGCGAGGTTTTTCAATAAAAGCCTGTAATGGCGTCTAAACACCAGCTTACACTAATAACAGAGTATACAAATGAGCTGCCACGGCAGCGATCCATCAGGGCCTCACGCTATTCAACGAAAAACTGTATTTGCATAATTGTAGTAGGCCTTTGCGTATCCTTAGAGGAAGTATTAAGGCGGCTAGCTCAATCTACATCCAAATTAATGAAAGGCTTTATCTGTGGGTAGTTGACTAGCTGACTGACTTACTGACTGACTGACCGACTTACTTACATACCGACTGATTAACTTACCTGATTAACAGACTTACTGACTTATTGGCATACTGACTTATTGACTTACTAACTTTCTGAATAACTGATTAACTGACTGACTGACTGACTGATTCACAGACTATCAGCCCAAACTGCTGGAGGAAATTGATGATTAGAGAGACACTAAAAAAGAGTTTTTGTAACTTCAACCTCTAAAATACAAATGGTGTATGAAAACTGACAAACGCGGCAAATGGAACAGCTGGCTCTAGTTAAATTATGTACAGAATATCTATGACCAGTAGAGGAGACTATAGCTCTATTTCATACTCTTAGACTAAAAAGGAGAAGAAAGAAGCAAAGGCTGGTATCAAACAGTGACGCTAAAAATGCAGTCATCATCATCATCCTGAAGACGTTCACTTCTGAACATAGGCCTTCCCCAAAAAGCGCCACTTTGAGCGGCTGCTTGCTTCTTTCATCCATCGACTCCTCACGGTTCTGACCAGGTCGTCGGTCCACCTAGTGGGGGGCCGGCCTACGCTGCGTCTAAAAATGCAGTAAAAAAGCGAAATCACAAAAAATCTACGCCTCCAGGATGTCAGAGAAGTTCTCGTCACTTCACAACTCTACGTAATTATAATGGCCGCACGTGCCGAAACGCTTCCGCTATATCAGGGCCCATGAGTAGTACTATATATTCTGTGGCACGGGTGGGTCATTGGGCGTGGGGTGGGGGTGGATTAACATAACGTTACCATTAATCCCCGCCACGGTTTTTTTACCGCACGCATCCAAAATTTGTCTATGTGGAGGGAGCCGTAACAGTTGATTGATAGACATGTTTAACTTTTGAACAATGAAGAATTTGTTCTGGAAAGTGGAAGAACCTTTTCTTAATACGTGCTTTGGTTTTTGTATGGGAAAAATTGTATTGGATATAAAAATGTTACGGGTTGTACGTGTGAATAATAATGAGAACAGTTTAAGGCTGGCTTGCTAAAGCACTTCTTTTTTCAAATAAAGGCTTGTTTTATGTGATTGAATGACGACGACTATACTTTTTTTTCCAATGTGCACATTATATTAAGACGTCCACTGCTGAAAGCGAGCCCCCAGAGAGCGCCACTTTGAGTGGCTGCTTGGTCCTTGCATCCATCGGCTTCCCGTTACTTAGTTTATTCAATTTCTCAGTCAGTATGTGCGTACTTAAAATAATGTAACCGTGTCATACTTTTCCTTCATATTTCAAAATCAATGCATATGAATGAGCAGTAAAGATGGTGGCGAATCACTGTGACGAGAATATACCTGGTGTCCTTAAAAATCAATATAATGAAATCCTCCAAATATTATATGGTGGTGATTTCAGTTCCCATTAACTAAGGCAATTTTTGAAAAATGGGTTCCGTTTTGTGTTATCCATTGGGACCTACCCGGGATTTCTGTTGATTCATTATTTCTTGAAACTACCTGTATAGTAAGTTATTTTTCATTTTTCGCTTTCTTCCCAAACGAGGATTACGATGATAAAAGTAAAAATCATAAAGTAATAAAACAATTAATTAAACAAAAATAAATTATCTCCACGAGATTAACATTATCAAAATCAGGCGAGCAAAACATTCGGTTTTAGAATTTGAGAGATCAACTATAATCTTGATACTTTAAGCCTGTACATGATAATAGTCACATTGGCCAGGTGTATTTAATATATTTATCGGCATAAATATAAGCAAATTAAATTATATCTACGAAAAACGCTGAAAATAAGTTGACTATAACCTGGGTAACTTCAATTCAAGAGTGAACAGGTATCTAGACAAGCATGCACCACCGTAGGCCGCGTCATCACTTACCATCAGGTGAGACAGTGGTCAAATGCTATAAATTGCAAAAAAAAATAACCAAGCCGCGTTGGAGCGCTCCATTTAGACGATAAAGAATTTGAAATATTCAATCACCAAAGCATTCATCTCAATAAAATAAACAGCGTTTAAAAGATCAGGAACGAAAATAGACGAGCGAAGCGACAGAGTTCTAAAGTAACAAATGGAAACCAGATTGAATGGTCTAGGTGATTTAATGTATTTATACGAGACACTCTGGTGATTTTATGTGAAACGTTCATAGACGTATAATATAAGGACAGGCCTAATGACAGATTAAACCGTCGCTTCAAAGAGGGAGTCAAGTTCACAAATTGACCTCCACTAGCACCCAGTCTGTGTTGGAAGTGAGAAGATATCGGTCGTGTGTCTCAAAGAAAATATGCCAAGTTGTGTTGTGAAGGGTTGCACAAACTACACTCTAAAGTGCAATAAAAAGAAATACAAAGTTTCTTACCACAAGTAAGTCAATATTTTCAATATTACACTCCGTTTTGTACGAAAATAATCGAATTTATATTTGGGATAATCATTGTAAACAAACATTGACGGACATAATGGCAGCGATAGGGCCGTTCTCATCGTAGTTCCTGAGTAATCTAAGAGATGGCGCTGACTTTTCCTCACACCATTTTGAGTAGATAAAATGTTCCTTCGGGCATATCCTGATATATAGATCTATGGAAACGTTGGAAAATTTTACTCGTTCTATCAGAGTGGGTATTATTACGTTAGCTTTTCCACTTGGGGACACGGGTCCAGATGATTCCGGGACAAAAACGTGTCCTCAAATCACCTCAGATGTGTTTGTTATAATATGTATTAGTAATGATTCCCTACTAGGAAAACATACCTCGTCACTCAATCTAACACAATCAACATCGTTTGCACAGATTTATTAAATGAACGTAAGAGGCTTGATCCTATGACATAGCTGCACCAAATCCGGGATTCGGTTTGTATTAGATTAGACTTGGCGAGTAACGCTAAATTGAAATGATTCAAAACAAGTTCAATTTCGTCTAGGTACCACCGCTTTTCCAGTTATTCTGCCGCCAACAGTAGTGTGCAACCACTACTGTGTTCTGGTTTGAAGAGCATTGTAGCTAGTGAAATTACTGGCTCATTTAACATTATGACCTGATCTCACAGTCTAGTAATCTGATTACTAGACTGTGTGATGTCTCAGGATGACGTGCGCAGTGCAATGTTACGCAAAACTTTATTATTTTAAAGTTCCGAGTGACCCTGCAACTGTTATAGGCGGCCGTGTCCGTCATTCATTCTCATAAAAAAAACACTATCTATATTTTGAACCATTGGTGTAAATTAATAAGCTGTTAATAATCACCTTAATTTTAAACGATTAATTTTACGGCACGACTTAATTCAAAGACTTTTAAGACTTCTTCCATTATGTTTTTACGATTTCAACCTTCACGCAAGGTTAGTTCACATAATTATAAACACAAAGAAGAAATCCGTATGAATAAGCAGGAAACGAGTGATCATTAGCATCTAATTTTGCAAAAACTAAGCTAAAACTAATTGTATTGTGAACTTTAGTCGATGGTTCTGTTTGGTCTTCTTCTTTACAAACTAATTTAGCCTTAGTATGGACAGAACTCTGTCCGTAGTCTTACTTATGTCCTCCGTCCATCATCATCATCATCATCATCACCGTCATCATCAGCTGAAAGACGTCCACTGCTGAACATAAACCATTCAAAGTGGTGCATAGTGTAAGGACACAGATTGCTTAACTCTTTATTGAGTACCACCAAATGAATGCATAATAACTAAGAATAAGGATGTCAAGTTAGCTTCAAAATATTAAAACAAAAGTCCTACGTAAGTGCAATACAGAAAAGAATTTTATCACGAAATGTCTTTAGAAATGTTCATATAAAAATCAAATGTCAATATTTATCCAAACTCAGCAGAATCCTCTCAAAGATACTCAAATTATGCTAAAACAATTTTCGTAAATATTCAACAGGCGACAGCCTTGACTGGACAAAATTAATGAAAAAGGTGTACAAAATATATCACAGTATGGACAAATCAATATTATCAACAAGCGCCAAATAGATAATAAGTAAAGTTATTAGGTAAAGCTTGATTTAGGATCGCATGGCAATTTACGATAAACGGGATCTTTTAATGCAAAAACCAAAATACTAAAACTATGTAGAAAATGCTTGTCTGAGAAGAGAAACCGTTAAAAATTACAATATTAAAGAAAAGCAGTGAAACATAAGTATAAAGTAGCATCGAATCAGTAGGACTTCTTACGTGAAAAACAGAAACATAACTGCATCTAAGACGTAGCAAGTAGCAACTCTGCTTAATTTTGGCGCCGAATATACTTAAAATTCTGTAGACGTATTTACTAGTGTGAGTGTATTGATTAAATCGTTTGTATTGCCGCAGTGTCCATACTTTTTTAATTTGTAATGTATAAGAAGCACGTCATTCGGTGCCAAACAATGACTGCCAACCTTGACCCGTTTTCAACGTGTTATTATTTAAATATTAGGGCCGTTTTGACAAAATGTTAGGAAATAGGGGTCGTAAAGCGAGGGGGAATCGATTCGTAGGGGTTGTAAGTAGGACAGCACTCAGTAAAGTGGCAACCCTACGTAGGGTTATAAGTTTTTTGCGATAGAAATTTTATTCCTGACTGTTTAGAATATTTAGATTTATGCATGGGTTTTTATTCGTATTTATTTAAATAAATGGAATTTTATTTTGTCACTAATTCAAGTAAAAGAGTCCAATGAAGTGAGTCCTAAAAGTTGAGAAGTAAAAGTCGATATTGCCGATTTAAAATCGAAAACTTGGAATCTTTACACAAAATATAAATAAAAGTATAAACCGAAACAGAAATGCTTTTTGGAAATACCTCGACTAAATTTATTAATTAGGTGTCTAGTACAAATGTGAAACCGGTTTAAAAAATCTAACCACGTAATTTAGATATTCAAAAAACATATTTAAATAAATAAACAACATAATTTAATCTGTAAAAGTTAGGTATCAAAAACTGTCATAATACCTAGAATCAGACTTTGTTAGATTCATAAAATTGCACAGCTGCTCCAGGTAAATTCTCTGAATTGAAACTTTTGCTTCCTCCGAAGCAGAGTTTCGGCAGTCGGAATATTTCAGTTCTGTTGGTGTTCGTAAAACTATTTAGTCTAGTGTATCTTTACACACATATTTGAATACTGCGCTTCGTTTTAGCCATATAAAATTGTGCTTTAGATAACTGAATATTCTGTTGAAAACCAGCCAAGTACGAGTCAGACTCGCGCACGAAGGGTTCCGTGCAATTGTCTATAAAAACGAGCAAAAAATCACGTTTGTACTATGGGAGCCCTCTTAAATATTTATTTTATTCTGTTTTTTAGTATTTTTTGTTATAGCGGCAATAGAAATACCATCATCTGTGAAAATTTTAACTAACTATCATTGTTCATGAGATACAGCCTTGTAACAGACGGACAAACAGACGGATAGCGAAGCCTTAGTAATAGGGTTCGCTTTACTCTTCGGGTACCCAACAAACCCCTAAAAAACCCTAAAATGGGCGACTTGTCTTTCTTACTGAGAAGTTACGTAGAGTGGCTTCAAAGTCAATCGTCAAATCAATTGACATCCCTAAATATAGCTATTCCCTATTCGATAATTAGTCCAAGTACGCAGCTTTCAGTCTTTCCATGATAAAATTATTTCTCTATCTCTCAGCCAAATTTCATCAAGCTCAATTATTGAGATGTTTGGCCGTGAAATTTAAATAACCTTCAATATTTATTTTGATTGAGCCAAAGATGATATTTATAAGTTCAATGATTTTCAGAGATTTTCACATAATTGAACAAAATATGTTTGATTTTTTTACTGAAAACTAAACCGTGATTGAGGAATTTTGTGTTACGAAAATTTTGTTTCACTGTGTGAAATTGATGGACATTTCTATGGCTTTGGTGCTTCTCTATTTTATATTATAATCTAAACCAGCTTTCCATTAAACGCGATGATTCATTGTTGCCACGCGTCTTTAATCAAATTCTAAAGGGCGCTTTTGTAACCCCCTGTCCAAAGACATGGTTCATTAACGAAAGAAGATAGCACAAGCGAAAATGTCACATCGAGTTTCACCAACAAAAGGCATAACTTGCGCCATTGTCCCCGGCTTCATAATGTAAAATACATAGCATAGCTATTCATTCGCAGCTTTGTAATAACGCGCCCCTTTCCTGAAAACGGCTTTACTTTACCCTCAAGGTGGGTATGAGGTATGAACACGTGTGGGTAGGACCGTCTCGCTTGCACGCACGTGCTTAGTGATTTCCCCGTCTCGCTCCGTCGTCAGCGAAGAGCTCACGCATTGCAGGTGAATCCGCCTGAACAGCCGTGTAGTCGACTAGTCGTGTCTTGTACGTTGCGTGGGTGGTACGTCTCGACGCTCCCTCCGTGTTTCCCGCGAAAAATTACGTTCACGAATTTCCACTGTCTCTATCGTAGTTTATAATAATAATTATAACCCCGTTTTTATTGTTAATGTTATTGTGTGACGTTTATTTATTAGTCTGGTACAATTAACAGACGTGGTGTTTGGAATTTTAGTGATTTGTAAGCGGAAAGGGGGACCGGTGCGGTGTTTCGGATTTTGTTTAGATTTTCTTCCACTCATATCTTACAACGGTAAGTTTACGGCCATTCATAAATTTTTCAGTCTAAGGAAACGTCAAATCAATCATGTTTCTAGAATTCGGGAGTATTTTTTTCCTCCTAATTTAGGGTTTTATGACTAGGTCAAAATATTTTATAAGAAGCAGTAACATATTTATTTCTCAAAAAAAGCATGTTTAATTAAGCTTATTTTTTAATAATGAATAGGTATTTTATATAGGTTTTATTCATTTCCGTGGTAATTAAAATAACGTAACACGTTGAACTATAATCTCTTATAATAATGTTAAATATTAATAATTAATAATAAAATAATACAAATTATTTTTATTTCTGAGACAATCATAAATTTTTATTTTAGCGTTTAATAAAACTCGGAATATTAATGTAACATCTCTTTTATATCAAGATGTACTTAGACGTCCCAAAGGGTCATCCCTGAAATATTTATCAATGGTCCCAAAAGTTGTCCTGGTACATTATTAACGGTTCCTGTGTGGAAAATGTTTTCCAAACGCAATAAGGGCCAAACCAAACTTTTGGGTCCGGAGTTGATCAAAACGTTTCTGAGTAAAAATAACAAACATTTTCGAACTTTTCAAACGCCGGACTTTGGTGATTGTGTTGTGGATCGCGCAGAGTTGTGATAATAATTAAACGATGAAGATCCTGGGAGAATTCGCTTGATGCGATAAGGCCGCCCGTTTTTACAACACTTTATTATGGGTTATATGCATTGTAATATTTTAGTGTTCAATAAGATATTTTTGGATGGCTTGGTCTGTCTTTTTCATATCGTGGAATAGATTTTAAAAAGAGTAGGTAAGTCATACTTAAGGTGTCTAGAAATATAATATAGTGGCATACTTTTGCCGACAATTTGCTTAACGTTCAGTGAGTTCGCGTAAGACCACATCTCACTTGATGGTAAAGGATGATGAGGCCCAAGGTGGACAAGCTTACCCAGGAATAACCTTATTATTCGCGATTTGAAGACGCTTTAGGTGTACGTGGATGACAATATAGATAATGCGGGTGAGTTTCATTATCTATAGCCTTGCGCACGTTAACGGAAAAGCGTCCCGTAAAACAAAAGGTACATCAACAACATAGGGATGAAAATTCCTTCCTCTCAGTGTGATCCTACGGTAGAATGGAAACGGTGGAATAATGACTACTATTTATTTATTTATTGCATTTAATAATAATATTCCTCAAATAATAAACAGTCGTGAAAAGAAAATAAAATATCTAAAAAAATGTCTAAGTTACAAGCATTTTAAAACAGGAATAGAAAGAGATAGCTCAAACGCGCAATGACGTCACAAGTTAGTCCTTCAGGGTACCTCATAGCTAAGCTGTGGTAGCTTTACATACAATCACTTTGGCATGTGACGTCACAAATGGATTTTTCATAAATAAATAAATCTTTATTTCACACAAACATTTAGCCAAAAATGTACAATTCTAAGAACTTATGAAGAATTTATGTACTAATTATTACAGAGATAACTTAATAAGACCCTGAAGTTCCTGAGCACGTTTACCAAAATGATTTTTTGTGTCGGATTATTGTGATTTTTGGATTGTAGAGAGTTGTGTTGATAATAAAATTATGAGAATCTTTCTGATTTCAAAATTTTTAGAACCAGATTTGGGTTTGGTCCAGTTGTTTTATTCTTTTGATGCTGTTGTAATTGTTTCATCTCGCAGAACAAGCCATTTTTAAGACTGACATTGTCTAATGTCGATTCAGGCACCTATATAATTATAATTATCCATTCATATATTATGTAGGTACCTGCTACCATGCCTACCTTATAATCAAAACAAGTACCTTAAGTACTTAGTTATGACAAGAACGTTGAAACCAGTATTATTGCAAACAAGTCTTAAAACCAGAAGGATTGAATAATGTCTACACACCAATTTTTTTTTTCAAATGCATGTGCTATGTCTGCACGTAAATTGTATCTAGTAAAACGTAGTTTAAATAGTAAGTTAGTGTCTAAATACCTAAATATTTATCTAAAATGCCATCACAAAGAATAAAGAAATAGTAATAAGATTTTCCTATATATAAAAACAAAAAGAAACAGTATATCATAGAAAATCAGCGTAATGTAACAAGAACAATAAAAATAGCGAAAGCTCCTAGATTCTGCCGTCTGACTGATGATGCCAGATGCTACATGAAAGGTAACCCGGGAAAACGAAATGCATACAAATTCCAGAATACAGATGCAAACTCAAATGAGGAACTATGAATAATAACAGTAAAGAAAGTAATTGTAAGTAATTGAAAGTAATCTTTATACTATATTTTTCACGTCATATAGTTCTCATGCAATGCAATTATAAATTTTGCAGAACTACTCCAGCAAAACGATGGATTCAAAAATAGATGGAGTTTTTAATGCTATAGTGAACCAGTAACTGCGTCATTAGGTGAGACCATGGTCAATAGTTAGCCTATCGATGATAAAAAAAGTGTAAATAAATTCAGTTTTGACAACAGTTGTAAAATTGTAAAAGCCGCCTGTTCCATAATACAATTTTCCATACATCATAAATTGTTGCGGTTACCTGACAAAGTTTGCAAGCCACGCGAAAGGCCCACTGACTCAGTGGGCTCGTGGGCTAGTGACCTAAAGCCTGTGGTCGGAGGGTCGGTAATACAAGACGTAAAGGGAAGAGCCCTTTGTGATGGTACAGGTAATGTTAGAGCCCAGTTTGTAAACGATAAAGACGGAATTTATAATGATTTGCTTTGGTGTGTTGGCTTCAAGTTTTAAGACTAATATTTAAAACCATTTTTCTGACAATTATTTACATTCTTAAGGAATTATGTCTTAGGGTGATATTAATTTACTATACATTTTTTGTTCTACCACAATGAATCTAAACTCTGAACACATGATAAATAATAGTCTTACAACGAGAAAATAATATATTATGAATGGCGCGATTGAAGAATATTGCTTGTAGAAATCAAAACATAAAAATAATTCAATTGTTTACATACTGTATGATGAAAATGATGAATAGATCAATGAAACATACTCGATCATAATCCTATAAACAAAGTAAGTTTGAAGTGGAAAATATCTTCAGCAAATGACGAAAAAGTTGATAAAGGATTTTTTTATTACTGTAGGGATGTTCACAAGACCTGTATAGATTGGTAAATACGTAAAGGCCAGTTCATTTAAAATATGAACTCTACTTTTAAAATAATAGATTTCGAACTAAAATTTTAATTGAGTAAATAAGTACATTACTGAATGGGAAAAATAATAAACATTGAACAATCGTAAACCTGTAAAACCCAAAAGAAACACCTAAAACAGCACTAAATATTTAACGACCAATCTCTCAATACATCAGAAATGAAAACCCAACATGAGAAAACTAGCGTTTCAATACGTTCAGCCAACACCAACACGTGTCGAGTGGATACAAGCAAACGAAAATAGACACAGACAAAAAGACGTTCTGAATATTGTTAATGCAAACCCGGCGATTGTCGTTGTCGCTTTGACTAGTAAAGTCGAACTAGAAACTCCAGGCTATTTCCATCGCATATCCGACTCTCGCGACAGATACTTGGCTAACGTTAACTTTCCGTATTTTATATTCGCTGAAAAAAAGACTACACATATTTCTAAAACACTCAAACCTTTTGTTTCACAATTCGTTCGCCCGAAAAAAAAAATGCGCGTGTGTTGCCAAGTAGACTAGATTGTTTCTGGTAGATTTATTGGGTATAATTTGCGTTATTTCCAGCTGTTCTGCCATTGTCAGCGGTGCTAATGTCGCATCAGATCTTTTGATAATAATAAAAATATGTTAATTGTGCGTTTTAGATGTATAGCCTTGATCATTGTCCTCGAAAACAATAATAGAAATACCCTATACCTATTACTTTTAGTTTAACTGTGGGAATTAGGAAGAACTATTTGGCTGTTACTCAAATTACAAAGTCATTAGGGATAGTTTGTTGAAATTCATTTAATTCTATTTTTATTCATATTTGTATCTCGTTAATACAATTTTCTATTCACTTTATGCATAGGATTTTGTGGGTAAAACTTAAAATAACGTGAATGAGAAATGCGAAACATCAGGAATCTTGAATCTGGATCAAATAGTGCATTTACTAACAAAACAACCTGTTGAAATTCATGAAATGATTTTATCAGTCTTATGAATTAGTGCCGTCGATTTTAGTTTTATTTACTAGATGATTTATCTAGCGTATTAAGCTCGCATTACTAATTAATATAAATGTTCAATAAATTAAACACCTCTCAAAACCATAAGCATGATGCTAAAAGTACTATTGCCTATTCTGCGTTGACACGCACTAAACGATATTCGGACAAACTAGTGCAAAAGTACCTGTAAAGTACACAAAAAAAAAATCTAAATTACTAAACATCTATCAAATACTTATTGAAGAGACTTCGAAGATTTTCAAATGGAGCTTATAAACTAATCTTGCTTTTCTAACAGCGCTATTTAATGCACAGAATGTGTTTACTGTATAAGACAAGCCTGACAGCATATTTAAAAATATATCAACGGATTTTCACATTAAATTGCTTATGTTTGTTTATCAGGTTGAATATCCGGACACGTTTAGATTACTTTCGATGTATGTTGAGTTTTTAATGAAGCAGGATGGAATTAGATTGGATATAATTACAAACATCTCAATATTTATAGCTATATATTAAGAAATAAGATCACTTATTCTAAATAAACTTAAACCCCCTTACCAATAAACACATAATAGCGAAATAGCTACTCAGTGTTTTCTCTTGTTTTATCTTAAACTCCACAGAGAGAGACAAAAACAAATCTCTTAATAATAATTCATCTGCTACACAATGTTTATTAGTAAGGGGTTAATGTATACGTAGCGTGTTACGCTACGTATACATTAACATTAGAGCCCTGTTTTTATTATTTATAGCACTAACTACGTCGAAAAGCAAAGTGATATTATAATAGATGTTTTGCTTACACACGAGAAAGCTTCTATGAGTTTTAAGGAGCCAAATAAAGCTTCTGAGAGAGATGAAGATGAGTAATGTTTTTTGTTTATTTATTCATCAGATATCCATCTATGATTCTAAAATGAAGAATACCCTTCAGCAAAAGCACTAGTCTCTCGTATTAGATTTGTGTGGCCCGAAAGTATCAAATTATGCTAGTTGTCAGGACATATGTTTTTCTAGATTTACATACAGCTGGTACATTATATCTGATAGATCTAGTATAGACGTCTACCGGATACTTAGGAATTGGACTAGACGGGTGTGTGTAGTGTCATGTTTTAGTTTACCCATCGACATTTGAATGACATTCTTGAAGACTTCTGTAATGATCAGGTAGTTCAGTTTAAAGTATAACATCATTATGATTATTTACTGCTATTTTCATATCTAACTAATGTGTTAACTGTAAAAATTAATATGACTAAAATCTGTAGTCATATTATCGATTTTACGATCCCACAGTCATTATCAGTGCATTTGAAATTTCAAAATGAAATACTTGAATTTCCTGCACATAGTCATGGTAGTCTCACGACATTCGATTGATTATCTTTTCCTGTAAAACATGTTCGTGTAGCTATAAAATTAAATGTTCAATAGCTCTAAAACCGCACAGAGTAGCAACTTTATTGTCAGTAATAACTTTAACATTATCTCAATAACTTCCAACATTATCTTTAACGGAACGTGCGTCTTGTGAGTCTAAAACTTTATAGCCTATGTAGAAGCAGGCTTGATTGTTTTCATAAGACTCATATTGGTTTCCATAAACATGGGAATGTTTACATGTATGCTCTATAGGTTTACGTAAACGGTTGTCCGTTCCTGATGTACATTTACAATAATAATTGCTATGTTTATCAAACAACGTATCGGGATTTACTTCGACCCCATTCAGTTTATATTTAATCTTAGCTTTGTCATGATACTTAAACATTACAATTTTTTCATTTAGTGTAATGATCTTAGAATTAACGATAATTTGGTTATGCTGGTGAATTATTGTCTTCCGTGTTTGTTTGATATCTATAATACCAATGTTCGAAGTTTGCACCTAAAAGAAAAACAACGGCATGTGAATTAGCAAAAACTGCTAATGAGTTAGCAAACAAGGCTTGTTTTGTAAAATAGCAATACCAAAAACCTTTACAATATGCAAGTAGGTACTAATAACTGTCGATGTATTCAAATTAAAAGTTATGTTTACAAATAAATAATGTGCAAAAGAGAAATGTTTCCGTATGTTATTTGCTGATTGGTGAGTTTTAATGCACTGTGGTTAGTGTATTTCTCAAAAAACTCAAACAACGTTAGTAACTGCATTGTATTGTATGTATAGGTATTATTAGGTTTTCATTGCGTTTAGGGTAATTATACATCTACACACTGTACATTATAACAGTTTTGGAGCTAGTGAGTTTCATTCTCTATGTCATGCCGGTTCCATGTTGCGGCAAACTACAGTGTTTATGTCAAAGTTTTTATTTTCATCTTCATTATTGTGTAATTGATAATAATTTTCCGTTAAAATACTACCGCAGTAAACTGAAAAAACATGTCGTAGAAAAAAATATATTCGAACAATATGTCGTTGAAGCGTAACCTTGAATATCTAAGATGCTCTCGGCAATTGGCAAATATATGTGAATACAGTCCACTATTGCGAATCGTTTTAGTGCCGTGTCATAATATGGTATCTTAATTTCTTTGACTACAAGAATGAAAGTCTCGGAATTTCCATTATGACAAGGAAGTAAAAGACTAATTTTGAATGCACGTGCTAAATACCAATCATAGTTTGGTTTACATTTGCATTATTATCTTTAAGAGTATTGAACGTATTAAAAGTAGTAGCAAAGTGCTAGTTGCAGATGACAGAACTGTTGAATAGGTATTATTATACTGTGTTATTGAGTCTAATTTTTTATTGATCATCTATTATCCATGTCTGCGTCAGAAATAAGGCCGTACTAGTTTGCATACAAATGAATATAAATCATAATAGTTTCATAAATTATGCCTTGACTTTTAACTTTTTTAAGCTTTAAGTTATTTTTTTCATACACACTACTGGTTGGCGCACATAGCAAAATCTAAAATTACTAACCTACTAAACAGTTACGTAATTCGAAATAATTCCTTGGAAAGCTAGATACTTTTAGTTTAATGGTTATAGTAGATTTCCGTTTCCTACAAAGTAATGCTTGAAGCTATTAGTCACCTGTTTACTCAGCCAAAATTTATATATTATAAAGAAAGAAACTGTTTAATATCTTTTTCGTTTCTTTGTTTTGTTTTTAGGTATTTGAATGATAAGTTTGATGCTTTCTACACCATTTGATGCTTTCTATACAATATTCAACTCATCAACTGATTTACAAATAGCTTGTTCTTTTATTAATCCTTATTCTTCGCTATCTGGCAACAATTCAGAAGTACCGATTTTTTTTTGAGACTTTTTGTTTACTTACTTCTTTATTTTAATGTTGTGTCGTTCTTTTTTAAATTCAATTCTATTCGGTTTTAAGTCTCACTTTGTAGTTTGTATCAATGCTTAGTTTCAATGTAATTGTGTCATCCAAACTAGGTTTTATACCAATGCGTTCACATCACACCTATATATATATAGACTGCTTCAATGCTAGTTAGCGTAGTCAACAAATTCGTTATTCTGTTATTTGCTTTAACATTCTTATTCGCACCTTTATTGGTACTGAGAGAATGTAAAAATAAAAGAACTCAATCGCTTTTGCTTGTTGATGTATTTCTTTAGCGCCGGATGCCAATTGCTTAGTATATTTTTTCCTACTGTAAGTACTTATCACAATTAGAATCAGTAAAATTTATTAATAAATTGTGTTAATACGTGTCTGTACGTGTGGTAGTTTTTTTTTTAATTTTAAGCATGGAAAATCATAAATAAACTAATTTTTAATCAAATGATCGACAGTCGTAACTATTTTTAAGAATAAGTAGGTAAGTAAGAATAAATAATCAATAATCATTGATAATAATAATTAACGTTTTCAATTAAATCAACGTTCAATTATTTACCTAAATCCAATCCATGATAAGTATAAGACGAAAGTCATACTTGTCGTCCACGTCATCATACCTTGTAGCATGCTCACCTTCACCACCATTCCAGATCACCATCATCATCGTACATAACTCTTTGATGCTCTATATATGTACCTCTTTACAGCTA
Source organism: Ennomos erosarius (assembly GCA_963580505.1). Classification (NCBI taxonomy): domain Eukaryota; kingdom Metazoa; phylum Arthropoda; class Insecta; order Lepidoptera; family Geometridae; genus Ennomos; species Ennomos erosarius. The sequence continues at coordinate 14,721,000 of OY756979.1, forward strand.
CCTACCTATATATAAAAGAGAAAAGAAAGAAATTTTGGGTTGACAAGAGAGACGTCAATCAGAGCTTGGACAAGGCGGTGATTTGTAGAAAAAGCTGGAGAAGGTGTTCTGTTGGTAGTCTGAGGATTTTGATCGTCACTCTGAGGCATATCTTTTAAGGGTAGGCAACGCACCGGAAATGCCCTTGGTGTTGCAGATGTACATAGGCGGCGGTGACCACTGACCATCAGGTGGGCCGCCTTCTTGTTTGTTACGCATTACATAAAAAAACCTGTTCCGTCATAAAGTGGATTAAGCACCACCTTCGCACCTACCTCATATTGAGACACTGAAGCTGTGCTACCTGAATCTAGCCGCCCCTCTCCCTCTGACTTGGAGGGACTCTAAAGTCGTAGAGCTTATGATGCCAGCCCAATACCTAGACGAGATACTGGGCTTTCCGCTATAACTCCACTCCGTTCAGTTACGTATGCATACCTACCCTTTGACTACCTACCTCATCCTCCCTCCCTGGTGTTCCAGTAATATACCGTGTCTGTGCCGCTCTAGAGACCTTAAGTGTTTGTACATAACCTCTTATATTCCTTGAACCACTCTTCCGTGTCTTTATATTTATTATATCATTAATTGCAAATCTAACGTGTCTTTTCCTTACAGCTCCTATCCTACTTTTCCTACCTCATGTCGCAGTCTCCCTCCAGGATCTGATTAGGTAGAATTAGGACCTAGTCAGGCATCCTAGGACGCTGGGCGGAGCCGTAACGTGACAACCTTTGCATGTCCTGTGGACACATACCTTACCTACCTCTGAGATTCACTCCTTTTATAGTATTAAAATTAATACTACTATTAATTCTAGAGTACTAGTACAGACCTATTAAGTCTTTGTGCAAAACTTACTGCTACTGAGCGTTGAAGCATTTAAATACCGAGTTATTCTAATCGCTCCACCGTCTTCCAGAAAATATTCCATACATGCTTCGTAAAATGCTTCAGAGGGCATTTCCTTTAGCTAATTGGTCGGTATTCACATAACTAACGTCTAGTGTTAGTTTATGGACCCTAAGGTACTATAGTTCGCAATAAATAGAGAAACTACGGTATGCGTTTGTCCGCCGGTTGATAGCGTATCTTACAACTGGCAATTGCGACTACAAAAAAGGACAAAATGCGGTACAAGAATTCGATTGTTTAGGTACCTGCTTCAGTGATTGCTAAAGGTTTTATATAATGAATCCTGCGTACTTCATACTGTTTGTTTACTAAGATTTCTTTTTATTTATCATATTAACACTGGAATTCTTACTCAAGGTCAAGGGGTCTCCTCTAGGGGTTGATTCAGTTGCTGTGTGGCGGAGTTTAGTTGTATGCATTTCATAAACAAAATTAAGTAGCCCCCAATCTGACAATTCTGACATTGTCAAAGGCAGGATGCTATGAAAGTGAAAGAAGAATGATTCAACATTCAACCTTTATGAGAAAGTTGAATGATAGATTATGGGGCTTTGTTCACGCCTTGACTATGAATACCACTATTAGTACATCAGAAAAGTAGAATAATATCTAAAAACTAAAATAAAATTTATTTTGTTGCGACTCCGTAGATTGAATTTCTACCTATAATATTTCAAATGTAATTTTTATTTTGTTTTATTCGACTTCCATTAGTAAGGATTATTTTTTGTTTTGTGTATCTTATCATACAAAAAAACCGAAACCCTTAATAATTGCTATTGAGATATTAATAATTGCATATATTTAAACAGGTAGCTAATATTAAGTGCGAGTGGTTCTTGATCTAACGCAACCGGTTTCTAGTTGTTTAATTTACATAATCAAGATGCAAACATGTGCTTCGGACTTTGTCTCACAGAAACAATAACAGTGCGTAAGCTTAAGTCTTTACAATTACGGGAAATAACAAGTTTTACTAGGTGGTAGGACTTTTCTGCAAAGTTTGTCTAGGTAGGTACCACCGCTTTGCCCGTTATTCCGTCGCCAACCAGTAGTGTGCAAGCACTATTGTGTTTCGGTTAGAAGCGCATTGTAGCTAGTGAAATTACTGGGCAAATGAGACTTGACCTGATTACATAGTCTCGTGTTTTTATTTCTAGACCATGTGATAATTTGCATAGGTGTAAAAAATTTCTAGATAACACAATAAACATACAATTATATGTATAATGAACGGTCGGTAAGCGGTAAGTAATAAGTATACGTGTTCGTTCACAAGATATTAATATTACCCCCAGATAATATAATACCTACAGTACAGATGCCTTATCCCATACAACGGAATAACGCGGGCTATTTTACAAATTATTATTTTTCTGCATAATGCAAGATTATCAAGCGACATTTATTGCGTGTTGGTGAAGTATTGGGCCAAATGAATACTCTGGTCACTAAATAGTAACGCTCGCGACACGATACCTACATTATTTTCACGTTCGGGATATTTTTCGTTGGTACCGGATGAGACCCCATGATATTATGAACGAGGGCTGACCAATAACATAATAATCAGTGCTATCTATAGCTTTCTTCCACGTATCGTAACTCAAAACATACTAGTCATCGGCCGTGAATTCCTATACGTTTATTAAGAGCTTAATAGAAATTCCTCAACACAAATAGATGCTATTGGTACCTTTCGATTCCAACATCTATGTAGTTTGGTACATCCTATAGAGACTTCTAAAAAACGTTCCCTTTACATTAAGACCAGCGAATGAAAACTTATTAATGACACGTGTTTATTACTTACTATCGACGCTTCGTGACTTGCCTGTCTTTTATTAAAAAAATCCACTTTTCAATTCGAACCTTATCCCTTAGATATAAGGACCAAAAGACTTCGTTTCTCCAATTGCTATAAAACGTATACATGAAAGAAAATGATTTTAATTACTCGCAGGTTCTTTTTGATATGGGGGACGATAAAAACGTAAGTACGAGTATCGTCACGATATTTTTTTGACTCGCTTCGTTTACCTCCGATTGTGATTTTCTTTACGGTGTCGGTAATTTTATTTATTATTACTTTGATTTCTGATTTAATGAAACTAATAAAAAAAAAACGCAATTGAAACTTAGGTAATTCAAAACGGCGAAATACGAACGGTAATGGTTGTATGATGTAGTAAATCATTATTGGAAAAACTTGGCTTTTTCGCTGTGACCTAATATCGGAAAACGTCATATGAAAGGTTCAAGCCGTAAATGTGCCTTTGCTTGAAAAATAAAGAATTTTCAAATCATTTATTTTTATAACGCCTTACTCATTGTAATAAAGAGAAAGATCAAACGCAAGCAACCTTTTCTTTATAAAGTAATTTATTTAAATTACCTTTATTAGTTTCTAAGTAGTGTAATGGAATATAGTACTACAACAACATTTAATAGGTTAATCTTATTTTATCCTCCATATTTTGCAACTTAGGTACTATTTAAATACCATATTTCGCAAATTAGGTACTATTTAATCACTATGTTCACGATTGGAACTATGTTTCTGCGAGTAAATAATAACATAGTGCTAATAAATACGTAAGAGACTGTTGTCTTTCACGTACCTATTTAGCACTGTCATGAAACATAGTCGTCATTATATCAAGTGGTTAAATGTCGCCAGAGTTAATAAATCGGTGATTAACACCCAACGCCGAATGCCGGGCAACACTAATCCCTACGACTGAAACACATTATCTATACATGAAAATAAATTCCTCTGTTATTTCGTAATGACTCGATGCGAAACGACGTGTATTTATGAGGTGCCTAAATATCGAATCACAGGAGCGTAGATAGGATTTAAATTGGGGCGAGGGGCACCCTCAACAGCTTAATAGCTGAAAAATCCAGCTAGTTTCTATAATTAATGTTGAAAATTAAAACGATTTAACTGACCCGGGCTGGTAGATATATAAACAATTAGTGATAATCAGTCAATAGTTATTTTAATAACAGCGAAGGCAAACAACGTCATTTATATCCATGCGAAATACATTTATAGAAATGCAAAGTTTGTTTAAAGATCAAGCCAGGTGTAAACCGTATTAAGCGCCAATATGTGCCAATTTTTTTTATTGTATGTTATGTTATTTACATTTCAAGGGAGTGTTACAATATTATCTTGGGTTGTAGTCTTTTTTGTTCTGTTGGTTAATCATAAAGGAGTAGTCTTTAGCACTTTATGCAGGGGCCACTTGAGTCCCCAAAGCTTGACCTTGATTCGTCTACCAATATAACTGGTTCCGATTTATTTGTCTGTGTGTCCACACTCCACAGCAGATTAATTCATGGAACAGACGATAACTGTTCAAAGGAATATTTATTTTTATTGCAGCTTAAACAATGGGCTGTTTGTCAAGCATTTATTTTCGTCACATTTCTACTGAAGTTTTACGAGCAAAGCCCTGGCAATTTTGTATATTTTTGTATTTGTACGTTTTTCTTTCCGCATTGGTAGACAATATTTATTACAAAAGCTTTTCACTAGAATACCAAAATATTAGGTATACATAAAAAAGGAATAAAGTTATTCCAAGGAAGTTCCATAGTATAATGATACTATAACCGAACCGTGATAGGTGACCTGGTGATAGGTGATACCGATATAGGTGAACCGTGGTCAAACGTATGCAATATAGATTAAATAGAGTTCTACCATAACATTAGTTTACAAAAAAATCATGTCTTTTTTCTCAAGACATGATATTCTGACATTAGATGAAAAATAATTAGTAGGTCATAAACATGGAGCTAATAAAAAAAGAAGGAGGGAATCCCGTCTGATCCGAAACTGAAGCACCCTTAGGAAGCCGGAACGCTTCGTACGTACAAGCGGAATACGCACACACTCACATCATAGGCAGCCGGTCGCCCTACTTTCATCTGACACACATATGTAATATGTCCGCCATTTTGGGCTTCAGTTCGATGTCAATCAAAACTCAATCCTTCTTTTTTTTATTTCATCTATGGTCATAAATTTGAGGTGCCAAATGCTCAAGAAGTACTACAAAATCTACTAAATAATTAGATTAATAGATAAAGCACACATAAGATAAAATTCCAACATCTATTGGCGTTCCTATCGCTTCTCCATTACTACACAAAGACCGACGATATTTTTTTTTCTTTCTGATCGAAAACAGAAAATACGTTTCAGCAAATACATTTAACATACCGTACTCTTATCAGAATCATATAAATCAACGATCAAAAGGAGAGGGCCGATTCCGGAAGCACCGGTATGCGTTTACCATCGGAATTTGGCTACGTTAATGACGTCATAAAACACATTGTGCCGTTAATGTATTTACTAAGTTTAGGAAGTCCGGACGTAACGCGTGGGATTTTTTTTACCTACGCTTGCGTTTATTTTTGCAATCATTTAGTGTGCGTGGTAATGGGAGGGTAATTTATAAAACTTTTTTACACTGGTATGTACAGGAAGCTGTGGAAACAGGTTGAGTACATTATTATTTAACACAGAGCAAAAAAACGCTTCGTCTAGGTGCAAAGCGTCATAATTTTCAATGCTCTGTGTAATTTAACATGCCATCATTCAAACTTTTAGCTATTATGACATTTCCTTTTTTAACGTAGCTAAATAGTTATGTGGTATTACTTAAAATTTGAAATGAGATTAAAATAATGATATTTTCATTAAGACTATTACAAAAATACAGCAGAGTTAAAATCTCCAAAAAACGTTTCTAAAATTATTATACACCAGGGGCCGTACTGTGAGCTCTAAGTGCGATTCAAAAGAGAGCCTATTTTGGGTCGCGTGTCAAAATATTCATACAAAAAAAAACATTGCGATCCAATATAGGCTCTGTTTTGAATCGCGCTAAGAGCTTACAATACGGTTCCCGAGAGCATAACATAACCAAAATATAATAACAACAGTCAACAGTCTGTCAAGTTTGAGTAATAACATTTCCAAAACAACTTTTACTGCATAAAAGACTATAACAGGTATATTGTTATAAAAAAAAAATATAATGGCATACGAAATTAAAATAATCGATTATTATTGTTGAATCTTAAATTAAAACTAACCTCAATCATCAGATAATTATAATAACACATCTGTGTACTAATTACATCCCTAATAATATGATTAAAAGTGAAACGTCTGTTAGTCTGTGTGGTTTTCACCATATTAAATAAATAAATAAATATTATTATAACGACTGAAATAGTTTTCTTTGCTATACACACATCACTGTACAAAATATAACATTTTCTAAACGAAAACTTTAGTGACGTATCGTAAAAATCTATTAATCTGATTACTAGACTCTGTGATGTCTCAGGATGACGTGCGCAGTGCAGTGTCACGCGAAACTTGATTATTTTAAAGTTCCGAGTGACACTACAACTGTTATGGACGGCCGTGTCGCTTTACATCAGGTGAACGACTGGCTCGTCACGTCATTTATTCACATTAAAAAAAATATACATTTTTTTATCCTAAAAACAGCATAATTTTCCCTAAAACCTGCGGGCATAGCCACCGGCCACCGCTAGTCCGTTGAACATAAATCATAATCATCATCAATCCGGCTCACTAATCATCCTAAATCCGCAATCATCCGCCTCGCTGACGTGTCACTCATCTGGTACTATAATGTTATTAAGTTTGAGACATGCTACGCTAATTACTGTCCTAGATTGACTGTCACGCGATGTGGTTATAGGTACTTAAATATAAAATAATTAAACTTTTAGAGGCGGTTATTCAATAATCAGATAAAAGTTATTCGTTGGATAAACTGAAACACAGTGAAAATAATAAGTGAATTGGAAACCGAATATTTAAAATAGAATGTTTTATTTTGTGTTCCTTGTTTATAATTTATTAGATGAGTAACCTTCATCCAGCCATCAAAAATCATCCCGAAAGTGTTAGGGCGCAGACACTTCAAACTGATTTTTTATTATTAAGTTCTAAATTACAGATTTCAATTTAATCACAAAGGATAAAAGTAATATTCATTGTCAAACATTTTAATAACGTGAAATAGCGTATAATGGAACTGGAAATTTTTGGTGCCCATTGAATACTTCTATTCATTCTTTGAAGTATAGAAAAATCGCAGACAAGGTCGACATCAAAAGGTGGTACTAAGTTAATAACTTTTAAATGTCTATATACGTAGAGTTAATGGTATTATGCCGCATATCATTGAGTTTAAAAATAGCTACAAGTTATTAATTCATCGATGAGAATTATTTACGAAGCACGAGCAAGGTAGGTACTATTAACGACTATAAGGAAATCTAGCTTAAAACTTGAAGTAACCAACCAATGGAGTACCAAACAGCACGATTATATTTCTCTCAAACGCAATTCCCAAATCTCAATCTTTGGACCTGAGAATAAAAAGCAAGTTGACTCCTAAGCAACGAGTAATGTAGGAAAACCGCGTACGTGAAACGTGAAGTAAAATACAAATGGAGTACCTATTTTCATGATCATATTTATTACCCAGAAACATTAGGTAGTCGGTTCGGGTCGAGGACTGAGCAAAAAATTAAAAATGAATGAATGAAAGCGATACCTCGTTACCTATTAGGCATTCAGTTTTGGCTGATTTACACAAGCTTGTTGCAAAGATTCCGCACTCTTTGTATGGTTTATTTTCTATGAATTTTAAGTTTAGAAGTATCAAAAGTATGAAGTCGCCCTTCTGATACCAAACCGTACATTTCAAAGTATCTTCATAAATACAACTATTTATTTATTTAATTGATTGGTTTCGCCTTCCGCAGGTGATATTCGACGGAACCTTCATCCCATTTAGTGACGTTGTAAAGAATCTGGGAGTACTGATGGACAGGAAGATGTCATGGGTGCCTCAGATAGCAGAGACTAGCCGTAAGCTCTTTGCCTCTGCGTCTTCTCTCAGGAGACTGCGTAACTTTCTACCTACTACCACCAAAATTTCGCTTGCACAATCTCTTTTACTTCCTATCTTAGACTACGCTGACGCCGCATACCTAGACTTAACTGAAGAGCAGCTTAATAAGCTTGAACGCTTACAAAATTATTGTATAAGGTTCATATATGGCCTCCGCAAATATGACCACATCTCTGAATTTCGAAAAAAGCTGCTTTGGTTACCTATTCGCTGTCGCCGGAATACTCGCATTCTCTCTCTCTTATATAATATACTTTTCAATCCTTCCACTCCTATCTACTTAAAAGAACGCTTTAAGTTCTTGTACCTCACCCAATCCCGATACTTCCGCTCCTCTGAAACCCTGCAACTTCGGATGCCTGTCCACACCACTAGTTTTTATGATAAGTCGTTCACTGTAGAAGCTGTCCGACTTTGGAATGCGCTGCCAGAAGAAGTAAGACGCGCAAAATCCTTACTAATTTTTAATCGGATGGTAAAGCTCCATTATCTGTCTTCCATCTAATACTGCTATGTATATTTATTTATATTTATTTTATTTTATTTATTTATTATATATATATGATTATGTATAATAAGTAGTTATAATGTGTATGTTTATGGATTATAAATAGTATTATGAATGCATTATTATTATTACTGTTGTTTTTCTATGTTTGTGTCATTAATTTATATTAATAATTATTTTATATCAAATCTGTCTCAAACATACTTATAAAAACTTAATTAATGTATACGTTCTTATTGTACACCACCGTCCACTCCTACTTCATCCAATACTGTCCATCCAAAGGTTGCCTGGAAGAGATCGCTTTTAGTGATAAGGCCGCCGATTGTAATACCTACTATAAGCTGTTATGTATCATTGATTGATTCTGTGGTATACAATAAAGAGTTTTTGTATTGTATTGTATTGTATTGTATTTAACAGATGTGTGCCAAATTGGTGTTCTTTATGCATGTCGAGAGGTCATTTTATCTGAACGATTTATGGATAACGTCGTGGCCAATCGCAGTTCACTGTCTCGTTTTTATGTAGTTAAATGTTCGGAGGTCATTCAACCAATAGTGAGCTTTGTTTTGTTGATAACAAATACAGAATTTTCCAGAAGTTTCATGGTTAAGCCTGCTTTGCAGTATATTTCGTGATTTCCTTCAGACTTTATGGATATGGGCAAAATGAACCACGGTTGACGGAAGACTCAAAATGGAATGTCGGCTTGTTTGCACGAGAACAACAACTGCCGGCTACAAATCCAATGGTTTACTTAGAACATGATAAATTGCGTGTTTGAAAAGAAGTTAGATGTACATGTAATGTTTGCGCTTGCGCATTAATTGTCGCTCACAGTATTGCAGAGTTCAATGTTGAAACTTATTTCACCGCATGAACATCCGCTCTTGTAGCTATTAGTTTGAGTAGTGGTTGAAATGAGGTACATAATCGTAGATATTATCTCCAGCTAGATTTACATTGCTCCCTGATGAAAACAGATATCTCGTCTCCGCTTTTACTAATCTTGACTCTCTAGTCTAAGCCATGAGAGATAACAAATAATCTACTCCAGCGCTTTTTCACTCTCTGGTCACACTCAGATCAGTGATTGAGTAATGGCCGTTTTCAATAACCAACTTGGTTTTAACTGATCTGCTATCTCCACCTTCCAGTAACAGTATCACTGACAGTTACCTACTACTGTTTCAATAACAAAATAAATGATATTTAATATTATGCCCTTTATGTCAAAAGTACCACATTACCATATGATTGTTGCACAGGTACCATTTATCTGTACTATTATGTATTCTGTAGTATTGGTCCTCATTTTAAATTGGTGATGAAACTGCGATCATAGAATAAATAATAGTACTAGCTGCGGCGCAGTATGTCGATGCAAACCACGCGTAGAGTATCTTTCATGTACCTAGGTTAGGTACAACTCCGCGGTAGGAAACAGAATCAAAATATATCATGGCCTTCATAACAATAAAGTTCTATATTATATAACGACACGCGGCACGCACGCTTGATGACGTGTTGTTCCGTACGCTCCAATGTTCGTCGTGATGACGTCAGCGCACGCGCATGGGCAAATCGTGTTGCTTTATGATCTCTCTATAAAAGTCTTTAACTGAATTATAGCTTTATGATTTACTTTATTACTATAATCAATTTCATTTGATGCAGTCTGTTTATTCGTAACTCAAAAGAGCTTTTACGTTATAGACTGGAAACCGAAAATGAAATGAATGGATACGATGAAAGACCAAAGTCAGTGAGCCAAGAAATCAACATTGGTAGACGCAAGAATGGACGGAACGAGTCTGATCCAAAAAGGCCAGTCACAATAGAGATGGATGGGTAACTGATGACGAAAGGCCATGACTGGATACACCAGGCTCGATCGCTGGGAACGGAGAGAAAGGGAAAGAATAAATCTAAGAACCAGACTCCATGATGATGGCGATAGCGATGATGATGATATTGATGAATAAATAAACTAATTATAATTGGGTTTGTTATAATAGTATTGTTCTTAGAGGTTGTATCATGTTTGTAACTTGAGATTATATAGCTCGTCTTTCTGTAGAGACAAACGCTGAAAAGGGTTTGAAATGTTAGGAGTTAATATTATTTACCTAGGGATCAAACAACTAGTTCATAGACGAGAGTGTTTCTTTGATTCCAGAGCAGAGCAAAATATTCCAGAGTAGAATCCCGAGCATAGCCAAGAGGACCCGTACAAGGCATGTGTGCCAGCAGTACGGAGGTCCATGGCAAAAGAATTTAGATACTCAAAAGGTGTAAATTTTATTAATTACTACTAGTATCATCAACTGACAGTAGCTTTAACTGAGATTATGGTGCAACTCAGCCTTAGACACTTTTCTATACTTCTTAACTACTTGGAAAATATCTCCAACCATTCTTCTTTAAACACCTCAGAAATCTCCTTCCTGGAGCAGAAACGTATTTGGCTGATGACTATTTAGAACCTTTACGTATATGCATGCATGAATACGCTCTGAGAATTCATGCACTTTGTATTCTCTAGCTAGACGTAATTTATATATGTGTTTCTATAGATAAGCTGTTGTAGCTTAACGTCGGGTTATTAGCTAACGCATGGGGCCAGACAGATATAGAATTTGACACGAACTGCATCGCTTCGACTACGCACATAATGGTTTTCTATTTATACTACCCTCAGATTCACACAACAACTGGAATACCTTTAACTAACTGTATGTGCTCAACAGCATTGTAAATCTTGTTTCATTCATGTAGGCTTTAATGTATTTAAACATTAATGAAACAAGATTTATAAAGCTGTTGAGCACGCTATTAGTTGTTAAATATATTTTGTTATTAGAGCAAGGACTGTTCTAACAAATATCGGCGCCACTGCCCAATACAGAATTAAATCTTGTAGACAGAAGGGCCGTCATAATGGATTCAGTTTTATTTTTACAATGCTCGTTATAGAACTGAGCGGACGAAATGCTTTTGAATCTGTGTCAAGTGTTCCTGTTTTGTAATCATTGTGCGTTCAGATATGTATGGACACAGTTTAATTAGTAGTAGTAGGGTTTTGTTAGGAAAAATTACGAGAAAACGTTTGAAGCCCTTGAAGACCTTAAAATTTCGGGTTCAAAACTGCTCAAACCTTCGTGGAAAATAAATCTTATCCAGAGCCTTTTAAAATGTTATCCATTACCTTTCTGCGACATTCTTTAGGACTATATTGTAAACCGATTAAGTAATCGTAGCAACCGTAACGTAGTCATAAATGTTTGCAGCCACTGGGCATGCTACCATAGCTCAGTTGAAAGGCCGTCTAATCCAGTAATTTTGAAGACGCCGTATTAGAATTGCATATATCTGCTTTATTGTTTAATCCTTCTCTCAATATGACAAGGATCCCTTACATAATAAAGCTCAATTAAATTTGCCTCGTTTCCCTAAAACAAACCTCAAAAAATCTCATTGACTGATGACTGTTTCAATTTGTAGTTTATAGGAATAGTTATCTACAAAACTTGCTGTTAAAGCTGAGTGATTGATAACCCCCAAAGATATAAAGCCCTGGTTTATAGACAATGATAACTCCACTGCGACATGACATATCGTTATCCACATACTCTGTAAATCTGTCAATTTAAACCTGTTCTATTAGTTGCCCTACTAACTCAATTCCACTGTGGCAGATTCGTTAGTGCTGTCACTCATTTCGGTTATTTTTGTGGTGGTGTGTTTCTGACTGCTCTAATTAACCGGAAAATAAAAGAAGTGGTTCGACGTACTTAAAGCTGGAAGACAATCATACGTTTTGAAATTGGTCGCGTTTGCGAAACTTGTTCAATTGTAAATTAATGGCGGAACTAGGAAATTGCTTTACGCCCGCAGCCCGCATTACCTACTTATGTATATTCCATAAAAATCGGTTCATTATTCAAGGAACCAACTTTTTTATTGATGTTGCTGATTTAGTAATTTCATTTTTATTTTCAGGTATGTTCTGCTCATTTTTGCTTGCATTGTGAAGTAAGTTAATCAGCAGCAGTGTTATGGTGTATTCAAAGCAGATTTTCAAACAACTAAGCTACGTATATAAATTTGGTAGCAAAATGCACCACAATTTTATTGGTTTTTGAAGAGCCATCGCCTTCGAGCTTTTGTTCATTGTATATTGTTTATGACAACAAGAGTTGAAGTACAAATAGGTGGATCATTTTGGAACGTCAACTCTCGTTTGATCTTCTTAGACAAGGTCCAAAGGCTGCAATGAGTGTTTAATCCGTTTCGGTCATAATTATGATTACCTGCATGCTGAATCAGGGCACCATGGCGCCACGCATCATTATATTTTTGTATCATCTTTTGGTCGCTTTTTGAATATCTGATTCCTAAGTTGTAAAAATGTAATGTTGTTGTGATGTCTTGATTGAACATATTTTCTGTCTTTCTTTCAACATAACTTTCTGGAAATTTGATGCCATTAAAAATAGCCATATAGAAGAGACGAAAAGAAGAGACGGAAAGAAGAGATGGAAAGAAGAGATGGAAAGAAGTGTAGAGAAAGTGCAAGGTGAGGATGCTCAGGAGAATTAAGTTTACGACGTCAGATGGAAGTGTAAAATTAGTTTCGAAACTGAGGCGGGTCAGCTTACAGCTAGATAGAACATAACTATCCGTATATAATGTAGCAACAAACACGAGTAAATGCTAATCCAAGATAAGCACAAGCACACCCTAGAGACAACGAATCCTTGGAAAGGTCATCGCTGTCTTTTCGCCTTGACATATCGCATGCTCCGTTTTCCATTCTTGCCAGACGTAAACAATATAATCATCATTTGGCCCAGGTAATACGAAACACGCCATTTCCAGGGGCCATTACGTCATGGGGTGGCCATTTCACATTGTGGCGGTATTTGGGTCACTGGCGCACTAGCGCGTTATGGCGCGAGAGCCAACTGTCGCTGCGAAAAAGGTGCTGATTGCTGACTTGAATTATTGGCACTGCTTTGACGAAGACGTGTTTCTTATTTGTTGTTTTATGCTCGTGTATAATTTTGCTCCTTGTTGCTCTTGTCGTTGAATAGAGCTCGATAAAAACACCAAAAAAATGTAGTGGCTATGTAATTAAATAGTCGAAAAGTACCGCGCGAACAAAATAATATCAACACTCAATTATGCTTCGCGCATAATACTGTCTGGATTATGTAAAGTCATGATGACTTAACTTACCATACAGACATAATATGATTTAAGACTATATTCAGCAAATTCCACCTTACTCCAACAACATTCACCTCTTGTATTAAAGTTCTCACCTAACTTCCAAAATGTGTCGCGTCTAACTCTCGCGATGGCTTTGACTTAATTAGTTAAGACGATGAGGGTTAAGTCGTTATATTTCAGGGGTGAATGCGCGAGACCATATTAAGTCTGTAGTTAATGCATGTTAAGCCAAATGCGGGATACGACTAAACTGTGGGATAATTATGCATTGCGATGTAAATTATGCAATGTCACATATTTACATATTTCTACGAGTTTTCAAGTAACAAAATGAAATATTCTATCTATTATTATATTGTATGTAAAGCTTGTGCCAATACCGTTGTTTGGTTGTTGTGACGGGCCCGATAGCTCAGTTGGTAGTAGCCCTGCCTTCTGAACTGAGGGCTGTGGGTTCGATTCCTAGTATTCCTACCCAGGACAAACATTTGTGTGGTGAACATAGATGTTAGTTCTGCGTCTGGGTGTCATATTGTATTCGATGTATGTATTTACAAACAAAAAAGTATATAAGCATTGCAACAGTTATCTGGTTCCCATAGTGCAGCTATGCTTAGTTTGGGACTAGATGGCGCTGTGTGAAATGTCCACACATATTATTTATTTTATTTTATTTAAAAATCTGAATCCGGACCATTGATTGAATCTGCCTAATATTTAGTCAAGTATTAATCTATAGTCTATATTTTATAACCTTGAGTTTTGCTTGACTTTGTTTTATGTTAAGAAGTTCAAAGTCAATGTGATAGCCGTGAATTAATTATGCAAAACAAATAGACTTCGTGGCAAAATTAATAAGTTTTGCAAAGTTTATAATAATGAAGGTAGAGTTGGTTTGCAGGTAGATTTTGTTCTATACTTTGAAGGATTTGTCGTTTAAAACAGAAGCTGTATTAATAAAAGAAATATTAATTAACACAAAAAACTAAATATCTTATTTTATAATGTTTGATAGATAAAGAAGTTTATTGAAAATTTCAACACAATTTTATCCTGCTAGCAGGCACCCCAAATAAAAGCGAAAAAAAATTCGCAAATTTCACGTCTCATATCCTCTAATATACCCTCCTAAATCTGTTAAATTCCATAATATTGTTCGCGGAGGATTTTAATTAAAAACATCGCCCAGGTTTATATTGGAGTTTCATCCCCTGGCGCAAATTAATGTTAATAAACAAAACAGTTGCGCAGTTTCATTCGAGTTCTGTAAACAAGTCCTTGGGGAGCATTACGCTTTTCAGCTAATTTCATTTTTAATTTTTACACCCCAAAAATGTGGTACTAGATGGACCAATATAAGTTAGGACGTGAATTGCCTGTATAAATAAAAAATTTCACTTTCATTTTACAGATGAGAAACCTCTCTGACACGAGTCCGTTGCGGTCACTGTTGGAAATGTGTTCTGGTTGTTTAGTTATAATATGTTCGTCTTTTGTAAGTACTTTAGATCTCGCTGCTAAATCTGTAGAATATTTGGGAATGACTGTAGGTAAAAAAAATTATGAATGACGTATCTCGCTCTTATAAATATAATTATCAGACTACAACTATATTATGTGTCTTCTGCTGAACGTATATAGGTTAGGGTTCTACAATTACTCATTATTGAGTCGGTATTCAGCTATCAAGTTTCTCCCACAGTCGTATTCTGGAAATATTCACCTGGCTACTGGCTTCCACTGGCTACACTGTTTGCCTAATCCTGGTCATCACTCAATCAAGGACTTATCTGTCTACAAATGCCACTGCCATTTCAGCTTGCTGAGCCTTTGAGCTATGCGCTATATGCCACAGAAGAAAATATACAAGTTACGAGCGACTCCCTTATAACTTTCTAAACCTTATTAGGCAATAAATCGATCGTATCTTCAAAGCAAATCATAATTCATGTTAAATCTTTACCTAATATCGTAATAAATTATATTCCCACCGATTGTACGGGGCCTCAGTTTGACATCGCCTTATTTTGTACAGCACTTCCTTTGTTCAACATCGTCTGGACACGCGATCCGTGTATTAAGTAATGTGTCAATAACATTGAATAGAATTGTGGGATAAGAGGTTACTGTCAATTTAACTGAGCTGTTAATTTTGACTCGCCTTTTTTTAAACAGTAAGAGAAAATGATTTAGATTCTTAAAAATTAGTTAGATTGTTGAATAAAATATAACTTCGAAGTTGATAAACTTAAAATAAAATAGTCGTGGGAAATTAAAATAGCAATTACATTGATTCATAGTCATCTATAATTTCAAATCGAACAGTGTTAAATGATATAAATATGTAATTTAATTCATTATAATATGTTACTGATGATTTTAGTAACTAAATATTTAAAAGGGGAGTTCAATCACATCACAACATTTCATTTCATCATAATATAATTTATTCTAGGAATGCCTATGGAAGTAACTTTAGTCAATAAGGTACCAGCTCCTCAACTATAAAGATATGATTTTTACGCCTGTGTCGTGATTCGAAAAGCTTTTTGCCGTAACATTTTGCGTTTTAATATCCAATAGTTTTTGTGCACCATTTATCATGCGTCGATTATCCTCAGATCGTTGATTGTGATCAATATGAATATTGTATGTTGTTTTTTATCTTTGCGGTTGTAGTGATCAGTTCGCGGGTTCGTATTATTGATGGTTTGTGATGAAGCGGGAAATGCAAGGATGGAGCGAGTATCGTCTTAATCCATCTTCAATCTCTATCAATCTTGCGTTTAGCGGAAATGAAATGCAATGGGCTAGTGTGCTACATCGTCGACCACTTAACTCAGGAGAGATGTCGAACGCAAGCTTATCTAGTATAAAAATACATTAAGTTCAAAAATTATATGCTAAAGATAAACATTCGAAACTTCAAAATAATTCTAACTGTTTTCAAATTCAACCAATATCAGCACAATAATCATAATTTATAGTTAATTAATATGATAACAGTGGCCGTTAAATTTAAAATTATAGTAGCTCCTGTGAAAGGTCAAAGGCGGCCTTCACAAATTCCTAGGTACTAAAATTTTGTGACTAAGACAATATTACACTAAGGCTGAGTTGCACCATAATCACGGTTAAAGTTACGGTCAAATTTTGACAGTAGCCCGCCCTGCGAAGCATGGAACGGTTATAGTTAGCGTTAAAGTTAGCGTTAAAGTAAGCTGGTGCAACTCAGCCTTAACCTCTGGAATAAGTTGGCTTAGTCCGATTGTAAAGATCTAGTTCAGGGTAAGCCTTGATACTTTTTGATGGGCTATCGCGTAAGTGGTTGATAGATGTTTTTACGATCGACCAGAATAGGACCGCTAGTTTTGTGGCTTTCGAATACGTGCCGTTAAACTGAGTTACCCTATTTTGTGTTTTAAAAGTGCTAGGTATGGCTAAATCTTTTATCGCGGAAACCTTAACTTCTTATGTTGATTTGGTATAAATATTTCTTTTTTCATTAATAATTATTTCGATAAGCTTAACAACGTAATGTTAATGTGAATGTTTATATACAGTTTTTTACCGTTTCTTCTCCTTACCAATATTTTAAAAGCGGGTTTTTTGAATCGGCTAAACAAATTTTTTGCATTTCCCTTTGTGTCTCGCTCACTTTTGTAATAAAACGATAGTACATACTTTTTCTCTAGCAAAATTGTGCGTGGGTTTAAAAATAATTAGCAGGAAAAAGGGAACGAAATCACATGCCATACTGCACGCACTGCACTTGTAAGTACATACTGGACTGGAGCGACAGATGTTTATCTCCCTTCATAAGCTTTGGCATAACTCAGGTTCCTAGAAAACTTTTTTTTTTAATTCTTGGTACTTCGGTTCCAAATTGGAATTTCAAATTGTATATGTCCCATATCAATCAATTATGCGTTGAACAGTATCGATGTCGTAACCCACATACCCGACATTCAATGTCATCGGTTACGTTGCTTAAAGCAACCATGCGTATGCGCATGGAAACGTGCGAATATTGTTTGATCATAACTGTGTTTTAATACGACACTTTAGCTACAGTATTGTAGTTTTTTGAACTAAGGTCTAAAAATCTGACCTCGTGTAAATTTAATCTATAATACGGCCCTAAGCATTTATAAAACGTAATTCTCAATGAAAACAATACCCAACGGTATGTTGTCTAAAAGTGACCCACATTCTAAGCCACCAGTATATTCAATGTCAGACATCGATTACGTCAAACTGCGTCAGGTTAAGTAACCATGCGCGTGCGCAGGTTGTACGAACTCGCATACTTTACAGCGCATTTCTCCGGCAGGTTGCGGACGACACTTTCACTGGTCACGGCTTTGCAGATGTAACACAGTTCTAGATGAGCCACTTATTATGGATTATATTTTGTTATGACTACGATCACAAACTATTGAATATCTAATTTGATAGTTAGTACGTAATCCACGAAGTAAGAACCTTTCTTCCCCCGATTGTCAGTTCTACGTACGATGTGGCCTGCCCATTGCCATTTCATCTTGCTCGTTATAACACAAATGCATAAGTCCGATATAAAAAGAACTATATTTCAAATCAATAAAATCGTGATAATTGATTGACGACATAGCCATAACTCTATAAATATATATAACTGCAGAAGGTCAAGGCTAAAGTCACTTCCAGTTTTTTTACATCCTTAGAGAGATGCAAACTGGCCTGACAAGTGGTTTGCCGCTAACGAGGCACCGGGTCAAGAGAAATGTGCCAACTGAGTTCTATGTTCAACATGTGGCGCTGTGTGAGTGTAAGGGTGTATTCCTTGTGCATGTGCGAGTGAGGCTTAGTATAGTGACGCAGAAATCCGTAGGATTATGTAATAATTGGAGGTAAATGGGACAACCATGTGTTAATCGTCTGTGTAAAAGACAAGCGTGTGTTAGGTTCTTGCTTTTATTTAACCCGTTGCTAGGATATTTTTACGATGGCTTTAGTTGATTTGATATCATTCTCCGAACCGCACAGTAAGTCAATTTATAATCCCTATCCCTACTATTACTATACGTTATTTCTCCGAAACTGTTCACAAACGCATTGGAGGATGTTTTCAAGCTCTTGGAGTGGAAAAGATGTGGCATCAACATAAATGGCGAGTATATCACTAACCTTCGTTTTGCCGATGATATAGTCATAATGGCGGAGTCGCTCGATGATCTCAGCACCATGCTCAACGACCTCAGTAGAGTCTCCCGACAGGTTGGTCTTAAGATGAACATGGACAAGACGAAAATCATGTCAAATGCCCATGTTCCACCTATACCGGTAATTGTCGGGAACGATACTCTCGAAGTTGTCGACAAATACGTCTATCTAGGGCAGACTGTCCAATTGGGTAGGTCCAACTTCGACAAAGAGGTCGCCCGAAGAATCCAACTCGGCTGGGCAGCGTTCGGGAAGCTTCGACCTATCTTTTCGTCCAAAATACCACAAAGCCTGAAAACAAAAGTTTTCAATCAATGTGTGTTGCCAGTGATGACTTATGGAACTGAGACGTGGTCTCTAACTGTTGGCCTCATTACTAAGCTCAAAGTCGCGCAACGAGCTATGGAGAGAGCAATGCTCGGTGTTTCCCTGCGAGATAGGATCCGAAATGAGGAGATCCGCAGGAGAACTAAAGTGACCGATGTAGCTCTTAGGATTGGCAAGTTGAAATGGCAATGGGCAGGCCACATCGCTCGTAGAACTGACAACCGATGGGGAAGAAAGGTTCTCGAGTGGCGACCACGAACTGGAAGACGCAGCGTAGGCCGGCCCCCCACTAGGTGGACCGACGACCTGGTGAAAGCCGCGGGGAGCCGATGGATGCAGGAGGCGAGCAGCCGCTCTAAGTGGCGCTCCCTGGGGGAGGCCTATGTTCAGCAGTGGACGTCTTCAGGCTGTTAATGATGATGATGATGATGATGATCCCTACTATTATTACTTGTACTTACTTGTATTTTTTTTTTTACGCTTGATAGGCTTGCGCTTGACCACTATCCCACCTGATGGGAAGTGACGATGCGGTCTAGGATGTTGCCTAGAAGATACCTGTTCACTCTCGATTTGAAGACCCCCAGGTTGTAGTTTTCGGGAAATATTGACGCCGGCAAAGCGTTCCACTCTTTAGCTGTTCGCATGATAAACGTGGAAGCAAAACGCTTTGTTCGAACATGTGGGATGTTAACCATGTAACGGTGACGTTTTTTTGTACATCTGGTTGTCCGATAGTGGAACGGTGATGGCGGAATCAGATTATGCAACTCCAGTGCACACTCCCCAAAATGTAGACGATAAAAGACCGACAAACTGGCAACTTTTCGTCTATGTTCAAGGCTCTTTAGACGAGCCTCAAACAAGTCGATGCCTATGAGCTTCTTAGCACGCTTTTCAATAGAGTCTAAGGCTTCCAGCTGGTACTTAGCAGACCCATCCCAAAGGTGGCAGCAGTACTCCATGCACGATCGAACTTGAGCTTGGTACAAATTAAGAAGCTGTTCAGGTGCGAAGTACTGCCTAATCTTAGTGAGCACGCCCAGCTTTTTAGCAGCTAGTTTAGCCTTTGACTCTATAAATGACCCAAAGTTGAGGTTAGATGACAGAGTATAGCCAAGAAGCTCCAGGTGATCCGAAATCGGTATCGGAATGTTGTAGAGAGCAGGAGCAAGCACAAATGGATTCCTTTTAGCAGAGAAGAGACACACCTGGGTTTTATTTGCGTTGAACTTAACAAGGTTTGCATCGCCCCATGCAGAGACAGCATTCAGCAAGGCCAAGTTCATACTCCCAACCATGGTCTCTCGCAGAGCCTGAATTTCGGCACCACTGGCCCTAGCGCTGGACTTGTAGCTTTCCACAACCTTGCTGTCATCCGCATACCCAAAAATACCGGTTGTATTGATAAAATCAAAAAACTTTTCTCTCTCAAAAATTTCTCTTTGTTTCTTTTCAATCACGGGAAACGGAAACGTTATCTGTCTGTTCGTCTATGTGATTTTCATGCTAAAACGGCAATGCATAAATTCATTATTCTTATCCGTGTCCAAAACGCTAAACTAGTATGAATTAGGTACGGTACCTAGTACCCAAGTCTACGCTAAACTAGTATCAATTAGATACGGTACCTAGTACCCAAGTCCACGTTAAACTAGTATCAATTAGGTACGGTACCTAGGACCCAAGTCCTGTCCTCCAAACATTTTTCATTACACTTTCCCCGTCTGTAGACCTTCAGTCCAAGTGTAGAAGAGTGGTCAGGCTGTATTATTCTCATTTGTCATGATTGAACAAAAGCTACCTGCCTGACGTCAAAAATCACAACCTCGTGTTAATGAAATTTGGTCCTTCTCATAATACGATACAGTTTAATTTAAACCGAAATAAGCTGCATTTTATTAACAAGCTGACTAAAAATGTCTTAAAGGAAGAACTGATTTTTGTAAAGCAAAGCAAGCATTGTTTTCGAAGCAATGCTTTTTCTTCAACCTTCAACAAAAATTGCCGTGAAATATGAGATTTGATACGGTCAATATAAAATTCGATATAGACATACATCATATACGCACGTGAATATTAGTCTAGGAAAAGAAACTAGATATTTCCTATTCATATGTCATTATTTGGAGTTTTGGCGGGAACGCGGAAATGTTCACGTCGTTGCATTGTATTATTTCTCAAAACTTGTGCTTTTTCCAGTGTTAATGTTTAAAATTGGTGGCGTTTTACGCATTAAGTGCTGAATCACGAGCACGAGTGTGGGCAAGTGATATAATGTGGTGAAACGTGAGTTTTCGTGTTGCCTCCAAAATTCCATAGAACATTCTTGTAAAGTTGCCACCACTTTACTGGAGCATGACTGAGACTGGAATATGACTACCTGACTTAGACTGGACTATGACTATGACTAAGACTTGACTTTACGTGATGTATTCTTTAACGATAAAAATTACAATACTTGACACTGGCTAAATACACGGCGTGTGGAGCCAAAATCTAAGAAAAAAAATAAAATAATATCTTTATTAACAATATATTGGGTAATACTGACAGATACTGATGATAATTATCACGACAAAACAAGTTTGTTTGAGAAAAGTGGTCAAATTACGACGCAGGAAATATTCGATGTTTTTAGATATTTACAATATATCAGATAATAAGATCGTGTTAAGTTAAATACAGGAAGTGATATTTTACTCGATGTAGTATAAATACTAGAAAGATACACAAAGTATTTTGCTATCAATATCAGAAAATCTATAAACATCTTTGCCTTTTTTCTACTGTTTCAACTGAACATTTTGTCGAAAACAAAAGAGACACTTAGTCGATGAAACTGATGCTCTGTGGGAGTAATTTGGCTAATAAGCTCTTGGTGTAAAGCCCGAATCAAAATCGGAACTCATCCGAATCACCACAGAGCAAAAAAACAAACGCTTCGCCCATTCGTCATTCGCCAAGCGTCATTTGTTTCAATGCTCCGTGCGAACTAACACACCAATTTGATCGGCTACGGTCAATGTAGGGTCTAGTGCGGAGCCCTACATAGATTGATAATTGATAGTTGATTGATATTGAGTATCAATGCAACCGGGAAATGATAGGCGTGCGTTCCGGTTGGATGCTTTATTGACACTGATGTACTAAAGGTAATATGACAATGATATTGCTATTGCTATTATGATGTGAGAATTAAATGTTACGGGTTGGCCCGTACATGCTCCCCACGGGAGAAGAAAAACAAATTAAAATATAAACATAACACATCAAAAATAGAAACATGATAAAATACTCTGCTAAAATGCTCAATGATATAAAAGTTACAAAAGAATGCAAAAATGCGTGTATAGAAAAAATGTAAACATGTAAACAATAATGGAATAAAAACCACAATAGTTTCGAATGCTAAAAATGCAAAAATGCTAAAATTATTAAATGATAAAACATTATAAAAATGCACAAATAAGAATTTTTAAAAAATGATAGTTATTGATGTTCCAGCTTATTGCTTTACTTAAAGGGGTCCGCACGCGTTATAATTGGAGACGTTGCTTTATCACGCGCACCAACACATTGATACGTAACACTATCACTATCACTAAAACACTGTTGCCGAGGCGAGGGCCCCGGCGCAGCCACGCGTCCCAGCGCGGGCGCGGGGGCGGGGCCCGACTCTGCTGGTGCGGGCGCGGCCGCTTGGAGCGACCACGCGCCGCGGGACCGGAGCCAGCACCAAGCTGCTCCTCCCGACGCTACCACCACGATGATGACGTAGATCAACGTGTAGTGATGCACATCATGATACGATATACTTGACATCGATGATTCATTATCTCTCATAGTTTTGATTTTAGCTCCTATTACTTCAAGATCCTTCTGATCTTGTTCTAGGTTCACTTGCTGAATAACCTTCTCAGGGATGGAGATGTTGATGATATGGTTGATGGGCGCTATCACTGGGCCGTAGAAGTTCGACTTGATACTTATCTCACTTGACAGCTGATCGTGATGCGCAGATACCTCAAAGATATCAGATTTAATTATGCAGCCATTGTTTACTGTTACTAAGCCCGAGTGAGTAAGCGTATGAGCGGTAACTTGATCCCCGCATATCGCTCGCAGTTGACATTGATCACAACAAAAGTAAATATAATTGTTTAGTGCATTTGTTTCTAGCCATCTATTCTTGCATGGACTGATGATTGTTCCGCATGCTGTTTCCTCCATTTGACAGAAATCTTTATCTCCGTTCATATGGTATATAGGTTTACTAATATGACACAGATACGTATCGGCTACTAAACATGATCTGATCCCGTTTTCCGATAGAGTCAGGAAACTATCCTTTTTCAGGTTGATCGCTACGTAGTCTGATATAGGTATGATATTTATCATCTTCGCTTGCTTTGCTAAAGGGATAGGTATCATTTTAAATATCTCAAATGAGTCTCGACTGATTAATGGGATTCGCAATTCAAATATAAGGTAGTATGATGTCATTCTCGCTTTACTACTTATAAGCTTGTATATTCTTGCTATGTCGATGTGAATGTTTTCTATAGGAAGCGTGACGTCACTTGAAAGATGACTCGATATGATGCTCAGCTGATCTTGTAGTTGCTCGGAAGTTATTAAATATGGATTAAATCGACCGTGGTATATGTCAGTAGTAGTGTCCAGTAATATTCTTTGTAGATGCTTTAAATTCTGTAGTAAGTTGCTGGTTATTAGTGCTCCCATCGTAAAATCACTTGCTAACTGTAGATCGGTCTTCAATAGCTCCATAGAGTTTTCTACTTCTGATATTTTCTGATGAATGATTTTATGTTGCTGGGACATTGTATTTTCTACTCGCTTAAGAACATTGAACTCAACCTCTATTATTGATGTTTGATTCTTCCAGAGTGCTGACAGGTGTTGTTGATTATCTCGTAGGAGCGTAATATCCTTCTCGTACCGTTCTGCGAATTTACTATCGAGTACGCCGAACAGAGTATTTGCCAGATATCCGACACCGTCGATAAGACCTCGGCGGCGCCGGCGCTCTCTCAAAGATATTTTGCCGCTTTGCTGATTCAGGAGCAGTTGATTATTATAATCTAATTCATTTAGCTCGTGCCGTAATTGTAGCAGTATCATGTTACTGTAGGTATTGTTTTGCATTGTCTTACAGGCCCGCTTTAATATAGAAGTAGATTTGTTGAGTGCCATAACTCCTTCCCAGTATGGTTGCATTTGATAGTAAACGACTAACTTCCATTCGTCGCGTATGATGTTCATGTTTGATATTTTGTCAAAATAAAGATGTTGGTTTTCTCTGAAGTTAGTTATGTTCATGGCACATTGGGATGTTGTTATAAGATTCAGGAATAAAATGATAGCGGCGAACATTGTTGATAACTTGATACGGGGCCGGAGGCTTGATAATGCTGGCTTTGATGACATTTGTTTTGCTTCCGGGATTGAGTGCTGATCGCTTCGTTTCGTTAGATCGTGAACTGGTAGTAGGGATAGCTTGACAATGGGACGTTTTAATAACCCATTTTTTGTCTTTAGCGTGACTACCCTGACGTAACCATCAGCACCTTTGTGCAACTCGACGACGCGTCCTAACGCCCATTTTCCTGGAGGAAGGTTTGCATCGTTGATCGTAACTACATCATTGATTTTGATATTGTGTTGCTCATTTCTCCATTTACTTCTCGATGTCAGCTGGCTAAGATATTCAGTACGCCATCGTTTCCAAATATCCTGCACTATCTTTTGCGTAAGATACCATCTTGTTCGCATATCTGATTCAGTCTCTAAAACGTTCATACTTTGATTTATGTTGATAAAGCTTGATGGCGTGAGGAACTGTAAGTCCTCAACATCTTCTGACAAGGGACACAATGGTCTTGAATTCAGGATGGCTTCCACCTGTGCCAGGACCGTTGAATACTCCTCAAAGGTCAGCCGCTGCTCTCCGATAACTCTTTTTACATGATGTTTCATACAGCGGATGGCGCTTTCCCAAATGCCGCCTGCTGATGGCCATGAGGGCGCATTGAAGTGCCACTCAATCTCCAAGTTGGTAATTTCTTGGATGAAATCTTGATCAAATGTCTGTAATATATTTTGATATTCTTGTGCTATGATATTGCTTGCTCCTTGGAAATTTGTCCCATTATCACAAAAAATGTGTCTGGGTGTTCCTTTCCTTGCCGCCATTCTACGCAACGCTGCTATGAATGCGGATGTTGTGAGGTCTGATACTAATTCTAAGTGTACCATTTTTGTTGCGAGGCACACGAAGACTGCTATATAACCCTTTGTGGTCTTGATACCACGACCCTTGTTGGCCTTTACCATAACATGCCCGGTAAAATCAACCCCTGTGTTATGAAAGGGTTTTGCTTCATTGCATCTTTCTTTGGGCAAGTCTCCCATCAATTGCGTCATCTTTTCAGGTTTCTGCTTGCGGCACGTCACACAGGTACGTAAACGCTTTTTTACAGCTCTGTTGCCGCCAATGATCCAGTACCTTTGACGAATGGTGGCTAATGTAACCCGAGCCCCACCATGCAATGTAAGCTGGTGGGCTTGATCTAGTATTAGGTCGGTTAAGCGTCCACCATGAGGTAATATGATTGGATGGATCATGTTTTGATTGATGTTAGCTTTTTCTAATCTTCCCCCAACTCTTAGTAAACCGTCTTGGTCTAGGTATGGGTTCAAGTTTAAAATCTTGCTTTTTGTTTTGACTTTGCTTTCTTGCTTCAAACTGCTTATCTCTTCTGCAAATTGCTGCTCTTGCTCATGCTTAATTATTTTTTGCTTTGCTTTGCTTATTTCTTTTAGTGTTAAAACACCTCTTTGCTTTTTTCTTGATATGAACCGGTAAACCAGTGCAAGTATCCGCGTGACCTTGGACATTGAACTGTGCTTGTTTAGCAATTCGCTGATAATGGTTTCTTCTTGCTTAATCACGACATTTGCTTGCTTTTTCATTTCCTCTTCTGTCACATAAACTTCTGTTTTCTTTTTATCAGGGTGGTAGTTGGATAACCACGATGGTCCTGCCCACCACAATGAATGATTTTTCAACTGAGCCACTGATAAGCCTCTACTCGCGCTATCTGCTGGGTTCTCCTGCGATTTTATGAAATTCCAACAGCTAGCAGGCATTGTTTCAGTGATCTGGCGTGTTCTGTTTGCCACGAATGTCTTCCACCGACCGGGGTCTCCTTGCAGCCAACCCAGCACTGCAGTGGAATCACACCATCCATAGACTTGGATATTGTATCCTGCTAAACACCCAACGACTTTGGCCATGATTTTTGATAATAAAAGAGCGCCACACAGCTCTAGTCGAGGTATTGATATATTTTTACTGGATGGTACTAGTCTTGACTTTGCTGCGACGAGACTGACGTTTGATTGATTCGCGCCATTATTTATTTTGCAGTATATAACGGCGGCGTAAATTTTTGCTGATGAGTCACAAAATCCATGTAACTCGACGCTGCATGATTTCGTTGTACCTAGCCATCTAGGTATGGTAAATTGATTGATGTCTTCCAGCTCAACCTTGATTTTCATCCATTCTTTGTAAATCTTTTCAGGAACTTCATCATCCCATTGTAAGTTAGACATCCAAACTTCTTGAAATAAGAGCTTAAGTTTTGATGTGATCGGCGTTATCCAGCCTAATGGGTCAAAGACCTTTGATATGTCTGATAGTAGTGCTCTTTTGGTCACCTTGTTGTTTGATGAATCGATGGTGGATGCGAATGTGAATTTATCTTCCCCATGATTCCAACGAAGTCCCAACGTATTTGATGATTCTGCATGCTTAAAGCTTTTGGTTTCTTGCTGATTCTCTAAATGTGATAAATCGGGTTCGTTCGAAGACCACTTTCTCAAATTGAAACCTCCGCTCTTTAACAACGCAATTAAATCTTGTTGCAACTTTTTTGCTTCTGTGATGGTATGAGATCCGTGGACCAGATCATCCATGTAAAATGATTCTTCGATGACCTTGGATGCTTCTGGGTAATTTTCACGTTCATCATTAGCTATTTGCTTCAATGTCATCATGGCGAGAAAAGGCGCTGCTTTAGTGCCATAGGTTACGGTGGTTAGCCGATGTTCTTGCAGCATCTGATTAGGGTTGTCCCTCCATATTATTTTTTGGAGCATTTGATCGTCCGGATGAACCCAAATTTGGCGAAACATTTTTTCAATGTCCGCGGTTAAAGCAATCTTGTACTGTCTAAATTTTAAGATCAGCGTTTGAAGGTCTTGCTGTAAGTTTGGCCCTTTATGCATAAGGTCATTTAAACTTTTACCGCTTGATGATACTGCTGAAGCGTTAAAAACGACTCGCAATGATGTACTCGCTTCTTCACGTAGTACACAATGGTGAGGTAGGTGACATTCCAGTGTCTGGTTACCTGCCGGTGTCCATTCTGATAATTGCATATGTCCCAATGCTTGATATTCGTTGATAAATGCTTTATAATCTGTTGATATCTTTTGATTTTTTGATAGTTTTCGCTCTAGCTGGACAAACTGCGCGATAGCTTTTGATTTGGTTTGACCTAGTTCTTCTTCGAAATTAGGTTTGAGTGGGAGCCGAACTTGATATCTTCCGTCCTCCACCCATTCCGTAGTTGCTTGATAAAAACGAAGACATTCTAAGTCCTCTGATGAATGAGATGACTCTTCGCTGACGTCTTCTAATTCCCAGAACTTTTGAATTTCGTCGATATTGATTTGCACGACGTTACATTGCAAAGTTTTGATGCTTCCACACAGAATCCAACCTAATCTGGTCTGCTGTGCGATCAATGATGTGTTGTCAGATCGGCATATACCCTCTAAAATGATATTAGGATAAATGTCAGCACCTAGCAGAACATCGATGGGACGACTGATGTTGAAGTCTGGATCTGCCAGCTGAATATTATCTAAATAATCCCATGATGGCTTAGGGAATGTCGCAGTCGGCAAATGCTTAGTAAGGCTCTTCATGATATAAGCATCTGTCCTAATTTGATAGTTATTGTTCATTGATGAACAGTTGATATTGATAACTCCTTTGCAGCTGTTATCTTTTGCTCCTATCCCACTGATCACACCCTTACACTTTCGTCGAGATAGCGCTAACTGCTGTGCTGCATTCTCCGTGATCAGAGAAGTCTGTGAACCCTGATCGATCAAAGCTCTCATGATTTGATGACTTCCATCTGCTTTTTGTATCTTGATCATTGCTGTTGATAATAAAATTTCGGGAATCTCATGCTGTTGCGCCACGTGTGTCTTGGCATTCTGCTGCTGCTTTAAATTATCTGCTTTATAACTTTGATTAAAAGATGCGCTTTGATGGTACGCTTCATGTATGATTGTATTATGACACCCTTCGCATTCTCTGCATCGCTTAGTTGAAAAGCAGGCTTTACCTTTATGATCGTAAAGACAGTTTTGGCATAAATTATACTTTGAAATGCAATGCTTCTTACTTGCGGGCGACATTTCTAAGAACTGCTTGCAGTGGAATATACCATGTTCACTTTTGCAAACGGGGCAACTATTGTGGAATTTATTGTTTGAACCGGATTTCAAAATATCGTTTTTGCTGGTATATGACTGTTTGAAATAGGCTGATTTTTTACTATTTTGATTGTTATTGGTTGCTGATTTTGCTACTTGCTGAGATGATTTTTGTTGAATGTTTTCAGGCTTTCTCCTGCTAGATTCCATGCTTGTGAATTTGCCCTCTAAGAAGAGCAAAAACTCTGATAAAGTGGGTAATTCTCTAGGCTCTTTAACTGATGATACATATTCATTGTGCGTATCACTGTCTAACTTTTGACACAGAATATGTACTAAGAGTGGATCCCATGACGACACATCCACTCCTAGGTTTTTGATAGCGTTCAATGTTTCTTGTGTGGTGTCATGCATGCTTTTGATCAGGTTGATGGATGCCTGCTGCATGACTGGCAGGTTCATCAAGATGTTAGCGTGCGAGGAAAAGATTAATTTCTTGTTATTATACCGATGATTAAGAATGTCCCAGCAAATTATATAATTGTCAGAACTGATATTGAGGTGTTGAATAAGACGTTCTGCTTCTCCTTTGACCTTGGACTTAAGGAACTGCATCTTTTGTGCATTTGATAGAAAGCTATTGTTATGGATGGTTTCGGTAAATAGGTCTTTAAACGAAACCCACTGATGATAATTTCCGTGGAAGACTGGGACTTCCACGGTTGGTGTTGTCTTTTCCCTATGAGACATGGACCACAGTTTTTGATTTAAAGACTTCTTCATTTCATAGAAAATCTTTTCGTATTCTGAGAACGTTTTTTCGTAATGTTTGTTGCTACCTTCCAACATGCTGTCCAATTCCCAATGTAATATATCAATGACTGACCAGCGAGACTCTAGATTTTTAAGTGTATCTTGTATCTCCCATTTCTCTATGATGCTATCGAGATCGATGGTTGATAAAGTATGTGATAAAGCCTTAAAATGGCTTGATTGCTTACGCAGTAACTCGTCGAGCTTACTAGACGTGCCTTGTGACCTTTTCTCGCTCTCAACAATTGATGTTTTTGGGGTACCTGCGCCTGCAGAGGTGCTGGGTTGCAATGTCGCAGGTTTTAATACGGGAGTAGTTGGCCGATCAAATTCTGCCGAATACGACACCAAATATAAACGGACGTTCTCATAAAGTGATTTTGTCTTATCATATTGATTAGTGATGAAATATGAGCTGGTACGATCACCGAACTCAGACAAATTGCTATGATTGACCTGAAATTCTTGCCAATAACGGTCAAGAGTTTCCATCTTTCTCCTGATGAGGTCGGGGGTCTTCCTATCCCGTCCATCTTTTTTGAAATTGCGTAAAAGTAACTCAATAGATTCATGCAATAACTGTTGATTAGTCAGTAAGTCTTCCATTGTAATGATTTCAAAATAAAGGAAAGATCTGACCTTAGTTGATGATGATGATGATTATGATAATCCAATAAACCCTTGATAATGATGTGGACTTGTTGTTACCAAGTGTTCGCTTTGTTCACACAGAACTACCAGTCTCGTATTACAGTTTTGTTCACACGCGAAAAGTCACTTCCACAAGGTCTTCCCGCCGTGAGACCAAAAAAAAACGAAACCGCGAGGTCCTGTACCGTCGAAGGACCACTATGTAGGGTCTAGTGCGGAGCCCTACATAGATTGATAATTGATAGTTGATTGATATTGAGTATCAATGCAACCGGGAAATGATAGGCGTGCGTTCCGGTTGGATGCTTTATTGACACTGATGTACTAAAGGTAATATGACAATGATATTGCTATTGCTATTATGATGTGAGAATTAAATGTTACGGGTTGGCCCGTACAGTCAAAGTGTCTCTTTTGTTTACGCCATATTATGGCGAGTAGGTACAGGTACAGGTTATAAAATCTGTGGTTGCAGTTAATGCAAAGAACGTTATTGTTAACCGCCGGGAGCTGATGGATGCAGAAGACAAGCAGCTATACTCTAGCGGACGTTCAGCAGTCGACGTCTTTAGCCTGATGATGGTGATGATGAATTGTCAATCTATTGTTATGTACAACGTCAGCGTTTAACCGGAAAGGGAGAGGTCTATTTTCACTAGCGGACGACTTTCTGCCTATGATTCTATTATGAAAAATATCTATATTGTTATTAGAACAAGTTAGGTACTTATTCTAAGCTATTCTCTGCATTGTATAAGGTACTCCTTGGTATATTTTCCATCACATTCAGTATTACAGTCTAGTCATTATAAAAACTAAGTGAACCGTTAACTGAGTCACTATAGGGACATTAAATAGAGCGTTGGCTATCGACCCGTTGCGAATGCAAACGTATCCATAATAACTAGGTGTTTATATAACATGAATCCTTCATTATGCCATTTTTAATTTCATTAAAAACTAGACGACCGTGTGGCGTGCAGGTTTGGTAACAGCCGTAAGCGAAGCGAGTAAAGCGATAGTTATTACCAATGCTTGGTTTGAAACAATCATCCCTTTAAATATATTGAAAACCATCATCATTTTTTATCCCGTGGGCGCAAAAACTAAGGTATTGGAGGGAATGAGTGGATCGGGTAGCAGTGTTATTCTGTGTCTGCCGTGTCTGGTGTGTCTCATCCATTCCCGTGGGTACCGTAAGAGCCAGCTATAGTGATGATAAATCATCATCACATTAGCGGTTCGCTTTTGTTTCATGCTATTTAAATTTGTTATTTTTATATGCTCTCTAATATGGATTTACATTAGATAGCTACTTAACTAACCTTAGTTAACATACTATACAAAGGTACTTGCCCTTTTAACTACGTCTAACTAGAAACACTTTACACATTTATTAGTATAACTTCCTTTTCGTTAGCACGATTTGCATTCACACAGTAAGCGCATTCCTTCATCACCATCGCTTATCGCCTATAAATTGTAGAATAAAAAAATTATGAACAAGTCAAACACGTTTGGCTTTTGCATCACGAAACATCTGTTTTGTTTACATCGACTGGTTGTGACGGTTTTGAAGTGAACGTGTTATTCATATCGGTCAGTTGTAGTTTAAAGTGGATAAATGTGGAATTAATAATGTAATACGTGCTCATTTGACTGGTTGAAATCGATGTTTCGGAGGGCCGTTTGCGTAACTTTATTGGTCATTTCGCTTTATTTATGTTGTGTTATATCTGAATGACCGACTGACAAAATACATACAATCCAAACTGTTGTATCTAAGACACGTGATTTTACTCGAGTGTCTTATATTTATAGCTTAGAGCGCGTATAGGCTATGCTCTTCTATCTAAATTAATAAAAGGTTTTGGACACCTAAGTAACTGACCGAATGATTGATTGACAGGCTATCCCATCCATACTGTTGGACCTGAGAGACGTGGTATATGGAGAATGTCTTCCTTTCATGGCGTACAGCTATGCTAATAAATAACTTTTGAAATATTTAACCCTTGAGTCATATTGGGTGTTAAATATTGTGAAACGCGGATATAACCGCGGGTTGCTAC
Source organism: Ennomos erosarius (assembly GCA_963580505.1). NCBI lineage: Eukaryota > Metazoa > Arthropoda > Insecta > Lepidoptera > Geometridae > Ennomos > Ennomos erosarius. Next base: position 14,753,291 of record OY756979.1, read on the forward strand.
TAGGTCCTCATAATAACCTTGATAATATTGAGGTTCTGTACAAAATGTAAACAGGGTGGGTGGTCTAGATACTGGCGTTAAAAATACGCCCAAGTCCATGACTTGTTATAGGAAGTTACGGTCATTTTTGACCTAAAATAGACTGACGAAGAAAAATGAGGAGGGGGTTCTCAATTTGACTAAATTATTTTTTCATGTGTCATCAACAGACTGTAAACGTCCGCTGCATGAACATAGGCCTTCCCCACAGAGTTCCACTTTGAGCAACTGTTCGCCTTCTACATCCAACTTCAGAACTACAAATCTGTTTATTTTAGACTTGTACCTGGTAATAGTTTATTTTTAAATGGAAAGTAAAGATATGTATCCAAATATTTGTTGCGAGAAGTTTTATTTTACACGTTTTGTAATAAGAAAGAGAAACAACTTAAATGTCACTAGTGGTTGATATTTCCTATTAGTATGCTGTTCACGTCACTGACCTTGAAACGGGTACTTACGGAGATCTTTCATTATACAAAACGGTATAATTTTATGTATACTGCTATTGAAATAAATTAGGTTTGGAATCATTGAGCTGGTTCGGTTTTTATAATGCCAATGTTAAACTATTAATTGTTGGGGTATCGTCATCACCAAATACGTTGTCACTGCCGGGACTGGGCGTTCTCTTACAGAGAGTGTCATCAGGGGCCTTAAAGTCTATTACAGACTGTTTAAGCTGTGTTGAGGATTTGAAAGACACTTCTTCTTACAGAGAGTATAGTGTAGGTACCTATATCAACCATGTTGGCTAAGTGTTAATGATTGCTCTCGAAAGCATGCCAGTATACAAATACAAATTGTTCTGTGTCTGGGTGTTGTGGGACCATGGTCCTCGTAGTTCCTGGGTCCCTAGATACAGGGAATCCTAGTTATGGTCCAGGATCTATGTATGTGATCGTTGGGCGTTATTTATTTATTTATTTTTTAATTAAGTGAATCTGAACTCCAAATAAGTACAAATAAAATTTTCGACCAAAAGATCCATTTTGCGCAAGCTACAGTGCGAACCAGCAGATAATGTTCTTAGATGGGGAGCCCTATTGCCGACGGAGAGTGCGGTTGCCGTGACCCAGATGCTTGTTCTCGAGTAATACACTGGTTCGAGCCACACGAATGTGTATGCTTGGAAAGATCTTTTTGGTGCTTTTGGTGGAAATTGCTTCAGTAAAAGCAAGTGCGAAGAAATACGCCGGAAACGTAGATTAAATCACAAAACTGTATTTTTTTTTAATTGAATTCAGTATAGGTTGTTTATATTTAATGAAGAACTTATACCTAAGGCTAAAAGGTTATTACGAAATCAACTTCTAAAGCACTATTTTCTGGAGGACCTAGTGCTTAGAGAAACCTCTGCGATGTTACTGGTGTTAAAGTTATGTACAATTATTGTAAAGTCATTGTAAATTAATATACATTTCAAATTATTTGCTTAAGTAGGTAATTTTGTCCTTGGATCAAACGGTCTATTTATATTTTTCATTTATCCTATAGTTTCTGTAAGTCTCCATTAATTATCAGCGGCTAATACTAGCGGCAAGCAGCATTAACTCGTTTAATAATTTCCGTGCATTTTTAGCATAATACAAAAAATTTATGACTTCATAATAATATTCATATTTTTGATAGCGCATTTAAGATGTTGTTCTTTTATTTTCAACATAAACTGCATATGTTTTAATAAATTTACATTTTGCTACCTAACTTTGGATCATAGCCGTAGGGCAACGGCTTTAATCTCTTGAAGGTGAAGCTGCGTACTAGAAGAGTGACCTTATGAAGGTATAATATGAATGAATCAGGCACTCGTAAGGACGATAAAATCACTTGACTACGCATACCGCTTCCTTTTTCAAAATACGTTGCTTTAACAGCCATACATTTGTGTATAAATCTTGTGTTCAAACATATAGCCACATACATATAGCTACTTAGCATTAAGTTCGCCTATGTACTTGATTTACTCTTGTCCAATAAAGCAATATCTATCTATCTATAGCCTTTGAATACTACTACTATCATTAATTCCTGTGTAAATGTGTCCGTCTCTTTATCTGTTGCCTTTTCACGCTGATATTGATGTAATTGATGGTATGCATATAATTTGAACAAAGAACAAAAATCTAGGAAAGAACGTAGAATACTTGCAATCGCGATAAGTTGCAGTCCATGAGTACAAAGCCATGGGCACTTGGGTAACTCTAGTATATGGTTTATACAGTCCATTGATTTCCCACTACATGTTTGTACCCTTGAAATCAATTAGGGAAGCTTATTTAAAGTAATAGCACCTACTGGTTCTTACAACATACAGTGATTTAGGTCAAATCGCTGACTCACTTCATCGAATGGATTTCTATTTCTAAATCCTTTTACGGACTCAGCATGTCTATATTATACGCTCGAGAATCTACTCCAAAGTTCTTCGCTCCGCTCTGGATTAAATGAAACAGTCTTCCAATAGTTGTTTTCTCTCAAGGTAAACAATCTACCTTTTTATCAAACAAAGGAAAAAACTGAACCTTATTACGAAATAGGGTTCCTTCATGCTGATTAATGACTGGATGAACTCCACTTAACTTCCTGGTTACAAATTACAAAAGTTTTGACGAAAACACGAAGTTGACACCGTAACGTTTTTGCTTACATTAGTCTTCACTATAAGATATACATATACCTTCCATTGAGTAAACAAAAAGAGCGAAGGCTTCCTTCATTCCTTCTTCTAGTTCATTATTTGCTTTTTTATATTAATGGTCAGGGATATTTTAAGAGACGCTACATCTTACAGTCTGAAGTAAAATAACAAAAAGACCATTTCACCATGCAGCAAAAAAATTATGTGTGTATAGTATCTATGTAAAATCCATTAAAGTAAAAATGATACCAATATTACTTCATTATTAAGCTGTTCGTTAGCACGAACATTACTTAAGAACATCTGGATTCATTTGGCTATTTGCTTTTAAAATGTTCGTAATAGTCTGAATAGGAAAGACAACGTGGCAGATTCTTAGAAAATTGACTGATTAGAGAAAAGTGTGAACGTACTTTTTTCAGTGGAATTTTTACACCATATATATTTATTTATTTTATATGAAGATCTTTTTATTGCAATTTATTAGCTATAAAGAACGCGTTTTGTGAATTGCAATATTTTGTGCCTTTCTGTGGAAGGAATGTTTTGTGATAGTGTCTATTTTTTAAATTCATGTTAGTTATTGAGTTAATTACGATAGATTCGTTTAAAGAATTAAACTTTTCATCATTGAAATCGCGATACTTTTATAATAGAACTAGGATTTGAAAAATTACCTTTTTCACTTCACTTGATAATAGTAATAATAAAATAATAATAATCAATATGTGTGGACATTTCACACAGCGCCATCTAGCCCCAAACTAAGCAAAGCTTGTACTATGGGAACCAGATAACTGATATAATACTTAGATACATTTTTTTGTTAGTAAATACATACATAGAATACAATAAAATAAAATCAAATTATGCGAATTTGATTTTATTACTCCTCTAAAAATTTTATATTTTAAGTCTTTTTCTACCTCAAATAGAATATCTCACTCACAATCACTAAAGCGATAGCGACTTCCCGTAATTTCACGGTCCCTAAAAATTTAACGCCCTCTACCGGCATCCCTTCGCATCTTGCGTCGTAAAAGTCCCTGGAATGAATCCACTAAGGCCATATATGACCCCGGTCGACATTAGGCTCGGATGTAATGGCCAACGTTTGTCCTTATATGGAACACCTGGTTCAGATTTGGCTCATAATGTATGTATTGACTTGCGGTTATGAATATGTTTGAATTTAGTTATTTGGATAGTTAATCAGATATTTTTTCTGTGACTTAGAAACTGGGTATTTCTTGCTTGATCTGATGTATAAATGTATAAGATGGTTACAGTGAAACGGTAGATACTAAATTAATATTACGTAATAAGCTTTTGTTTTCTCCTACATTGGACATGGACATTCGAATACATCGCGAACCCGCCATATCGTTTTGAAATTACTACAATGAACAGTATTTCTATACAAACACTGACTAGCGTCGCAACGTATTTCGTCAATACTATTGAAAAGACTAAAGCCAAATGGGATTTATTTAAAGAAATGGAATTGTGTAACGCGACCGTTTGAAATGACTGACTTTGATTTATGGTGAGTCGCGTCTGTTTTCAGTGTTCAAAGCTATAATTTGTTCAGATATTTACCTAGTTAATTATCTTTCGAATATATTAATGTCTGGATTCTTTGGTTAAATTACCAAATCCCTACATTTGTTACGTATCGTAATTCATGACGATGCGATGCATTCATGTTTTCTTTTCTTCATTTTAATTTCAATGTTATGTAATTTTACACGTTTTATAATGTAACAATCAGTTATTGTTAAGTTTCGGTGGCTCTGAATCAGACATATGATAGAGGAAATAACGGGAACTGATAATTTTCCATTCAAACTGGTTTGATTATTTCAAAATAAATACGTTCAGTCTATCATGTTTCTTGTATAATATTAGATTCCGCAGTACACAATTGGGTCATCGGTGTAGAGGTCAACTTAGTCCCAAGGTCTTGTTACATGATTTTAGTTTAAAGTGTAATCTTGTACCTACAGATCTGCTCACGTCTTTTTTTTTCTTTCGTAAGGCATCTCGTATTTGATAGATTGTTATCAGATTAAATTTTGTAACTGTTCATGTCCTTAGCAACTGCCATTTCTATTTCAAGTTTTGCATGTGGGTTTAAGCTAAGATTCTTTTCTATTGTAGGTATTTGCTTTAGCTAGATTTTCTTTATCTCAAAACGTATTTTATATTACATTAAAATTATTTACCCTCTAAGCTATTGATTCTGCTGTCATAATAACGCAAGCCCGACGTGTATTGCTTATCTTCTTATACTTTAACGACCTTGCAAAACCTGTTGCTGGTATGTCCAAGAACCAATGTTGTGTACAAAACTTGGACTTCTAATAAATGTAAATTACTGGAATAGAGTCCATAAATAGTGTCATTGCAAGTGCATTTATGTATTATAGTCGTTTAAATTATTTGAATTAAATTTCATAGCTCCTATGACCTGACCAATGTCATCTTATTTAATCCTGTATAGCTGCAATTTTTTATCGTTTTTCAACATAATATATATTATGGAATTTTAGACTTATCACAGCATTTATCTAGAGATTTACGAGCAATCTGTAAACTAGTCGAATCATCATCATCATCATCATTAACAGCCTAAAGACGTGCACTGTTGAACATCGGCTCCCCGAGGTTTTCATCACATCGTCGGTCCACCTAGTGGGAGACCGGGCTACGCTGCGTCTTCCTAACTAGTCGAATACATAATAAAAAATACAAACCTACTTATAAAATTATCATTTTTGTTAGAATTTCTAACTTAGTTTTAGATTATAGGTACCTTATTAGATATTTACATTTCGTGTATTTAATAAGTGTCATAAATGAATTGAGAAATAGTGACCTGCAATTTCCACTGTCGGTAAATTTGATGATCCGTGCTATTTTCATGAGATTCCTCACATTCCAATGTTTATTAACGGTTAACAACCGTGTAAACATTTACGGCTTTTACAACTCCATGATCTATGTATTTATCTTCACGCAAATCTTGACACTGAGCCGCATGAACTATGCTATTACACGTATTGTTATAAATATGGATTTACAATATTTTAGTGCTAAGTAACTTTGGAGTAGCTGTATGTATTTTATGCAGATGTTCATATCGCATCATTAACTGGTAAAGTTAACCTTCTGGGGATCTTGCAACTATTAAATGTTAGCTTTTAAGACCTCGTGAAACCTTTAGATAAAATTCTGCTACTGCTGCTTGTAAAACGTGCGCTTGGTGTTCATTTCTGTTCTCTGTTTTTAAGCGGTTAAGCTTTTTAATTCTGTGGTCTGAAACGTATCTTGAGTGGGATGTTTTTTAGAATCAAAGTGTGTTTAAAATGTAGTAAATGTTTACTTTCATGGTGCTTTGTTGTGCCTTATAACTTGTGTTTATAGGTGGGAAAGCTTTTCACTATAAAGTCCATTTTATTTATTTTGAAGACATCATCTTTTGGATTACATGAGTCAGTTATGTTTCGCGTTAACCTAGCCCTAGCAATGTTATTGAGAATGGAAATCATTTGTAGAATTTTATTGAACATTTTCATTTACAACTTTGTTTTCGAAACCCTATTTTAACGATCTTCACCCGTCCTTGGCAACATACTTAGAACTACCCGTATGAACGTAAATTGAATAGAATGAGTACAAAAACTGTCTGACGTAAATTCGAAGACAAAGCGATGGAATCATCGACGTGTGATTATGTTTTTACCTAAAGTAGTAGCGTGATAGATGACTATTAACCACAAGACACAAGAACGATATAAAATTATAATATGTAATTGTGATAATTGGGTGCATAAAGAGCATAAGTATTTTTTATATATCTCTGGATGTTGTTCATTTGACAGCTTGTTTCCAAGAGTATGCTATAGAATCTTTGTACATGTTTATGTAGTTTATAGCACACTAAATATTATTCTATCAGCCGGAAAATTGTACTCTATTTTGCGATATGTTTTTTTTCTAACGAGGGTAGGGAGTAATCCTCTTGGATCCCGCAGACACGGGCCCGCGGGTATGTTCAAATTCAATTTTAAGTTACGGGTTTTTTAACTCCCATAATATCAGGGTTAGTTAGGAACATAAAAAATTTCAGAATATTTTATGTAATCATAGTTTTTTTTCTATTATTCGGAAGTTTTATCGTAGTCAATACGTATTGCATGTTTTATCTGTATTTTTTATCAAATAATCTAGCTATTTGAGATTTTACTGGAATTAAAAATTCATACAACTTGTACGCTTTTACTTTTAACTCTATACGAAGTTCCCACGCTACCGACTTGTTTATTTTTACTATCGAACCTAACTAGAACAGGTTGCCTTTATCAATAGTTTTTCTTGTATTTCAGGTAAGTCTGCATGATAACTCGATCTGCCCGAACTGGTTGGGCAGCTGCGGTCCCGCTTAGAAGCTTGTGAGTATTAATGAGCTTATGCTATATGCGGTGAACATTGTGTAGAGCGTACTGTGTTCTGTGTAATGCGTTTACTGAGGCAGATTATTTTGATTATAGTTGGTACAAGAAATACCTATCGTCTATTCTAAATTGTGATTTAAAATTTATATAACTTTATATACCGTGGAAAGAAAAGCGTCTTGAAATTTCGTGTGACACTAACTAAACTTAGTTAGTGTCACACGAAATTTCAAGAGTTTAGGCTATCTCGATTTTTTTTTATTGTTGGATTAGGCTACCGTTTAACCACAATCTCGCCTGATGGGAAGCAACGATGTGGTCGAAGGTATATCACGCTTATCTAATAAATACTTATTTATTACTCTTTATATGAACGATTACTTCGCTTTTCAATCAAAGCAACGCTGCCTTTACGTTACAGCTAGCGTGCACCTGAAACCATTTTATTAATTACTTATAAACAAAACATATTACTGAACTTGTATAATGCTTTTTATTGTTATGGATCAAGCGATCTTTATCATTAATTTCCTTTTCTCGGTCCTAAGTAGCTTTAATGGCAAATGGTAAGCATAGTTTATCTATTGTGTCACGCGAGAAAAGCATAGACGTTAGGATGCCTGTAGGTTAGTGTTAACGTGATTAAAAATAATGTGTGTTTAGTGAAGATAGTTCTTACATGTCTTTGATATGTTACGTGCTTAGGATGTGCTTATTAGTTTATTTTAAGAAGAAGCTGAGATCCAATATACCTTATTTTACAAATCATAAATATTTTACATAGAAATTAATTATACATAATAATACCGTCAATTAAGGTCATTGACAATTAAATAAGGCTTCAAATAGTTGTTATTTCGTTATGCTAATCAGCATTATTTCTTTATAATCATTAACAGCCCCCCCCCCAAACACCACCACGTCGCAACACTTTCATTTGACCGGCTGCTCGCCTCCTGCATCCATCGGCTCCCCGCGGCTTTCACCAGATCGTCGGTCCACCTAATCGGTCGGTTCTCGTGTAATCGCATCTTAACGCGCCTCTCTCAGTTCTCCTCGTACATCATCCCTAAAGACAACCTGTTGGTACCCCAGTGATGGTTCCAGTTGCTGGTTCCAGCATATCTCGCCCGGCAATTAGAACTGTCGGCAATTAGTTTTTATGCCAGCAATTAAATACACAATTATGGAGGTAATAGATACTTTTCTGCTTCAGGTAAGGGGAGATAAGGACTTTTGTTAGATCTATTCTACTGTTGCTCTATTCATTGCTTAGGAAACTTTTTTTAACAGGCATTGCCTACCTTTGTTCTTTAAATCAACTAAAATAAATCATAATAAGCAGGCATAATCACATTATGTATGTAAATAAAAAATAAATAAAAAATGTAATGTAGGTTTTAAAACATTTATATTTTCATCAAATGAAGTATGTACCAGATACAAATTAAATCTGATAATTATTAATAACATTAATAAATTTGGAGATCTAGTTATAATTTTTTTTTATTCTTCTTTACAACAATTATAGTTTTTTTAACTTTTTTCTAAACAGTTTTTGAATCTGTTCATGACGATGTAAACATGTATATAGGAAGACGTTAAAAATCCCATAATTACTTAATATTTCACCAAGAGATTTATAACTTACTTAATCATTCTTGTATTAAAAATTGATTGCAAATTCATTATTCATCAATTTAAAAAGAAATTAAACAAGTATAATCTGAATTCATCAACGTTTTATAAAACAAAAAACTACATTTAATTCCAATTCGTCGCACAGTTCATTTGGACCCGTTTCAAAAGGTACAAATCAAATTCGAAAATTCTCCGCGAACGTTTTTTGTTACTTGTTTAAATAAAAATGCTATATTGTCAGTTCATTAGTCGTTGTGCAACAAAAACGGAGTCGTTAAATGTTTTTTCGTATGTCCGATTGATTTTGGTTGATTAGAGGTCAATAATCCTTTCGTGTAATAGTTTAGTTATATATATACAAATTAGTTTATTTATTGACATAAATATTTTTTACATTATTTTAATGAGTCCATAGATTCCCGAACTAGTTTTTAAACTGTATTTCAGGAATCAGTGGCTTCTCCCAATAGTTGAAGTATATAATATTATGTCATAAAAAGAAGGTTTAACAGTAACATTTAGAAATTTAGAAAGAAAAATAAGACTTATGAGTACAATACATACTATGTACATTGTTCAACATTCATTGGTAACATAGGTATCAATGTAAATGTTGTGTTGGTATATATCTGTATATAGAATGTGTATGTCTATATGTGTATATTTCTGGTGTAATTTTATAAGAGGGTGTTTATGTGTGTGTGTGTGTTTGTTAATGTGAGTGCGTTGTGTGTGTGTTGTGCGTGATGTGAGTGTGTATTAGTGCAAAATAATAGAACATAATTGTAATATTAATAAAGTATAGGTTATAAGAAGGTATATGAATTATAAAATATATATTATAAGTGAAGTTTTGCTATAGGTAGGTGTGTATACCATTAATAATAAAAGCTTGCCAACATTGTTTCTACACCTTCATAGTCAAATTCATTTAGCCAATGCAGTATAACTTTTTTGATTTCATTGTTATGAATATATGAATGCTACCGAGCATGTGGTCGCGGTTTGCGAATAGGACCACCCCATCTCTTCCCGTCGATGCTGTAAGGGCCGGCTAGAGAATATCTAGGACAGCAGCATTCTCCTCACATAAAAACTTCTGCAATCACCTTTTTTTTCTTTTTTTTTATCGGTCTAATGCTGTTGGTCTCTACCGACCTTTACAGCGTCACCGGGCGGGAGGTCAGGCGCTTAAGGCACACAGCCGACAAAAGTGGGGGGCATAGCTCAAGGGCACACCTGGGGTGCGAGCTTCGGCTTGGGCTGCTGCCGGGATAAGGGGATCGAGAAGGCTACGTCCGCTGGAGCAGTGGACCCTATGGAAAGTCGCGACCATTCTAGCTAACCTACGGGGGGTACATCGACCTCGCCGGTGTTGCCGGTGTCTGATTGTGTTACGCTAATATCCTATACTGGTGCTGAAATCGGTACCTGAGCCAGAAGGGCTCGACTGGTCCGGTGATCCTAGCGCAGCCAAAAAACGGCTGCTATAGGATCTTCCGGGTCGCTCAAGACGAGTCTTGGGTGGCGACGACGGGGTGGGCGATTATGCAATCACCAAGCCGCCTGCAATACATGGTGATGGCTACTTCCTATGGTATGCGTCCACAGTAGCGTGTTATGGGGGAGGCCTATATACAGCAGTGATTATGTGAAACCTTTATTGTTTATTACAATTAATAGGAACTTATAGTGTGAACTTAGGGCAATTGTAGTCCGTTTAAACACGTATTTTATCAATGGGATATTATGGGCGAAGTCATATTAACAAAACTTAAAAATAATTGACTAAACTATTTATGAACCGACTTTAAAAAAGGAGGAGGTTCTCTATTTGGTAAATTTTATTCATCATCATCATCAGCCTGAAGATGTGCACTGGTGAACATAGGAGCGCTAATTTAAGCAGCTGCATGGCCATCGGCTCCCCGCGGTTTTCACCAGATCGTCGGTCCACCTAGTGGGGGCCGGCCTGAGCTCCGTCTTCCGATTCGCGGTCGCCACTCGAGAACCTTTCTATCCCATCGGAGGATCCCATGCGATGTGCTCTGCCCATTGCCACTTCAACTTCCTCATCTAAGAGCTATATCACTCACTTTAGTCCTCCTGTGGATCTCCTTATCCCGCATCTTTTCCCGCATGGAAATGCCGAGTGTAGTTGCCTCCATAGCTCATTGCGCGACTTTGAACTTGCTATAAAGGAGTTTTGGCGGGAACGCCGAAATGTGCACGCCGTTGCATTGTATTATTTCTCAAAACTTGTGCTTTTTCTAGTGTTAATGTTTAAAATTGGTGGCGTTTTACGCATTAAGTGCTGAATTACGAGCATGAGTGTGGGCTAGTGATATGATGTGGTGAAACGTGCGTTTTTGTGTTACTTCCAAAATTCCATAGAAGCTTCTAGTAAAGTTGCCACCACTTTACTGGAGCATGACTTAGACTGGACCAAGACTATGACTAAGACTTGACTTTACGTGATATATTCTTTAACGATGAAAAATTACAATACTTGACACTGGCTAAATACACGATGTGTGGAGCCAAAATATAAGAAGAAGAAAAACTTGCTATAAAATAAATTATTAATTAGTTGAAGTTCGTTGAATGGAATTCGCGCGTTCGTATATTATGCTTTAGTTGTACCATAGATCAGTAACGAATTTAATTTAAGACAAGCTTCAGAACTATTACTTACCTAATTAGAAATTGATTACTTTTATGAAATTTCTGAAGTAGATCTCAATATCCAAGTTCTAAATTTACTTAAACCTTCTTTAATTATTCAGTAAAAAATTCGATAGGGACTCAACTTATTTGAAAAACTTAATTAATGAAGACTCTGAGCAAAAAGTTAGGTCCTATTTTAAGCATCTTAGAACTCTAACAGAATACCTACCTATACTTACTCTGTTTTTTTGCGGTATTTTTTCAATGTTTTTTATCAAATCTATTTTAATGAGGCGTTTTATTAAAAAAAAAGCTGTAGTTTTTTTAAAACCCGATAGATGGCGTTTAAATGGGGGTTTTACGTTCTGTAATTGTTACGAGAATTATGTATCGAGTTTATTATTCTATCCTTATTTTATGGAAGGCATAATACTCTAATGGCTTTCTATCGACAAATCGACAACGTACTCTGTGATCCACTCAACTGAATTTGACTTTTCCTTGTACTCCGTGGTTTGAAACTACGACCATGTTTGAAATACGTCGTTACTACGCCATCTAGTAACAGAAGCGGAACTAGTTTTTTTTAAATAAAACGTCTCATTGAAAGACAAAATACTCGTATGTACCAGGAACGGTTTTTTGCATAAATTAATCTTTCAATTACGCTAAGCAGGCGATACAGCTATAAACAATTTATTTATATAGTGGGCAGCAGGTGTAAAGCTGCTAGTCAAGTTATTCATTTACAATTTACAAAAATTTTTGAAAAAGAAAGCTCCCGAGACTTGGTATATTAATGAATTCTGTAATGTGTAGTTTTTACATTTTTTATGCTAAAAATTGACAAACGTTTGACAACAACAAAATAAAATAAACTTACCTGTTTTAAGTGACGAAGCGGTTCATTCTCAGTAGATCCATGGGCCAGATCGATGATGGATCTAATGGAGCACGTTTTCCCATGAGTTGTTCTTACTTAATTTCTTTATTATCTGTGATATTACTGAAAGTATACCTATGCTAAGTTGTAGATAATAAGAGTTTTTAATTAATGGATTGTTGGTGGGATTTTAATTATTAATATTTTTACTTTTAGCATTCCTACAATGTATTCAAAAGTATGTTATCTTCTCTGGTTATAAATGATTCATCATCTACTATAACCTATACAAGTTGTGACAAAAAAATACACCGACAAAAATAAATTGGTATTCGCAATTCTGAAACTACATACACTTATAAAAAACACACAATAGGTAGTACTTAACCGCCCAATTAAGAATCACTTAACCAGACTATCTATGATGCAACGTAATTAACCATTGTCGGGCACAAGTCCGGCATTTAAAAAAATGTACCAGGTGCCTGTGCGCACTCGCAACTTTAATATTGATTTCAATCAATAATGTATATTAAAATAATGAACAACGTAGCAGCGTAGGCTGGCTCCTCGGCTCCTCGCGGGTTTCACCAGGTCGTCGGTCCACCTAGTGGGGGGCCGGCACACGCTGCGTCTTCCGGTTCGTGGTCGGCGATCGAGAACCTTTCATCCCCATCGATTACCCTCAGTTAAATCAAAAAAACACCACAGAGCTTTGAAAAAAATGACACTTTGCACCTAGAAGCGTTTTATTTTTTGCTCTGTATAAAACAATGAATGTGAAGCATTACAAAGACAAAATGCTTAATACTCTACTCGCTCAACCTTGGGTGCAAAAACTGCTATAATAATGATGACACAAGTTGTCGGGTCATGCACTAAAATTACATATAAATGAATATAATAGCGACAAATAAATGCGAACATCCTATTTTAAACCCTATTCCGCTAAAGTAAACTTGAATTTACGAAACTTGCTCGTCCCAAGTTTGTTGACAAAGTCGTGATTGATACCTTATGGATACAAGGTTGGATCAATGTTCATGTGATTATCTAAGATGACTGTGAGGTTGGTAAGGATGCATGAATCAGTTATACCTAGATGGCAAAGTGTTTCCTTTACATGGTAATGCTGGCCATATCCTTTATCATCATCAGCAGCCTGAAGATGTCCACTGCCGAACCTCCACCAGAGAGCGCCATCTCGAGCAACTGCTCGCCTCTTGCATCCATCGTGCATGGGCACCCCGCGGTTTTCACCAGATTGTCGGTCCACCTAGTTCTTCCAGTTCGTGGTCGCTACATACGAACCTTTCTTCCTCCATCAGTTGTCAGTTTTATGAGCGATGCGGTCTGCCCATCATTCATCATCATTGGTCATAATCTTTACGGGACTTAAAATATGACGATAATGATAATTTATTTCACTTCTTTTAATGATAAAATTTTGGAAGTCAGTTTTATTTTAATAATTAATAAACTTGTGTCATTTATTATACGTTGAGAAGCCATTTTCTTGGACCCACGGGATAGTGGTAAAGCGTCAAGGAAAACACAGCATTTATTGTTGAATATTGAACTAGGTTAAAATATTAAAATAAAACTGACTGTGGCAATGGCTAATGCAATGCTATAATTTGTTATTTTTTTTATATTAGCTATCCAGAAGACCGAAAATCCAATTTAAATTTTAAATTATATCCAAAGACTAAAAAAATTTACAGAAACGTTTCAAGCTAAAATCTTTGTAAATCCTAAATTGAAAGGGATCAAAGACCTTTAGACCTTTCGATGAATACAAACGAATAAATCATTATCATTTCGTTCTGGCTAACAAAACGAAACATAAAAAATAATAATGAAGAAAACGAACCTCCAATTCTCCATACTTACCTTTAAACATAATATCCCATTATTCTTGGCAGTCGATTTACTGACAATGACTCGCAGTCCTTCATCTGCCGTAACATAATTATCGCCTGCAACGCCTGCCGAAACACGCCATGCTACTTAGGGCACAGAATAAATAATAGTACAAGTACTTAGAGGTAATCGCACACCTTGTCGACCAGATATCGAATTATGGACAGAGCCACTTCATACTATACATGTTTTAAAATGTTGCTAAGTGACTTTATTTAAGTCATACGCTTTTTTTCATCAACAGCCTGAAGACGTTCACTGCTGCACATAGGCCCCATAGGCCCTCTAGAGCGTCACTTTAAGAAGCAGTTGCTTGCCCCTTGCCCCTCATCATCATCATCATTAACAGCCTGAAGACGTCCACTGCTGAACATAGGCCTCCCCCCGGGAGCGCCACTTAGTGGCTGCTCGCCTCCTGCATCCATCGGCTCCCCGCTGCTTTCACCAGGTCGTCGGTCCACCTAGTGGGGGGCCGGCCTACGTTGCCTTGCCCCTCGCGGTTGACCAAATCGTCGGATGAAGCTTTACGATAAACCAAAAATTTACACTTACAACATTATAAATGTATTGTCACAAAAATATTTGCTTACGCTTAATAGCAAGGAGTCGGCTGTTAGCATATGTTTCAATTCACAACCATTATCAACTTCTTTGGACCAAACCAATATTAAAGTTTGGTCCGCATAGTGCGCGAACACCGCAAGTCCGCGATCAACATACTGTTCCGGAGTACATGTTTTTACACTTGCCTGATTATTATTTAAGGTACAAATTACATCTTACAAACAACGTACGTCATACATATTTTCCGCTCCTTATTGTGTTAAGAGTCTATAGTCTACCTGTTTTGAATATCTGCTTGCAGATTTTTAGCACAGAGGCTTTTTTGGCATCGTATAGATATACCCGCTTATTAATAAACGCTGGATAGCAGTGGCATAGCTTTCATTGTTTCCTTTTTTTATAGCTTTTCCTATTTTATTAAACTCTATAAAGAGACACAAAACACTAAATAGCTTTCCTGCTACACAATGTTTATTAGTACGGGGGTTGACAGGTCAAACTGATGGACTGATATATTTGTTCGTTTGAAAGGTGACTTAGTCATGGTCTAAGTATTTTTAGGTTTTTAGGCATTAGCCGGCTGTTTTTGTGCATGGAGTTCATACATTTTTAGCTTTCCAAGTTTATAAATAACGACCCGAATATAAAAAATATCATTTAAAAAATAAATTTATAGATACTTGTCGAGAACACTGGCGACAGCCTCCGTGGTGTGGTGGTTGAGCAAGTCGGCTCATAACCCGGAGGTGGCGGGTTCGATTCCCGCGACAGAACAAATATATGTGCCCGAAAAAAAAGCGCAAACTTGTTCTGTGTCTGGGTGTTGTGGGACCATGGTCCTCGTAGTTCCTGGGTTCCTAGATACAGGGAATCCTAGTTAGGGTAAAAGATCTATGTATATGAAAAAAAAAAAAAAAAAAACAACGCTTAAATCATAATTATAATTATATCGTATTTTTATTGATCAAAGTCGTTACAATAGTAATAAAGTCAACAGCTGGTATTTTGTTCTCTAGAAAACTCCCACGAATTACTTCAACTGTATAGGTTCTTTTAACAGGGCTAATTTAAGCTAAACTGTTAATTAGTTAGATAATAAACATAATTGTATGGAACTATGATGCAGTTTCAACAGGTAATGAGCAAGTGCTCGACATGAATCTAGGTATATAAATATTTTTATTCCCTGAGTATTTACCTTTACATAAAAATGAAATATATTGCGATGTGAAGAATGATACAAATAATCTGTAACTTCATAGACTCGTATTTAGGTGTACACACGACTCAACGACCAAAGAAGGCGAAGTTACCTCATCATATTCTTCTTGCCTTGGTCCCATCTCAGTTGGGATCGGTGCAGTATGTCTTTTTTTCGAATGTCCTCTGTCACCTATTCTTTAGCAATGAAATATATAACCTCATTGTTGTTATTGTACTGCGTAGTGCTGCATGTAGGAAGTACTCTCCTAGGTTTATTAACGCCATAAAAATATACAACGTTAAAAGCTTCCCAGGTAGTTTGAATGAGCGTAAATAATTTGGCCTTTTGAACTATTTGAGTTATATTACCTTCTGCAGCAGGTTCAGGTGGTGTACTGGCACTGACCTCGACACCAGCTTCTGAATCCAACATACTATGAGGCATGGGTTTATTGCATCCAGTTTGTTTTGATATACCGCCGTATCGTATATACCGCGTGCGTTTGATGTTATTTATCCGAATTGGCGTAATTTATGCGCGTTTATATTTGACTTCCCATATGTTGTTTGTAGTTTTCTATGTAATATGGTGAATACAGTTCGTTGCTAAGCAGAAGTTTTAATTTAAGACTTGAATTTATCCGCAATATTTTGTTCCTAAACATCATTTATAAATATTAACATTTAACGAACCTTTAAGTATTTACTAATTATTTAGGCAGTAAACAAACTTGATGATTTTTTTTAAATGTTACCCTTAATGGGCAGTTATATTCATAAGTTAAATTGGCACACTGATGAAGAGCTATTTTTTCTCAAGCCAACAAAGAAACCATGCTCGTTTTCATTGGTTCATTTAAGTTATTCCTTTTGTTATTAGCTTTTTTGTTCTATAGTAGGGTTTACAGTTTAATAATTAGCTGCAAACGTATATGTTTCGTATTAACCTCGCATCTCTACTGTTCATTATTTTTTATTTTCAACTATAATAATGGTGAAGGTTCAAATAAATAAAATTTAAGAAGACTAAGTATAGCGCTAGCTTGACTCGCTTCATAAATAATTCACCGTATGTTCATAAATATTTATAAGATCTAGGCTACCCTTTGCGTTATTCTGTGGAGCAATAAATTCTTCACTCTTCACGTTCTTATAATAGCTTCATTATCCTCTTTTTACTGTAGAACTACTTTAATTATTACGTTAATAATCTGCTTTCAGTTATTTTTGACAATCAATATAGGTTTATAACTCTATAATGATAAGAAAAACTGTGTTCGCTCTCCAATATAAAGTTTTAAACTTAGTATTCAGCTGTCCCAACTCGTTTTATCGAACCTTGTAAGTTTTGTTCTCAAGTTCCACTTTCCCTGCAAACTTCTTAGCACAGGAAAACCACTTGTTTACATAATCTCTCTGAAAACTTGTTCCTTTTCCGATATCGTGCTTTTTGCCGCCGACCCTAATATCAATTTCTCACTACTAGCGTTTTCCATCATTGGACTTTGAACCTTAACTACATCCCTAAGAATTTTAAATCATTATTTTTTAACATTCGGTTATCATTCTCATTGGACCTTCAATATTACTTTCTTCATAGACATGAGTCTTGATTTTTGGAATCGATTTGAATTTATCGATTCGATTGAATACGAGAAACGATTTGTTGTGCCAAGGGTCTGATGACTCTGATATATGGTTCTAACATCTTGGTGTACGTGAGGTAAATACGAAACGAAGTTGTTTCGTATGGACCGCTCTCTTGACGCCCTTAAAATAGATATTATATTATGTATATTGAAATCGCATAGCATTCATCTATCGAAGTATTTAAGACTGATCCAAACTTTGCTCTAGGTTTTAGCTTAGACAAAACAATTATTATCTTTACATGTACAGGAGCACAAGTATGCTTTGTTTAGACTGAACGTCTTCCAGCCTTCTTGGTTTTATTTATTTGCATCCAAAGATTTGACTGTAAAATTGAAATAGTTTTAATTAATAATAACTGTAACGAGAACATTCCTACCAGGCTATCTTAGTATTAATCAGTTGTTGGTTCGTCATCCATTGTATAATTAATGGCAAAAACATGTTAATACCATTCTTTATCGAACAGACAGGCACATCCTGCGTATGAGATATTAACCTTTTTTCTCCTTTGCCTTGCTTCTTTTGTAGACTGCGTTAGTGTCGATGTGCCTTATATCAGCCCGTGGATTTATCATGGCTAATTCTTATTCCAAACAGTCATTATTATTGCTTTGACCACCTTAGGAATAATTATTGGTGGTAATTTTTGAAAGGGCTCTGTAGGTGGTAGGTTTATTTCCTTTTTTAAATAGGGTCTTTAATTTTTATGACTTAAAAATGGTGTGGGTATCTTGTCGTGACCACCGTGCGTCGTCAGTGCGAGGATTTTAGTAATCTCAATGACAATGAGTGTGATTTTTGTTTTGAGTGGTCAGCTTATAAATGATTTTGTCGTCGATAAAGTTCGTTTTTAAATTTTTTATTATGATCAGTGTACTACAGTTCTAATGAACTTTAATTAAAAAGTTTTTAGTCTATTATTTGAATCTGCAAAAGGCTAAAAGTTAAACTTATGTGTTATTCAAAATGAAAACTATAATAAAGTCTACAGAAAAGACTATAATAATTACATCAATGTAATGTTGTGACGTGTGATTAAATAATTCTAATAACTATGTTTTGACTATAATCATATATTTTCTATAAAATTGTTACTTAATATTTGTATTGCTTAGTAGTAAGAAATATAACAATTTTTATTAAATCAATAATTTTTTGAGATTATAAAAATAATTCGCTAAAAACTGATCTCGCGATGGTCTTTAAAATAATTAGGTACATTGTTTATATTTTCCACAGTTTAGCTCATATTACGCGTTAATTAACTTTAATTTTTTTATTTAAAGTAAGTGCGACGCGGTCAACGGGTGGAGCATGCCTGGTAGTCGCTTTCAGTGCTATTTATTAAGTGTTTACTCTACAGAAGGCTTCAAAAAATATGCTCTTTTTCGTTGTCCAGGTCTTCGTTTGAAGTAGCGAAATCACTGTCATCTCAGATAACTAATTCTTTGAATTCTAGCGGCTGCTTTGCTGCTAC
Organism: Ennomos erosarius; assembly: GCA_963580505.1. Lineage (NCBI taxonomy): Eukaryota > Metazoa > Arthropoda > Insecta > Lepidoptera > Geometridae > Ennomos > Ennomos erosarius. The sequence goes on from OY756979.1 coordinate 14,772,439, forward strand.
TATAAACTCCTGTCCTCATCTTATTTAATGACTCTCTCATAATATTAGGACTCTAGCTACTATTTGATCAACAAGTCAATTTCACATCTATTGGTGTTTTCTGGAGTTAACCATCTGGCATTATACCCATATGTTGAGAATCCCACAATCACAGTTTAGATTCTATACTCATTCTAGGTTTGGTTTGATTCAACAACCGGTGGACCGCAACCTTATTCTATTCATCAGTTGTCATAGCGATGGAATAGATGGAATCATTCTATACATTTCGAGATTCAGTACTTGCATAATATGCTACAAGTATCATGTGACACCCGATAGATAACAACTACAATTGAACAATTGCCGGGGCGTGCACTCGCGGACAATAAAATCGTCTTGGCTCGTATCGGGGTCGGCAAATTGTCGCATAAATAGAACGGGAGCTAGGCCGGCTAGGGATAGTGATGTACTACCACTAAGTGCGACATCGACTATTTCAATATCGATCTCTATGACACTTTCGGTTATTTTTCCTCTAAGTTTTACGGTATCTTAATATACTACGTGTCTCTACTAGATACATGCGCTTGGTCAGTTGTTTATAGTATTAACGTTTCTTATGAGATTGAAAACACAAAAACAATTAAAATTATCATCTCTATTGTACTTAGTTGACCTTTGATCTACGATATGTATCAACAAAAACGTCGTTTTGTATTCAAGCCGCAATAGCAACGTTAGCAACGCTACCCTAGTCTGTGATTGTAGATTGGAATATGTATGGCATTGGGCACCCAAGATACAGGCTTTGCCTAGTTTGGGGCCCGTAGTAAATGTTTCTCTCTTTCACTATGTTACAGCGACACATATAACATGTTCTACTGTACTGTATCTAACTTTTCTGGAAATAAACATATTCTTATTCTTATGTTGTAATACATAGTGCCGGATGACCATTACTGTGAATTTTGAAGACTGTGTTTTTAGCAATAACCGCTGAATTGAACTGGATGTTTCATTGAACTATTTTTTTGTGAGAGTTTAATTTTATTCATGATCCGGATTTGAGCACCAGAAAAATAACTAAACTAAACTACAAATGAAAAAGCCTTTGTATTTTCCTTTAGTGTACTTATTTGAATCACTTAATAAACGTTATCAACTTCAAGAGATTATCAAATATTATTTTTAGTATTATCAAAATTAAGCAATCAAAATTCTTTAATAAGATCATTTCGATCTCACGACCAGACAAAATCACGCATCGTGAGCGTAAAAGTTTTTTTGGTGTTTTTGTTGCAAGCTTTTAATTTCATATCATTATTAACTAAATATCGGTTGCAAAGATAATAACTTGAATTAATCTGTTGTTCAATCCCGAGGATAAAACAATGGATTTATTATCAGTTGAATTATAATTTTAAATTAAATTTTGTACTTGACGCAAAATTGAAACGGCCTTTTGCTGAATGTTTTTAACAATTCTTCTAAAATAAAGTTAAGTAATGAATTTGAGATTACCAAGCAATTAAAAGAATATTTTATCCTTCAGATGCAAATAACAGATTTTAATTGCAGTAGTGAATTTAAGTTAAATTGTATTTTATTGTAATTGTATTTTATTAGTTGAAATGGCAATGGGCAGGCCACATCGCTCTTAGAACTGACAACCAAAGGGGAAGAAAGGTTCTCGAGTGGCAACCACGATCTGGAAGACGCAGCGTAGGCCGGCCCCCCACTAGGTGGACCGACGACCTGGTGAAAGCCGCGGGGAGCCGATGGATGCAGGAGGCGAGCAGCCGCTCTGAGTGGCGCTCCCTGGGGGAGGCCTATGTTCAGCAGTGGACGTCTTCAGACTGTTAATGATGATGATGATGTATTTTACTTTTGGAACACGTGTTGCTTGCAGCAGTGTCTTGGTCTTTAATTTTGACAAATATGTCCCCCTTTAAGGGGTCTGTTTTAGTCAAAAACTTTTCAAGTATGATAACTAATTTTACTGCAATCGCAATAATTCCTTTACATTTTAAATAAATTAGGATCCTAAGGTATCTGCCATATTTGAACTTTTGTGGTTACGTATAATGACACTGACTTTTAATAAAGAGGGCATTTTCGGGTAGAAAAGGGGTCGTTTTCCAGTAAACATTTAGTAGTGCCTAGAGCTATTTTATCGTCAGGTTTTAAGAGTCAGAGAAACTTACGAACAGTAAATCTCGTCATTTTACGCAGGTTGCTTCAACTTCTAGACAAACTTGTATGTGTTTTTGTCACATCTGAGGCATGGATCAGTGGCCATACAATTATAATGGAAGGTTGATATGCATCTAATTTGATGTATTTATGTCTTCGGTTTCAAGGTTGTGGGATATCTTTTGTGTCTTCGCGTACGATATAGTATTCAGCTTGAGTTTTTACAATAATATAGGTATATTTAATTGTTAAATATTATAAGCCGATGTATGCAGGAAGCGAGCAGCCTTTAAAAAGGCGCTCTCTGGGGGAGGCCTATGTTTAGCAGTGGACGTTTGCAGGCTGATGATTATGATGGTAAGGTAACATATTATAACAGGTCGGTGACAGTGATAAATATATCGCCCATTACACAAAACAACTATTCAAAGGTACGTATTACAAACGTTATTTTAATGAAGGTTTGGGAAAATCGAGGTTTGTAAACCAGTTAAACCAAATTTTACTCTTGTCTTTTTCACTCTCGTGACATTTCAAGCATTGAGTTTTAAATACCTTTTATAAGTTAGGTTGTTTAATTAAGTACATTTACGTAATTTTGACAGTAATGCAACTAACGAAATATCATTAGATTTTTTTAAAAGTAAAACTGTATAATTCTTTATTATCCGTACAAAATTTGGTTTCAATTGGTTGTAATCAAGTAACGCGATCGTAGTTCTCAATTAAGTCAATGTTAAGACTACAGCAAAAATTACTCGGTTGTTGCTTTATGCTACTCAAGATAGTCTCATGACAACATCGATATTCCCCATTAATCGTTTAGACATTCGAATCCATCTCAGGCATAAAAGCGTTGACCATCAGTATCGTTTGCGGCAATCGAAGCCCGTAAGAAATAACTCAATATATTTTGCCCATAAAAAAGCGAATACGAGAAACTAAATTGTTCGCCATCCTTTACGTCTTCGAGTTCAATTTATTAGTGTATTCATCCCACTTTTTCAGTTTTATCTTACCTCATTACCTCAAGTTCGCATATAAATATAAATTGAAGTACCACAGTGCAGTGGAAGCAGTGACTAAGCTTATGCCTTTTGTGAAAATTATATTTTGATTTTTTATTCAACCAGTAGGCCCAATTCTTAAGGCTTTAGTTCATCATCATCATCATCATTAACAGCCTGAAGACGTCCACTGCTGAACATAGGCCTCCCCCGGGGAGCGCCACGTAGAGCGGCTGCTCGCCTCCTGCATCCATCGGCTCCCCGCGGCTTTCACCAAGGCTTTAGGCAAGGAAAGCTTTAGTTGACAGTCCGTAACTTCTAAAAATATATCCGTCTCAAACAGCAACAATTTTAGGATTTTTATATCTGTCAACTAAAGCCTTTAAAATTGGTCCTAGTAACTGGTTACGCAATTTACCATGTAATTTGGTGTATGATTTCATCAGCCCATGCCTTCCCACTACTAGGAACCGGGTTTTCTCTCACGGAGAGGCTGTAGGCCATAATAAACCTCGCTGGCTAAGTGCAGGTGGATAACATATATTTTATTTCCAGCTTTTTTAAATGTCCTCGTATCATGAGGACATAATCACCATTTCAAGAGCGAGTGCAATTTCTGCTTTTTCTCTTCTTTCTAATAACATGAAAAGTCATTGGAAGAGCAGAACTCGAATCTGGGTTGGTCGGTTTGAATGTATTACGGTCTATCGTTAAGCCACACTAGCTTATATAAATACTGGGTGCCATAAGGGTGTGTTTACAGTTTGATTCGCTCATTTCTCGGAAACGCACGGCGCGTGGCGTAGGGGAAGAAGAGAGAATCCCACTGTATGTGTTTTAAAAATTTTTATTATATCAACAATAATTAATTTAACAAAATTCCCCATTCGCCCTACTTCCTCGATATTAACTTGGCGTATTTTCATACACATGACAGCGCTTCATGTTACATGTATGTGTATTGTGGTTTTGGCATCGATGTAATAATAATAATAATAACAATAAACCATTTTATTGCAGGCAACAAGCTTATAAAATAAACATAGGCCCATAATATAGATACCTTAAAGACCAACATACATATTTTATAACACTAAACTAAAACTTCATTGAGCACCTAGAGTCGGCGTGCTGAGCTGGCTGGAGGTGTCACGTAGCCTTCCTCGGAACTTGCGGTACATTACATAAAGAGTATTTGTATAAGATCAATCACTGTAACACACTGTGTGCACACGGGAGGTATGTCCAGGTGTATATTCGATTAATTAACAGACTTCTTAATGAGATTATTGATACGCCATAATTAAAACAGGCCCCGGTAACCGACGTAAATAGCATTATGCAAAAGGTTTTCTACTGTAGGATTAAAAATACATTATGATGGTTTATTCAAAACTACTATAAACTACCATAATTCTACTATTGGGGGTAATGGTAGCTTTTTTGCATAACTTGTTCCTAGGCGTCATACTGGTTTTAATTCCGGTTGCTTTTTCTATAAACGTTACTATATCTAGAGGACCTGGTATTAAAAAATTGCGTCTAAGTACACTTATACATAATAATTAAAAATACCATATAAATAGATAGAAATAAAAGATGAAGATTCAACGAAAATAAAAACAGTAATTTGAGTTAGGCACCACAGATGAAACAGGATTTGTGTTTGATAGATTTTAAAGATAATATATAAAATTAAAAAAGTCTTATAACCTATTTCGCAATTTATATAACACGTTGATCTATAAATTGCAAACTATTCCCAACCACTCTCTGTCAGCTGTTAGCTTTTGGAGGTAAAACGAACTGGATATTATAATTATAAAAAATGTAAATCGCTCACTTTTTTTTTTGCTTAGTTTTGTTTTTGGAATAGCCTTTAATACCCTTTTACTTACTTATCATCAATTTTAGAACCTTAGAACGTGCAGCTGCCCTTCGCGCATTAAATTAATAATGCAATAAATTCACTGATACAATAAATAATACGTAAATAGCGTTTTATAATCTTTTTCTTCTGGCAGCGTTAAATCCACCTGGCGATATTATAAATGTCGAACATAGACCTTACTTTTCCAATGCAGAGTTTAATTTCCATCGACATTATTCAGGGTGTAGCACTTTGAAACATCGTGAAGGAAGTGGAAGACCACCCATAAGGAAAGTAAACTAAAATGAGGCACCTACGTGTAATAATATTAAGCAAAATATTGCTTAGAGTTTTTGATAAATTAACACGAAAGTAAATTAATTCTTATCCAGTATGGAGTAATTAATTTTAGGATTATGAAAGGTTTTACTAAGCCACAAAATCTAATTACATTAGAAACTTAGCTTGTTATATTTAATCCTACACCATAAAAGAGGTTAATATTATATACATAAACGTCTTAATTTTTCCTTGTATGTAATTACTCATCTCAATGAGATATTAGATTCAAATCATTAGTTTTTGTTGATCGCTTAATTTTGAAACTAAATTAAGCGAATCATGGTCGCTTGATTGCAAGAGAATATATACAGAAGAGTCAGAGACTAAGCTTTAAAGGTTTGGCTACTTGATTTTAGGTCTAAACGCATTTGAATTTTCAACTGAGTTTCCATTCACCAGTAGTGTGTGTTTCTCTTGTAATCTACAGCATAAGTTATTACTCTGGTCTCGACTTTGTGAACCTTTAGTTTAACAATGCTCTAACACTTTGACATTGACGTGCTATCTTTCACATTTATGGTACAATCGGTTGCAATAATTTGCGTTTAAACCGTATAACTGTAGTGTTAGAGTATAGAGCCGCAAACAACGATACATCGTTCGAAGAACATTCTAAACTAGCGCGAAACCTGCGATCGTAATAAAAAAGCTTAAGTTTGTATACTGATTACACTTTATATTGTGTCGGGTAACAGGCTAGGTATTATCTAGTTACTTTGTAACGTATTATCAAATCCGAGGGTCATTACCAATGATTGCGTAACAATCCACACGTACGATTGGTAGGTAATTTGTTTTTATTTTATTTCAATGTGTTACGTTACGTTGAACCAAAAGCGAATAGGGTTGGCACTAGTAAGGTTGTTTGTTTTATTTAGTTTTCAGTTTCATTGAATATAACGCGACTAGTGTTGTTTTAAACGTAATAAAGCAAGCTAAAAATGTAGAAATTATTATTTATAATCTTACCTTTAATAACATTTTAAAATAACTTATAGTTATAATATATAATTAAATATAGGTAACAGACAGCACTTATCGCCCACATAAAAAACAGTACGTACGAGTATTTGACATTACTAGTATCTGTTCCATTACTTTTAAAAATGTACCAACTTTTGTACTTTTTTCTTACGTTTACCAACCCTAAATCGTCTAATAATGTAATTATCGTAATATCACGAACAATACAACCGTACAAAAACTACAAAGGTTTGCGTATACACAGCCGACACAATCACTAGATTCGCAACGTCCCGCCCACTGTGTCATCGAACCATAGTTGGAAACACAGTAGAGAAACTACATACAAAGTATTTCAAAGTATAGTAATTAATTATATTTTGTATTCACGGGATCACGTCAAACTGTAAAACAACTTTTTTCTAATTTAATCCTAACTTTGACAACCCTGGACCAATTTAGTTAGTCGAAGATCAAAAGTTTTAACAGACATTAGGTACTTCTGTTTTGTTAGACTGTAAATGCTCGGTATCTATTTATTACCTTTTTTATCGTACTGCCTTAAGTAAATGACTTTTTATTGATCATTTATTAGTTCTTATTAAGTTTATAATACTAGAACATAACACGTATGATAAATTACGATGCACAACTGATAATATGTAAGATAATTTTTGACACGCAATTATTTGCTCGTGTTAGATTTATTATATTTTTATTTAATATTATAATGTTCTTGTAATCTATAGCACATCGATCGCTCAATGGGCACTTCATACAAAAATGTAGGTGACTGACTGGTTAATGCTTTAAGCTGAGCTATAGTGTCGGATTTATTAGATATCTACGGGCTATAATACATAAGACGGGTAAAAAAATATATAATTACATAAAGACATGACATATTTTTTTATGAGAATGTATGGCATGACGAGCCTGTCGTTCACCTGATGTTAAGTGACTCGGCTGCCCGTAACAGTTGCAGTGTCACTCAGAACTTACACATTACTCATCTAATAATTTTTTCTATGGTTTTTGATGTAAGCCATCGCTTTTATGGTTGGACTCAGTTATTTATAGTGTACTCATAATGTTAGTGTAGTTCAATAATGTGACAATTTATTTGGATATTAACCGTAATTCTCGAACAATTTAAATACTTTTTTCAAAGCATAAAATACGTATTCGTCATTAGATCGTATCACGATAATTTGATTCTATGAACTATGCCTGCTCGTAGGTAATGCTTGACAACATAAAAATGTTACAGTAAACGACCTCTAACCTTTTTAATATAAAGCCAAGGCAATTAGGAGTCATTTATAGGGATAGGGAGCGTTAGGGATGGCTGGATTAACTTTTTATAAACCAACTAAAACAAACGTCATTACTTTTCAGTATTCGCGGCGAAAAAATATTTTTTATTCGCCGTGTATTGTATCCAATGGATAACTTTGAAGTTCTGATTATTGATAAATCGTACAGTTCCATTCAAACCATAGCGTAATTTACTGCTATGAAAGAGAAATTAACCAAATCGATATTGGAATAACATTCAACGGCATTGGAAAAGCGATAATGTGTTGTGCTGCTATGTAATAAATGTTTTCGCTCTTTAACCGTATTATATTTTATCATCTGTACTATGGCAAACCGGAACCGAATGACGCAGCGTAGGCTGCCCCCCATTCTGTGGACTGACGATCTGGTGTTAACCGCGGGGAGCTGATGGATGCAGGAGGCGAGTGGCCGATCAAGGCGGCGCTCTTTGGGGGAGGCCTACGTTCAGCAATAGACGTCTTCAGGCTGTTAATGATGATGATGACTATGGCAAAATGTGCCACGATTCCACGTTACTGATAACTTCATAAGGTTATATCTGTATTTACTATGTTCCCGAATTGTCACGATATCGCAAAAGGCTTTATGGCAGTGTCACATTATATGAGATAGTGGTGAAACGTAAGCCTATGAAACAATACATACAATTTAAGGTTTGCCCGAAATTATGGTTATCCTAGCGAGAGTTCGTCCCAGCAAATACGTTAGTGTGCGTGCTTGTTACAAATAATTTTCCGTTGACTTTAATCTCTGTTTTTACTTCTCATGCTGTGGAGTTAGTACGAAACGTTTAACATTGAAAGACTTTAACAAAAACTATAAGCGACTTCACCTTAAGTAGACTAAGTACTACTTTGTTTGAAATAAAATTAGCTGCTACGAGTTTCAAGTTGCGAAAGTTTTACTTGAGTATTTTTATTTTAGTGTTAACTTAAGCTGCGTCTTTTTAGACGGTTTTGGGCAGGGAGTAGATTGGATAAATCTTTAGACACTCGTTTTTACTACATAGTAATGTTTTCGGAAGTCAATCGGGCAGATGTATCGCTTAAAACGCGATACATTGCGTGTTGTGAAGGTGTTAGTTTTACTAGTGCACAATTTAACAGGGATGTGTGTCAGGAGTATCGTAGACAAGATTCAGGTACCTATTCTAATTTTTTATAGTATATAACCAAATGAGCTTGTGGCTGGTGAAGCGAGTTACCTAACCATGGTATCTTTTACTATACATATAATCATATTCTTTTTGTTTTTTTTTTTTTGAACGGGCTAATGGGTTAGTCTCTACCGACCTTTACAGCGTCACCGGGCGGGAGGGCAGGCGCTTAAGGCACCCAGCCGACAAAAGTGGGGGGCAGCTAGCTCAAGGGCACCCCTGGGGTGCGAGCCTCGGCTTGGGTTGTTGCCGGGAATATGGGCTGTTGCCGGGAATGGACTGTTGTCGGGAGCATAATCATATTCTCTTGGACCGGCCAGACTTAAGGTGATACGACACGCTCAGCGCGCCAAATTCAAATTTTATTGCGTTTTTTGCTAATTACAGCCTAATTACTCAACGCATGAAAACTAGTTTACCGCAAATAAATAGAATGTATCAACAAATTAGGGTTAAAAATATCACCTAAAATATCATTGGTTTAGCAACAATTCGCAAAAAACTAATTTTGTCTCGACTTTTCAGTCTGTTGCCAATTGTTGCTAAACCAATGATATTTAGGTGATATTTTTAACCCTAATTTGTTGATACATTCTATTTATTTGCGGAAAACTAGTTTTCATGTAATTGCGTTGAGTAATTAAGCTATAATTAGCAAAACAAGCAAGAAAATTTGAATTTGGTGCGTTGAGCGTGAAGTACCACCTTAAAGGTAAAGCGATACGTGTGTGCGTACAGCGATTCTTAGGGCGAATACTTCGTCTGCGCCCGTACGCACACACAAGCGTTCAACGGCGATGCTTCGCCGTTTACCTTTAAGTCTGGCCGGTCCATCTGTGTTAGTTCCATCTCTACTAGTTATAAGTAAATAGGGACTGCTTGGCGTTCAACTAATTTAAATTCTTATTCACTTTTGTTACAGGTATGTCCTCTTTTCTACACACAGTTCTATAGAAACAAGTTTCGGTAAGATGATTATATTGATGACTGACATTAGTGTTTTTTTCTTATTTTTAGTATTTCCCTAGCTTTTCCTGGACTATGAATTGGGTTGACCTAATGATGAAGCATAGATAAAGGTCAATCAATATGATCGGCATCGGCATAGATTGGTTTCATCAGATTGGACTCCCGTGAGTTCGTTATTATATACCTCTACAATTGGTACTATATCAATGATTCTTCAAGGCAATATCACTTAATGATCCAGCAATCATGATAATATACTAGTATGAGACTAGAAGAATATAGTAGACTCAGCATTCAGTACCAAAAATTGAAGACAAAAAGGAATACGAAGTTAGAAAATCATACCATTAAATCCTGAATCGCTGCTCTTTTAGGAATAAATAGAACAGCAGAAGAGTATAGTTTTGTATAGTACCTATGTTATGGGGTATTGAGGACTGTCGCAGTATATACCAGGTTAGTAGGTACCTATTTATTACAGGGACATCTTTACTCATTTAACAGGTGGCAAAAGATGCTAAACGTGTAGGTATTAGAAGTTAATTTGACTACTGTTCCAAAAAAAAAATGGAAAGCGGATGGAATGATACTTAATTTTATGATTTCGTATTCCTTAATCGGCAACACTTTAGTTTTAAGTGCTGAGTCTATAATTTTGTTCTAGTCTTAAATTCTAGAATCCAGGACAGGTCGGGCACTTTAGCATAGTACCACCTGATGACGTCAGCAATGATATCGTGCAACCATCGTTTTATTATGGTGTATTATAGATAAGTGCGGATAATTATTTGCAGTTGGATATTTAATCACTTGCTAGTCACGCAAAACAGTTTAGACGCTATATATAATTTTTGATACCTACCTACTTTTCCTGACCCATTAATGAGCATAACTAGACGAAAGTCTAATTTACCCCTTCTACCCCTTTTGTCTATTTTGTCCCTGACCCATTAACGGGGAAAATGAGACGAAGGTGTATTTACCCGTTGACCCCATTGTCATGACTCATTCCTGGGGGAAATAAGACGAAGATAGGTATATTTTATCTGTTGTTCCCTGGGGAACATGAGACGAAGTTTTATTTTACCCGTTGTCGCCTTTGCCCTGACTCATTGATGGGAACAAGAAGACAAAAGTCTGTTGTATCTACTTATGTATTTGTTCCCTTTACCTTGAATCATTAATGGAGACTATGAGACAAAGATTTATTTAAATTCAAATTATCGCTGGAATGTCGGTAATTTCACAATAGTTGATAGGTATGTTTATTGGGCAGGTCCAACTTTGACAAAGAGATCGCACGAAGAATCCAACTCTGCTGGGCAGCGTTCTGGAAACTTCGACCTATGTTTTCGTCCAAAATACCGCAGAGCCTGAAAACAAAGGTTTTCAATCAGTGTGTGTTGCCAGTGATGACATATGGAACTGAAACGTGGTCTCTTACTGATGGCCTCATTAGTAAGCTCAAAGTCGCGCAACGAGCTATGGAGAGAGCTATGGTCGGTGTTTCCCTGCGAGATAAGATCCGGAACGAGGAAATCCGCAGAAGGACTAAAGTGACCGATATAGCCCTTAAAGTTAGCAAGTTGAAATGGCAATGGGCATGCCACATCGCTCGTAGAACTGACAACCGATGGGGGAGAAAGGTTCTCAAGTGGCGACCACGAACCGGAAGGTGCAGCGTAGGCAGACCTTCACTAGGTGGACCGAAGACCTGGAGAAAGCCGCGGGAAACCGATGGATGCAGGAGGCGAGCAGCAGCTCAAAGTGGCGCTCTCTGGGGGAGGCCTACGTTCAGCAGTGGACATCTACGGGCTGATGATGATGTTTACTATGCGATCTGCCATAAATACTCAATGTACCTGTTGTTATCATCACTCTGGCCCATTAATAAAAAAGAGACGAAAGTGTATATAACCCGTTTGTCCTCATTGCCCTGACTCATTGTTGGGGAAATGAGACGAAGGTATATTTTACCCGTTGGCCCCATTGCCCTATTGATAGTGACAACGAGACGATTTCATCATCATCATCATCAGCCTGAACACGTCCACTGCTGAACATAAGCCTCCCCCAAAGAGATCCATAACTTTATAAATGTCGTTATATTTCTAAGAAACTAAACCCACCAGCTGATATTCTCCACGCTGTTGCGTTTGGTAGCGGTCAATGACCCTAGATTTAGCCGCTAGTAGCGCGTGGGAATCATCAGCTGTTATGTCTTTAAACTAAAATCATTGCCTTATTGCTACGGGAAGAAGAAATATATTATGGCGGGAGAAAGAGAAAGAAAAGATAAAAATAGAGTAGAACGGTGAAGACAGCAGTGAGGATCTAGGTAAGTATGCTCCATCGTCGACCACATCGTCATTTACCATTAGGTGAGACGATGGTCAAACGTAAGCCTCATCATCATCATCATCATCATCATTATCATCATCATCATCATCATCATCATCATTAACAACCTGAAGACGTCCACTGCTGAACATAGGCCTCCCACAGGTAGCGCCTTTTTGACTGACCGGCTGCTCGCCTCTTGCATCCATTGGTTCCCGAATGTAAGCCTATCTATGGCAATAAAATGCAAAAGCCAATCTAGGGTTGTTGAGCTATTTTTATATATTAAACTATTTTTTTCGTTACCCGACATTACTACCAAGTATCTTCTACAATCAATTAAATATACAGCATGATGTCACCCCCAATAAGATGTGCAATAAATGCAGATTATATCTACTTTATATTACCGTATTTGCATTGATCATTGCAAACTTACAATTAGTTAAAATAGCTCTTGATATCATCGCGGATATTTATAAACCAGTAGATATTTATACCTATGATAGCGGCAGGTGGTCGAACCATAAAATAGGTACAATTTAGAACCACAGATTACTAAAATATGTATTACTGCGTAAGTAGAACCACTAATCTGATAACTTTTCACTAATGTGTGTTGAGATTGTAGTGTGATTTTCTTTAAACAACGCATTTTAAAAGATTTTTAGGATTCCGTGCCCAAAGGATAAAGTGAACCCCGTTACTAAGGCTCAGCTATCCGTCTGTCGGTCTATCTGTCTGTGCGTCTGTCACTAGGCTGTATCTCATGCACCGTGATAGCTAGAGTTGAACTGTTATAGTGGCAAATACATCATCTATGAAAATTTTAACTGTCTAACTATCACGGTTCGTGAGATACAGCCTGGTGGCAGACGGACAGACAGCCTTTGAAATTGTGTCACCAGAAAAAACATTATATTACACACTTTCTTTCTCCCAGGCTTAAAAGTTAACAGCAGAATGAATTAACCCATTGTACGCGTAGTCAAAGAAAAAACTTTCCATGAAACGTAAAAAAAACATCCGATAATCCCACAGAATAAAAAATAGTAGAATTTCCGGGCACTGCGGATAAAGCTGTCCGAACATTCAAATGTTTGGTCAGGCGTCCACATCTACGTCGAAATTGTAAAATGCAAAAACTAGATAAAACGTTTTAGAAAAGGAAGTTTATAAAACATTGCTTTTATAAATTAACTAGAGGTGCTACCACAGTTTCAACTGCTAATTTCCGGATTTACAACACTTTTTTTAAGTACCCTATGCAGGTTAATGCACTAGTTTTATTATAATATGTTGGAATATGCATATTGTGCAATCTGTGTTATCTGTGTGCATTCAATTTCCAAACGGGTTCAACCTTATTGCTTAAAAACCACACAAACAAACATACAAAGAGACAGCGCTAAATTTTGTTCTGCATAATTGAAAGGGATACTGAAGTATGGTCAATGTTCATTGTCATCAACCCAATGCATTCCTACTGCTGGGACATGGCTATTCTCTTATTATGGAGAGAGTGTAGTAGCCTATGACCCATCCCGCTGGCCAAGTGCAGGGCCATTATTCTCTATCGATCTTACTTCGAAGCCACACGAATCCCTTGTCTTACATAAGAAATCTGCAAAACTCTACTCTCTATGAAACGAAAACAAAACCGCGCGAAATGAACTGTCAAAAATCACATGTTTTACCGAGATGCGTTCCGAAACATCAACACATCAAAAGTGGTGCTAACACCACCTATGTCAATATATTTTATTCAAGATAAAAATAACTTAATGTATAGTGAAGGTATTACCAACGCTGTGCTACGATTTGAGCAAAACACGATTATGACTTGGTTTCTGTATCGTGTGGAATCTGTGTTTTCTTACGGAATAATGGCCCAGGGTGGTGGATGACACATACTCTCCAATTTTATGATCTTTGAACATACTGATTTCCTGACAATGTTGTCTTTCACTGTTAGAACAAGCGCAAATTCTGCACATAACCTGAAAAGCCATTGGTGCATCGAGCAGGATTTGAACCATGGATACGTCGCTTTGCAAGTTGCACGGGTTACCGCTAAGCCATGCTCTCATTATTATCATATCTAGGACTGTTACGCAACTTTTCACAGCGGTCGATAGCGCTCTTGAAGAATTTCAATGGTGCTCAGGTTTTTGGCTTAAATGCATTTCAAGCTGTATCCTATCTAAGTTACAACTTACAACTGCAATTTGAATTAATTCAGTGTTAGAGCATGTAATGGAATACTTGGTGTTTGTGTTTAATTGCTTTTAGTGCTCTGATATCACAAGAAACTGGTTTATGGAAGATTTAATGGTACAGGAGACGGATTTCCGCTTTCTAATTACACTTCGAAGGTGCAGATAATCGATTTATCAATTGACTTAAAAAAGTTTTCATAATTAGGTTCTTTTTTATTAATGTTTGTTATGTTTGTAACTTAGAACTCCGTCGTTTGTAAAGATATTTGGTTTATTAAATATTATTTGAAATATTTATATGTAGTTGTGTAGAAATTTCATCAATATCCTTTCACTAGTTTGTTCAGTTTTGTGTTTAGTTTTGAGGTCTAGTTTAGTTTGGTGTATGAAACAAAATAACTAAAAAATATATTGTTGTTAAAAATGTATTGATAATTCAGCCACATATTTTTTCAGCTTGGAAGCTAGGTGATTGTAATCGGTTTAACTTATTTTTAAAAAGGATAGGTATTCAATAATTAAAGTTTACAGGTAGCGGTTTACAACGAAGCTAATTGTTGGGCATTTCGAATAAATCACTCAATTCCAACCATTATTTGCACCTTGTAACGAGTTCTCTTTCGATAAAAACGCACATTATTTGTATAATCGTCCGCAAATACTTTTAAATTGCGTGGCCAATTAAAAATGAATTACAATCAGTTTCAAAGCCGTCAGTGCCGCGTACCGCGTGGTAAGTAATAAGGACGATGATTTAATTCGTTGGATAATAATATACTGCCCACACCAACAATGAAATAAGTAGCTATTATGTACTAAATAAAAATAGAGTAGTATATTATAAGTAAGAAATATTTGCCATCTATTCTTGTTATTAAATGAGAGTTAGTTTGCAGACATTTTGGTATCTTGATCCGTTTAGTATACTTTAACTAAAACTTATTGACTGACGTTTTGTTGTATCAGCCACACCTAATACGACTATTGAATTTTTTTTCTACGAACTGATCTAGACTCTTAGCGCCCTATTTAGATTAGGGTCTGCAACGTTTTTAGGTTATAGCATCACTGATTATTTTACATCCTATCACATATGACCTTTTCATTTAGATACGACTCTGAATGCGAATGACGTCATCAAAACACGCAGAAACGTGACGTCATCTGTTCGTAGCGTTCCTAGTAATTTACCGATCTGGCGTTTACTGATTAATCCAATGACGGTGATCATAGATGTCCGGTACTGAAAATCAGCATGTGTAAGCATTCAAATGCTGATTTGTGTACAGAAATATGTGGTGTGATTCCGCTGCAAACAATAAAAAAACACTTATATTTGGCGGGTTAGTATCACACAGAATGACAGAACCACACAGAATCCCTCAGATCCACGCAAAACTACACGCAATCACTTATAACCACACAGAATCTTACAATCATCATCATCAGCCTGAAAATGTACACTGTTGAACATAGGCCTCCCCCAATAGAGTACCTATAGTGGCTGCTTGCCTCCTGCATCCATCTGCTTCCCGTGGTTTTAACCAAGCCGTTGGTTCACCTAGTGAGGGGGACAAACCATCGCACAGCTTCATTTTTCCTGCGAGATCACGTCTGTGTCAATAGAATTCCTTAACTTTGTGATGTTCTTTCCTTTATTAGTGAAAATTTTACTAATGATGTAAATGCCAAAACGTGTATGAGTTTGTATGTATCAAAATGAAGTAACACAATGGTAATGACAATCACGATCTTTGCTCAACTTCAAAAGAATTAAACATCATTAAAAGGCAGCGCCATAAATAAACGTTTACTGAGAAACGTCGACAGGATAAACGTAAAGCTATTATTTATTTACCTCCCTACTGAGTACTGAATGAGTGATTATGAAGTCATCGTAATGATCATACTCAGAATAGTTCTTCTAGTCTGAATGACCATAGCATTTCCTTAATTAAAAATACGGTACGGAACCCTAAAAAATAACAATCAACGATATGCGCCCTAAAGTTTCACATGCATTTTACCTTTTTGTTTTTCAGGATAATCATTGCATATTCCAATAAGTGTAGTACCTTGTGAAAAATACCATTTAATTTGATTTATCAATTATTATAAAGTAGAAGCCATCACACAAATTATATATGGACAGGTCACTATTGTTTTTTTTTTAATTTTTTTGCTTTAAGATGAGACATCATCAAATTGGTTGATAAAAAAATTAAATGACACCTTCATTAATATTTTGATAATAAATGTTCTATTGTAGGTATTTATTTATTTGTCATGCAAAAGGTTTTTTTAAATGTATTTGTATTACTACGCAGGTCTGTAGTACTCATACTCACCAGGGCTTAACCTTAACTTATTTGGTGCAAATTACTACACAAATATTTGCAAACATTCACAAACCATGACATGGTTGTGTTGTGCCCCAACTATAAATCTGTAAGCCTCGGAAACGCGAACGTTACGAAATAAGCATTTTCCGTCGTTGTCGTATTAGGTATCGACATCATCATGAGTGTGAGACCCACTATTAGGAATTTAGTGTCAACTACTAATATTTAGTAACAACCGGACGTGGTTTCGTAAGTAATGTGTATGTACGTAAAACGGTACGTAATTATTATTGATATATGAGATAAGAATTTTTTTTGGTCTCAAAACATAAGAAATAGGAGAATTAAACTAGTAACTAGCTAGTCGTTCACCTGATTTGACAGTCATTCATTCTCATAAAAAAAATTAAAAAAGAATTGAGAGTAAAAATATCGTTTGAAGAAACGTTTTTCAGACATATTATTTATATTCAACTCATTGAAAGGTAATTAGCAGTTCTTTAAATTATCAATTTTATACCCGTGTATAAATAAATAAATAAATATGTGTGGACATTTCACACAGCGCCATCTAGCCCCAAACTGAGCATAGCTTGTACTATGGGAACCAGATAACTGATACAATACTTATAAACTTTTTTGTTTGTAAATACATACATGAAATACAATATAACACCCAGACGCAGAACGAACATCTATGTTCATTATTATTATGTATAATTATGAAATATAGGTATCATATTTTTATGTCATATGTTACTTAAATAGTACCTATTGTTGTTCCCTGCATTAAGTCGGAACTGACCTTAAGGTCAATAAAATGTAAACAAAGAAAACAATCGGTCTTAAACTAAACTGAGGAAACTTATTTTCGTATTCTTGCAAAAAAAGAGTATCGAAGTCAGATAAAATTTCAATAATCGAAAAATTACTCTTTAAAATGCCGAATAAATTTTAATTTATACACAAAACACCATAGTTTAATTTAAATTGACCGAATTGCAGTTTTTGTTCTACCATTTCACAGATTACTAAATATGTTACTAGTTGACATTCTCACCGGCTTTCCTAATTAAGTATTTAGGTTCTTCATACAAGGTGACCTTGAATTAGTATGTTATCCCGAAAGGGGGTAAACCTTCACCCCAAGGTAGACAATGTTTCTTCTATGACTTTATTAAATTAATAGATTTTCATTGAAGAAATGCCATGCAAAGTTTACGTCCGAAAATAGCCTTAGCGCAGCGGTTGATCTTCGTCATTGACCGAGTGCACATAAATGAGTTTAATGACCTGTGTTTAAAAATGAATTTGTAGTATCTTATTAACTCTCGTAGCGATCGCACGTGAAATTTTGCCAGTGGATTTATTTTTTACCGTGGAGGTTTTGAAACACCCAGCTTCAAGTAAGGCTCTCACAACTTGTAGGGTATCATGGTCCCAGTCCCCCCATTTCGGGATAGCATACCAATTCAAGGTCGCCTTGTATAAATACAGCTTGAAGCAAGACTGGAAATGCACGTCGATAAAAAAGTTACGAGTGAAGTCACCGCGGGACGTGATGGTCGCTTATTACCTCCCCGCGTGCAGTCCGTAATTGAATACACAATGCCTTGCGCGATAAGTGGCACGCTTTTGTTCTTTTATTCCTTCTAGACGCCTGTAGTGCTGCTGAGTATAGAAATATTATTATGGTAGTAAAGTTACAAGCATACTTTATTAACAAAAATCTTTGCGAAATGAAACGATAATTTTGTTATGATATTTCAGTTTCCTGTAGCGCTCATAGCGAAGTATGACTAGCCGTTCCTAACCGTTCGGTAATGTTAAGCAACGTGCAGCGAACGTTGCTTAACTCTATAATGGGTGACCGCCTTAGCAAAAAGTGGTGTTTACTAACTGAGCGGTACCGTGCTTCGGAGGGCACGTAAAGCCGTCGGTCCCAGCTGTTGTCGTAAGAAAACAGTCGTTAAGCCATGTCAGAGCCTTGGGCGGCCTAAAAATTCTGACACCAGGGCTGACCACTTGCCTACACAAGGAGAGAAGAGTTTCCAATAATTATAGGAATAAATACAGAATAAACAAATATTAGTAACAAAAGCGTTAGTAACTGGCTCTCAGAAGAAGGACACAGGTATAATTTAATATGCCTGAAACTTGCCGATAGCTGTTATAATTTACCAAAAAAACCTCAATGCTCGAAGAAATTAGCTCCAAAATATTTAATGTTGCTGATAAAAGGCCTTAAAATTGCACTCGCTATCTAAAACCAGTTATTCGTCCTTATACAAATAATTTCGGACTCGGCAACTTCTATCAAATCGCTTATCGTTCTTTCCAATAATTTATTACAGGCTTAATATTTTGATTACACAGTCTTCATTTTGTTTACCGACGTTACACAAACATGCCAAATTGAACCTTAACTGTAAGCTATAGGGGCGATAAATATAAATAATTTGTTTGCCAAATTGTCGATAAAATTCGACTCTGTGTTTAATTTGGACGATTAATTTTAAAATAGTCTGTGAAGGGGAATAAATACTTTTAAACTGACTACTATTACTACTAATACTTTTACTATAGGTGCTTGCAAGGTCAGAGTAATGTGAATCTTATTTTTAAGCAACTTCAAACTAGCAGTCCTGTCTCAATTCAGTGTTAACTGATTTTCTTTTTTTATTGTTTGCTACCCATATGGAAAATATTTTTTTAAGGATATAGTCCCTTACAATTTTATCAAAATCGGTTAAGTAACGATACACCAATTCCATCGGTTAAGTAATTTTATTTTTAGGACAAAATGAATAGATAATAATAAAGATAATTATTATTTATTATCTGTCTTCGGTGATAATATCATCCAAATATTAATAAGTATGAAATTACAGCTATCGAAGTCAGTTTATTCCCTTATTTTAAAAAATATATACGTAACATATAAGTATAAACTCAAATAAGAGGTCTAATCTCATTCATCATCATCATCATTAACAGCCTGAAGACGTCCACTGCTGAACATAGGCCTCCCCCAGGGAGCGCCACTTAGAGCGGCTGCTCGCCTCCTGCATCTATCGGCTCCCCGATGCCACCAGGTCGTCGGTCCACCTAGTGGGGGCCGGCCTACGCTGCGTCTTCCAGTTCGTGGTCGCCACTCAAGAACCTTTCTTCCCCATCGGTTGTCAGTTCTACGAGCGATGTGGCCTGCCCATTGCCATTTCAACTTGCTAATCCTAAGAGCTACATCGGTCACTTTAGTTCTCCTGCGGATTTCTATTTTTTTTTTATTTCTCAAATATACTTAAACGTGCTAAACAGTAATAGAAAGATCATGAAAGAATAGGTACTAGGATGTGATGTAATATTTAGCGAAATCTTTTTGTTTGTCCATCTAGTCAGTTTTACATTCATGTTCAATACGCATGGAAAATTCCTCAACCGAAAATGAAAGCGGTGATTTGTGCCGCTATTGTAAAGTTGTACAGAATGTCCTTTCTTTACCATTTTGACGCTATTGCAAACTGTTGTTTCGATGTGTAACCAACCAAGCAATAATTATGATGGTAACGTAAATTCCTACTAGCCTACTTATAGATAAATATTAAAAAAGCGTGTTCAAAATTAAACAATTACAGTGAATATAAATTTAAAACAGGTGGTCATTATTTTAGTTGTCTGTGGTCGTAAAGAACAAAGTAACTAGTTCTCATCAACGGGGGTTCAGAATAAATAATGTATTTATGTTGATATAAACAGAATTATCATTCAAGTGATCCGAAATGTATGTGATTGTAAAGGACCTTGTGACTGTAAAGGACCTCGCCCACAATAAAACTAAAAATCAATTTTAATGCACACCTATATTCTTATTAATACCCCATATAATATAATACCTGAAGTACAAATGCCTCATCCCATACAACGGAATAACTCGGGTTATTTTACAAATATTTTGATATAATACTGAAGATTACATTCGAAACGAAACTTGAAATAGGTATATATTTAGTTAGTTTTCCGACGGTGTTTTAATAACTTTAATTCGCACACGTCTTAAATTATTAGGCTTCATACCAAATTACTTCTACATAAAAACATCAACATCGCTCTCAACGATCCACAATTATTGCGCATATCAGACAAAATCATCAATTTCATTTACAAAAATATCATTTTATGGACGAAACCCGTTTTATTTAAACATACAAGTTTTTATCCTATTCCACTTAATACGGCCGTGGCTTGATTGCCTAATTAATGCAAGTCCATGCGCAGGCGAAAAAAATTAAATGTTCATACGGCATTTTTGTAAAACACGCCGAAGTATGCAGTTTTATCTGATCGCGGTGAAAACATATCTTTCCAATGCGATATTTTTGCGATCTCGGAGTTTTGATCGATAATCATCATCATCATCATCATCATCATCATTGACAGCCTGAAGACGTCCATTGCTGACCATAGGCCTCCCCCAGGGAGCGCCACTTTAAGCGGCTGATCGCCTCCTGCATCCATCGGCTCCCCGCGGTTTTCACCAATCGATAATAGCAGTGTGTAATGGCTTTTATAACGAAACTTTAATATATTTACAAAAATACGTTTGCTTCTATTTGTTTTACGCGAACAAAGCTTAGAGAAAAAAGGTGGGATGGTTTGGGTCGCAATTTGCAATTATTATGCGTTTTCCAGCTCGAACGATTTACAAGGCAAATTTGTTTTTTGTTGCTGTTCTGACTTCATTTTGTTACACCAAGATTAATATGGTTCGATGAAGAGTTTGGTTAAAGTCTTATATGAATTTTGGAGGTCAAAGAAGAATGCATTCAATCGTAAACTGAGTCTCTCATTGGTGATTAAATGTTGCCCCATAAAAGGGCTAATAGGATGTGTTCCCACGAATTTTAATTTGAATTTGAATACAGTTGATATTGCTATTGTTGGAGGTTGGGTGTGTTCGGATGGATGGTCGGGACGTAATAAATTCCGGTCGAGTGATCACCACTTAGGATGTTTTCACATTAGACGCTTCGGTTTAGGCCGCCTCCATCCAAAACGTACAAAACATACTATTCCTTTATGATTAGACTGCCTATAAAGCAAAATGCTTAAAAACGATGCCCAATTTTCAATGTTCATGTAGCACTTATGTAGGAACTTTCATGTGAGCATATTTGCAAACTGCATAGTATAGAAAGTTGACTTATCAACCGCACTGTTAGGATTAAAATAAATAAATAATAATAATAAATATGTGTGGACATTTCACACAGCGCCATCTAGCCCCAAACTAAGCATAGCTTGTACTATGGGAAGCAGATAACTGATACAATACTTTATATACTTTATGTTTGTAAATACATACATAGAATACAATATAACACCCAGATACAGAACAAACATCTATGTTCATCACACAAATGTTTGCCCTGGGTAGGAATCGAACCCACAGCCCTCAGTTCAGAAGGCAGGGCTACTACCAACTGAGCTAGCGTGCCCGTCAAAATGGAACACCACCTGCAATAGCCAAACGTAGTAGGCTGGAACTGCTGGAAGTGTCGCAAATGAACGGGATTTGAAATCCGCATAGTACCTACCTAAGGCTGAATCCACGTTGGGCGTGCGCGTTCCTTGAACATATAAGTAGGTAAATGCTTGTTTTACTCTACCAACATTTATACATCTAAAATAAATTTTCTCGATATTTTTTTTCGTGTGAGACCGTGGCAAAACTAGCACTTAAGTGTGTCTCACTCTAACAACGACGACAAGTTTTCTCGTGCGCATGCTAGGGGCAGATGGTAAGCGACGCGATTGACAATAAAACATGCTATGGAAATAATCATTATTTAAGTACAATCAACAAAAGCACGTAATAAATAAACACAATCGATCGGTTATTCTGTAAACGGCCTTACGCACTCATTTTTAACCGATTGATCGGATCATCAAATCGATATCGATCGGGAAATCGGAATGTGTTTCGATTGTTCACTAATTTATTACGGATTGCTACAAAATGTACGATACTTTTTCTTGTATCGATTGTATTGTGCTAGTGGGTGATAAATCAATAAAACTTTATAGTTTGCTTTACCGTAAAGAGTTTTTGGTTTTGTTGTTTGCTTTTTAACAAATGAAGACGGTTTTTAAATTTACTTTTGCAAATACGTACTACATAGTTCATCAACATCATCATCAACAGCCTGAAGACGTTCACTGCTAAACATAGGCCTCCTCATAGCCCGCCACTTTTAGCGGCTGCTTGCCTCCTGCATCTATCGGCTCCCCTTGGCTACTACATAGTGAAGTCTAATTAAATTGAAATTTTTACCAACTTTAAAAAAGGTAAAGTTAAGTTTTTTATAAAGCTTTCTTTCAACTTATAAGTAGCTTATTATTTCATGAAATAAAAATAAGTGTGATAACCGACGCCCAGCGTTTATTATTCCAAAATTCGCAAACTTACAAGATTATCACAAAAAATATATATAAAATAAATAAAAAATCAAGATATTCTTTCTAGGTACAACGAGAATCTGTTCCTTGTGATCTTTATACGAATGAACAGGTTTTCTTGAATCATTAGCTAAGAGCACTAGGTATCGATCAAGTCACCTTTCAAAATTATAAAAAAGAAAAACTGAAATCGATTCGAGAACTACGATGCCACAGACAGACACACATGCTAAATTTATAACAGCCTCAGTTTGTCCGAGGTTAAAAACGCTTTCAATAAGTCATGATCAATCAATACTTCATCAACATCAAATCGTCTCGATTATTTTGTCTCGATACAACGAATTAAATAAAAAAATCGATACCGAACACCTATCATCGTATGGTATAATACCTACATCGAGCAACAATACGCGTTTAGAGTTTCAAATGAAAGGGTCCAATTAAATGAATATGGTGTTAATTGGTGCCGGTGTCGGTTTCAATCAGTACATTTGATTGGGATTCTATTGTTGCGATTGGTGCAATGTTTTCGGAATTCGATTCGATGTGGTGTTAAACGAGATGTGTTATTAAGGTTTATAACGATTTTCTGACTGTCATCGGTTACATTTTGTAAAGTTTGAAGCTTTTGGAGTTCATATTTAAGCCGCTTCCAAACCTTAAATAAAATAAATAAACAAATATGTGTGGACATTTCACACAGCGCCATCTAGCCCGAAACTAAGCAAAGCTTGTACTATGGGAATCAAAATTAAATAGAATACTTATATAATTATATATTGTACTTTTTTGTTTTGTAAATACATACATAGAATACAATAATAACACCAGACACAGAACAAACATCTATGTTCCTCACACAAATGTTTGTCCTCGGTAGAAATTGAACCCACATCCCTCAGTTCAGAAAGCAGGGATACTAACAACTGAGCTATCAGGCCTTGCTTAAGGTCGTTAGGCTTTTGTTTTGTTACGGTAAAGTAGAGGAAACAAAAGACGGTAGTGATATGTTAACACTCGTATTTCTACATAGAGAAAGCATTCCGACCCCGCAGAGAGTAGAGTGGTTATAATAATAATGACAGCTGCGGAAACGAAACGACAGTATACCTAAATCACGCAAGAGGAAACGAGAAATCTTACAGTTGTTTTCATTTCGTTCTGCGATTGTCTTTTCGCCAGAACTGATGTGGAAATGTCAAAATATGGGAAATATAAATAGCTTTACGATATAATATACTGAATACTACCTTCCTCTTGCTCTGCTAACTTGATATAGTACTTACATATTTCACTATTTGTTTTATCTATACAGATTCAGAACAACGATAGACTGTTCGAGGCCCTAAAACTACAGAGCTAGAATTTCTAAAACATAAGCGTTCAGTTATAAATGTATAGATACTGCTGACGACAGTCAGCCTTACCTATACATTCACATAACAATACATATCATTTACATAACAATTTATTTTCTTTGGCTTTTTTTTTATGGGATTGAATGACATGGCGATCTGGTCGTTCACCTGATGTCAAGCAATACGGCCGCCCATAACAGTTGCAGTGTCACTCGGAACTTTAAAATAATAAAGTTTCGTGTGACACTGCACTGCACACGTCATCCTGAGACATCACACAGTCTAGTAATCAGATTACTACACTGTGTAATCAGGTCATAAAGTCTCATTTGCCCAGTAATTTCACTAGCTACAATGCCCTTCAAACCGGAACACAGTAGTGCTTGCACACTACTGCTTGGCGGCAGAATAACTGGCAAAGCGGTGGTACCTACCTAGACGAACTTTGCAAAAAAGTCCTACCACCTAGTAGATAGCGTAACTACCTATTATAAAATAGAAATATAATAGAATAACTATTATGTTATTTTGTACTATTTCAAGCCAATCAGTCGCCTTATATGCCTTCATGACCTTTATTTCGTGCTGAGTTAGGACCTAAGTATAAGATAGCTTCACACAACGTTACATTTTATGTATCTATTTCTTTGTTTGTTATGTTATAAATACTTATCTAATTTTAATTGTAAAATTTTGTGTGAGATGTCTTAAGTAAAGAGCATCGAACATTTTTTTATGGAGTGTGGCCTGTCCACAATCCGCCATTTTAAAAACATCGCGATTTATTGGCCAGCGATAAAACTAGTGTCAATCGATTGAAAAAATGGAGTTGCCAAACTACAAAAACGTTAACAAAGAACCACCATAGACTATTTTTTGAATGGCGCCTGCTGTATGTTTGTGTATGATGTTGACATGTCGACATGGGATGGGATGTCTATCGACCGTATAAACCCGGCATTGTACCGCTAATTGTCCATCGATTTGTGAATCGAACTATGACCCGACCACTGCGGGCGTTATGTCCTGTTTCCAGGGACGTAGTCCAAAGGTCGTTAATGCTCGGGGGACCTGGAATACCGAAAGGTAACAAAGACTTCTAAAATCAATGTGTTGCTGTATTGACCTTGTATGTACTTGAATAACCATCAAGGGCCTTACTTATAATCGATGCTTAAAGTTTGCCAAAGTTAGCCAGAATAAAAATATTCTGTCAACTTTTGACTGATTTGAAATGTCAAGCGCGAACACGAGACGGAACATTTTAAACACTGACTAACTTTAAGCAGCGTTTATAAGTAAGGCCCATAAACGTGTAGCTTTAAAAAATGAATTGAACCGAGCTTGTTTAATTATCGGACAAATTACGCGAATTGCAATATTTTGTGTAACGTATTAATTGAATGCCTCCAGTGCTACAGATGTCCATAGGTTAACGGTAACCATTTCACATCGGAGCCCGTATGCTTGCTAACAACAACAACCTTTAACATAAAAACTAAAACTCGATGCTTGGCGCAAAAATCAGCAAAGCGCGGCAATAAGGTACTCTAGGGGGGAAAGGGCCCCCTTTTCTTATTGCGGCCCTGCTGTGTGTAATGGCCCGATACGTTTTACCAGGCTATTGTGTCTGCCCATTGTTAATTTGGGATTCGATAGTCTTATTAAGGTTTTGATACGGGTGCGGAGTTTCGGATGTGGGTGCGGTATCAAAAGGTTTTTCGGGTCGATTATTTATTTTGTAAACGTAATGTGTACGAGTTTAATGGGTGTCGAAATTAAACCGATTAAGGCAGAACAAATGAACAACGAGAAATTTTGGGTTCTAATAAATGGGCAGTTAAATAATGGTAGTAAATGTTCATGTAATTGTTGTCTGCGTGTATTGAAATTGTTGGAAAAGCCGCTCTTCCATGCAGCCATGTTATATTGTCACCGACCTCTAAGTCGCCGACTGACTAGACTCTGACTTACTGAGCATAAGCTAGAGTATGACTTACTGACTATGCCTTCATTTGACTACAACTATGATATAATATTATTGATTTAAAAAAAATGATGGCCATTGATATTAAAATATAATTATATTCGCTAAATATATAGAAACGTAGAGCTAGGTTAGATAATAGGCGATATCTTTTACCTTTCTAAAAACTTATTTAGACCTCCCGTCACGTTTTCGCATACATTTTCGGCTTTTTCGGCACACAATAAACAAAGAAAAGATAACGAGATAAGCGATATTTGCATAGTTAACTTATACGCCCGCAGTTCTGTCTGTATATAGACCAAGAGATAGGGTAAAGTGAGATGTTTTGACATGAATCAATTACATGATTTAAGCCTTTACGCTATGGTAGAGCTATGCTCGGTGTTTCCCTGCGAGATAAGATTCGAAACGAGGTGATCCGCAGGAGAACTAAAGTGCCCGATATAGCTCTTAGAGTTAGCAAGTTGAAATGGTAATGGGCAGGCCACATCGCTCATAGAACTGACACCCGATGGGGGAAGGAAGGATCTCGAGGGGTGACCATGAACCGGAAGACGCAATATAGGCCGGGCCTCCGCTAAATAGATTGACGACGATCTGGTTGAAACCGCGGGGAGCCGATGGATGCAGATGGCTAGCAGCCGCTCAAAGTGGCGCTCACTGGGGGAACCTTACGTACGGGACGTATTCAGGCTGTTGATATTGATAATGCTTTTACGTATTTATTTGTACATTTTACTACGTCTAACAACACCAGGGCATGCGGAAACTTAATAATCCTAATGTATGTTTTATCGTGAGAACGAACGTATTTTTCTCGAGGTTTGGAGTTATCTTCAACTCCATTATTCAATTAACTTATTAATTAATTAATATTTTAATTAAAGTTCTCAGTGTTCCCTGAAATTAAGTCCGTTAACCAAGTTTTTCCAAAGTTCTTCCCCGTTTTTGACTAGAGTACAAAAATAGATACTAGCTCTTGAACTATACACTATACAAAGTCGTCTGCGATTGTCGGTGGTGGCGGGCCGTCTGCGGTGATGTTATTCCTAAACTATTTTAGGCAAAAAATGACCCAATAAATTATCATTTAGGGTTGCATTTACTGAAAGCGAAGATAACACGCGAAATACCTAGGTTTAAAAAACATGAAATTAAGTAACTAAGTGAGTAGAAGTTCATGCCAGAATCAAAATAAAACGAGACTATTTAGAATTAAAAAAAAAATACATTTTGATCGTCCAATTCATCCCTATTTCTTTAAAATCCTTAAACACTCATGATAATAATTAAGTATTAAAAACGAACGTAACAAATTCATTGATAAAAACTACATGAAATTGTCTTGTCAACGTTTATTGGACGTACAAAATTAATATCATAACAAGTGACACGCCGAAACGGAGTGACACAATTTATTATTAAAAAAAATTAACATTTGCCAGACGTTTTACACGTCACGTCGGCAGTCTATCACGGTGTTTTGAAGGCTGAAGCTTGACCTTGTTTGCGAGGATACTGTCGAGACACTAAAAGTTTACCAAAATTACTAAAACATTTATTAAATATTCATTAGAACACCTACACACAAACAACATGTTACTGTAGTAACATGAACAACAACATTAGTAACAAACATTGTTATTTTTTCATTATCTTTCTCTCTATCTCTCTTCATCCTCCCTCAATTTTTCTTAGACCTTTTCACGCAGTCATTATTTTATTCTGTGTACATTGTTGTTTTTTTTTCCTCTCTGTCTTGCTTGATCTCACTTCTTGGTCTTGCTTGATCTGTCTTATTCTCGCAAATGAAGTTGTAGCTTATCTTTGCCAAATAATAAATTAATAATTAATTGCTTGTCCGTACAGTTCCGTGCTTCAATAAAATGTTAGCATAAGCGTAATATCTTGTACGTGTAAAGTACATAATAGAAGTTCTTTGATTTATGCTTGCCTATCTCCGGGTGGACTGACGGCCTAATATCTAGATAAATAATAGATTTTCTTTTGTTAAATTCTTGGACACAGCTCAAAATATCAATCTGCTATGAGAAATTTAGAATTATTTAAAAAATTGTTATTTTCATTAAAATCTTTTCAACAATCAGAGTGGATACGAGATAGTAGCTGGGTTGTAGAGAATTTTTAATTATGTATTATAAATTGTAAAAACTTTTTGTTTTGTTTCGATATAGAATAGAAAAAAACTAATGCGCATCAATAATTAAAAAATAAAGTATTTAATAATATAATTACACTTTAATTTATGTTTCATCACACACCATCAAAAAATATTTATTCAAGAAATGCAACATCACTTACTTAGGCTGCGGGTTCGATTCCCGCGCCATGACAAGTATTTGTGCACAGAAAAAAACGCAAATACTTGTTCTGTGTCTGGGTGTTGTGAGAGCATGGTCCTCGTAGTTCCTGGGTCCCTAGATACAGGGAATCCTAGTTTGGATCCAGGATCTATGTACTTATGTGATCGTTGGGCGTTATTTTTTTACTGCTGAGAATAATATGGTTATAATATAATGGCGTTTTTAGAAAATCAAATCTAAGTCTGAGTTTCTAAGGCAAATGCAATAACGCTTAACATCACGTAAATGGCTAGCTCGCGTCATTCATTATAATAAACCGCTCTTTCATAACGTCAAAGAATAAACAAACAATAGATGGAAAAAACCGGAACACAAAACAAAATAAGCGAACGACGACACACAGATATCGTCTAATTAAAGCCCCATATAATTTCACGGTCTCCACCGACGGTCACAGAACGGCTGCGTTACGTTATCTCTATTTTCTTTATATTTTCCGCTCCACTAACCTACGCGCTGGCGACCTCTTTGATCTATTCGAGGATACCGTCTGGGTGGCTCTTATCATACTCTTTGGGTATATTGCTTTTGTTTCAATTAAATACGTATGAAATATGAGGGGTAATTGAGACTTTGATGATATTTATCCGGTTTTTTCGTTTGAAATTGACGGCGTTTGGTAACGGATATGTGGTGGTGTTTCCGGTGCGAAATTTCCACTAGTTTGCGACGGAAAAGTCCGATTAGTCAAGGTGCTTTGGGCATGAGTTCTGACAGATTTTTGTAATAGATTGCATGTTTTGTAATCTGTCGTATGTCGTTTCCTACGTTTAAGTTATTTGCGACGTTGCGTGTTTTTTATTATTTTTTAAGCGGCAGTTAACAGTTCAAAGTGTCCGACTCACCAGCAATGGTTGTCCATCTCTTTTCATAAAATCGTCTTTGAAATCAAGCATTTTCAGGTTTTTTGATGTCATAAAATCTTTGTGAAGGTCGGTAAAGACCAAAATCACTATCTGTTTCATAATGAAGCTTTTGTTAAGCTTTTTGAAGGCTTCGATAGTTGCATCTATAGCTCTATTCGTCTTCTAATTTTCCCCTTATAGCTCAGTGTATGTAACGTACCTAATTCCGCACATAACTTAAAATGTCATCGGTTGTAGGGCCGAGCGGGATTCGAACCAGGGAACGTCGGTTTAAAAGTAGCACGGACTACCGCTAAGCCACCTTCGCTCACTAGACCAGCGCCATACTCGAATTCTGAATTCTTGTTAATCGACAATAATATAGGAAACAGCAGATTAATTCAGTTTAATTAATACTTATGAAAAACCTTGAATTATTTCGTCACAGTATTCGTTACACCCATTTCCTAAAATCGTTTTAGCACACATATATAACTGAACTAATGATTATAGAATCCGTAATCTTCGAACCAAAATGCGGAATGGATTTAGTCCACCACAGGGATTTGTACTTCGGAAGCGCTGAAATCCCCGAAAGCCGATAAGTCATTTGAGATATATTACAGTGTTTTACAGGTGATAAAGTACGTGGAGTAACTGTTAAAATGAGGGAGATTTTCTTAAAATGGACTTATTCTGGTTATAATATATTGTAGTTTACACTACACTTTAGATTGCATGGCCACTTCTCGTCGAATGGATGCGTAAAGTTTGCTATAAATAGATATAGAAAACGACAAAAACATGAAAAATTAGGTTTAAAAAAATTCGCTCAGACTGCATTCAGAATTAGAAATTTAAGCCAACAAAGATGTATGTGTCTGCAGTTTTCAATTAAATTAACTGTACATAAAATGTAATGCATTGCGTTGGCGATCGACCTGGGCGCTGAGTGACAGTCTGTGCCGTTTACCTCTTGAATTTAAAAGTGTCTGATCACCCATCCCGTTACCCCAATCCTACTAAGAAAGGCGATGTAACTCCATAACTAACGAACTCCATTTCTTTCCAGGTACATGTGTAACGTCCAAACCCCATGCGTCGCGTAGTGTTATTGTGTTGATGTGGCAAGACCGCTGATCGCGCTGGCGTGGTACGGAGGCGCCGGCGGCGCGATGCAGGCGGGTGGCGGCTGGTTCCTGCCGTGGACCATGGGCATGCAGAAGTTCGCTGTTGCATTGCCCATGGGCGGCGTGGTACCGCTGGTTCCGCCGATGCTGGCAGCGTTGCCGCCGCAGCCGCCGCCGCTGAGGCTTATCGCGCCGCCGCCGATGCCACATTCTGGTCGGAAGGTAGGATTTTTCATTTTATTGTGGTTAAAACTGGGTGTCTTTCTTGAGGTTTAACTATCATGTATTGGTATACAATACAGTCCTCAATATAGCGACATTTATAGGTAGTAAATACTGTGTGAAAGGTTCTCGACCACATACCGGAAGACGCACGTAGCGTAGGCTAGCTCTCCACTAGATGGACTAACGATCTGGGTAAGACCGCGGGGAGCCATCCTGCATCCATTGCAGGAGGCAAGTAGCTTCTCAAAGTGGCGCTCCGTGGGGGAGGCTTATGTTCAGCGGGCGACACCAGGATGTGAGAACTGATAAGAATTGTACCATCCCACCTCTTCCCACGGGTGCGGGACGCGGCTATATCATCTTGAGAATCATCAATAGCCATGACGAGTTCTCGCAGAACCATGGACGAAGACCCTTTTATGCTGGAGAACCTTTTACAAAATTAATGTTTAATTCGGACACACTTAGAAAACCGCAAAGCACAGTATAAGATGCTAGTAATATTTATATTAAGTTTACCAGCTTGCGTAGTCTCTGTATACGCCTGGCCAGGATCGAACTACCCCCATTTTCTTCTATATAAATGGAGTAATAGAAAAAGGCATCGGCTGACAAGGGTCTCCTATTTATTACTAAAGGTAATTTAGGACAACGGAGGCGAAGTCGGGCTTCTTCGTTTGTACATTATCATTTAGGGTTTACGGTTTTTTGCGGTTACTTTACAATATAGACTATAGCTATGTGGCTTCCAATATAAAAGATTTTTAATTCTTTGTTTGTTTGGGCTTTTGTAATTGAAAAGGTGAACCCATTTGGATTATATTTTGCACGCAGATTTTATTAATACCATTACTATTATAAAGCCTTTTAAAAAATGTGTTAAACTGATTTCGATTACTTTGATTTATAATTAAGAAATATAATTTCCATTGTCTGTCTCCTAAGATCTTTATCATTTATGCTCACCATGGAACGGGGCGCGCAATATTATTCCAAACAAAAAAAAACATAGATTGGTCCAGTAACCTTGGGAAAATGTTAACATTCAAAATACATTTAAATATTGGACCACTTCCTATTTAAAAAAAAATAACATTATGAACGTATTTTATTGCAAATAGGTAAATTGCAATTTTAATTTAAAGTCAGTTACGAAGATGCAGACATACCGTACGTACGACATTCCCCTAATTATCACCTAGATCTACATAATTTTATCCTAGAAGACTAACGTTCTCGTGGGAAATCGAGTTAATTGTAGGTGAAACCGCGGGGTAACATCTTTTAATAAAAAATTAAAATAAAATTGTCACGTGACCAGTTATAGAAAAAAAAATTAAACCAGTAAAGAAAACCTGTTGATCTCATTTTAAACTTTGCGTAGCTATTGACTTCTCCAAGTCGTAAGAACTTGACGGAGAGTCAATAATTATTAACTCTACAATTTTACTGGTCAATTAACTATCTGCAGCCTATCTTCCCACTTTAAAAATAAACATGCACTTTTATACAATAGGTTAATCTTAATATAAAATTGTCATACAAATGCTCTTCTAAATACGCACGGAATAAAATGGCAATTGTACCGAAAGCGAAGCGACAGAATCAACTCCAACTTTTAAAACCTATTTAATGTATTTACAAATAGTGAATTCTAGTTTTCTGGATCAAAAACAATACAAAAATGACAAAAAATGATCTTCCGGGGACGTGTAGTACAATATTATCGTAAAAATTAACACTACATCGCTTTCGCTTAAATCTTACACCACTGCCTAAGTAATTGGTTCCACTCATGGTCCGTGTAAGGCGTTTATTAGACGGGCGGATTGTCGTCGGATTAACTACGTTTGTACAGTCTATACCGTCTGCACTCTATGTCTGCAAAGTTGGACTACTACTGCTATTAGTGCCTATAATTATACTTATCGGAGATTTATGTGGTCTATATTTATACGGCCTGAAGGTAGTAATACCTTAGCCTTCTGAACTGTGCGTGTGTGTGTGTGTGTGTGTGTGTGTGTGTGATAACTAGCTAAAGCTAGTTCCAAAAATAAGGCTCCCTCTACTTGGATCCAGACTCCAGAACTGGGATCACGTATCCCCCGTAGGTAAGCTAGAATGGTCGCAACTTTCCACAGGGTCCACTCCTCCAGCGGACGTAGCGTTCTCGATCCCCTTATCCCGGCAACAGCCCAAGCCGAGGCTCGCACCCCAGGGGTGGCCTTGAGCTAGTTGGCCCCCACTTGTGTCGGCTGCCCTCCCGCCCGGTGACGCTGTAAAGGTCGGTTGAGACCAACAGCATTAGCCCGTTCAAAAAAAAACCAGAGCTCGGATCCACAATCCCCATTTGTGGATCCGAGCTTATTTACATGTTGTCATCTAGCCCCAAACTAAGCAAAACTAGTACTATGGGAACTAGATAACTGATATGTAATAGTACTTATATATAATATTATAGTAAGCAAATAATTAATAACACTCAGGCAAATAACAAACATAGATGCTCATCACATACATTAATGTTTGTCCTGGGTGGGAATTGAACTCACAGTCTATAGTTCACAAGGCAGAGCTGTAAGAAGGGTAAAATGATTTCAAAATAGTTATTACTTAGTCAGAAAGCCGATCAAATTTGTTTCGTATTAAGACATCATAAAAAACGAAATTAATCGCTAACATATACACGACAAAAGGATATAAAAATAACAATCCCTATAGCAATATTGCCTCAAGATTATAACAGATAATCTTTCCGATAATTTCTTCGATATATCTTCGATAATTCCGTCGATATCGGCGGATAATGCGAACAATAATACTGTCGTCGGAGCTATTATTCTTCGTGTCCTAAATTTTCCGTAATAAATGGCTTGGAAGGCCGTGTTTCGGGACAATCAACGAGATTTAGGTACTTATTCATAGAATATATATAGCTAACAAAAGCCTAACCTTTTTTACTATTATTTATTCTAACATCTTAATACTACGCGTAATCAAAAAATATTTTTATTCTAGTTTTATCCGTCTTTTGCTATCTATTTTGCATTTTTATAAAAAAGTAAAACCAATTAAAGGACTAATATTTAATTAGTTCGATGTTTATTTAAATAATTTGTTTCTTTTTGGGAATACCTCATTTAAATACAGTAATTTAAAACCTAATTAAGATTTTGAACATAACAATCCACAACAAAATTAGATGGTTCATTTCTTTTTTCCGTTTTAAACTGGATTTCTTTCCATTCGCAGCTCCAAACCCTTCTTTTTCTGGCAATCATGGCGTTAGATTAATACAGGCCTGGAATTAACATGTTACTCCGATATGTACGGTTCGCAGCACAATAATAGCTGTGCTTATACCATAAATCATAATGTAATTGCCAGTATTGCCACCATAGGACTCGGCCCGCGGTCATTAGCCAACTCAGTTGCAAATTAGTGCGCTTGGCGCTTTTCTGCCGACTGTACTTGCGATTATTGCGCGATGCGTTTTGTTGTTGTACTAGAATTAGTGCATGTTTTTTTGCTGACTGCAGTTAGGAATTAGTGAAGTCTACTTCTTTACTGGCTGTACTTGTGTATTAGTGCACTGCATTTTGTTGTAGACTATAAGATAGAACATGAAAATTAACAGGATTACTCTTTTTTTCTTTTGCTGGCTTTTTAATTAATGTTGTGGCGATCTAGTCGTTTACCTGTTAAGCGTCACAGATACCCAATACATTTGCAGTGCCACTCGAAAGTTTTGCGTGACACTGCACTGATCATCATCATCATCATCATCATGCGTCATGGTCATTGCGATATATCTAGAAATACACGAAGAAAAAGAAAACCTCTATAAAAATAAACAAATACATACATATAATCTAAGAAATAAAGAAAAAATCTTTAATCCGAGAATCAGATTAGATAAGGTCCAAAAACAGGGCATGTACATAAAAATATCCATGTATAACAAATTGCCTCTAACATTAACCCAACTACACATAAATGATTTCAAAAGAAAACTGAAAGTGTTTATGGAGACGAACCCCTTCTATTCATTAAAAGAATTTATGGAGAAGCGTCTAACTCAATCTTCATTTGTGTGAGTGAGTACCTAGATCTTTTGTTATTTAATTGTTAGCACTATCCTTTTTCATTGTTAATCAATTGTTTATATAAGTTGAGTATTTAATGTCTTTTACATAATTTTAAGTAATTTTTAAAAACATTTTATTGAATGATTGTTATTGTGATTATGATTGTGAGCATGATTCTATTTATTTGTCAATCAATTGTTTAATTATTCTGTGTATTTAGTGCATTGAGCTTAATTTATTTATTTACCAACCAACGTTTTGATTATTTTGCGTATTCGCTGCTTGTTACTTCATTTTACTTAATTTATTTATTTACCAACCAAATTTTTAAATATTTTGCGTATTTGCTGCTTGTTTACTTCATTTTACTTAATTTATTTATTTATCAATCAAATGTAACTTTTTTTTGTTTTTTGCGCTTTTACTGCCTGTTTACATTCTTTTAATTTATTTTATAAACATTGTATATTTGACATGCCTAATGTAACTGATGTGTTATAAGGTCAATAAAATTATTCTATTCTATTCTATTCTATCAGCACAGTCTTGTTGTAAAACTAATAAAATAATACGTTCAGTAATGAACTTTGATTTTTTTTTAATTTAACAGAACAGCTAGAACGAGATTTGCGTCCGGTTCGTTGCAAACTAATCTAAAATTACCTGATGACGTCTTTGTTTCGTAAAAGCTGAAATCGTAACGCCTGAAACCCAAAATGTCTGAAAATGGCTAGTCTCAAAATGCCTGAAACCCAAAATACCTGAATACCAATAAAAACAAAATGCTTGATGTCATTTTTATGTATTAACATCTTTAGTAGGTCATATAGGTACCTGCTTTGCCACCTAGCCGCTTGACTAAATATACTAAATATAATAGACTTGATATTAAAACAAAACTATAATAATTTTATATCAATTCAAAAATAAACCTATATAATACAAAACAAAAAACTACCTACTAACTACTACTATTATATCTACTTAAAAATAAAAATAAATGTCTAAAGAATACTTGAACTATCTATAGACTGTAAAAGGTCTATAGATAGTTCGAGCAATCTATGGAATCGGGCAACGTACCCATAATGCTGGCAGCGTTGCCCCGCTGTATAGCGAGGCTGATCCTTTGACCGAAGTAGATGCCAGCATTTTGGTCAAAAACTTCAATGTAAAAAATACCAATATTCTTTTTTATTTAAAAACTTTCAATTGTACTTGAGCCGGATCTCAAGCCTGGCACACTACCGCATAATCTGTGATGTACATTATGAAAATTTTTATCGTTCCTGAATACAAACGCCGGCGTCGTCAAATTGTTACCCGTGAAACAGACCGCAAACACTAAGCAAGCGCGTTCCACAAAAATAGAACACAAATTAATAACACTTCAACATTTGTAGACGTGCAAAAAATCATCGAGCCGGCCCTAGTGGCGTCAACTTGGAAAAAAGTAATCATAAAATCAATGAAGCTATTCGTAACCCGCACGCAACCATACAACGCGATGCATCGGTCTAACTTGTTATCATCATGCATTACGTTCTACTAAAAATAACAGAAAAATATACCTCTAGTTCCGCGGTAATGTGATCATTATTGCTTTAGAATAAGGCTGAAAACTATGAAGTCGCAAAAAGAAATGAAAAACCCAATGTTGCCACTGTGAGAATATAATAGTGCTGTCGTTTTTAGGGTTCCGAGGCCTTGTTTTTAGTTGCTAACCAAAATAAAATAAAAATGTGAGAAATGTCCACCCAACGCCATCTAGCCACATAACAAAGAACTTCTATTGTGTACTTTACACGTACAAGATATTACGCTTATGCTAACATTTTACTGAAGCACGGAACTGCACGGACAAGCAATTAATTATTAATTTGGTATTTGGCAAAGATAAGCTACAACTTCATTTGCGAGAATAAGACAGATCAAGCAAGACCAAGAAGTGAGATCAAGCAAGACAGAGAGGAAAAAAAACAACAATGTACACAGAATAAAATAATGACTGCGTGAAAAGGTCTAAGAAAAATTGAGGGAGGATGAAGAGAAATAGAGAGAAAGATAATGAAAAAATAACAATGTTTGTTACTAATGTTGTTGTTCATGTTACTACAGTAACATGTTGTTTGTGTGTAGGTGTTATAATGAATATTTAATAAATGTTTTAGTAATTCTGGTAAACTTTTAGTGTCTCGACAGTAACCTCGCAAACAAGGTCAAGCTTCAGCCTTCAAAACACCGTGATAGACTACCGACGTGACGTGTAAAACGTCTGGCAAATGTTAATTTTTTTTTATTAATAAATAAATAAATAAATATGTGTGGACATTTCACACAGCACCATCTAGCCCCAAACTAAGCATAGCTTGTACTACGGGAACCAGATAACTGATAGAATACTTATATACATCTTTGTTTGTAAATACTTACATAGAATACTATATAACACCCATAGACTCAGAACCGATATACCTACCTATGTGCAATGTGCAATTGTGCATTACACAATCTAGCCAAACTTTGGGAATTCTCTGAAACAATGCAATTTACTTTGTATTAAAAATTATTAACCGTATATATTTTTCTGCGGAACCCTTTTAGTCTTAAACTTTGCCCGTTTTATTTTTTTAATCTGTCAGCTAGATTAAACGGCAAAAGAGCATGGCATCCTTTTAATATTATTAAAAAAAAAACTTTTTTTAGCCTCGTTAAATAAGGAATACGTGTATTAATATTCATAAAACAACAGACAAAAATAAAAAGATACGCACGCTACTTTGCAGCTTGAGAGAAATATTTATATCATAGGTATATTTATAAATGCAACCAGTTCAATAATATGATAGTATGTACCTTTTCAACATAAATAAATAAATAATATAAATAAATATGTGTGGATATTTCACACAGCGCCATAAATATAACACCCAGACACAGAACAAACACCTATGTTCATCACACAAATGTTGTGGGAATCGAACCCACAACCTACAGTTCAGAAGGAAAGGTGTGTGATTGTGTTTGACTAGGTGGTAGGACTTTTCTGCAAAGTTCGTCAAGGTAGGTACCACCGCTTTGCCAAGTTATACTGGCGCCACGCAGTAGTGTGCAAGCACTACTGTGTTCCGGTTTGAAGAGCATTGTAGCTAGTGAAATTACTGGGCAAATGAGACTTTATGACCTGATTACACAGTGTAGTAATCAGATTACTAGACTGTGAGATGTCTCAGGATGACGTGCGCAGTGCAGTGTCACGCGAAGCTTTATTATTTTAAAGTTCCGAGCGACACTACAACTGTTATGGGCGGCCATGTCGCTTAACATCAGGTGAAAGACTAGCTCGTCACGTCATTCTATCACATAAAAATTTAGGTAGGTACTTACAGCCAATTTGAACGTAATGAATAATTGAGTATTCCTTCCGGCGGTGACCGTTTACTGTCATCTCAAGTCTTTACTGTAAAACATGGCGTTGGTACCGCCCCTAAATATAAAGGGCAGCCATAGACATATATATTAAGGACAGGCCTAATGACTGGATAAAGGTCGCTTCAAAGTGGGAGCCAATTTCACAGATTGGCATCCACTAGCGCTCAGTCTGTGATGGAAGTTAGAAGGCATCGGTCGAATGTCACAAACAAAATATGCCAAGTTGTATTGTGAAGGGTTGGACAATCTATACTCTATACTAGTGCAGTAAAAAGAAAGACCAAGTTTCTTACCTCAAGTAATTCAATATTTTCAATATTTCACTCTGTTTTGTAACAAAATAATCGAAGCGCACGCGCATCCTGCAGATTACGCATCTATCGCAATTAACTGTCATTATAAAACTAAATTCAAACTCATAATTCTATCACATTAATATTATTGCGACAGTTTATCTGTGTGTTTGTTCTCTCTTCACATAGCAACGGTACAACGAGTTTCAACGGTTGAAGGGAAATAGCTTCCACATTGGATTAACGTTATCAAGTGCGGGTAAAACTGCCGGACGCAGATAGTAAGAAACAACTTTAGGCAATTTAAAAATAAAAGTATTACCTACCAGTAAACACTTACTTTAACCACTCCTTCATGAATTGAGAGGTTAATAAAGTTTTTTTAATTGATTGTACGAAATGGTATCCAATGATGTGAAATTAAAAAAAAGTACTTTTTTCTAATTTTCAAAAATTCGATAATTTGAGTAAAAAGAGAAAATAGTAATGATTAAAAACTTTCAATATTGTCTATTGCGTCTATCACTTTTATCTTCCTTCACATAATCAAAACAGGGCCATAAAATAAAAAAAACCGTATTAAAATATCAGTGCTACCAGTACAAATCCAATCAGCGGGAATGGCACACCTGAATATAGAAATACAAATGGAGGAAAACACAACAATTGTGTTCCGACGAGTCGGCATCTTTTTAGCCTCCCCCAAGATTAGAGGGTTGTTTACCAGTTCGGAAAAGTGCACGAATTCGTTTGTAAAAAAAAGTTCATTGTATCTATTGTAACTTTTTGGCACTTTGTGCTATTTTTTTTTAAACTTATGCGTTAAGTAATGGATGTTCCCAAGTGATTTTTAGGGTACCGTACCAAATGTCTGTCTATCTGTCTGTCTGTCTGTCTGTCTGTCTGCCTGTCTACCCGTCTCTCACCAGGCTGTATCTCATAAACTGTGATAGTTAGACATTTGGAATTTTCACAGATTATGTATTTTTGTAGCCGCATTAAAAACAAATACTAAAAAGCAGAACAAAATAAATATGTAAGGGGCTCTCGTACAACAAACGTGAATTTTTTGCTCGTTTTTATTGATATATAGTACGGAACCGTTTGTGCGCGAGTCTGACTCGCACTTACCCGGTTATTTTATATTAATTTTACTTATTTTATTATTATAATATTATTATAAAAATAAGTAGTCCTTACTTTGAAAGCACACTTCTTATTTATCGTATTATTTTCTATAGAGTGTGTTTCCTCATTTTTATCAAAAATTAATTATAATAATTAATTTCAATAAATAATAATAAGTTTCAAAAATAAATGCACGACTTCGTAATAAAATTCCATTCACAGTAGCTTCTCTGGTCCGTGGAATGGAACTATATTATATGAAATAACTCTAACCGAGATTACCTAATCAGACCTACGTCACGACTTCCTACCGTTTCCTTGGATTACATGCGTGATGGGTTCCTCAAATAAAACACGAGGAATTTTTCATTGCCAACCTAGCGAACTAATGTACCACCACACCTCAGAAACTACAAACAACTCTGTTTTTAATAGAAAACAGTATATATTCAATTGTATTTCGGTTACGGAACGCAAAATTATCGCTGCGATTTGTCCAGCAGACAACCTTACAACTACACCGGGCGAAACCACTAAAGACTCTTTTCTCACGTAATAAGGTTGAATTTTGATCGTGTTTAGAGATATATAACGCTGAGTTATCGCGGTGAATCGATACAAATCACGGGAAGTATTCAGCGGAGTCGTGTGCTTGGAAACCAATTTCCTGTTCCCTTTCATATTGAAATGTAAGTGGCGCTCTCTATGGCGAGTTTAGATAGAATTTATGAGCCGGTGCTGCCCTCTTCACTCGCACACTTTGTCAATGTTGACGTATGTTGGACGAGGAAAAAAATCTGTTTTGCTTCTAGGCATAATAAGCTACTAAACGGGACAAGGTTTTCCATATCATACCAAAAAGTACCTATATTCATTATGATAATTGTATTGATTTTTTAAATAATCCCTTGAAACTAGCCTGTTATCAAAATAATTATATATGCTTTAAATTTCAAACCATAGGATTAAACTCATGCATTGCAGTTAATAGCAGTTAAATATTACGCCCTACTTTGCTTCACCATCATCAGAATGAATACGTTATCTGCTGAACTTATAGGCCTCCTCTCTCATAGAGTGCGACTTTGAGTAGCTGCTTGCCTCCTGCACCCAACAGCTCCCCGGGTCGTTGGTCCACCAAGTGCGAAGCCAGCCGACGTGCCTTCCCGTTCGTGGTCGCATTTCTTCGCCCATTCGAGAACCTTTCTTCCCCATCTACGTTTCTCCACTTTATTGGTTATCTCACAGAATTAATTTTTCATATAAAAATTATAAGAATAACAGTGTCGATGTGATCGAGCAATACCACAAACAATCACGAAAAATTTGTCGCATTTATAACTTGAAGGATTAGGATCCCAATATTTTCATTGATAAAGTAATATACAGGCTGGTTCCCTAAAATTATACAAATGTATTCAAAACCGTCTGTTTCTCCCCAGCCACCGATCTGTTGCTTTGATCATTCAAACCGAGGAATTTCAATTTATTAAAATTTGGCCATCGACTGGAGACCACCACTTCAAAGGAAAAGGCAGTCTCAAATTGAAACCAGCATTACGAAATACTCGATAAGTAGTATAAACAGAAACTTAATAACTTTTTTACTTATTTTTTTTTACTTATTTTTCTTACTTATTTTTTTGGGCATCTTTATTGCCCGAACACCGGTCGAGTTATTCGACGTGATTTGTACGTAATGTAAGCCGGATTACATGCTATTATAACTTATTAATTTTCCTAATATATACTTTTGCGTTATGCCTCTATGTGCAAGGTTATCTGGGAGAGATCACGAGCGATAAGACTGCCCATTGTAACACATTTGTAAAGTCGTGTTCGCTTAGCTTTAATGTTTTGGCGTTCCAGTAAGGAGTTTATCTAAATACCTATGTGTATTTTTACTTAATAATTGAGCGGCTCAATTCTCTTAGCTGCTTGATAATAATATAAGTGAAAATCTCAGATAAGTGTTAAATCTGATATAAGATTAAACCCTGACTTTCCAATTACCGTACCGCGCGTACCGTTTCTAAACTGCGACAAAATTAAGAATGAGATTGGAGCTCCTGTAGGCAGGATATCCTAAGATTGATTTACATAATTTACGATGAAATGGGTGATTGAATGGAACCCCTGTTAATAAAGTCTTTACCTTCCTCGTTTTGGGGAAATTGGCATGATTGAAGCGTGCCTACTGGAACTTTTTTTTTTTCATTTGCTTTAAACTTTTTGATTGTTTGCCGCGGAAATGTCGCTTTGTTTAAATCGTACGTCGACCTGCTGTCAAACCAATCAAGTATAACTTGGTCAATTGGAACTTCAACATTAATACGAACGTTTAAGATGACCTTTGCGTGTATTATACGGGCGGGCCCGATAGCTCAGTTGGTAGTATCCCTGCCTTCTGAACTGAGGGCTGTGGGTTCGATTCCTACCCGGGACAAACATTTGTGTGATGAACATAGATGTTTGTTCTGCGTCTGGGTGTTATATTGTATTCTATGTATGTATTTACAAACAAAAAGTATATAAGTATTATATCAGTTATCTGGTTCCCATAGTACAAGCTATGCTTAGTTTGGGGCTAGATGGCGCTGTGTGTAATGTCCACACATTTATTTATTTATTTATTTATTTATTTATTTATTTATTATGAAGCTATGATTTATAATACGAGAAATCATTATTCTTCGGCTCCGGCATTGTACTTTTATTTTAACACCTTCAATTTATCGAATATTCTAAAAGAGCTTGAAAATGTAACTTCGCTTAGGGTCCGGTTCCAGATTCCAGACCACAAAGAGTACTTTTACGGACTAAACCTTTTTTCGAGCTTCAAGGCCAACGTTTAACTAACCTTGAAATATCCATAATATGTTGTCCAAAAATATGAAAAATCGACATAAGCTGCACTGCCTCGCGACAACCCGACGACTTTCAA
This sequence comes from Ennomos erosarius, assembly GCA_963580505.1. Lineage (NCBI taxonomy): Eukaryota > Metazoa > Arthropoda > Insecta > Lepidoptera > Geometridae > Ennomos > Ennomos erosarius. The sequence goes on from OY756979.1 coordinate 14,815,439, forward strand.
GAAAGGTTCAAACGGTTCGCCGTCAGCTTTTTCTCTTTTTCTAATTCGAGCAAAACGACAAAGGGCCACGAATTTCTTCCAATCGCCCGCCATCTTTTTTTCGTGTCTCGGTCACAAAATGGGCGCTTAAGAATTTTGTCTTTCATTTTAAGGCTTTCTTTAATGATCCTCGTTGTATTATCTCTTTAAGTGAAATAAAAATTATTTATAAAAAGGTCAAGTTTATTCGAAAAGTCACAAACAGCGATTACTCGCCGATTCCATGTCATCAGTTCGATTAATTTGTCTCTCAGAGCCCTCGCATCCGAACCACTTTTTGCTCAGTCCAGTCTCGATTGCGCAGGAACACAAATTGTTACGTGTTTGCACTTGAATTATTTGACATTGTTCCTGAGGTGCAATGAAATTAGCCGGAGTAACTTTTTGGAGAACATGTTGTCCGGAATATGCGTTAAAAAAGTTCTTTAAAATTTATCATTTTACATTAAAACGCTGTCTATAAAAAAATACCAGAAAAGTGTATCATACTCATACTAATATTATAAATGCAAAAGTTTGTGTGTGTGAATGTTTGTTACCTCATCTCATTGCAACTATTAAACCAATTTCGATGAAATTTTTAATGTAGGTTGCTTATATAAATACCGGATTAACATATAGGGTACTATTTATCCCGGAAAATTAACCCGTTCCCGTGGGAAAACACAATTGACTTTAACTTCGTAACTTTGTTATTTTTCGGTTAGATTTACTGAAAACTGGGTATAAATAAACTTAAAAATAAATATTTTTATTTTTTCAAAACTATCCCTAGGGAGTGAAAAACGGAGTTCTAAACTTTGTATGGAAACCATAGATTTATATATCAGGATATGCCCGAAGGAACATTTTATTTTGTCAAAATGGCGTGGGAAAAGTCAGCGCCATCTATTAGATTTCGCGTGAACTACGACAAGTTGAGAAAATTAGGAAGGCGCATGATTGATACCAGTTTTGGTATCAGTTAGAAATATACGTACATACCGCATTCAGTAAAATATCTAAATGAGTATTTCTGGAGCAGCAGACATTAAAATACTTTGTAAAGCAGCGAGTTTTGTTTCATATAATAGTGTTCCATATTGTTAAAACGTCATTATATTAGTCTTGTCTGGTTGTACTTTAGTAGTGAAACAAAATCGGGAGTATTAAAATAAAAACAATAAGGTACCATTTATTTAAGACTTTTAAAATTAAATAATCTTGAAATGACTTATATACTACAAACCTAAATAAATACGGAGGGCAATGACATATGAAATAGTTTCAAAACTAGTTCAGGTGCCATTAGTCCATAGGTCCGAACACAACGGTTTGACGGGCTCGATAGCTCAGTTGGTAGTATCCCTGCCTTCTGAACTGAGGGCCGTGGGTTCGATTCCTACCCGGGACAAATATTTGTGTGATGAACTTAGATGTATGTTCTAAGTCTGGGTGTTATACTGTATTCTATGTAAGTATTTACAAACAAAAAGGTATATAAGTATTATATCAGTTATCTGGTTCCCATAGTATAATCTATGCTTAGTTTGGGGCTAGATGGCGTTATGTGAAATGTCCACAGATATTTATTTATTTATTGTTTTGCACAAGCAATAAATCCGTTACCACGCGGGCGAAGCCGCGGGGCACAGCTAGTATCCTATAATTTGAAAATATGTTTTTCGATGGTTTTAAAGTTCTGTATTATCGTTGAAAAAGTGCTGGCCTTGAAAGCTTATATTGAAAATTGTATTAAGTAGGTATTATATCAATATATTTTTACATGTTAAAATTGCTTGGCAGTGTAACACCAAACATACATATTTACGCAATTAATCTTCCCTAAATATTGGTTTTAGTAGTTATTAATACGCTATTGACCGCGTTGCTGCTGATAATTATACATTTTATAATCATATAAAAGTAAGTCCGTGTAAGTTTACAGTATTAATCAGTTTATCATAAACCACTGCATGTTTATTATGCTTGGTTATTATTGGATAACACCGTTCATATTAAAATAGAGTTACTAATTTTATTAGAAGGAAACATGTAATGACGACAAGCTTTAATAGTCAAAACTTATAATAGTAGCGTATGATCTAAACTAGAAGGAACTTTGTGTGGTCGCTTGCGCAAGCTTATTTATGTGCTTGAAAAAGTGATGGTCTATCCTGATATATGCTGGTAAATGATAAATTATAGTGAATCAATCTATGATAATTATGTAAATAAACGTTTCGCACTTTTCTTTCATCGTAAAAAAAACTTGATGTCATGGTGCTTGTAATTCTGCGAGAAGGTTTATGGTGATAAAATAAAATTTTTGCGTTTTTGGTAAAAAAAATAAAAAAAATAAACATCAAATTCGTTTAGCAGGGGAACGAAAATGCAAAATTTCGAGACATTTAATTGTATCGGATTTAAACTTATATACGAAAAATTTGTGATTGCAGAAGTCTGAACTAATCTCTGCCACTTAGGAACTATTTACGTTGCTCTGCTCTGAGCTGTAAAGTTGGCGACTGGCATGGCATTTTTTTGATGTGAATATTCGTTGTGAGCACTTGAGCATTTGCTCGCTCTGAACAAATGCACATGTCAGTCGCGACCACCGCAACCTGCAACGTATGATAGCGTCCTTAGTCCTTTTATTAGGATAAGACAAAGGACTATTATTGTTAAGTTAATAATAAACTGGGAGTGATTAGTGTTAACTTCTTTGTTACATGTGTCCTATTCTTGGGTCTAGACTTTAGACTAGACTATCAACGTCTTAGTCATCAAAGTTCTTACATAGCGTCGTTCCTGTCATCGCGTCGCAATGTACATTATAATCGCTGACTCAACTCATCGCTGCTACGCCAACCCCAGCCTTCAATTCCCCGAAACGTCCTCGGCTTCTTTTTGTCCTGCGAGAAGCATTCACATACCGCATATACCTACCTACCTATCTACCTACACATGTTACTTTTAATTCTTAACTCGTCACAGTTTCGACTTTTTCCCTTATTTAATGCTCATTGTGTCGCCAGAAATCAAAGGAAAGGGAAATGACGATTCGGAGATCGATGCCTATAGAATGTTTTAAGCTTTTTCCTCGTCAATGCAATTGGTTTGATTGATTTTGAAAGTGTGCTATGCATTGCATATTGCATATAAACTATGTCTGTTTTATAAATTTATAAAATCAGTAATTTTTTGGGGATTTAGGATTTAAATTGCGCTGATCCTCAGATTTGTAGTTAAGAATTCAACTTTATATACCTAAGCTTAAGTTAATTTTTGGATGGTATCATTTTAGTCCTTTTGTCAGTAACTTTATCTGTAGCATAAAGGAAAGAGAGGCTAGTAGTGATAATAGTATAACTTCTTCATTTGTTTAGTTGGTAATCAAGCTTTATAATATAGAGATCTTGCGAAGAGCATTTATCAAAAATGTAGTTAGCGAGAACAGCATGTTCACTTTTGCCGCCATATTTGAGATACAGTTTTTTTCCACGTCCTCGCTTTTCGGCTTTCGCTGTTTGTTTTCGGTCGCCGGAATATTTTTGTTCGTTTTCTTTTGTTGCGATATTTGGCGGAGGTTTTTTAACGGTCCATAAAACGTTGTTATTTACGAAGTACGGTCGTGGATATTTAATAGGCCCACCACGTGAGATACGTTAGATAAATCAAAGGCTTTTTTGACTTCTGAACTTGGGACTTTGCTTTCGGCTAAAGTATAGGGTAAGGTACATTGGATACTTAAGATTCCATCTTTCGTTCCTGGGAACATTTTATAGAACGCATTTTTAAAATTTTTGTGATGTAAATTAGCAGCGCCTTGTGACTGATTCCAGTTATTTCTGACGTCTTTTTTTCAAATGTTCATTTTAATTTTCTAGAGCATTTTATGCCATTCGAGATTCTTTCTCGTCCATAGATTGAATAATAGTAATTACGTGCATGGTTGTTTTACGTGCGTGCTATTTGGCCCACTCGTAGTGTCATTCTCGTTCTGAGCGTATCAGTAACATTAGTTCTTTCTTAAAATTCTTCATATGCTTTTCTAACGAAGACATCTTTCATAGCTTATAGAAATTGGTACAGAATAGTAGGGTTCCATAAACTTGACTCGGCAATAAAACTGCCAAGCTACCGCAACAAATATGCTGTTCTTTACCAACCGTTAAATTTCATTTCAACGAACCGTATAACTAAACTCCTTGTTTCGTTGTTACTTATCACCTATTGTAACTAAAGAAATATACCCCAACTAATAGAATTCCATCACGGATTTTACTCATCTGGAACACTACTAACATAACATGATAGTTACTTTATTAGACGCATGGGATAAATTATCGTAAGTGTATTGTCTGGCAATGTTGTAACCGACAACCAGAATTTGTAGTATTAAGCTTGTGTAAGCTTTAACTGCCGTCGCGTCGATTACTGAAACAATAGATTTTATCTTCTTTTCTTCAAATCTACAGTGAACAGGTATCTTCTAGGCAGGCGTGTTACATCTTGACCGCATCGTCACTTCCCATCGGGTGAGATAGTGGTCAAACGCAAGCCTATCAGGCGTAAAAAAATGATTGGGAGTTACTTTTTATTGTATAATTGACACTGGTTTTTTATTTGAGGTCCTTATACAGGTTGAGGTCCTTATGAGGTATTAAGAGCACCGATGAATTACCTTTCTCAAAAAAGAACTTAAATAGAAAGAGGATCGATATCTTTCGGAATAAAAATGAACATTCAAATTCAATCCCATAAGAGCACCTATTAAGAATTAGGTCTTTGTTAATGCGCCATCCAGTCCAATACCCAGACGTTATGCTGCGAAGGCCCGACTAATGTAATACTAATAATGTGCACAATGTAAACCAACTCAAAAGCAAGTGTGATAAAAATGTGTTACCTATATGTAATGTATGTTCTAATAGTACCATACATAGCCAAAAAACACTTTTTTTGAAGTGTCTGGCAGTAAACCACGGTAGGCGGTAAAACCGTAATGATTTCTGTTTAATACTTCATTGTTCCGTAAATGGAGCCCTTGAATGTGTGTCAGTGTCCCAGGTCACGAGCTCAAGGCGATCTTCAATTTTTCGCGGGTGTTTTTTGATATTTTGGTAGAAAAGTTAAAAATCAAACTGAGGCAGTGTGAAGAGTCTAAGTAATGAACTCATCAGGTTTTGTAGGTTTGATGTGATTGTTTTCTTTTATATTTACAAAATTTACAAATCTGGCTGTATAGGCGCCCGCCGTGGTCGCTCGTGATTTACGTTTAGCTCGCGATAACTCTTGATTTTGTTCAAAACTTTGTCCGGATTTGTCTCTAAACATTTATGTCAACGAAAACTTGACATGACATTGTAAGTGTTGATTAAATATAGCCAACTTCTATAAAATATCAACCATTTTACTGAAGACATTTTAGCTAACAAATTTGGACTTTGACATGACATAAACATACTTGACTCGCTTCACATTGGCAGAATTATTGCTAAAAAGCGATAGAAAGCCATTAAACGAAGAAGAAAAGCCAACGGTTAAAGTAAAGCCCTTCTTACATTAAAAAGCACGGAACAGGGATTATGGATATAAGCGCAGAGATTCTACCCATATTTACATTGCCGCGTCTTCAATTTGCTTCACACGAAAAACTTTCAAAAATCTGCCGCCTATGCTTTGTACCACACCTGTACCTATGTACTTGACACCCTGTGTGACCTTACCTCGGTCACAGTATGCGGACCACACACTCAAACTCTTTCGTTTTTATGGACCAACTCTTTTTAAACTCTTTTCGTCCTTAAAATGTGCTGTGGTCAAAAACATCGTTTGAATACAATACCTTAAAAATAAAACGATAGGCCATTGTTTTTCGCAATGTACGTATTGGTTTTAGGATATGGGTAGAGAGCAAAAAACTTAATAACGTTAACCAAAAAGAATCAATGCTAAATACTGGTAAATTACTATGCCAATACCGGAACCCGGTAAGTTTCTCTGGCTTAATTATAATTTTTATTCATTAATTTTACTGTACCTTTTTAAAGTAGGTTTGGTGTATGAAAGTTCCCTTCTGGTACATAGTACGTAGTACTGATTACCTATTCTGTGGTACATGGTAAAGTTACTGTATAACTTTGTCCTGGGGGTCTAGCAAAGATCCCTAACGCTATCTACAAAATGTACTAAAATTAAATTTCGGAAATCGCTAACTTTTTCTGCAGCTTATGTCATTTCAATACATTTATGGAGTTAGCGTTTGGCGTTAGCGTTAGCGATTGGTATCGTTGCTAGACCCCCTGGTCTATGGACTCTAATATACTACTACATTTTGAGGTAAGCACTAAGTATATAATTTCTTCAATTGTTTAACCTAACCTATCCCAAACCCTATTATAAAAAAGTACGCTGCAAGAAATAAACGCACATTATCATTTTATGTTTTTTTTAAGTTTGGTATACTTTGTGTGTAATTTTGGTGCTAAATTTAATAAACGAACGCGTGATGTGCTATGCAGACTTGCGACTATATTATGGCTCGTGATTTAAGTGACTACAAAATGACTTAATGCCGGAACTATACACCGGCAAATAACATTTTTGTCGCATCCTTCGTCGACTTCGCTTCGCTGCCAATTAACATAGGCCAGTTACACAACACCCACCAATCAATTATCCCTTCAGCTCAATAGCAAAACGTAAAACTATTGACGCATTGGCACCCCTCCAACCGTATAGGTCAGGTGGGCATTCATTCCAACAATTTTCCTTTGGTTAGACGGTAATAGATTTGCGTTGGATATTTCAATGAACATTCAATAAAAATTGTAAACGGGCGACATTCACATGACTTTTTAGTAACTAATACTATATAGAAAACAAAAAATAGCTAATAAAAAACTTGTAGTGATATCTTACACCTACAAAGAGTTTATAAATATCCCAAGGACATGTTGTAACTCATTCAGTGTCTGCCTACGAGACTACTATTATTTACACTGTGTTACAAGTGCGTTTGTTATGACTACAGTGGCTCGGCTACAATGTAGCTAATTTATCAACGAAGATCTTCTCTGCCAACACATCACGCGGCGCTGACTTTTGCCTGACCCGTGGTTCCGAGTAAAATCTAACTCGGAACTTTTATCTTTAATTGTCTTGGTCAAAATGACAATTCGAAAAAATTGCTTAAAATGAACAATAAAGGCTTTATGCCAATAAAAAAAAACATCTTAAATATATTTTTAATTCTTGTTTATTGATTATGTAACATTGGTAAATTTTACGTACTGTTTACGTACTGTCTGTTTATTTCAATTAACAATATTTTCTTGTTTATAAGTAGTATATCTTATTCCTATCGATAACCATCTCATCTAAAAATTATTTAGATTAGGTGGATAAAAACGATGTTTGTTCTTTGGCAATCAAACGTAACTATTTTAAATCTATTAAATTATAAACAAACTAATCCTATATTTATTTTAACTTTCGGCACACAATTACAAAATCAGTATGCTATGCATCAAATTATTTTCATCGTTCTTCTATCGCTCAAACTTTACCCATGACTAATCGTCGCTCGTCTGCAACCAAATCGAATGTTTAATTATCTGGCACCAGTATCTTCATAGCAAAAGAAAACAATTCGTTTCCTGTATGTTGTATATTAGATCTTGTTCGTCTTGTTTAGGTATTTATAGAGTTTACATGACACCTAACTATATTATTTTAAAAACTTCTTAGGAATTTTTATGAATATCTATCTCTTACTATGTATGTGGTAGGATTTTTCTGAACTTTCCCTTTATTTTTCTTCTAGTTTGAAGGGCATTGTAGCTAGTGAATTACTGGGCAAATGAGACTATGACCTGATCTCATAGTCTAGTAATCTTATTATAAACCGTGCTGATGACGAGCGCAGTGCAGTGTCACGCCAAACTTTATAAAGTTCCCAGTAGCATTGAAACGGTTGGGTGGCCGCGCTGCTTTCAGGTTGTCACGTTACATCCGTTCCTTTCGTGAAAAAGGTAGAATGGAACGCTACAAGTTAATGAGCAGCTCCTCCCCTACCTAAACAGTGCCTAGGTTGACAGGATCCTAAGAGCTGAAGAGAAAAAAAGGAATTGGTAACAGATATTTATTTTCGTAAATTTTACAAGCTTTGTAGAAAGCAAAAAAAAAAGAGTCTCTAGATGATGCGGAAGAACGCGAAATTTAAGTTGTTTACGGCCTACAAGTTATCACGGTAGAATTAGAATGTTATTGGATCCAAACAAGGCCCACTTCCGGGTCTTCAGATAAACAAAGCCCGCTTCCGGTCTTCAACGAGGCCCACTTCCGGGTCTTCAAACAAACAAGGCCCACTTCCGGGTCTTTATTCAAACAAGGCCCACTGTCGTTATAGAGACTGAGGAATTCGTTGCCTTTAGTTTGTCCGACTTCCAGAGTTCAGCGGCTAGCTCATTCAGTTATTAGCTTCTGGATCCAGAAGAAGATTCTCGTCCTTCCACCGTCGATGAAGTATTATTACGCAGCTCAGATTCAAGATGCAGCAGCAGGAGACACGCAGGTATTAGTCGTCAAAGCTTTGACGGACGACGGGCCGGAACATGGTGATGAAGTTATATTGCCACTCAATGTTTGAAAAAGGCAAGCCGGTCGTCTCACTGGTTGACGCTCGGCGATAGATTCGTCGTGGTAGATACGGCGGCCGACGGTGACAACAGATGTAGTTTCGGCGATCAGCTCTCGGCGATAGATTCGTCGTAGTTTCGCGACTGGCTGTAGCGGATGTAGCTCGGCGATCGGCGATTTGACAATGGATATGTCGTGGCGCAGCGATTGACGTAGATGGAGATTCACTTCACAATTTTGGTGTTGGATAGCCAAAGATGGTTTTTGAAGGCGTTCTTGAGTTCCCGGGCCTTGCCTGGCCCGGGAATGGCCTTATATCAATTTAGTGTTCCTCGTTCGAGGAGTAAATTGAGACTGCCATTCCATAGCGACAGCTTTTCTAAAGAAACCTCGCTAGCATTCCAAGGTTCTAGATTTTTGCAGATTTCAAAATTTTGAATACAGAACAGTAAAAAAATAAATCTAGAGTCAAAATACATACAATCATGGCCAAACTATAAAATACCTCACTGAAATTGACAGTAGAAAAAGAAAAATATGAATTTGAAGAGAAACTAAATTCGAAACAAAAAAAAACAGTTTCAAAACAACTGCCATCCGAGCAGTCGTGTCTAGAAATCGGGCCCGTGACCCGCGCGCAAAATCGATAAAGTGATGTAAAATTTTTGAGAAAAATCAAGTTTTTTTTGTGCTTAAATTACTGTGAAAAGGACTGTCAAGTGCTGTGATGTGAAAGTTGTGAATGAATAATAGAAACCAGGTAATATATTATGATATATACATACATGTAGCATTACATATTTCCCCCACGACCCCAGAAAATTTTCAACTCCATTGAAAATTTTGAAGGTTAGGAATAAAACCTTGCTCTTTCATACTTAAATCTTGCACTTCTTCTTTTACTCGCTCACAAACATACTTAGGGGATATGGTTCACATATTTGATGACGCATACTCCACAAGGAACTATTCATTATACATAACGAAGGCTTATTTTTTTTAATTAGGTGTCGTTATCCGCACCTTTTTGAAAACCCGAGTAAAGATAATAAGTATTTACAATTAAGAAAATGTACAACACAAAGGCTTATTTAACGAGTTGTGTACCGCTCTTTAAGAATATTACACACACCCTTGGGTATTGAAGATTTCAAGGAAATTAATATTCAAGAACCTTGTATTTAAGAAATTGCAAGGAAATTAAGATTAGAGTAACAACATGTGCAACTAAGAAAGTATAAAAAAAAATGAGTAAACACAATGGCTTCTTACCCACACGACTCGTGTTATAAGATAAAACAAAAAGAGTGAAAAAAAAAAAATAACGTTTGTAAAATGGATTTAAAAAAATAAGCCGAAAGGGTCTAGTTTCCTTGTACAATACAAAAATAATATACGCTAAAGCTATTTACAGAATAAGTATACAATTTAGAGAAAAAAACAGAATACGACCGCTACACTATTTACACTTTAAAATCTTTTACATGCCACTTTCCTCTTAAGCCGTTAGGATCCTCTAAAATAAAGACGAGAGGTGAGAGCTTCTCAACAACTGTGCATTTGACATATTTGGGAGCCAACTTTGAACTGAAATATGCACCAGCGTTACTCTGGACGTAATTTTTACGCCAGACTGTGTCGCCAACGTTGAACTCTTTAAAGGTGTGTCTCGTGTTGTAATGAGCAGCATTTTTTGTGTGTGCAGTGTGTAATGCAACCTGTACTTTATCGAAGATGTTAGATAATAATCCTAAATTAGCGGCGTAGATGTCACGAGGAAGAAAAATGAAATTATCAAGGTTGGAGCAGTTAGTGTATAGTGAACCACATGGTATGGTTTCACGTCCAAAGACCAGAAAGGATGGAGAAAACCCAGTTGTAGAATTTACAGAACTGTTGAGTGCATATTGGATTTTCTGCAAATGTTTGCCCCATGAACGGTGATCATCTCCGACCAACTGTGAAAGTGCGGTGATAATTGTTCTATTATACCGTTCTGTGGGGTTTACTTGAGGGCAGTATCGAGGTGAATAAAATATAAAAGGAATTTTATACTTATTCAGAAAACTTTGAAACTCATTAGATTGAAATTGTGAACCATTGTCCATGATGATGGTTTGTGGCACACCGTGTACCAGAAACACATTATTTTCCAAATACATGATGATATTGGAAGATGTAGCGCGCTTGATAGGGAAAATAAGGCAATACTTTGAAAAAGAACATGTAACCACTAGTATGAATTGATTACGTTGTCTTGTGAGTGGAAAAGGGCCCATTAGATCTAATGAGAGGCTTTGAAAAGGTCTTGAACAAATTTTTGGTTTACCCATAGGACCATATGGAGAATGATTCGAATGCTTATAAGAGAGGCATGTTTCACAAGAAGAACACATTTTAGCCACATCTTTAAACATACCAGACCAATAGTATCTTAAAGAAAGCTTCTTGTATGTTTTGAAAATGCCAGTATGGGGATTACTTTCTGAGTCACCATGGCAAGTTTTGATGAGATTCATTCTCTCAGAGGGAAGTGGAACTTCTTTCCAAGCAAAATCTTCATTTAGATAATCAGGTGAGTTATTAAAACGGTATAAATTATTGTTGAGAATTTTGTAATTTGGATAAGCATCAGGATTATCTCGACAGTTAGTAAAAAGTCTATTATATAGTTCCAATTGTGATGCATTGTCTCTAGATATGGGTTCAACACCACCAATAATAGCAGTATCGGGTATTTTATGACGCGACAGAAGGTCTGGGACAACATTTTCTTTTCCTTTTTTATGTTTTAGGTCGAAGTTAAAACAAGACAGACGAAGACTCCATCGTGCCAATCTGCCAGAAGGATTAGACAAATTTTGGAACCACTTTAATGCTGCATGGTCAGTGTATACTGTAAATCGTTTACCGTTATCAAGATAACAACGCCAATGCTCAAGTGCAGTAATGACAGCTAAAGTCTCACGTTCTGTAGTTGAATAATTCTGCTCATGCTTGTTTAGAGATCTACTCATATATGCAATAACAACTTCTTTATTGTCTTTTTCCTGAGTCAGCATAGCACCTATCCCAAAGTTAGAAGCGTCGCAGTGAACGGAAAATGGATAGTCAAAGTCAGGGCAAGATAGTATTGGTGTTGTAGTCAAGCATTCTTTTAATTTAGCAAAAGCAGAGTCAGCCTCAGCATTCCAGACAAATTTTTTTGGAGATTTTTTTCCAGATGACGTTAATTTACAGAGTGGTGAAGCAATAGTACTGAAATTAGGTATGAATCGGCGAAACCAACTGCATGTACCTAAAAATTTTCTTACTTCTTTTTTAGAGGTAGGAGCAGCGTAAGCTAGAATCGCTTCAATTTTACTGGGATCAGCCCGCAATCCTTGCTCATCTACTATGTAGCCAAGATATTTCAGTTCTTTGCGAAAGAATTGACTCTTTTCAAAGTTAATGGTTAGACCAGCATAAGAAAGTTTCTGATGAACTTTAAGTAGGAGTGAAATATGTTCCTCAAATGTCGCACCTATGATTATTATGTCATCTAAGTAACAGAACACTTTATTCTCAAACTCTGGAGTGAATAAACTGTCCATGAGTCTTTGTTGAGTTGCTGGAGCGTTTGTCAATCCGAAGGGCATAACAGTGAATCTATACATTCCTCTACCAGGTACGTAAAAACCAGTTTTATCTCTGTCTTTGGGATGTAATGGAATTTCCCAAAAAGCCTTTGCTATATCGATACTAGACAAATATTTAGCATTTTTGAGGTTATCTAGTATCTCAGAAACAAAAGGGAGGCTGTAGGCATCTTTACGAGTAATTGCATTCAGCTTTCTGCTGTCGACGCAGAAACGCCATTCTCCGTTCTTTTTTGGAGTGATAAGTACTGGAGATAACCAAGGACTCTCACATTTTTCTATAACTTTTAATTCTAGCATTTTATCGACCTCATTGATGAGTGCTTTTTGCTTTTCTGGAGAGAGACGATAACAACGTTGTTTTATAGGTAAAGCATCACCAGTATTGATCCGATGACTAACTAAACTAGTACGGCCTAATTTACCTCGTTGTTCAAAAGAAATACTTTTGAAACGCTTGATTATGTCATTAGCAATTTCTACTTGATTCCCAGACAGATGATCAAATGTTGATATTTGATTTTCAACAGCACAAGTTGTATGATCTTTAGATTCGAGATTGAGTTCAAGAGAAAGTATCTTTGGGGAGAGTTCGAATTCTTTCCAGAAATCCCACCCAAGTATCAAAGAAGGATAAATATCAGGGAAAACATAAGCTTTGATAACATGTGTCTGATTATGAAATCTCAATGGCAAATGAAAATAACCAGAAGACATTGCTTTTTGTTTATTAGCAACCATAACTTGAGTTGGAGACTTGAATAGTTTAAAGCCTAACTTTTGGATATCTTTATGAGAGTTATTACCTAAAATAGTTATACAACTTCCACTATCTAAAAGACCGGAAAAAGGTATATTGTTTATAGACACGTTAATAAAAGGTCTGTTAAAGTCTTTTTCTTTATCGTAGAAAACAGAAGTTGTTTTGTAGCAAAACATAAAATTTCGAATAGTATTTAACCATTGATTCCAGTCGTTAAGATCAAAATTATTGTTATGTGATTTAGTGAAACCATTCAAGTCGTCAGCTAGTTTTTTTGTTGATTTGATGGAGCACATTTTGGACATTCGCTGATTCTCACGCCTTTACGACCACATTTAAAACAAATGAGGTATCTAGGCTTAGTACAAGTTTGTAAAGAATGGCCTGTGATACGACAGCGATAACAGAATTCTTCTTTAGAAATGTCATTAGTTTGAGATGACGAGCGTGGATGTTTATCTTCCTGCACTGCATTAGTGTACCTTACGTTTGGAGACGCTTTAGGAAATAAAGCTTTAGAAAATGAAGGAAGATAGGCAAATTCAGCAGCACAAGAAGTGTCTTCAGATCTAGGCTCATGAAAATTTTTGTCTCGTTCAGAAATGCGTTCGTAACTTTGACAAGTAGAAATTAAAGAATCTACCGTTTTAATATCTTTAAGTGCAACAAAAACTGAATAGCACGGTCTTATATTATGGAGTAAAATCTCTAATTGTTCGCTCTCGCTAAGTTTCTTTGAAAGACGAGCAAACATACCGAACATAATTGAGACGTAAACGATAATGGTCTCAGTTGCTCCTTGCGTTCTATTCCTTATAGCTTCCAACAGCTTATAGTCGTAATCATGTATACCAAAATCTCGAATCAGCAATGTGCAAATATCTTTCCACGATAAGGTAGGATTTCGATTATACTGAAAACGAAACCAATGAAGGGCATCACCTGTGAAAATCTCAAAGGCGTGCTTGCAAAGCATACCTTCCGGAATGTTTCGAGAAATCCTAAACTCGTCCAATCTTTGAAGAAATGATCTAGGGCACGATTTTCCATTGAAAGAAAACGTTTTGAGCTCCTTCACAAAATTATCCGAAGTGTGATAGTTTTGTACAGACTCGGAAGCCAGTGGTATACTAGTCAGAATGCTTGAAGGTAAAGTGGGTTGAGGAGTACTCAGTACTTCCAAAGTTTGATTGGTTCCAGTCATAGGTAGTAATTGATAAATCGAGGGAGGGCTAGGCTGAGTCTGAGGACAAGGATTGTGAATGTCAACTAACACTTCTTCAGAAGATCCTGAATAATCTGAAGTTAAGACTTCAAACCGTTTTTGGAGCGTGAAGAAGCGAGATCGTATGTTTGAGCATGACTCAACAAATGGTGGAACGGCGTTAAAGCGTTCGAGGCGATAATGAAGATGATTTACGAAAGATTCAACTTTCCTCAGGTTACTTTTATCATCCGTGGCTTCGAGGTGCGAGATTTTACCCTCGACGTAATTAAACGTGATCTCTGCTTGGGAGAGGTCATGTTTGAGAGGTATTGGAGAAGATTTTATGTCCTCAGGTTGAATGTGACTCAATTTTGCCAGCTGCTCCTTAAGAGTTGTCAAAGTGTCAGCTGGTTTTTCACCTCTGATAGTCACTTCATATTCCAGTTCAAGTTTGTTTAGAAACGAGTATTTAATGGGTCTCGCCATAGTCACAAGTTGAAGTCAATAGTCAAGGATAAAATCAAGTCAAGTTTAAGTTCGTTTAAGTATTAAGTACTATGCCAGTGTTGTAGAATGTAAGTGTGATGTTCCGCGTGTCCTGCCTGTATAAAAATAAATTAAGCAAGTACCTAAGATATTACGTTAGAGCCAAAAGTCAATATCAAATTTTAGCCTACTTGAGTAAGTATTATTTTAGAATTTAGAAGAATGTTTTAGAGGGTTCATTTTAGTTGGGCGCCAAACTGTCACGTTACATCCGTTCCTTTCGTGAAAAAGGTAGAATGGAACGCTACAAGTTAATGAGCAGCTCCTCCCCTACCTAAACAGTGCCTAGGTTGACAGGATCCTAAGAGCTGAAGAGAAAAAAAGGAATTGGTAACAGATATTTATTTTCGTAAATTTTACAAGCTTTGTAGAAAGCAAAAAAAAAAGAGTCTCTAGATGATGCGGAAGAACGCGAAATTTAAGTTGTTTACGGCCTACAAGTTATCACGGTAGAATTAGAATGTTATTGGATCCAAACAAGGCCCACTTCCGGGTCTTCAGATAAACAAAGCCCGCTTCCGGTCTTCAACGAGGCCCACTTCCGGGTCTTCAAACAAACAAGGCCCACTTCCGGGTCTTTATTCAAACAAGGCCCACTGTCGTTATAGAGACTGAGGAATTCGTTGCCTTTAGTTTGTCCGACTTCCAGAGTTCAGCGGCTAGCTCATTCAGTTATTAGCTTCTGGATCCAGAAGAAGATTCTCGTCCTTCCACCGTCGATGAAGTATTATTACGCAGCTCAGATTCAAGATGCAGCAGCAGGAGACACGCAGGTATTAGTCGTCAAAGCTTTGACGGACGACGGGCCGGAACATGGTGATGAAGTTATATTGCCACTCAATGTTTGAAAAAGGCAAGCCGGTCGTCTCACTGGTTGACGCTCGGCGATAGATTCGTCGTGGTAGATACGGCGGCCGACGGTGACAACAGATGTAGTTTCGGCGATCAGCTCTCGGCGATAGATTCGTCGTAGTTTCGCGACTGGCTGTAGCGGATGTAGCTCGGCGATCGGCGATTTGACAATGGATATGTCGTGGCGCAGCGATTGACGTAGATGGAGATTCACTTCACAATTTTGGTGTTGGATAGCCAAAGATGGTTTTTGAAGGCGTTCTTGAGTTCCCGGGCCTTGCCTGGCCCGGGAATGGCCTTATATCAATTTAGTGTTCCTCGTTCGAGGAGTAAATTGAGACTGCCATTCCATAGCGACAGCTTTTCTAAAGAAACCTCGCTAGCATTCCAAGGTTCTAGATTTTTGCAGATTTCAAAATTTTGAATACAGAACAGTAAAAAAATAAATCTAGAGTCAAAATACATACAATCATGGCCAAACTATAAAATACCTCACTGAAATTGACAGTAGAAAAAGAAAAATATGAATTTGAAGAGAAACTAAATTCGAAACAAAAAAAAACAGTTTCAAAACAACTGCCATCCGAGCAGTCGTGTCTAGAAATCGGGCCCGTGACCCGCGCGCAAAATCGATAAAGTGATGTAAAATTTTTGAGAAAAATCAAGTTTTTTTTGTGCTTAAATTACTGTGAAAAAGACTGTCAAGTGCTGTGATGTGAAAGTTGTGAATGAATAATAGAAACCAGGTAATATATTATGATATATACATACATGTAGCATTACAAGGTGAAGGAATAGCTCATTGCATAATAAAAAAAAACAGGTTTCCTGTGGATCTCTTCATTCTGAATTTTATCAGGCAAGAAAACCCTGACTAAACATAGCTCTCTCTACAGCTCGGTGCGCGACTTTAAGGTTACTAGATTATTTACAATAGAGACAGACGTCTTAGTGCCAACATGTATAGAATAAAAACATTAAGCAAATTATTTTGCTTCAAAATTCATTCGTCTACCAATTCCCGACCAAACTTTTTCTTGTTTCGTCTATTTGCGCAAAATTGTTCTCATTTACTCAGTGATGAAAGGAATGCTATTGGCATCGGCTCTTGGCGACAGTTCGGCATGTACATAAGCACACTATAGTCTGGTACACAATAGGTATGCGCAGGTGAATGTCTGATGTCCCATCTAAAGCTGCGTATTAACTATGTTCGCGAACTGTGCTCCATGCATTTGGAACCGTTTTGATGGAGACGGTATTTTGCTCGCGTCCACGAACTGAGCTCCCTTTTTTGCCGCCCATAAACCGCCACTGATTGGAACGCCGACCGTTGCATGCTCCAAGATCACAAACGTATCCACTATGTGGAGTTGCAGTAGCGCGGAGCACAAGAGGTTCGCGAACATAGTGGATACCCAGCTTAATGTCTAATGTATTGAGCTTCGGTTTGGCAACGGCATCCGTTCGACGTTCGACACACTCGCATTGAAATGCATGGACTGTGAGTTAATTTAGATCACGCCTGTCGAACTGGTAAACAAGCGGCATATGTGTCTTTCTAGGAGAACTAAAGTGACCGATGTAGCTCTTAGGATTAGTAAGTTGAAATGGCAATGGGCAGGCCACATCGCTCGTAGAACTGACAACCGATGGGGGGAAGAAAGGTTCTCGAGTGGCGACCACCAACTGGAAGACGCAGCGTAGGCCGGCCCCCCACTAGGTTGACCGACGACCTGGTGAAAGCCGCGGGGAGCCGATGGATGCAGGAGGCGAGCAGCCGCTCTAAGTGGCGCTCCCGAGGGGAGGCCTATGTTCAGCAGTGGACGTCAGCAGTGTAATTTCAATGTCTTAACCCAAGCAACCAATAGGCATAGGCATTAAAAATGAACAAGTAAATATTACTTTCATAAATAAGATTAAAAATGAATACAATAACTGAAAAAATATGCAAAATCGGTAAATAAATCACGGAGTAATAAGCTTTTAAAGTTTCTACAGTAGGCATCTCCTGTCCCTTTATCGCGAAACAGACCGACCCCACAGTTACTATGAAAAATCTACTCGTGACGTCACATGCCAAAGAGATTGTATGAAAAGCTACCACAGCTGTCATGAGGTACTATAACGACCTTCCTCTGACGTCACTGGCCCTTTTAGCTATCTCTTTCTATTCCGGTTTTAAAATGCTTGTAACTTGGTTATTTTTTGAGATATCTAATTTTTGTTTTCACCAATGTTTATCTTTTGAGGAATATAATTCATTTATCCAAAATCAAAATTTTAGTCATCATGCCTATTGTTTCATATTTTACGTTTAAAAAGTATTATGTCCAACGCAATGTGATAGATAGAGTTGTTTCTGCAAAATCGATTGGTTCATTCACCATGTACTCTGATCACCAAAATTCCAAGCCTACATCGATTTCTGCCTAATAATATCTTCTTCAAATCGTAAATCATGTATATATGACAATATACAACGTCTGGCACAACCCCATTTCGCACCCACTGTGTCCAACAGAAATCTATACGATAAACGATACACAGACGAATCGTGAGGACACAACTGATAAAATTTTCACAAAATGAAACAAGTTAAAAGTTGCTACCTAAAATCGTGTGTGACTAAAATGTCGTTATTTGCGTCCCAATATGAAATCGGTAGATTAAATCCGACACTGTGCGTATAGATCTAAAGAAACATGGTATATTCGTGACTGTAGACGTAATAAATTCAAATATATATGTCTCTATACTACGAAGCTTCGATGCAGAGTCGAACGCCCGAAATTGCTCATATCGGATGTTGAAATTACCCCTCTTTGTATTTAATGAGCGGGCATCACGGTCGGTTTGGGGATTTGGTGCAAGCTATGAGCAAGTGAGTTTAAAATGGAAGATTTTGTAAAATGCATTTTTGTTATTACGCATTCTTATCAGTCTGACGTAACTTGGAACTCTAAACTAGGATTCTTGGTCTTGGACTGAACCCTTGGATATTTTTTTTTAATATGTGTGGTCATTTTCACACAGCGCCATCTAGCCCCAAACTAAGCATAGCTTGTACTATGGGAACCAGATAACGGATATAATACTTAGATACTTTTTTGTTTGTAAATACATACATAGAATACAATATAACACCCAGACACCGAACAAACATCGATGTTCATCACACAAATGTTTGTCCTGGGTAGGAATCGAACCCACAGCCCTCAGAAGGCAGGGTTACTACCAACTGAGCTATCGGGCCTGTCAAATATTAACCATTCCCTTAGCCGGCTCTTACGGCACCCGCAAATTCCCTCCCATCTAGGGTCTAGGGTTGGTCTGAGGGTTGTTAATTAATTTATCTAAAAGTACTTAACCTTTGTTTTTAATTATTACTCAATTTTAACAGCTACCTACTACTTACTTAAATGCATCTTGTGTTATGTTATTTAGGCTTAAATTTTTTTAAGATGTGGATCAAATTTTTTTGTACGGTGTCGCTATCTCTAATTCCTTATACCACACATAAGTGGCTGATACCCTCACTTAAGGGCACGGAGTCACGCGACTTGGTGTGACCAGGTGTCTTTGAACTGGTCTCGAACTGGCGGCAGAGAGGTGTCAGGGTTACGAAATAAGTACCCTGATA
Organism: Ennomos erosarius; assembly: GCA_963580505.1. NCBI lineage: Eukaryota > Metazoa > Arthropoda > Insecta > Lepidoptera > Geometridae > Ennomos > Ennomos erosarius. Next base: position 14,834,752 of record OY756979.1, read on the forward strand.
AAGCGTGAGAATCAAAAAGTGTTCAGGTTTTTAACTTGTTTTTGTATTCTAGTCAAATGAAGACCTAAACGATCATCTGTTCTAAACTAAGATGTGATATTATATTTGACTAGTGTTACCTTGGAATGCTTTTTTTTTATTATAGGTCCTTAATTTTTGCCACCGACGAATACGATCATAGCTTAGATAGAAATGCATTTTACCCTATGACTTGGAACTCATGGTTTCAAATCTCGCTGATTGCTAAAAATTAGAGTTGTATTAGGAAAAGAGATGCTCCGGGTTTTATCGCAATTTATGCAATCTGCAAAGAAAATCACCTTTATTATACCTATCTACGCTCTTAAAATAGTTTCACAAATGGTAAATAAACCTCAGTATAAGCCTCTATAAGGTCAAGTCAAATAGGTATAACAAAATAAACGTGATTGCAATGCGAGAGCTTAAGTATTAGGTCAAGAACTTAGGTATGTAGGTATTGCTTTAATGGCTTGCTAGGAATAACATAATTGATCATTTATGGGCATGAGATGGCATTTGAAAGAATATTATTTTAATCTATGACTTTATATATATTAATTAAGTAGGTATATTATACTTAGGTATTGTGTAATTATTATAACTAGAGGCATCACGCGACTCGCGATTTGACCCGGTTTAGTTTCTTCGTTTCACCTTCTTAGGGGTAGAATTTGCAATAATCTTTATAAATCTGAGCTTCTTCTAAGCACGGTCGTCTGCTCTTCTTGACCAGTGATTACCAGCCACATTATGTCATTGTCATCCCTCCATCGATTTACAAGGCATTCTACGCTACGTATACAGATTTGTGGTCACCACTTCAAGACACGTTTGTCTTACCTATTGCCGGTTCTGGGGCAGATAATATGACTAGCCTATTACCTCAGCCTGCTAATTCTCTTGATGATTGATGATAATGCCACTAATTTACTTATTACTTACTAATTGAATTATTTGTAATGTTGAATCGAATAAGAATAAAGAATAAAATATATTGAACTGGTATAAAATAATAACATTTTAGTACCACTAACGTTCAACATTAGGTAGAAATGTTAATAAATAATGATGATCTAATAAAATATATGTAAATTAATAAACATGATGACATTTAAGTACTTTTTGCTTCATAATTTTATGAAATATTTAGTAACTGAGTCGTATATAAAACCTTTATTATACCTATTTTGATTAGTCACGTTTTATTATGAGTGCTATTAATATTAGTGTTATTTAAGGCGTATAAAATAATGTCAAGGTAACTCGGAGACATTTCATTTCTCTTAGTAATAAGGTCTGTTTGAGGAATGACCTAATTTATTTTTCATATGTCTTTGTATGGAAGAAAAGTAATAAGGCCACACGAGAGCCTGAAAATTATTTTTTGTGTACTGTACGCATACATTTTCTGCTTAAAATCCGGTATACTAAACTGGGCATAACAAGTGCGCCAATATTTATGATGTTAAGTTTTTCAGAAGTCGTAGCGCTTTTTGCATGCACTCTCGTATCACAGCAAACCTCGGTTAACATTCTCGAGACTTCCATTTTTAAAAACATCCCCATAATGATACGGAGCATTCTGGGGACATAGGGGAAAATAAAGACATTCGTTTCGTTGTTCCCATTAATGGGGACGCGCGGACGGTGGGAAGAATAAATAACATACTTTCGTTATCCCATGCAATGGGGGCATGGTAATGAGGGCAGTGGTAATAGACCAACATCCAGCGCGAAAAATCGTCTGAAGTGATTATTTTAAGAAAACGCTTTTGTCGTGGCCGTTTTATTCATATACCATTGTTATTTTTGGCAGGCCTTCGTTTCGATCTGTCGAAATGCGGAGTTCGGAGTGTCCGTTTGAAAAGACAAGTCGAAGTGACAGAACGTATGCTTTTATTTTCCTAATTCTTCTGTATTCTGAAGTCGTCCTCGTAAATTCTTCCTTGCTCAGTATAGCCTGAATAGATGTTAAGCTGATTTCGTTCCACAGTCGGATGTTAAGTAGGTACGGAGCCAGGACATCTAAAGGCACATAACAAAAATTCTCTTGCGTGTAACTTTCCTTTGCCTATACGAAAGTTTTCTGTGTGATGGTCTAAAAATTTCGGACTTCATTCATTTGAGAATATCGTTGTTCATCAGGTACCTTGACTTACAGGAAACATATAGGTTGAGTTAAACCTAGAATTTTTTTGTTGCCCAAGTCTATGGGTAGTCAAATATTTTAATTATGGGTTACGGTTATATACTATCCGATATTTTTCTTTTATAACGGGTTACGGTTAAATCAGGTATTCTTTTGTAGAATAATTATCTTTCATAGAAGCGCCTATCGAATAACAAACTGCAAGACACACGCTCGCTTAAGGATACCTAACTTTAGGGGCCAAGCTCTTACCAACAAAATTAATCAACCCCAATAAAGCTTAAAGCCTATTAATCTGATCCCAATTTGCCAATACCCAAAGATCACATTGTTCTGTCACCATTCCATGTTCCGAACCGTCGCTTTTTAACCTAAGCTAATGTATCAAATACTGTTAGATTTATATTTACATATTGCTTTTGACAGTAGTGGCTGACCGCGGCTTCCCACGCGTTGATGAGTTTTTCTCTCTTTCTTTTTAAAGTTTCTAGTTATCTTTTTTATTTAGATTACAATTATAGCGATGATTATGTTAGTATGGTAAGTATATTCATCCCTAGGGTTCAAACGAAATGTTCATACAAGACATCAAGATTAGAATAGGTATAAATGAAGATGGAGTAAGAACCACAAAATATACCATTGCAATTTGTTTTTACTATGTTAAATGACGGGCCCGATAGCTCAGTTGGTAGTATCCCTGCCTTCGGAATTGAGGGCTGTGGGTTCGGTTGTGTGATAAACATAGATGTTTGTTCTGCGTCTGGGTGTTATATTGTATTCTATGTATTTATTTACAAAGAAAATAGTATATAAGTATTGTATCCGTTATCTGGTTCCCATAGTACAAGCTATGCTTAGTTTGGGGCTAGATGGCGCTGTGTGAAATGTCCACACATATTTATTATTATTATTTTATTATTAACTACAAATAACGTTTGCATCAGAACATTTCAAATCATTTAGTAATGCCTCATGATATGATAATAATCATTAAAAGTGCCTACTGATTTTATTATACCATGATCAAAGCTTTCACGTAACTTCAAATTTGCTTTAAATTTTATCAGTTTTAGGATCGTGAACTCTTTCAATTAAAACTTTGCTTGTGACGGGTTCGTGATGATAGACAAAGTTACAAACAACTATTTTATAGTAATGTTTTGGATATAACCTATTTCCATTAAAAGTCCAAGACAACTGATATAACTTATTTGGTGATTTTGGAGATTATAATAATGCACATAATTATCTATTTGTGTTCTATTAATTTTTAAATGTTCCTTGAATAAGTAATAACTTTTATGGGTGGAGGGAGACGAATATAAGTGTAAGGATACCTATAGGCTCGCTATAAAATGGAATTTTCTAAACCCTATCAGAGTGTTTATAACGTCATTTTGATAGCAATTTAGTAACTATATTTATTTATTTACATGCACATAAACTACTATTGAAACTGTCAAATTAATACATAACGAACTTCTGAATAAATCAAACATTAAATGATATGAATACAAATTTGAATTTCAATCATGTTATATAATTAGCCAGCAAGATATCCACCAATTTTAATAACTACATGAAATAAATACCCATTTGTAATGTAAAGTGTAGGAAGGAAAGGAAAATAAATTTTCATTTCATTTTCGTTTGAATTTTACTTCATGTAGTATTGGAAAATCAACATCAGAGTAAATTCAAGTTGATTATAGTAGCTAGATAGTCAAAAAGTCAGGAAAAAGTTTTCGAGAGACATTTCCCCAAGACCCTAAAAGAAACACGTTCAATCATTTCCGCGAAAGCCACAAGAATGTCGTACCTTCAAAACTTTCCCATATATCAACAGTTGTCACAAACGGTCGTAATATCAAAATGGATTGTAGTAGACTCCTGACCATGATAAATCATGGGTGCTCTTGGACGGACGACGTTGAAAGTAACTTATTATCCTTTACCTAATACTTATTGATGGATAACTAGCTGTCATTCTTCAACCAACCATTATTGATGGCCATGGTTGTAGTTATGCCTCAAACAACTATTAAGTAAAGATATATAGCCCTTAAAACTTAAGCAACCAGCGGTATTTGAATCTGCGCCCTCCGACTCACCGAATTGGACGCTCTACCATCTGAGATACGGTCACTACGTCGTGTTTCACCGACTAAGCAGTCGTGGCGACATTTATAGTACCTGAATTAGACAGGTAACTAGTTAACTACTCCTTAGCAGTAATTCCGTTACTACTGAATGACGAGACATGGCGCCTTCACTGTGGTTTACACTTTAAAAATCAATCTCATGAACCATTAAGTATTTTGTAAACAAAATAAGCAGCACCTTTTAAACTTCTGTTTATTCTTCAGTCTTCATATTCAATAAACATTTTACTTTTCAATACTAAACATAAGACTATACGACGGATCATGATGAGATCGATCGTTCCTCCATCGCGTCATCAACATCTTGGACACGTCCACTGCTGAACATAGGCCTACCCCACAAAGCGCCACTTTGAACGGCTGCTTGCCTCCTGCATCTATCGGCTCCACAAGGTTTAAACCAGATCGTCGGTCCACCTAATGGGGGGCTGCCTAAGCTGCGTGTTCTCGTTCGTCGACGCCACTCGAGAACCTTTCCAAGCATTTTTAAGCCAGTATTGCAAACCAGATTAAACAATTCACCCAACGTAACAAGTATCAACTGCTAAAGGTTGAAGTCATGTTTATTTATACTGACCTCTCTTTCTTCTCGTTACAGGGTGAAAAGGACAACGGCAAGAACTGCATACTGTCATGTGAGAAACGGAAAGCTGACGATACCGAGATCAACAAGGATTTGAAAAAGGTATGTTATTTTGGATACACTTTTTAGTTAATTAGTGATCAGCTAAACCTAATTAAGAACATTAACTATTGGTCAATCAACCCATAGTCACAAGGTAAATAAAACTTGCACGCATAGCTTTTTTTATTTACAGTTGTTACAACTATTAAAAAGTAGGTTAAAATAGGTGATTTTCAGCGGTTCGATTTTTAAATTATTTCCGATTCCAATTTTTATTATTTTTTAGTTTTCAATTTAATTTTTGTGCTTTTTAACATAATAATATTATTCACAAACGCACATTCCGGATACGCAGTAGCAGTACAGTCCATATTCAAAAGTGCAGTCGATTTCATAATCGCAGATAGTTGGTAGATCACCTGAAAAAAAATTAGGAACATTTATTTGTTTGCGTTTGTGATTTTCCCACGCGAAACATAATTATAAATGGTGGGTAGATACAACTGGAGGTGCTAAATCTAAAATAAGTCGTGTTTTTAAGACACCGAAGTTGTGGGATCCATTGATAATGTATGCAGGGATGTGTTATCAGTCAGAAAACTAGCATGAAAATATATATATTATTTCGCCTTTATCATATCTGTGTGATACACATAATAAAAATATAAAATTCACAAATATCATGTACACAGGTAAAACTAAATGCGCACGCACGCACTAGTTCTGCGATCTTACATAATATTAAATGGGTAGTTCTCATTGATGCTCAAATTTGATGGTCACGAGGTTATATTTACTAAACGGCTTAAGATACAAACAAAATTTGTGAATTAAATGATGAAACATCTATTAGGCTACAACAGAAATAAAGCTTGTCATAATAAAAGCAAAAATAATACCTTAAATTAACACGAAATGGTCAAAAACGGGGTAATTTTTCGTGTTCTCATCGTGTCACACTCTCCGATGCAGTAAAACATTTGCTTACCACTTCACCAAATTTCACTGTATTTGTATGTAACATATACTAAAATTATCGTAATTAAATAAACTTTACACTAAATAGTCTAAAATATATCTTTTCAACATTATTTTTAATTTAAAACAACATACGCGTCGGTCACGCGGATATGGGTTCTTTAAATTCGCGTGATATAACGGCTGCCGGTTAAACAAAACATCAGCAATCAAACACTGAGTGTGGTCCGGTCGAACGTCAGTCGTGTACTGGCATCGCAGACGTAAGACTTGTGGCTCAACGTGCCGGAAAAAAATAATATCGGTAAGCTTGTATTTGTTCACAGGTTTACCGATCACACGTGCACTACATTTTTTGGGCATTGTATTTAAGCAATTGAAATCAAAGTTAGCTCATCGAAACCCTAAAATGTGCGAGATATTTATGTAGTATTTGATTTAAATCGATACACTTAACTTTGCAGCAATTTTACAAAAAAGGGATAATTTCGTCAGTTTCGTGTCATAAACTTCGTGGCATTTTAGTCATGAATCCGATTTTGGTCTATGAAACTGATTTTATGCATTCTTTTATTTAGAAATGTAGCGACTGGTGTGAGTTCATTGAAACAATTCTAGTTATTGTAGTATGACAGATGTAAGATAGTGTTTTGAATAATTATGTAAACGTGTTTTTATCGAGAAAAGATGGGTCATTTCGAACTCACTCATCATTCATTGTGATTAATAATCGTAGCCTAAAAATGGATGAGTTCGAATTGGTAGGTATGTCATGTTATCGCGAAAAGAGGTGATCTGGACCGTGATAGCCTAGTAACTCTCAAGTTGGGAGAACCTTCCTTCGAAACTAGCATTGTATTATGTTTAATAATAGGTACATAAAGGGGAAGAGCTAGTAACAGTACCTACGTTTGGTAGGTAGTAGATTAAAAGATTATGGTTACATACTATTTTTCTGGTTTCCGGGAGAAGCAGCCTATTGCGAAGATTCCGGTAGGTAGCTAGGTAAAAGGTACCTATAGCCCAAGTTCACATTCTATGAACACTTTTCTCCACACACGTTTACCGTCGGATATTATGTACCTAAAGTATGTAGGTATTAAGAACTATCACCAAAAGGTTCTGAAATTATTAATAACGTCACGTCATATCACAACACTACCTATTCTTGACGTAAGTACGTATATAGGTACTAGGTAGGGAGGTAGGTACCTACTAGGTACATTTTGGTCCCCCCTGCCAACATTTCAATCATACTTTAATTATTTTGCTCGTAGGCCCGACTCCGAACACGTAAAGCTCATATTTAAAAGTTTATGGAAAAATCACGAAATCAGGAGTTTCTAATCCAAAAGAGTACCTAAAGATGTGCCAGATATTGTCTTTTGTAGTGAGATATGTTTTTATATATAAATCGTTATAATATAAGTATAGATTATTTCTATTGTAGTGAAGGTTGTTGTTCTATTGAAAAAATAACGCAACTCATAAATAAATACACTTTTGAAATACTCATGATGCTTCTTAATTAATAAAGCTATTAATACCGATAACTATCTGTTTTTTGTCAGCAGAGGCTTATTACCTATAATATGTAGTTAAGTGGATTAGTATTCGTATTTCGTAGGATGAACAAACTCAGGACCGAACTGATAATAATAATATACATAGTTTTGGTTATTAATACCATTTATTTGCCAGTTTAATTATGAAAACAAGATTACGTTGTTATTTTATGAACATTTAGTCTTATAAACAGTAGCAAAACGTGAGAAAATGATAGCTGTAAAGTTACTGAGTCATTTTCGTGATCCAATGCGTCGCTTTCGTGGCCTCTAAAACTTCAAAACCATTTATCACCCAAACAAGACTTTCTATTTGATTAACTTATATATTAATTTACTCGTCTTATAAAGCGCTATAATTTACTGTACAAAAATATTTGAAATAAGCACAATATAAAATTGTACATGAAACTGACGATGAGAATCGTAAAAATGAGAACGAGCCAAATATATCTAAATACCAATTTGTCTCCACCAGTCTTACTTCTATACATCTTTTAAATGTCGTGGTGTTAACCATTACTTTGTTTTTGTGAGACCTGACTGATATTTGTTTAACATTAGTGTGATTATAAGTAAGACCAATGTTAAAATTCGGAAGGGAGGGTGAGGACGGGTATTTCATAACACGGGGCAACCTAGTATGAATGCTAGTCCTTCATCTACACTCACGTTTCTTTTAAGTATAATTCACTTTGTAACAAAATAGTATATTACTACCTACTGATTTAGCGTGTTCTTAAAATGTTAAAATCTATCTGTAATATGCAAAATTTATTTGTAACATTTATGCACTTTCGTACCTTGAACTTATAACGTATTCCTTCGTGAGAACGAGACGTCTACATTTTTATATAGCATTATCACTGTCGCACGTCGGTGTCAGCATGATGTATTTGAGTGAACGATTTAACGTGACGTCATCAAAACTGCTCTCATGCTCTGCGTCAACAACATTACAGTATTCTTACTTTTTTGTCGTTTTTCAAAGTATGATTGAAGTAATAATGCTATAAGAGGTTGTTGTAAGCCCCCAGGTCAAGATTCAAAGTTTCGTTATGCAATTGTTTTGGGCGCCCGTGGTGCTTCATATCAGTAGGCCTAGCACGAATATTTACACGTTCGTAAGTGTAACGTAATGAGGCCAACAGTTAGAGACCACGTTTCAGTTCCATAAGTCATCACTGGCAACACACATTGATTGAAAACTTTTGTTTTCAGGCTTTATGGTATTTTGGACGAAAAGATAGGTCGAAGCTTCCCGAACGCTGCCCAGCCGAGTTGGATCAGCTCAGAGTCGCACAACGGGCCATGAAGAGAGCAATGCTCGGTGTTTCCCTGCGAGATAAGATCCGTAATGAGGAGATCCGCAGGAGAACTAAAGTGACCGATATAGCTCTTAGGATTAGCAAGTTGAAATGGCAATGGGCAGGCCACATCGCTCGTAGAACTGACAACCGATGGGGATGGGGAAAAGTTCTCGAGTGGCGACCACGAACTGGAAGACGCAGCGTAGGCCGGCCCCCCACTAGGTGGACCGACGCACTGGTGAAAGCCGCGGGGTGCCTGCCGATGGGTGCAGGAGGCGAGCAGCCGCTCTTAGTGGTGCTCCCTGGGGGAGGCCTATGTTCAGCAGTGGACGTCTTCAGGCTGTTAATGATGATGATGATGATGATGAAGTGTAACGTTAACGTAAAGCAGTTGTACGGCATTTGATCTGCCCCCCTATTACGATTACGCGTCAGTAGCGCTGCTGACGCGCGTCTGCCGCTCAGCTGCTGTTAAAATTGTATGAACTTTGACAGCAGTTGAGCGGCAGACGCAATCGTAATAGGGGTTTTACGTTAACGTTACATTTACGCGCGGGTAAATATTCGTGCTAGGCCTACAGGTGAACGACATTCTCGTCACTTCATGAGTTAACATAAAAAACGAGCAAATTCGCGTACTAGTTTTCTATATTCTCTATGTTTTTCTTGTCAATTGCCAAAAACACTTACCCAGGGTGTTCATCAGTAGCTGGCGAGGAAGTAACTCGCCGCGTCTTCTTGCTTTTATTCCGTTCTGATGGTCCAAGGGGCGGAGTCCTCTTCTCAGCTGCAAGGCCTGATTCAGTATGGCACCCTCGCTAAAATCTACATAGGTTAATTAGATAAATTGCACATAAGACTTAACCAATTCTCAAGTGACCAGATACTCAAATAACCACATAGTATCATAACACAGTGTATGCGCTAGACACTAATTTTTCATTGATTTTCTATTCGTTTCTCTATTGAGGCCAATGATATTTTACCTGATTGAGGCTATTAAAACATACTAATCAGCAGATTAGTCTGTTTAACCTTTACTATGTAACTGAACCGATTAGCGCACAGATTAGTTACAGTTCCTTCCTAGATATGTATTTCGAGGATATTTTAATTCAGGAAATAGTGTAGATAAAAGTAATTATTATTACTTACAAAAAGATGAGGAAGAAAGGTTCTCGAGTGGCGACCATGAACCGGAAGACGCAGCGTAGGCCGGCTCCTCACTAGGTGGACCGACGATCTGGTGAAAACCGCGGGGAGCCGATGGATGCAGGATGCGAGTGCTCTCTGGGGGATGCTTATGCTCAGCAGTGGACGTCTTCAGGCTGTTGTTGATGTTAATGATGATGATGATAAAAAGACACAAATCCATATTACCTGCAAAAGGACTGATGATAATAGCAGAAAGGGCTAGTAAAAGCACTTGCTGCATATTACTCGTGGCACCTGCCTTCCTCACTATCTCTATCCAACTAGTTCTTCATATTACATCACTTTTCTTTATATAAAACATATCCAATTGTTCACCCTATTCGTATTGTTCTATTATGTTTAAATAGTACTATTGTTAGGTTTTACTCGCGTATGAGTTTTACCTGCATTTTGTAAAACATACGTTTTTGTTTGTAAACATTGGAAGGAGTTTGGTGTGCCCAAAAAACTGTTATGATGTCGTGAAGATGGTGGCTGGTTTTGGAATTAAGTCGGCTTGTGAACTGTGAGTCGTGGTTTCGAATCCCGCAAGAGGCTGAATTTTTGGTGAAGGATAAGATTGTGGTGAAATTTTAGCATGGTTGTAGGGTATTTTCTACGAGGTATAGTGCTCGCCTGGCTGGCTACCATGCTATTACACACGGCCAACGGCTGCAGGTTTTTAGATAAGTTTTTAGTGCAGTTTTTACTGAATTTTTCCTTTTGGCTACAATTTTATTTTGTTATGTAAATATTACATTTTCAAAGTGACCGGGTTTACTATTTAGTTTCCCTTTTACGAAATTTAAACAAAATATAAAATTTCGATATTGATATTAATATTAATACATCATTATCACAATCATCTATGTATAGTGTAGATATAATAGCCCAAAAAATCATGATATTATAAAGAAAAAAAGAAAGAAAAGAAAGAAAATACATTTATTCAGGACATCACACAACACTACATCACAATACACAATAAAAATAACATAAGTACAAAGAAAAATTAACATACAATATTTGCACCTATGATGCAATATACTATCATGACTTTTTTGGGCAGGTCCCAACGCATCACTTCAAATCATTGTCTATAAATCCAGAATCTTTGCTGCAAACGAATCCCACCAAATATTATCCCACCTGATCTCAATTTTCCTTTTCGAGAGGCAGCTTGATTCTCGGAATAATTTATTGCATAGGTAATATTAAAATCAAACCTGCAACGTCACTCTCAAACTACAGGGGATAAAATATTTTATCCTCGATGTATGGTAGGATGCAGGTGACAAACGTGCACGATTAGGATGACGCACATTAATAATTAAAATACATATTTATTTCTAAAAATCATTTATTGATTTCGCCAATTTATCACAATAATCAATCCATAAATAAAACTTAGTAACCCCTCATAATTTAAAACTTACTGGCATTTTTTTATCTTAATACAGCTGTTAGTGATTGTGATAAATTTCGGAACGTTTCACGGTTGTTAATACGGAATACATTGAGAGGAGCATGGTGGAATGAATTGACACCTGTAATAATAATTATAGGCAGAGCAGTCCTCATCAGTGTAACACGCTCAATGACAACCAAAGCCTGGGAACAAAAAAAATATCATTAATATTTTATCATCCGAGTGGCTAAATGAATAATCTAAGTTACTTATGCTAAGCGCCGCAAATATAGTAATCTCGGTAGCGGTTTATATATTTGAGCTACTGGGGTTAAGACTCTGGGTTCGTGGGGATCTCTCATCGAATTTCCCAAAGTTTATCAGAGCGCGTGGTCGATGCGACGCGTGACCTACATTCTGCCACGTATTGGCTCAACTCAACGAGGCAATGCTGCCAGCATGTTGAGTCTGCTACCTACTAGTGGGCTGGATTTTGCCTTTTTCCATTACACATTAAAAGGGGCATTTCTTTATTTGGTGTAAACTTACCATAACGGTCAGTATTTGTAGCAAAGATGCAAGTCGCAGCAATGGCGGCGAAGACAATTAAAAACAGGAGCACCTTCATGATGGATATTTCTTGTATTCTCTTCCTTTGAGCTCGCAGATACTCTTGTAACTGTACTAATGTTCCAAAACATATTCTTTTTATAGGAAACCTTACATATCGTAACGAAGTGAAATTTTTACAGTAGATGCTGTAAGAAATTTTAGTTCGTTGCTGATTAGTCTGATTACGCGATTTTTACCGTTTTCTTTTCAATAAAGCTATCAGGGGGTTCCCTGAATATAATCAGAGGGATATGAACCAACGATCTTACCTGATGCTTTTTCTTTACAGATGTAATCAAAGCTTCGGATAGCTTTCCATCCTGTGTTGTGCCCAATTGCTTGTACCAGTAGTAGGCAGTGATTTTTTTAAAATTATTTTTATACTAATGTGCATGCTATTTGACATAAATCATTTTTTAATGTTTAAGTATTCTCTTTTTGACATGTAAAAGTGCTATTTGCCTAGGTATTAATAAATTATTTCATTGAATTTTACTCGCTGAGACATTTTCTTGAGTGGTCACTGCGATTTGGGTAGCATAGGTTTTCCGCCAAGGTGGAGTGAAGATATAGAGGAACAGTGGCAGCAGATGAAAGAGAAGAAGTCGAAGACCAGACTCCTCTATGTCAAGCAGTGAACTAATATACAGGCGGATGATGAAGACGATGATAATAATATTGAGGCATAGACATAAGTATACTGCTAAGTTTCAATTTTGTTTAGTTAAATTTATTGAAACTTAGCCGTTAGTGTCCGCCGTTTTTGTGTGAGAGCCACAATTACGAAATTATGAACAACGTCGCGATTTTGTAAATTAGTCGGGATAAGGTTTGTTTATGTGAATGAATGACGTGACGTGCTAGTCGTTCACCTGATGTTAAGCGACACGGCTGCCCATAACAGTTGCAGTGTCACTCGGAACTTTAAAATAATAGTTTTGTGTGACACTGCACTGCGCACGTCATCCTGAGACATCACACAGTCTAGTAATCCGATTACTACACTGTGTAATCAGGTCATAAAGTCTCATTTGCCCAGTAATTTCACTAGCTACAATGACCTTCCAACCGGAACACAGTAGTGCTTGCACACTACTGCTTGGCGGCAGAATGACTGGCAGAGCGGTGGTACCTACCTAGACGAACTTTGCAGAAAAGTCCTATACCACCTAGTGAGGATAAAGACACTTTCCTATAGAAAAATTAGGGGTTATTCATCTTTAGTAACATAGGTTTTGCTTGTAATAACATCATCAAGACGAGAGTGAATAGGTGGTCCAGATTTAGATGCTTCATCTTCGGCTACGCCACCGCTTACCATCAGGCAAGTTGGTAGTCAAACGATCAATATAACAGCAAAAAATACACAAGTAGAATGCTAAAATGTAGAAGTTTGAATATATAGAGCATGACATATTGTACTGAATTTTAATCTATCGTTTATTTACTTGTTTTGCATGCTTATTACCATTATCACCAAGTAGGATTTGTATTAAAAATATTATAGAGCATAGAAAACGGGATTTTTAATAGAAACTATTTTTTTAGACTTCATGATCCACTATGAGCGGCAGCTTGCTCTTGCATCCATCGACTCCCCACGGATCTGACCAGGTCGTCGGTCCACCTAGTGGGGGGCCGGTCTACGCGTGGTTGCCACTCGAGAACCTTTCTTCCCCAAGGCTTGTCTGTTCTACGAGCGATGTGGCCCGCCCATTGCCACTTCAACTCAAAGTGGCGCTCTTTGTGGGAGGCCTAAAGATGGTGATGATGATGATGATCCACTGTGCCGTAGGTATTATGGGTTAAGTATTTTGGTTTGCACCAACTTTATCTCACATTATTGAGAGAAATAGCCCGACAAAACAATGCTTCTAAGTCCAGACAATCCGGATGGAGACTAGTTCAAGGGCACCCCTGGTTCCTTCCCGTTTTTGGACAGGGTGCACAAACAGCTATCCCGTTAAAAAAATCGGGACAAAAGGAATAGACTGACCTTTTCAAGGTATGTCAATGCTTAAAGCAACCGCTCAAAGTGGTGATCTGTGGGGAAAGTTATTTTCGGCAGCGGAATTCTTTAGGCTGTTGACGATGATGATGATGATAATTGTCCCAGTTGACCACAGTAGTAGTAGTAGTAGGATTTATGAAAAGGGTTTTTTTATTTTTATTAAATTATTATGTTCCTATACTGGGTGTAATTGAATTCATTAGCATCCTTTGAAACTAGATACCTACTCCTGATGCCGGTCACGTGTGGACCAAAATTTTTTTTATTCTAACACATTGGTTTGGTAATATGGTATTAATTGGTGGTAATTGGTTCGCTCCCTTTTTAAAAATAATGAGGATGTATGTAACTTCAACACTAGATATCCTAAGCAACTCGTTCCTCCTCTAACAAAAACAGAAATGTGTAAGAGAAACAGTTATTGTATGTGTGTCAAAATATTCAACAAACTGCCATCAGATCTAAAAAACCTAAATTCAAGTCAGTTCAAAGGAAAACTACACTTATGGTTATTGCAAAGATGCTTTTACTCGGTGCAGGAATACATGCAGTACAAAAATTAGTTTGTTTGTTACTTAATATTAATAGGTATATATCGTTGTAAAATCTTATTAAGTAGGTACCTAATAACCATAGACATATATACTTCTTCGTATAAATCTAGGCTAGGAACTGGGTATTTTTGTTTGACATTCACACGATTCATTTATTGACTATTATAGATACTACCTAAAATTAACATAAATTCAAGAATGCATGTAATTTGTAACAACGGATATTCTAATTTGCCTTTATATTTTTTTTTTATTATTATTGCATGCCAGTAATGGCTAATATGTTGGACTTTATTAATTCTACTATATAACATCTCTGTACCATATTACCGCAATAAAAATTTGTATCATTTGTATCATTTGTAATAATAATAACTCCAAAAATGCAATAACTTACTTAATCAAATGCTACAATACAAAATTTAATTCAAGTAATGAATTACTGTTTTTAATAAGTACATACAAGGTCTAAAGACGTTTAAATGTATCAAAATCATCCGTGCCAACTGCGTTAGGCGCTGCGGCATTCTTCATAATTTTCAATAAAAAATAATTTCATTTACACTCTTTACTCTTTAATAATCATCTATAAATGATGTACTATCATGGGCTCAATTTATGCTAATAAATTAAATTACATATTGTATAAGAAAGGGAGGGGCCGTCAGAATGCTGAACTCTCAATGTCCTCAGTGTCGGGTCGGCCGGTTAGGTTGTTAGAACTGCACTTGTATCTAAGGGACCCGGGAACTACTAGGACCATTGTCTTATGACACCCAGCCAACGTGTATTTAGGTACACAAAACCAAATAAAAAAAAACAACAACAACAATGGACACCAAACCACTTACACGGTAAGAAGAATAATAGACAGAATTACATATGTAGTACAAAATGTAATGTTGCGTGACATCATGACTTAGGTACAGTCTCAGCATAAAATCAAAGTCCTAAGACATTAAGTAACTAAAACTACACATTTGTATTTTACGTATTAATAAAACATTAATATCTAAAAGCGGGGGCAGGAGTCACAAGTCTATCATTTGTAAGAGCCTGCATCACAAACACAAGTGTGTCCACATCCGTTAGAAAGACATTGGCATCCTTCATTGCAGGGGGGACATTCCTCAACACACGTTCCAACTGAAAACACAAAAAAACATGAAGCTAGAAACTACTTTAGAAGTAAAAGAAAACCATAAGTAAAGTTACCAACAACTTTTACTAGGTGGTAGCACTTTTCTGCAAAGTTCGTCTGGGTAGGTAACCATCGCTTTGCCAGTTATTCTGGTGCCAAGCAGTAGTGTGCGTTCTGGTTTGAAGGGCATTGTAGCTAGTGAAATCACTGGGTAAATGAGACTTTATGGCCTGATTACACGGTGTAGTAATCTATTTACCAGACTGTGTGATGACATGATTGCAGTGTCACGTGAAACATTATTTTAAAGTTCGAGTGACACTGCAACTGTTATGGGTGGGCGTGTCGCTTAACATCAGGTGAACGATAGCTTGTCACGTCATTCATTCTATTTAAAAACATCAAGTCAGCTCCCAAGTGTGAGGTGAAAAGTTGTGTGTTTCACTCGGCAGCAAAGATTTTTTGGGTCGCGTACCTTTGAAACCATCTCTACGCTCAGGATTCTTCTTTTGATTCAATTCAAGTACTCCTTGCATATTATGCACTAAAAAGATTTTGTTGAGGTTTAGATGTTTGTTTTATTTATTGGTGTTAACTGTTTTCACCTTAAACTTTAAAACGTAGGTGGATTCACTCACAGGCTCTATTGTCGGCTAGTTAAGCGACGTCAATAACATTTTCCAATACCATTTCAGTATATAAAGGTACTTTTCATTCAGTAGAAAAATAAAACATTGTCATTTACAATCAACTTACCAGTTCCGCCTCCATCGCCATCGTCCGAATAAGTTGCAAGCGAGCCAAAAAGTACTAAAATTATTACAAAGTCAAAAAATAGTTTTATCCTCGAAACGGGTCTCTTCAAAATTGTAAGTATTCTATCTATATGCTAAACTGTTTATTTACTTGAATAACTATACTGTTTAGCTGTTTAAACATGTTGAAAAAACCGGCTTAGTAAGAGTTGGATCCGTGCCCACAAGGGTTCCATACGCATCTATTTATCATCATCCTCATCATCATTAACAGCCCGAAGACGTCCACTGCTGAACATAGGCCTCCCCCATAGAGCGTATCCTGAGCGGCCACTCGCCTCCTGCATCCATCGGCTCCCCGCGGCTTTCACCAGGTCGTCGGTCCACCTAGTGGGGGGCCGGCCTACGCTGCGTCTTCCGGTTCGTGTTTGCCACTCGAGAACCTTTCTTCCCCATCGGTTGTCAGTTCTACGAGTGATGTGGCCTGCCCATTGCCATTTCAACTTGCTAATTCTGAGAGCTATATCGGTCACTTTAGTTCTCGTGCGGATCTCCTCATTGCGGGTGTTATTCCGCATCTATTTATTTATTTATTGATTTTTTATCAACGATAAGCTAACATTCGTCCACCAAACGGTTCCGTACGATTATCTATTAAAAACGAGCAAAGTAATCACATTCGTTGTATGGGAGCCCCCTTAAATATTTATTTCATTCTAGTTTTTAATATTTGTTGTTATAGCGGCAACAAAAATACATCATCTGTGAAATTTTCAACTGTCTATCTACCACGGTTCATGAGATACAGCCTGGTGACAGACGGATAGTTAGACAGATGGACAGTGGAGCCTTAGTAATAGGGTTTGCTTAACCGTTTGGGTACGGAACTCTAAAAAACAATAAGAAGGCATAATATACAACTACAAGTAGGTACAATGAAACTCCTATTATAATTTTTGTTTTATCATCTCGTCTATTGTTATAAAAATTTATTATTTATTTTAAATACATTATAGTTGTCCGTTCTAGTTCGTTTAAGTAAATAAAGCTCCTTATTATAAAATTGAAATAAAAAGTTTAGTGCATCAAAAGTTTGTGAAAACTACCTAAAAATTGTCGAAAAACGTCAGTGTTCGAGGAGAGTAAAATACAGGATCAAACACTTACAAATCAACTGTTATGTGAATAATTGGATTCTACGAAGCACAACACAAGAATCAAAAACTCCTCGATATATAGATCACATTTGATACTAAACTGTGAGTTTCCAGCATTCTAACTGCAAACTAAGCCATTACGGAAGCTAATTTCAATAGTATTTCAAGATATTTGATAATTTATAAAAATAGATGCAGTTAAAATTCAAATTAGAATTGACTTTACCATTAAAAGGTAAACCAACGCTACTTTACCGACGGAGCAGATAGCATAAGTTAGACAACTAGCGCCAAGTACCACAAGTGCCGTAAATCAAAGACTCACACGATAGTCACGCCATCTACCAAAAGTCTGTTGCACTACGAAGACAGACAGCTTCCAATAGTAAATGGTATAGATCTTCTAACTAGATCACTGCCGTAATTAAAGCGTAGTACTGTGTGCAAATTAAACAGGAAAACAGAGGGCGCTAGTAGTCGTAAAATGGCAGAACAGATGATAGAAATGTTGAATGTTCTAAGAGTTCAGATTAAAGAAGATACAGAAAAGAGCTTAAAACAAGTAGAAGAAAATATTACTCTTAGAATAAACGAAAAAATAGAAGAAAAGTTTAATAAAGTCGAGTCAGATATCTACAAAATACAAAATATTCAGGACGAACACGAAAGAAGAATCGATGATTTTGATAGGAAACTGCGCCAAAGGAATTTGATTTTCTTCGGAATTTCAGAAGAAGAACTAAGCTATGCAGAGCTTGAAGAATTGATGATTCAGGTTATCAGTGTCAAGATGGACGTCGAAATCGAAAGAAGAGACATAGAGTTCGTAGGAAGAATGGGAAAGAAGAGTACAAAACCAAGACCTATTAGGCTTACTTTAACAACATTTGGGAAAAAAATTAATATTTTACAACGAAAATCGTCACTCGAAGGTTCAGGTTCATACATAAAAGAAGATTTTCCACCAAAGGTTCTAGAAAAAAGGAAATCTTTAATTCCTCAGCTTTTGGAGCACAGAGAAAATGGAAAAATCGCTATTCTAAAGTATGTAATGCTACATGTATGTATATATCATAATATATTACCTGGTTTCTATTATTCATTCACAACTTTCACATCACAGCACTTGACAGTCCTTTTCACAGTAATTTAAGCACAAAAAAACTTGATTTTTCTCAAAAATTTTACATCACTTTATCGATTTTGCGCGCGGGTCACGGGCCCGATTTCTAGACACGACTGCTCGGATGGCAGTTGTTTTGAAACTGTTTTTTTTGTTTCGAATTTAGTTTCTCTTCAAATTCATATTTTTCTTTTTCTACTGTCAATTTCAGTGAGGTATTTTATAGTTTGGCCATGATTGTATGTATTTTGACTCTAGATTTATTTTTTTACTATTCTGTATTCAAAATTTTGAAAACTGCAAAAATCTAGAACCTTGGAATGCTAGCGAGGTTTCTTTAGAAAAGCTGTCGCTATGGAATGGCAGTCTCAATTTACTCCTCGAACGAGGAACACTAAATTGATATAAGGCCATTCCCGGGCCAGGCAAGGCCCGGGAACTCAAGAACGCCTTCAAAAACCATCTTTGGCTATCCAACACCAAAATTGTGAAGTGAATCTCCATCTACGTCAATCGCTGCGCCACGACATATCCATTGTCAAATCGCCGATCGCCGAGCTACATCCGCTACAGCCAGTCGCGAAACTACGACGAATCTATCGCCGAGAGCTGATCGCCGAAACTACATCTGTTGTCACCGTCGGCCGCCGTATCTACCACGACGAATCTATCGCCGAGCGTCAACCAGTGAGACGACCGGCTTGCCTTTTTCAAACATTGAGTGGCAATATAACTTCATCACCATGTTCCGGCCCGTCGTCCGTCAAAGCTTTGACGACTAATACCTGCGTGTCTCCTGCTCCTGCATCTTGAATCTGAGCTGCGTAATAATACTTCATCGACGGTGGAAGGACGAGAATCTTCTTCTGGATCCAGAAGCTAATAACTGAATGAGCTAGCCGCTGAACTCTGGAAGTCGGACAAACTAAAGGCAACGAATTCCTCAGTCTCTATAACGACAGTGGGCCTTGTTTGAATAAAGACCCGGAAGTGGGCCTTGTTTGTTTGAAGACCCGGAAGTGGGCCTCGTTAAAGACCGGAAGCGGGCTTTGTTTGGATCCAATAACATTCTAATTCTACCGTGATAACTTGTAGGCCGTAAACAACTTAAATTTCGCGTTCTTCCGCATCATCTAGAGACTCTTTTTTTTGCTTTCTACAAAGCTTGTAAAATTTACGAAAATAAATATCTGTTACCAATTCCTTTTTTTTCTCTTCAGCTCTTAGGATCCTGTTAACCTAGGCACTGTTTAGGTAGGGGAGGAGCTGCTCATTAACTTGTAGCGTTCCATTCTACCTTTTTCACGAAAGGAACGGATGTAACGTGACAGTTTGGCGCCCAACTAAAATGAACCCTCTAAAACATTCTTCTAAATTCTAAAATAATACTTACTCAAGTAGGCTAAAATTTGATATTGACTTTTGGCTCTAACGTAATATCTTAGGTACTTGCTTAATTTATTTTTATACAGGCAGGACACGCGGAACATCACACTTACATTCTACAACACTGGCATAGTACTTAATACTTAAACGAACTTAAACTTGACTTGATTTTATCCTTGACTATTGACTTCAACTTGTGACTATGGCGAGACCCATTAAATACTCGTTTCTAAACAAACTTGAACTGGAATATGAAGTGACTATCAGAGGTGAAAAACCAGCTGACACTTTGACAACTCTTAAGGAGCAGCTGGCAAAATTGAGTCACATTCAACCTGAGGACATAAAATCTTCTCCAATACCTCTCAAACATGACCTCTCCCAAGCAGAGATCACGTTTAATTACGTCGAGGGTAAAATCTCGCACCTCGAAGCCACGGATGATAAAAGTAACCTGAGGAAAGTTGAATCTTTCGTAAATCATCTTCATTATCGCCTCGAACGCTTTAACGCCGTTCCACCATTTGTTGAGTCATGCTCAAACATACGATCTCGCTTCTTCACGCTCCAAAAACGGTTTGAAGTCTTAACTTCAGTTTATTCAGGATCTTCTGAAGAAGTGTTAGTTGACATTTACAATCCTTGTCCTCAGACTCAGCCTAGCCCTCCCTCGATTTATCAATTACTACCTATGACTGGAACCAATCAAACTTTGGAAGTACTGAGTACTCCTCAACCCACTTTACCTTCAAGCATTCTGACTAGTATACCACTGGCTTCCGAGTCTGTACAAAACTATCACACTTCGGATAATTTTGTGAAGGAGCTCAAAACGTTTTCTTTCAATGGAAAATCGTGCCCTAGATCATTTCTTCAAAGATTGGACGAGTTTAGGATTTCTCGAAACATTCCGGAAGGTATGCTTTGCAAGCACGCCTTTGAGATTTTCACAGGTGATGCCCTTCATTGGTTTCGTTTTCAGTATAATCGAAATCCTACCTTATCGTGGAAAGATATTTGCACATTGCTGATTCGAGATTTTGGTATACATGATTACGACTATAAGCTGTTGGAAGCTATAAGGAATAGAACGCAAGGAGCAACTGAGACCATTATCGTTTACGTCTCAATTATGTTCGGTATGTTTGCTCGTCTTTCAAAGAAACTTAGCGAGAGCGAACAATTAGAGATTTTACTCCATAATATAAGACCGTGCTATTCAGTTTTTGTTGCACTTAAAGATATTAAAACGGTAGATTCTTTAATTTCTACTTGTCAAAGTTACGAACGCATTTCTGAACGAGACAAAAATTTTCATGAGCCTAGATCTGAAGACACTTCTTGTGCTGCTGAATTTGCCTATCTTCCTTCATTTTCTAAAGCTTCACTTCCTAAAGCGTCTCCAAACGTAAGGTACACTAATGCAGTGCAGGAAGATAAACATCCACGCTCGTCATCTCAAACTAATGACATTTCTAAAGAAGAATTCTGTTATCGCTGTCGTATCACAGGCCATTCTTTACAAACTTGTACTAAGCCTAGATACCTCATTTGTTTTAAATGTGGTCGTAAAGGCGTGAGAATCAGCGAATGTCCAAAATGTGCTCCATCAAATCAACAAAAAAACTAGCTGACGACTTGAATGGTTTCACTAAATCACATAACAATAATTTTGATCTTAACGACTGGAATCAATGGTTAAATACTATTCGAAATTTTATGTTTTGCTACAAAACAACTTCTGTTTTCTACGACAAAGAAAAAGACTTTAACAGACCTTTTATTAACGTGTCTATAAACAATATACCTTTTTCCGGTCTTTTAGATAGTGGAAGTTGTATAACTATTTTAGGTAATAACTCTCATAAAGATATCCAAAAGTTAGGCTTTAAACTATTCAAGTCTCCAACTCAAGTTATGGTTGCTAATAAACAAAAAGCAATGTCTTCTGGTTATTTTCATTTGCCATTGAGATTTCATAATCAGACACATGTTATCAAAGCTTATGTTTTCCCTGATATTTATCCTTCTTTGATACTTGGGTGGGATTTCTGGAAAGAATTCGAACTCTCCCCAAAGATACTTTCTCTTGAACTCAATCTCGAATCTAAAGATCATACAACTTGTGCTGTTGAAAATCAAATATCAACATTTGATCATCTGTCTGGGAATCAAGTAGAAATTGCTAATGACATAATCAAGCGTTTCAAAAGTATTTCTTTTGAACAACGAGGTAAATTAGGCCGTACTAATTTAGTTAGTCATCGGATCAATACTGGTGATGCTTTACCTATAAAACAACGTTGTTATCGTCTCTCTCCAGAAAAGCAAAAAGCACTCATCAATGAGGTCGATAAAATGCTAGAATTAAAAGTTATAGAAAAATGTGAGAGTCCTTGGTTATCTCCAGTACTTATCACTCCAAAAAAGAACGGAGAATGGCGTTTCTGCGTCGACAGCAGAAAGCTGAATGCAATTACTCGTAAAGATGCCTACAGCCTCCCTTTTGTTTCTGAGATACTAGATAACCTCAAAAATGCTAAATATTTGTCTAGTATCGATATAGCAAAGGCTTTTTGGGAAATTCCATTACATCCCAAAGACAGAGATAAAACTGGTTTTTACGTACCTGGTAAAGGAATGTATAGATTCACTGTTATGCCCTTCGGATTGACAAACGCTCCAGCAACTCAACAAAGACTTATGGACAGTTTATTCACTCCAGAGTTTGAGAATAAAGTGTTCTGTTACTTAGATGACATAATAATCATAGGTGCGACATTTGAGGAACATATTTCACTCCTACTTAAAGTTCATCAGAAACTTTCTTATGCTGGTCTAACCATTAACTTTGAAAAGAGTCAATTCTTTCGCAAAGAACTGAAATATCTTGGCTACATAGTAGATGAGCAAGGATTGCGGGCTGATCCCAGTAAAATTGAAGCGATTCTAGCTTACGCTGCTCCTACCTCTAAAAAAGAAGTAAGAAAATTTTTAGGTACGTGCAGTTGGTTTCGCCGATTCATACCTAATTTCAGTACTATTGCTTCACCACTCTGTAAATTAACGTCATCTGGAAAAAAATCTCCAAAAAAATTTGTCTGGAATGCTGAGGCTGACTCTGCTTTTGCTAAATTAAAAGAATGCTTGACTACAACACCAATACTATCTTGCCCTGACTTTGACTATCCATTTTCCGTTCACTGCGACGCTTCTAACTTTGGGATAGGTGCTATGCTGACTCAGGAAAAAGACAATAAAGAAGTTGTTATTGCATATATGAGTAGATCTCTAAACAAGCATGAGCAGAATTATTCAACTACAGAACGTGAGACTTTAGCTGTCATTACTGCACTTGAGCATTGGCGTTGTTATCTTGATAACGGTAAACGATTTACAGTATACACTGACCATGCAGCATTAAAGTGGTTCCAAAATTTGTCTAATCCTTCTGGCAGATTGGCACGATGGAGTCTTCGTCTGTCTTGTTTTAACTTCGACCTAAAACATAAAAAAGGAAAAGAAAATGTTGTCCCAGACCTTCTGTCGCGTCATAAAATACCCGATACTGCTATTATTGGTGGTGTTGAACCCATATCTAGAGACAATGCATCACAATTGGAACTATATAATAGACTTTTTACTAACTGTCGAGATAATCCTGATGCTTATCCAAATTACAAAATTCTCAACAATAATTTATACCGTTTTAATAACTCACCTGATTATCTAAATGAAGATTTTGCTTGGAAAGAAGTTCCACTTCCCTCTGAGAGAATGAATCTCATCAAAACTTGCCATGGTGACTCAGAAAGTAATCCCCATACTGGCATTTTCAAAACATACAAGAAGCTTTCTTTAAGATACTATTGGTCTGGTATGTTTAAAGATGTGGCTAAAATGTGTTCTTCTTGTGAAACATGCCTCTCTTATAAGCATTCGAATCATTCTCCATATGGTCCTATGGGTAAACCAAAAATTTGTTCAAGACCTTTTCAAAGCCTCTCATTAGATCTAATGGGCCCTTTTCCACTCACAAGACAACGTAATCAATTCATACTAGTGGTTACATGTTCTTTTTCAAAGTATTGCCTTATTTTCCCTATCAAGCGCGCTACATCTTCCAATATCATCATGTATTTGGAAAATAATGTGTTTCTGGTACACGGTGTGCCACAAACCATCATCATGGACAATGGTTCACAATTTCAATCTAATGAGTTTCAAAGTTTTCTGAATAAGTATAAAATTCCTTTTATATTTTATTCACCTCGATACTGCCCTCAAGTAAACCCCACAGAACGGTATAATAGAACAATTATCACCGCACTTTCACAGTTGGTCGGAGATGATCACCGTTCATGGGACAAACATTTGCAGAAAATCCAATATGCACTCAACAGTTCTGTAAATTCTACAACTGGGTTTTCTCCATCCTTTCTGGTCTTTGGACGTGAAACCATACCATGTGGTTCACTATACACTAACTGCTCCAACCTTGATAATTTCATTTTTCTTCCTCGTGACATCTACGCCGCTAATTTAGGATTATTATCTAACATCTTCGATAAAGTACAGGTTGCATTACACACTGCACACACAAAAAATGCTGCTCATTACAACACGAGACACACCTTTAAAGAGTTCAACGTTGGCGACACAGTCTGGCGTAAAAATTACGTCCAGAGTAACGCTGGTGCATATTTCAGTTCAAAGTTGGCTCCCAAATATGTCAAATGCACAGTTGTTGAGAAGCTCTCACCTCTCGTCTTTATTTTAGAGGATCCTAACGGCTTAAGAGGAAAGTGGCATGTAAAAGATTTTAAAGTGTAAATAGTGTAGCGGTTGTATTCTGTTTTTTTCTCTAAATTGTATACTTATTCTGTAAATAGCTTTAGCGTATATTATTTTTGTATTGTACAAGGAAACTAGACCCTTTCGGCTTATTTTTTTTAAATCCATTTTACAAACGTTATTATTTTTTTTTTTCACTCTTTTTGTTTTATCCTTTAACACGAGTCGTGTGGGTAAGAAGCCATTGTGTTTACTCATTTTTTTTATACTTTCTTAGTTACACATGTTGTTACTCTAATCTTAATTTCCTTGCAATTTCTTAAATACAAGGTTCTTGAATATTAATTTCCTTGACGTCTTCAATACCCAAGGGTGTGTGTAATATTCTTAAAGAGCGGTACACAACTCGTTAAATAAGCCTTTGTGTTGTACATTTTCTTAATTGTAAATACTTATTATCTTTACTCGGGTTTTCAAAAAGGTGCGGATAACGACACCTAATTAAAAAAAATAAGCCTTCGTTATGTATAATGAATAGTTCCTTGTGGAGTATGCGTCATCAAATATGTGAACCATATCCCCTAAGTATGTTTGTGAGCGAGTAAAAGAAGAAGTGCAAGATTTAAGTATGAAAGAGCAAGGTTTTATTCCTAACCTTCAAAATTTTCAATGGAGTTGAAAATTTTCTGGGGTCGTGGGGGAAATATGTAATGCTACATGTATGTATATATCATAATATATTACCTGGTTTCTATTATTCATTCACAACTTTCACATCACAGCACTTGACAGTCCTTTTCACAGTAATTTAAGCACAAAAAAACTTGATTTTTCTCAAAAATTTTACATCACTTTATCGATTTTGCGCGCGGGTCACGGGCCCGATTTCTAGACACGACTGCTCGGATGGCAGTTGTTTTGAAACTGTTTTTTTTGTTTCGAATTTAGTTTCTCTTCAAATTCGTATTTTTCTTTTTCTACTGTCAATTTCAGTGAGGTATTTTATAGTTTGGCCATGATTGTATGTATTTTGACTCTAGATTTATTTTTTTACTATTCTGTATTCAAAATTTTGAAAACTGCAAAAATCTAGAACCTTGGAATGCTAGCGAGGTTTCTTTAGAAAAGCTGTCGCTATGGAATGGCAGTCTCAATTTACTCCTCGAACGAGGAACACTAAATTGATATAAGGCCATTCCCGGGCCAGGCAAGGCCCGGGAACTCAAGAACGCCTTCAAAAACCATCTTTGGCTATCCAACACCAAAATTGTGAAGTGAATCTCCATCTACGTCAATCGCTGCGCCACGACATATCCATTGTCAAATCGCCGATCGCCGAGCTACATCCGCTACAGCCAGTCGCGAAACTACGACGAATCTATCGCCGAGAGCTGATCGCCGAAACTACATCTGTTGTCACCGTCGGCCGCCGTATCTACCACGACGAATCTATCGCCGAGCGTCAACCAGTGAGACGACCGGCTTGCCTTTTTCAAACATTGAGTGGCAATATAACTTCATCACCATGTTCCGGCCCGTCGTCCGTCAAAGCTTTGACGACTAATACCTGCGTGTCTCCTGCTCCTGCATCTTGAATCTGAGCTGCGTAATAATACTTCATCGACGGTGGAAGGACGAGAATCTTCTTCTGGATCCAGAAGCTAATAACTGAATGAGCTAGCCGCTGAACTCTGGAAGTCGGACAAACTAAAGGCAACGAATTCCTCAGTCTCTATAACGACAGTGGGCCTTGTTTGAATAAAGACCCGGAAGTGGGCCTTGTTTGTTTGAAGACCCGGAAGTGGGCCTCGTTAAAGACCGGAAGCGGGCTTTGTTTGGATCCAATAACATTCTAATTCTACCGTGATAACTTGTAGGCCGTAAACAACTTAAATTTCGCGTTCTTCCGCATCATCTAGAGACTCTTTTTTTTGCTTTCTACAAAGCTTGTAAAATTTACGAAAATAAATATCTGTTACCAATTCCTTTTTTTTCTCTTCAGCTCTTAGGATCCTGTTAACCTAGGCACTGTTTAGGTAGGGGAGGAGCTGCTCATTAACTTGTAGCGTTCCATTCTACCTTTTTCACGAAAGGAACGGATGTAACGTGACAAGTACGACCGCCTAATAGTTAGAGACAAACCTAATAACAAGAGAGCCCTATCTATAAGTCCACAGGAAAATTCAAACAATAGTGGAAAATCATCTTATAAGCCCATACAAATTTCTAAGAGATCAAAACCTTTCATTCCAACTATTTCATCAAACAACAAACACACTAAAAATATAAAGCCTAACCAGAATATTAGTCCATCTATTACGTCATATATCAAGAAGACTCCGCAACCTGAAAAACGAGCGCCATCAACTTCAAAAGAATAGCAACTAACACCGGCAACCCATACACGAAAATTCCACCAAGCGGAATATCGACACTCCAATAAATAAAAATACAGTTTACAAGCACAAAAACTCGCTCCCAATACGGGTGGTCGCCGCGGGAGTACATGACCACAACCCTCCATGCAACTCAACAAATTCAGAAGAAAATTTATTACAAAACTCAAACCTTAAATTATGTACTTATAATATTCGGTCATTGAAGGCTGGGAACAGGATAATTGAATTAGAGCACGCTCTCGCCAATATCAAGTATGATGTGATTGGAATTTCGGAAGTCAAAATATGTGGCCAATGCATAATAGAGAAAAATAAATACATAATGATGTACCGAGGCGACAAAAAAGGAAGAAATGGAGTTGGATTTATAATTGCTTCATATCTAAAGAGTTGCATAATCGACTTCAAACCTTATTGCGACAGAGTTGCCCGGTTAGATTTGCGAATTCAGAATGACATTATTAATATAATACAGGTATATGCCCCCACAGAGAAGTCAAAAGAAACAGATGTGCGAACATTCTACAAGAACCTACTCAGAGCTCTGGAAGGAACTGGAAAAGATACTATCATAATGGGTGACTTCAATTCAAAGATAGGTATACCGTTGGAAGAAGAAAATGGTATCTGTGGTCCATACGGCTACGGAGAGAGAAATGACAGAGGAGAGTTACTGATGAGTTTTTGTTATGAACACAGATTTGTTATAACCAATACACTTTTTAAAAAACCTAATAAGAGGAAATGGACATGGAAGTCGCCTGGTGGTAAAACTCTGAATGAAGTAGACTTTATACTAGTGAAGCGAAGGCAAAAAGTGTATAACCTTGAAGTTCTCCCGACTACGTTCTCTACTGATCATAGGATGCTACGAATGACATATGATTTAAGCGTTATCAGAAAGAACAGAAGCGGATTTGGCTTAAATAATAAAAACTACACACCAATAGAAGCTGAATCGTTACAAAACCTAATGGCTCTACACATACCCAACATCAAGAATGAAGATATAAACAACTCATATCGATCAACAGTTTCAGCAATCAAACAATGTATAACAAAATTACCTAAAAATAAGAACGAAGTAGAGGCTGACACAATAAATAATGAAATAAAAATGCTAATAAAAGCGAGAGAAGCCTTAAAAATGAAATACTCTCGAACAAAAAAAGAAAAAAACAGACTAAAATATTTACATAAAAAGATTAAGAAAGAAATTTTATCAAATAGAAAAAGAATTAAAATGCACAGTTTAGAAAAAGAGTTAGAAACTAGA
Source organism: Ennomos erosarius (assembly GCA_963580505.1). Lineage (NCBI taxonomy): Eukaryota > Metazoa > Arthropoda > Insecta > Lepidoptera > Geometridae > Ennomos > Ennomos erosarius. The sequence continues at coordinate 14,863,375 of OY756979.1, forward strand.
AGCTCTACTAAGTATAGCAGGAGAAAATTTAACTACAAAAAACAATGGATTCAAACCATAAATAATAACGCTGGCCAGGATACAACAAACAGGCATGACATTTTAAAAGTTGCCACAAGCTTCTACTCCGCCTTATATTCAAGTCAAGAAACCGATACTGAAACATATCATAAAAGTTCTGAAGGGGTACCGAACTTACTAGTACATGAATTAGAGCATGGAATACGACGCTTAAAGAAAAACAAATCACCCGGAGAAGATGGAATATCGACAGACGCAGTCATCGCGATGCTAGAGCCTCTGGCGCCACAACTAAAAAAACTATTCAATAGAGTCATTGAGAACGAAGAGATTCCCGCTGACTGGCACTACTCTATCATTACCCTACTGTATAAAAAAGGCGACCCGCACATTATAGACAACTACAGACCTATAAGCTTAATACCGACTTTATATAAATTATTCTCTTCAGTAATATTATTTAGAATTACACAAGCTTTAGACGAACAGCAGCCACGGGAACAAGCCGGATTTAGAAAAGGTTTCTCAACAATAGACCATATATTTACATTGACACAATGTATAGAAAGATGCAACGAATATAACAAAATAATCTATCTAGCATTCGTTGACTACACCAAGGCTTTTGATTCAATCTCGCACAAATATCTCTGGGAAAGCCTAAAAGAGCAAGGCATACACGCAAAATACATAGCGATCTTAAGAGTAATATATAATAACTACCAGGCCAAAATAAAAACGGAGACTATTGGACCTCCATTTTCGATTAAAAGAGGTGTAAAGCAAGGTGACCCAATCTCACCAAAAATGTTCACAGCCATCCTAGAGTCGATGTTCCGAAAACTTGACTGGTCAACGTATGGTCTCAATATCAACGGAGAGCGACTAACCCATCTTCGTTTCGCAGATGACATCGTTATATTGGCAGATAATCACAAAGATCTACAAATCATGCTCAATACTCTAGACGTAGAAAGTAGAAAAATAGGACTCTGCATGAACCTCACAAAAACGAAAGTCATGACAAATGGAGATCCCATACCTGTTAAACTAGGTGACGCCAAGAGCGTAGAGTATGTGAGCGAATACGTATATCTAGGCCAATTGATTACAATGCGAGACTCTACTGCTAAAGAGATAGATCGCAGGATAGCTACAGCGTGGAAAAAATACTGGGCTATTAAGGACGTATTTAAAAGCCGAATTCCAATACATCTTAAGAAAAGATTAATGGACAACACCATCCTACCATCCTTACTATATGGCTGTCAGACTTGGGCACTGACAAAGAGGCTAGCCAAAAAAGTAGCCACTTTCCAGCGAGCAGCAGAGCGTTCAATGCTGGGTCTCAGACTCAGCGATAAGATCAGAAATACTGATATACGACAAAAAACTAAAGTTATAGACGCAGTATCAATGCTCAGCAGGCTAAAATGGAAGTGGGCGGGGCACCTTGCGCGAGCCACAGACGGCAGGTGGAGTGAGCGCATTGTTCACTGGTACCCGAAGGATGGCGTACGGACGAGAGGTCATCAAAAGAAAAGATGGAGAGATGACATCGTTGAGGTAGCAGGCATGTCATGGACTGGTATAGCGCGAGATCGGCAGGAATGGCATTACATGGAGGAGGCCTATATCCATAGTTGGGTGCCCGAATAAAATTATATTACCTAGTTGTTTAAAAAGATGTTTTTACTTTTACTTTTACTTTCACTTGTATATTTTATTATTAAGTTGTATTACGTGTTATTTATAAATAAGGGCAATAAAGGCTATTTTATTTTATTTTATTTTATTTAATACATAGTGCAAGATGTGTCGTGATATATATATGTAGTGCTGGGGGTCTAGCAAAGATTCCAAACGCTACGCTAACGCCAAACGCTAACTCCAAAATGTATTGGAAATAACATTGCAGAAATCGCTTACTTTTCCGCAGTAAATGTCATTTCAATACATTTTTGGCGTTAGCGTTAGCGTTTGGGATCTTTGCTAGACCCTCTGACTCATCATAAAATCAAATCCCTAAGACTTAAGCAACTACACATTTGTATGTCACGAAGTAATAAAACATTAATATTTAACAGGGAAGGCAGGAATTCGCAGGCGAGTGGTCCTATAATAATACAAGGTCTATCTTCAGTAAGAATATTAGGTTATCTGCAAACGCAAGTGTGGCCACATCCGATAGAAAGTTATTTGGTACCCTTGGACTGATTGAAGAATTTATTCACCAACTGAAAACACAAATAAAAAACATATAAGCCATAGTTAATAAGAACCATCAAGACAATTTTTGAATATAAATAATGTTCCTTAAAAATAATGGGTCAACAGAACTTTGATCGCATTGATTTCCATACTAAGAAGTTATGTAGGGCATTCTGAAAGAATGGTCAGGTTAGTTTATCAGAGCGCCTGGTCGATGGTACTCTTGACCGAAATGCTGGCACTTTGGCACAACGAATCGGCATTGCAATTCAGCGGGTCAATGCTGGCAGCAGCATTATTTGGACTATCCACGTGACTGTGGACTATAACAACAGGCATGATGACTACAATATTTCATTTGTATAAATTAATAATATCCCTCTAAAGAGAAACATTCGTAAAAACAAAAATAAAATATCTCAAAAAATGACAAAGTTACAAGCTTATTTAAAAGCGGAATAGAAGCTCAAACGGCCAGTGACGTCAGAGCTGGGTCTTTCATAGTACCTTATTATTAAGCTGTGGTAGCTTTACATACAATCTCTTTGGCATGTGACGTCACAAGTGGATTTTTCATAGTAACTGTGGAGCCGCTCTGTTTCGCGAGAAAGGGACAGGTGATGCTCCTTCCAGAAACTTGAAAAGCTTATTACTACGTGATTTATTTACCAATTTTACTTATTTTTTTTTTCAATTATTGCATTCATTTTTAATCTTTTTGAAAGTAATATTTACTTGTTCATTTTTTAATAGTAGTCATCATACCTATGCAAAGGTTTTTGCAGTGTGTTTAGTACTACTTGGTATGACATTGGTTAAAGTAGCAAACAAAGTCCGCCAAAGCTTTTCCACCCCTAAGTGTTATCCGATTCCGATGATTGTATTAACTTCCTTTTTTTCAGATTTGAAGTATCTTTGTTGTAATTGCCATCTAAATTTACGAAATTTTGGTGTCAAAATTGTAACTATGAAAAGTAGTCGTAATTAGAATACTAAACATATTTTCAAAAAAGTGAAGATGAACAAGCATAGATTATAATGTATCCAAACGATTGATACCAAAATCAAAAGGTGTTAAGTTTTAAAGCGCGAAAACCGTTTTCGCCTGAAACGCTAAAATGTAGGTGAGTTCACTCACGGCCTCTATTGTATCATACGAGTGGATAGTAGAGTGACGACAATAACATTTTAAATACCAGATGGTCTAGAATGCGCATGTGAGAAAACTTGTCGTCACTGTTCGAGTGAGACAGACTTAGGCGCTACCATAGTTTTGTCACGGTCACTCACGAGAAAAAGTGCCGAGAAAATTTTATCGTGGTGTGCAATTGCGCTTGCCAGCCATCCAGGTCGGTTCTCTTAAGGAATAAAGGCATTTCCCATTCAGTAGAAAAATAAAATATGAACTTTTACAATCAACTTACCCCTTGCGCCATCGACAGGAATGACCCAAATAAACCGCCTGAATATAAAAATTTGTATATAATTTTTCACTTTTTATTTTCTATTTTTTTAAATTGGCTAATGCTGTTGGTCTCTGCCGACCTTTACAGCGTCACCGGGTGGGAGGGCAGGCACTTAAGGCACCCAGCCGACAAAAGTGGGGGGCAACTAGCAACAAGGGCACCCCTGGGGTGCGAGCCTCGGCTTGGGCTGTTGCCGGGATAAGAGGATCGAGAAGGCTACGTCCGCTGGAGGAGTGGACCCTATGGAAAGTCGCGACCATTCTAGCTTACCTACGGGGGGTACGTCGACCTCGCCGGCGGGGTCGGTGTCTGATTGTGTTACGCTGGTATCCTATCATCATCATCATCACTAACAGCCTTAAGACGTCCACTGCTGAACATAGGCCTCCCCCAAAGAGCGCCACTTTGAGCGGCTGCTTGCCTCTTGTATCCATCGGCTCCCCGCAGTTCTGACCAGGTCGTCGGTCCACCTAGCCGGGGTTCGGCCTACGCTGCGTCTTCCGGTTTGTGGTCGCCACTCGAGAACCTTTCTTCCCGATCGGTTGTCAGTTCTACGAGCGATGTGGCCTGCCCACTGCCACCTCTACTTGCTAATTCTGTAAGCTATATCGGTGACTTCGTGATTATTTACCCATTTTACTAATTACATAAATAATAATAATATTTTACTCATAATGAGTTAAGTTTTTAGTTTGATTAAGTTTTTCAAATAATAACATACCTGTTCCGGACGGGCTTGGAGCCGCCAGCACCAGTGCATTAGCAACAAGAGCCAAAACAATGATAAACAGGAATATTAATTTCATTTTGGATATAGATACGTTACTATTTCAAACCTGACTCAAGATGGTGGGCATTCACTTTGTTGATACTTTTTATACTCAGTTTTTCTCCGACCTTGATATGCAAGGCTCGTGGTTTAACTCCATAAAAACATAAGCACGCTCACATCATTATTTGCACTACTTGTGCCTCGCGGTTTTAACTTCGCAAAAACAATTTTCACGGAATCCTACGCGTTAAAGATTTAAGCCATATTCCATAGCCAATGTCGCTCGGCCAATTTATTTAAGGTCAAATACTATATTCATTATAATTTGTATTTTCTAGTACGTAATGACGACCGGATTTTGATGGGTGATGATGGTTTGAATAAAAATACCAAATAATAATAAATGAAAATAAATAAAACCATTAATATCGGTCACTTTAGTTCTCCTGTGGGTTGAAATGGCAATGGGCAGGGCACATCGCTCGTAGAACTGACAACAGTGACAACCGATGGGAAATAACGGTTCTCGAGTGGCGACCACGAACCGGAAGACGCAGCGTAGGCTGGCCCCCCACTAGGTGGACCGACGATCTGGTTAACGCCGCGGGGAGCCGATGGATACAGGATCGAGCAGCCACTATAGGATACCAGCGTAACACAATCAGACACCGACCCCACCGGCGAGGTCAACGTACCCCCCGTAGGTTAGCTAGCATGGTCGCGATTTTACATAGTTTCCATAGGGCCCACTCCTCCAGCGGATGAAGTCTTGTCTATCCTCTTATCCCGGCAACAGCCCAAGCCGAGGCTCGCACCTCAGGGGTGCCCTTGAACTAGTTGCCCCCACTTTTGTCGGCTGGGTGCCTTAAGCGCCTGCCCTCCCGCCCGGTGACGCTGTAAAGGTCGGTAGAGACCAACAGCATTAGCCCGTTCAAAAAAAAAGCCTAAAGTGGCGCTCTCTGAGGGCGACCTATGTTCAGCAGTGGACGACTTCATGCTGTTGATAAAGATGATGGTGATGACAAAATCCACCCAGTTCTACTTATTTAAGTACATACATACAAACTTTAGCATTTATTAGTATTTTATGAGGAGGTGAAGTCTGTTACTTCACAGGTACTTTTAGATTTATAATATTAAAATATGGATGCAGTTTCACAAACATGTTAACGAGTTTATATATACAAGTAATTCAGAGGTACATAAATTAAATACCCACTGAGGAAGTCGTGAAAAAGTATTAATTAATTGATATATAATTTTCATGCCTTTTTTTTACGATTATTTTTATAATTATCGTGCACAAGTAATTATTAGATACAATTTTATGTGAGTGTTTTAATTACATTACTTTTTTGTTTCACTTCTTTAGCTGGATGACGTCCACTGCCGAACATATTATACCTCCCAAAAACTGTACTTTCGACGTTTATCATAGGGAGAGTTTGCCAGAATCACCAATCTTAGCAGGTATTTTGGTGATCAGTGATCTGCTAAGGAGACATTCCCTAGATATCCCTTACAAATAAAACTGAGGATACATTTTTTGTCGCATATACACCGAGGACAAATAACCGTTTAAGACCGAGGCGGACTCGCGCACGGAGGGTTCCGTACCATTAACTATAAAAACGAGCAAAAAAATTACGTTTCTTGTATGGGACCCCCTTTTGTTATTTATTTTATTCTGCTTTTTAGTATCTGTGGCTGTAGCGGCTTTAGAAATACATTACATGTGAAAATTTCGACTTTCTAACTATCACGGTTCATGAGATACAGCCCGGTGTCAGACAGACAGACGGCGGAGCCTTAGTAATAGAGTTCACTTTACCCTTTGGGTGCTAAAAAGTATCCCCAATTCTATTCACCCCAGGGGTGCAGCAGGTGCCTTAGCGTTATAAAGGTGACAAACTTAAAAATAAAAATAACACAGCATTTTTATTTTATCACTCATTTATTGATTTTAATTTACCGCAGTAATTAAATTACCTGATTACAAACAATCAAAGAATAAAACTTAGTACCTAACCCTCATAATTAATAACTTAATACAGTTGGTTATTATGATGATTTTTAAAACCGGCTCCCCTATCGCGTAACTGCTATGGACATGATTGCCTGCCATCCTGCACGCGCCAATTTACAAGTCAATGAGTGCGAGCAAGAGAGCACACAATCACCTTGTACAACAGGGTTACGCGAAAATGTCCAGTGTACGTGGTCGTTAATAATACGGCATGCACCGAGAAGAGCATGGCGGCATGAATTGACATCTGTAACCGTAACTGTAGGAGCACTCTTCGTCATTATAACACTCGCGGAAACATCCTGGGAACAAAAATCAAATAATATACATACCTATCTATAATACCTAATCATACGAGTAGCTAAGTGCGTGAAAAACTGTCAAATTACAAATCCTATTACTCCTAAAAACGCCCCTCCAAAATACTCATTAGCTGTAGGCCTAGCACGAATCTTTACACGGAAGTAAGTGTAAGGTTAACGTAAGTCAGTTGTATAGCATTTGATCAGCGCCCCATACACGTGACTTACGTTAACGTAACACTTAATTTCGCGTAAAGATTCGTGCTAGGCGTACTGTGTACTTATTTAGCACTATAATATACAACACAATAAGAACACAACAAAACAACACAAGAGTAACAAGAGTTAGAAACTGAACTATGTATACTAGACAGGACGTCTCTCTAACTGTCACTGTTAACCACAGCGGGTATGCCGGCTAGCATACTTTCGCTCATACGAAGCTGGACACTCATGCGCTGCGTCGTTCTGTTGGTTTTCCCAGTATTAAATGTGTTTTCCCCGACTACGACACGTGAGCACCGACTAAGTAAGAGTAAGTACTCTATTTTTATGATGTCGATCGTAAGGATCAATCATATCAATGGAACATGCGTTATCAGTTATTTATTCGTATAAAACGAGAATCTACAAGTTAAGAAATGATGCAAGAATTGGCATGATGACTCTATTAAAAATGAATAAGTAAATAATACTTTCATAAAGAAGATTAAAAACGGATGCAATAATTGAAAAAATATGTAAAATCGGTAAATAAATCACGGAGTAATAAGCATTTAAAGTTTCTACAGGAGGCATCTCCTGTCCCTTTCTCGCGAAACAGAGCTCCCCCACAGTTACTATGAAAAATCCACTCGTGACGTCACATGCCAAAGAGATTGTATGAAAAGCTACCACAGCTTAGTAATGAGGTACGATGACGAAATTGCTCTGCGTCACTGGCCGTTTGAGCTATCTCCTTCTATTCCGGTTTATAAATGCTTGTAACTTTGTCGTTTTTTGAGATATTTTAGTTTTGTTTTCATAAATGTTTATCTTTTGAGGAATATTATTAAGATATGCAAAAAAAAATTTAGTCATCATGCCTATTATTCGGTTATAACTAATACGAAACAAATCTCTCTGTAGCTCTATTTGCATCTAGAATAGTGAAAAATAAGAAATAAGTAGTCAACGTTAATTGTAACAAATACATTGTATACATTAGTGTGGTTTTTGATCCCTGGGCAAAATCGAGTTGACCATTTGTTGACTAGTTTCAAATACTGGGATTCAGTTTATCACCCAAAGAACAAACCTTGTCAAAAACTTACCATAACGTCCAGTATTTGTAGCAAAGACGTAAGTCGCAGCAATGGCGGTTAAGACAATCAAAAACAGGAGCACCTTCATGTTGGATATTTCTTGTATTATCTTCCTTTGAGCTCGCAGATACTCCTGAATGTAACTGTACTAATGTTCTAAAATATATTTCTTTTTATAGGAGACCTTACATATCGGAACGAAGTGAAATTTTTACAGTAGATGCTTTAAGAAATTTTACTTCGTTGCTGATTACGAGATTTTTACCGGTTATTTTTACAGTACTATAATCAGAGGGTTCCGTGAATATACAGAGGTATTAACCGATGACTGTTCGATGAACGCACTTGGAAAACGTAGTTTCTTTGACTATAGGTAGAGCGAAGCCTACCTTTCTTAGCGACTAGCAAAAGCTGGTAAAGAAGAGCTGAAAGCGTGAATTATAAGAGGCCTATCTTCAGCAGTAAGTAACAGACAACTTCACAATTGTATAATATTTTGTTTGGGATAGGGATAAAGGGACGTTCACATAATTATTATATCCTTTCCTACAGAAAAATGTGGGTTTTGGATTTCTTAATAATCTCTATTAGGTTAGTAGCAATATTCAATGCTAAATTTAAAAGTTTTAATAAAATATCGTTTAAATAGAGCGTGACATATTGTAGCGAATTTTAATCATTTTTATTAATACTGTTTGTTTACGTGTTTTTCATGCTTAATGCTTATTATCAATAACACGAGACGCCATGTTCATAAAAAATTTAATAATATAAAACGGTATCTTGTTTCGAATTCGATATGCGCCAGTAACTGTGATGTAATTTTGTTTGTACCAGCTTTGTCCTATCAGTGGGGAAAAGAAGTTATCTCTTAGTTCAAACTACAGATATTAAAATAGTAGTATCTACGTTCAAACCAACCTGATGATTGAGGAAGGTTCTCGAGTGGCGACCACGAACCGGAAGACGCAGCGTAGGCCGGCCCCCCACTAGGTGGACCGACGATCTGGTGAAAACTGCGGGCTGTCGATGGATGCAGGAGGCCAGTCACGGTCATAGCAACGCTGTGTGGGGGAGGCCTATTATTCAGCAGTGGCTGTTGTTGATGATGATGAAGGCAAAAGGAGGCAACTAGCTCAAGGGCGTTCTTGGTTAGGGATGCTTTATGTGCCTGCCTTCCCAAAATGGCACATGACGCAGTCATATTTTTTCTAGAACTAATATCAACAAACGCATACAAATCAAAACAATACAAAATTCACAAACTCTGTTAGCTTTCGGCGGGAAAACGATATAGAACGCAAACTGAATTAGTACCCGCTACAGGCCACACTGGCAATAAATTATAAGTTTGTATAGAAACATTGTCAATGATTTACACCAGACAGGGTTGCCCTGATTGTATGTTGGTTGGTAGTTACGGGTTTCGTCATTATTGTTACATAAATATGAACGTTAAAATGTGAACATTGGCCGCTGTATGTACATACAGTGAAACCTGGTTAAGTGAGACATCAAGGGACCTGCAATGTCGTTTCACTTATAGAGGTATTCCACTTACCCAGTGTCTCAGATATACAGGTATAAATATATATCTGTCTCATTTACAGAGGGTTCCATTAATAGAGGTGAGAATACAGGTCATTTCAGTTATACAGGTGCGATCATTAAATAAAATAACGTATTATGTATGTAACTGAGTTTTAATAAAAAAAAAATAGTACTTAAAGGTAATCATACAAATGTAATCAACAAAAATATTCAAGCATGTTTTTACACGTAATATGAACGAATATGGAAACAGAATGTATCAATTATAAAAATCTTAACTTTAGTTTTTCACGTAATGATAACGATTGTAGCTTTCGTTTTCGCATTTTTCAAATAAACATCTGTACGATAGTAAAGCGAAACTAAAACTGAAGGTAATTGAAGCTCAAAATTACTTACGTACTTGGAATTACGTGTGGAATTTGTGGGTAGAATAAGAATAAGTAAACAAACAATCTTATCTCAGTTACAGAGGTTTATGCATATAGAATTTACTCGCTGTCTCAGTTATAGAGGTATCTATGATGATAAATCGATAGAACAAATCCCAGATATAGAGGCTTACCTCGTCCCACTAACAGAGGTAATTCAGTGCCAAAGTGTTGGGACCTCAGCATGAGTTCCAGTTATGGAGGTTTCTCACTTATCCAGGTCCCACTTAACCAAGTTTCACTGTATATACCTATATGTATACCTACAGCGGCCAATGTATAATAATTATGTTTTCATAGTTGTAGTAGCTGCAGTTGTGTACACAAATAAATGTTGTATACCTACTCTGAGAGGGTAATTTCTGAAACCACATACACGGTTTTTTAAATCAGAATTAGCAATTTTTCTGTCAGGTGTCGTAAATGCGTCGTTATCGTTAATAAGTGGGTATTTTACAATGAGTTTAGGTGGTTTTTAATTATAAAAATCTAATTTCGAGCGTGTTGTTGGCGTCGAAATGGCCATTTCGAAAAATATGATATCCCAGAACGATGTGAAGCTTATTATATCTAACCTATTATTTTTAATTCAAATCGTGTGGTAATTATTGTTTTTAATGTACTCGAGCAGTATGAAAATAAAAGGTAAAATTTACTAAGAAAAAAAGTGAATTCTTATTTACAGTCATAGTGTAAAACTTAAACGAAAAAGGTACTCAATGTTTTATTTTGTCTTGTTTTATCATTGCCTATTTCAAACTTGTTAGAGAGAGAAACTAAAGTCCATCGAAGTACCATCTACGAACAGTAATACGTTCAAGGTTTTGGAGGCGTTTGGACTTGAGGACAATAAAATTACGAGAAGCAATGGAAACGTTCTAGCTATAAATTTAACAAATTATAAAAATTTAAACTTCGTTAGGAGCTTTATTATATCCCGATACCGAGTTAGGATCGTGCCCTGTAAAGATGTAGAATTTGTAATCCGACTTTGACCTGATATTTCATTTTCCGAACCCGCCATGGCAAAAATTCTAGAAAACCAAACACAGCCCTATTAGTCAATATTTTGTTTGTATGTTTTTGTATATACGATCGTAGAATCCCAGGGGCTTTGACCCTTGGAGGCGAACTTTGGGGCGATTGTTCCTATATTATGTACAATTCCACTGAATAGGTATCCTGGCCATGGCCTGCGGGTATATGTGGTTTATTGTCCTAGTAATTGTTTCTCGATTGGAAAAGTTACTTTTCTCTTTGTTTTCGTGATGTAAATAACACGGTTGTTTTGTTTGTTATCAGATATTAGGAATGCCCCGTGGTTCCGCCCAATTTACCTGATTTCTCGCGGGATATTTTAATTTTCTAATAAAATCTCATAGGATCCGTGTAAAAACACATACTGGCAACTCAGTGTTTAGTCGCATTTTCTCTAGGTATAGCATTGTAAGGTGTAGTTTTTCCTCAGTAACATAAATTTTCTTTTGTTGCAGGCGAAATTGGAAACAAAAGCGCTGAAAGCGAAAAGGCCGGGTTTCACAGATGACAGGTACAACGAGACTTCCTACTACATTGAAAATGGTGAGAACATCATTATATTTTTTATCTTGAGAATTATGAACATATTATATTATTTATTTATTTTATATTATCAGCTCAGTTGGGAGAGTGTCTAATCCGGTGAGTTGGAAGGAGAGGGTTAAATCTCACTGGTTAAAATTTTAGTAGCTATAACATCTTTGTAGCATTAATATTCTCAATGGGGAAGAAAAGTGCTCGAGTGGCGACCACGAACCGGAAGACGCAGCACAGGCCGGCCCCCCACTAGGTGGACCGCAGGAGCACAGAATACTATTACTCCTAGCGGAGAAGAATGGCATCTTCATACAAAAAAGTGGTTATGAAATTCAGTACTAGCGCCTTTAGTGGGACCCTTTGGAAACTTAAAAAAGGCGGAAAATTCAAATGTTCTATTCGTATAGATTTGAATTGATAAAAGGGGCTGCTCTACAATTAATTACTATTTTACTTTTAATTGTAGAGCAGCCCCATTGTATTATCAGATAAACTATCTTATAATAGGGACAAAACTACATCAATTCGCAAAAATAAAAGCATAGGATTTTATAATTTTTATATTTATTGCATACATGACATTGTGAATAATAAATCGAGAGCGATTTTATTTAAAAAACATAATACAATAATACAAAATACATAACACAAAACTTTGCCCATGATAGCATTCTGCAAAACATAATTAACATGTTTAATTCCAAATCCACAATGAACTCAATAATAAGTACATAACCTCAAATTATATTGTATGAGTTTTGTGTAATTTACCGTTAAACAGACTCTGCTTTTTGCTGATGATGCATTGCATTTAGCACATTTACCGCTATTGTCCTTCATTGTTTTTAACACGACATCACAATACACAAACACAAAAAGAGTCTCTAGGCTAAATAAAGAAGCACTGAAAATTCACGAAAAGAAAACAACACGAGACCGGTGGCAATTATAACCTCAAAATCATTTTGTTGCCATATCTAAAATAAAATAAAAAAATATTTTTGTTATACTGGGATCCCTATAGCATGCCCACCTACTATTACCATCCAATGTATGACGAGTTGAATGGGCCTGTGCAGGAGCCGATAGATGCAGGAGGCGAGCACTCAGGCAGCCGCTAAAGATGACGCTCTCTAGAGGAAGCCTATGTTCAACAGTAGACTACCGTCTTGAGGCTTTTGATGGTAGTGGTGATAATGATGAAAAATATTCCAGTGTTTTCATTAGTTTAATCACGAAAACTATAACACTCCAATAATATAAAAAATTGGCTTGCGATGAATAAAAAAAATTAAATTAAATAAAACACGATACCATCCGAATCTAGACTGACAATAACAAGATTTTCAACCAATTTGTTACCAATGTTACACAATCCAATGTTACCAAATCCCCTGGCAACGGAAACTCACTCACTGAAGTGTTTCAGGTATTTTACCGAGAAAAGGCTCTGTTTTTTATGTCAATACGATTCGAGACCGCCTTCCTGATATGATATGTAATATTATCTCTGGGGAAACCAATCCTGAACCACCGGGCCTTAATTTCCTTATAGGAGGAATGTTCATAAATAACTTTATGTATCTATCAATGACATTTTAGTCAATGAGAGTCACAGATTTAAAAAATCCTAATGGGAGTTAATTGCGCGTACTCACTTAGTTCGTAGGTACTAACTTGTCATATTACTTTTCTAAACCTGAAAAAACTAAACTAAACTACGAACTAAAAATGAAACTATTAGTGATACCTAATACTAACCATTGTGTCTTTATAATCTACTGAAATAAGAGGAAATAACATATTTTTCAACAACAAATCAACAAACTTTTTTAATAAATAAAAAAAATATGTGTGGACATTTCACACAGCGCCATCTAGCCCCAAACTAAGCTAAGCTTGTACTATGGGAACCAGATAACTGATATAATACTTAGATACTTTTTTGTTTTGTAAATACATACATAGAATACAATATAACACCCAGACGCAGAACAAACATCTATTGTTCATCACACAAATATTTGTCCTCGGTAGGAATCGAACCCACAGCCCAAATGAAGAATTCGCTTGCGTTTGGCTGACCAGATGGCAAGCGACGATGCAGTCGAAAATGTAACACGCAGGTTCACACTAAATAAACAATAATCATTCATAAGAACAATCCTGAAACAAATAATAACGAATAAGTAATTACTGCAACATACCTTACCCAAACTTTCAACTTAATGTAAGAAAACTGTAACACCAGAACTAATGTACATAAGTTATAGAAACAACATAAAGTTTTGTCTATTATTTTATACACGCCGTGTTTTGCTTTACTTTCCCATTAATTATACCTTTCAGAAGCCATTTCCAAACTGAGGGGTATGCCTAATTTATAGTTAATGTTATGAGGTATACAGCCATTATATCCAAATGGTCTGAGTCATCTACCGCATTGCCGTCTTCACTACATTAGGGGATTTTAGTTTAGCTATGCGGCGATATAGCCGTAAGGGGCTGTTTACAGGTAGTTAGTTTCTGGTGAATCAGCTTTGGGGTTTAGTCAGTGTGTATCTAGGCTTATAGGAGTCTCAATAAAATCAAGTCTTGGGCTTTTGGCTAATAACTTTAGTGTGTTATAGCTACTTTCACGAGACAAGATAAATAAATAAATATATATGTGTGTGGACATTTCACACTGCGCCATCTAGCCCCAAACTAACCATAGCTTGTACTATGGGAACCAGATAATGAATATATTGTGATCTTTGTGATATTATATGCGCAATAATTACAATGATCTAATTTAAGTATTTTATAACCTCATTTGACTTGTAAAAGTGCTATAAATAGCCAATTTGCAATAAAACATTTTGATTTCCAACTTTTGGCTTTGCAATAAGACTTTATTATTTTTTTACGCTATGCAGGAAATGCTGCTATAAACCATAAATCTAATAAGCTATGTACGTAATGCTAGCATCCCCATGACCCAACCCTATTAGCGTAATGGTCATACCGATGTTAAGTACAGTTGCACTAAATAGCACAATCATTCCAGGTCTCAGGAAAGTGTATCCATACTACTTCACATTCACAACGTTCACCAAAGGAAGATGGGTCGGTGAGCGGATCCTGGACGTCTTTGCGCGTGAATTCAGGGCCCACCCTGCAGCTGAGTACGAGAGATGCATCAGAGCTGGTACCCTCACGGTCAACTACGAAAGAGTTGACCCTGACTACCGGCTCAAACACAACGATCTACTCGCCAACGTAGTCCATAGGTAAGCAACAAATGAGAACAACACATCTGGTGACATGTACAGTAGAACGCTTCAAGGCATAGTTAGCACCACAACTGTAAGACATGACATATTACACACACGTACACAAAACACTACTGAAACCGTGTAAATATTAACTCTCTTCTGTCTCTCGCCTTCTTATTGTATGTACCTACTAAGTCGGCTGCCAGTTTATGGAACAACATTCAAATTGGTTTAATCAGTTGTGATTTTAGCGGTGAAAATCAAGTACTTATTAAAACACAGATTATTTTGTTAACAAACTTGAATTTGATTGTTAATGTAACAAAATTTAAAACAGATCGTGTTAGTGTTCCAGAAACTGGCATTTATATTACACTGTACACTGTCGCTCTAATTCGTCAGGTTCATCGGATAACCGTAGTTGCTGGTCCGTGTTTCAAGTATTCTAGTCCACTGTAACACAATACTGTGACGATAAAAGCACCGAATGAGCATGCGTGTGCACCGTTGACCGTTTTCCAACAAACAGTTCTAACCACCTGACTTAATCTAAATTCCCGCGTAAATAGAATACTATAGTCTTGTTACAGCGAATTGGAACGACTGCTCTTCTCTGTAACAAGTTTCGAACCTACCCGAAGAAAACTTTGTTCCCCACGTTAACAATTTGTTACCTACGTTAACAATTTTCCCTGTGATAAAATTCATTCCATTAGTAAATTGGCACAGTAAATCTAAAATGACTACTCTTCCCTGTAACAAGCTTTCATCTTCTACAAACCTTGTTACAGCGGATTGGGTATGTCAACTCTTCTCTGTAATAAATTCTATCGCGCGGATTATATTTGTTGGAAACGGTCTCTCATTGTCCCGGTAGAATCGCGCATGTTCATTTGTTTTGTCCCATCACCTCGAGGGCCCACGGATTCTGAGCATAACCTTTTACAACCCTACACTACACGTATGAGTTGCACCGTGTTGGAACTGTTTGGTCGGCGAGTGGGCGCTTCGGAAGCCGATGGCCTGACGTGTGTATCGTTGCAGGCACGAAGTACCGGTGACCAGCCAACCCATCACACTCGTTCATATCGACGAGGACATTGTGGTTGTCAACAAACCGGCCTCTATTCCCGTAAGTGGCAATTGAGACAGCCATATTTATGTGTACGCTTGTCATACAACACTTGTATGTGTAGCATTTGTGTCGCATGCCTGTTCTAACCTTTCATGCATAGACTAATTACGTAGATAGAGATACCGTTACTGTACAGCAAAGTAAGAAGTAGTGCTTGATAATAATCATAAGTATTATTAAGGATTATAAATGTTTTATTATTTATGGAACATTCAAAGCTTTAAATTGATTTCATCGACATTTTCATACTTGACATGACGTGACGAGCTAGTCGTTCACCTGATGTTAAGCGACACGGCCGCCCATAACAGTTGCAGTGTCACTCGGAACTTAAAAAAATAAAGTTTCGCGTGACACTGCACTGCGTACGTCATCCTGAGACATCACACAGTCTAGTAATCAGATTACTACACTGTGTAATCAGGTATGAAGTCTCATTTGCCCAGTAATTTCAATAGCTACAATGCCCTTATCGTTTGAAAATCAAATGAATTATTTCCCAGCAATATTTCAAAGTTATGGTAATAGTGCGATTTACAGTTCTATAACTCCTGCGAAAATTTTGCGGTTGAAAGTTGTAGAAGTGTTTCGTGTAAAATGCTAATAAATTCCAAGAGGTGCCCGTTTCTTCCTTAGCTAGGTAGCTTTACAAATCTTGTGCCTTGACACACTAAACTTAGGCACCTAGATTTCTTTGCTGGGTGCGCAGAGCTTTTGCATTCAAATAGTGTTTCTAGGTTTAATACTTAGTAGCTGCAGATTATTTTGTAAAGGAAAAATTTTAATCACGAACGGGCCTTGAACCCGCCTCCATCCACCCCTAAAGCCGGGATATGCTTTACTTAAGCTACCGTGACAAGTGATATCACGTCCGAATTTTTCCTTCACCTTTTTACACTCAACTTACAGGGTTGTAGCGCCATCAATTGAGAGTCTCTTGAAATCATCCCAACCAGCACGGTCAAGTTACATCAATACAAATGGAATGCTGTAAATATAACGCCTCCCAAATCAATATTTCTTATTACATAAAATATATCTGTAGATTACGCTAAGCAGGCGATATATTATACTGCTAAAATAAAAATCATAAATGCTTGGTATTATTTTAGAAAAAGTATTTTTTGCATCATCATCATCATCATTAACAGCCTGAAGACGTCCACTGCTGAACATAGGCCTCCCCCCGGGAGCGCCACTTAGAACGGCTGCTCGCCTCCTGCATCCATCGGCTCCCCGCGGCTTTCACCAGGTCGTCGGTCCACCTAGTGGGGGGCCGGCCTACGCAGCGTCTTCCAGTTCCAGTATTTTTTTATTAACACGAAATTACTTTGTTGTGTGGTAAATACAATACTCTTAATGTCATCCTGTGTAAAATATATTTCATTAACAATAAGCAAAGCATAGCAATCATCGCTTCATTTGTGTAATTAATTATTAAGCCAGTTACAATTTTAAAAATATAGAAACAGTTGATTTTTCATTAATTTTTAATCGTAATTTTCATTCAACAAAAACATTTTGTTGAATAATAATTAATTGTATAGTAATATGTGAACGAATGGGATTTACATTATATATTTCAATTTAAACTAAAAATCTAATTTATCTATTGGAAACTACTGGTAACGAACAATCAAAAAAAACCAATAAGTCGCTGAAAATAAAATGTTTTTTAGCCTCGATATTGAACGAAAGTAATCCAGGTCTCTAGTCTCTTCTGCAATTTCGTCTGCTAGGTACCTACATCAATGCCAGAATACTTTTCTGAATGATGGAGTAGTTCTAATATTCCGTAAGAGCGGCACTCTCGTATCGGTTTCAGAAAACAGAAATGTTTCGTTTCCATAGAGTATATACATATAGACAGAGCTTAATCTCTATGCAAAATTGATTTTCAACTCTAACAAGCTATTTTCAGCTTTGAATAAATCAAGGTAAAGCTCAGTGTCTATGTCTATCATATAAATAATATAGTTAACTTATAATGAGCTTAAGTAGGTATATGTAAAAATTATAACTAAATAATCTTAGTTACAATTAATCTAAAAAGATTGTCCAGGTGATCTGGCGGTACGTATATTATACGGTTAAAAGAACATTTGCATAAATATATTTTTTTAGCTTAGATTTGAACACAGGCATTGTTGTACAATCTTTAAGGTCGTTAGGTAGATCGTTAAATAGTTGTGCACCCTCATACATAATACATCTTTTACCATATGAAGTTCTTGGGAGTTTCAATTTTATTTTATTTGTATTACTTAAGCTATGTTTGAAAGACCTTTTCGTGAATGATATTTGTGTGTGTATTTTGTTGGTCAATATTTTTTTAATTAGAATGCAAGTTGTGTAAGTGTAAAGTTGTTTTAAGTTAAATATTTTTATTTGTTCATAGAGATAACGATAATTTTCGGAATTTGTGTATATGTGTGCAAGTAGGTATCTACAATCAGTATATTATTATCAAAATTTGAAATGTCACAACTTTACATACTGCAGATATTCATTGTACATTGCATCGGCGTTGGTATTTGCATGAAAAACAGCTGCTGAATCGGTAGCAGGGTTTTGCTTTACGGGTGTGCTATGCAGTATTCTGTGGTGTATATTATGGTATGGAAGTTTTCTTAGACTATTACCACAGAATAAATATACAGTAATACGTACTATTACTATTACTAGTGAACTAAAGGAGGCTGTGATTATTTTAGGATATTAATATGACTCATTTTTCGAGGATATTTTCTGAATAGCTCTACTTATAGGCAAAGTGTAAGTTACAGGTCACAAGTCTCGTTAGAATAAGGCATTGTACGAATATGTCTGAAATAGAAAAGAATATTTTCCGAATAGATTGTTTTCAGAATAAAGCAATATTGGGATTAGATCCTTATACGACCGCAGGTTGATGTGAATAGGTTCAAAGTCGACATCAGCATTAAATTAGCAACCCTAAGAAGCGGACCCTAGGGTAGCTAGGGTAGCCTCGTTCTAGGATTGCAGTAGAGCAATGATTGCAACTCTAAGAACGAGACTTAACATTTTTAGTACAAATCTCGTAATTTGTGATTCAGTAGGTAGACCTACTAGGTCTCTTTTTAATGAATGCAATGAATTTCAATTCAATTATAATTCCGAACTTAGCCGAATAAAGTTTGGCTGGTAAATACCTATAGTAGCTATAATAGTTATAAGGTATAATTGGATACCAGTTCCAATTTATTAGCCCCAATACGACCTTTGAATATTATTATAAGTTAGATGTAACTAATTCAATCAATTTTTACACAAGTTAATTGGTTAGAGATAATATTATATTTGAATTAACTTGTGCACATGAAACCAAAATTCCAAAGTGCTAGAAATGTACATTAACTACATATACATGAATCAATATAGTCCTTATGTTCTAGAAATTTGTCGTTAATACTTATGACTAATATTTTGTTGACTATTCAAAATACTCAAAGGTATTATTTTCATTGGTAAACTAACATAAGTGTCCACTTTGAATATCACCTCTTCATCTAACAACAATATATTGCACTGTTTTACTAACACCTTCAAATTCTTCGGTTTATTCTTATATGTTGATTTTTCCACAAAAAACTCTACAGGTATCCTCTTAAACAAAACACACATACAACAAGAATACAATTAATTTAAGAGAAACACAAAAATATGTGCCATATTTCTATCCGTAGTAAAGTAGATATTATACAGAATTGTTTTCCATCAAACTAAAATAAAATTCAATGAATTTTATTTAATTATTCTACTCACGTAGCTATATTATGTATATTGATTTCACAGCTGGATGCACTCCATCATTTTCAATTTGCAGTCAATCAGTGTCTATTCTAATTACTATATTCATTTTTAAATTCGTACCTCGCTAAGTTCCTACTCCGAACTCTATTGACATTTTATACCTACAGAACAAGACCAAAATGATTTACCTCTTACACTTTCCTTTTATTTCTGCTAATGTCTTTTCCTTACATAAAATCAATATATGTTTTAACGATGTCAACCTTTTTCTTATTTACACCGAGCCGAATCATATTCTTGACTTACACAAAATCTATTCTAACTTGTGTCTTATCTTACACAATACTAAATATTACTACAGAGAGTACACTATAAATATATTTAAATTCTTAAAATAAAGAACCTAACCCGTTATCGAACCGACTGGGAATACCCGTAGTACTCCTGAATTACTCACAGAACACATCTAAACAATTGTGTTTATACACTCTGTGCGTTCTGCTCTTTTTATTTTATCATCTATGATGTTGTAATTCACTTTGGTTGTTAGTTTTTCATCCATAGTTATTTATTTGTCATAATGATTGTTTGTATATTTTTGTTCAGTTATTGTTCTGGTTGTAACTGAATATGACTTGTTATTGCATACCTATGATTTGAAAATAACTACGACATGATTCGCAATGTCGATGTTTTTTTTATCTCTTGTTCATGTTTTAGTCAGAAATAATGAGACCCTTACAACGATGATATGCTCTAATGCCGTTGAGAAATGTACGTGTATGTACAATAAGTTTGTTAGTATTTTGCAAAATCATGATTAATCAGATGATTCAGACAAAGTCGTGTTGTAGTTGTTTCATGGATTTCAAAAGAAGTTTTACATTAGAACTATCTCTATTTTTATCTCTGTTAGTAACAATAACATTGTGTAAAGCTCTAACTTTCTTTTTATCAGTCATAATTTGTGCTGCTTATAATAGTAGACACATTGACAGTTTTAGATTTCTGCAACATTATGAGACGGCTGTTGTAAGGAAGGATAAACTTTGGGAGACATCACATACAATTAACAGAAACTCCTGTTCTAAACATTTTTTTGCTGTGAAATCAAACTGACGAATTCTGCATTTTTTTATGGACGCTCCTTCCTCGTTGCAGCTGTCTGCGATATCTTAGCCAACAAAGCATCGGCTTTAGTTTCAATAGTTTTAACATCCCCGCATAAAGCTTCTTTCACACTAGCAAAGTCAGTTACAACATCAAAATGCGTAGTATCCGTAATGACGTTGTTATCCTCGGTGGGCCAGGCACGAAACTCCAGTGCTCGCCAGTCCCTTGCGCGTGATTCATGTGGACGAGGATCTACTTGTGCTAGACAAGCCTTGCTCGCTACCGGTGAGTGTATAGGACCGTTTGGTTGGTGGTCAGTCTCTGATTGGTACAGCACTGATTTGGTCGGGCTCTGATCGGCATGCTTAGATTTTTTTAAACAGGTGAATGGTTCATTTAAAAAAAAATTGTACGGAAATCTAATGAAATGATTAAAAATTAAACTGAAATTTATCGATAACCAACATTATCTAATTCTCCTTTACTACTTAATGGTTTAACTGTATTAAAACTTTCCATAAAATATCCTAAAACGCAACGTATGTAATTTTTAAATTACACCTATTTTTATCATTAACTTTAGCTTTATTTTAACTGTCTTATCTGCATAAGATTAATGAAAGATGTTAACAGTAAGAGTAAAGATGAACTGTAGTTGCACAATTCGCATTTTACAAGCAGCAAAGAAAGCGAAGACAAAAACAATAGTCAGACTCAGACACTGAATTCGTCTACATGAAAAAGTTTTTAAAGCGACAATTTTTCGTCC
Source organism: Ennomos erosarius (assembly GCA_963580505.1). Classification (NCBI taxonomy): domain Eukaryota; kingdom Metazoa; phylum Arthropoda; class Insecta; order Lepidoptera; family Geometridae; genus Ennomos; species Ennomos erosarius. The sequence continues at coordinate 14,885,082 of OY756979.1, forward strand.
GCAATTTTATCTGAATCACGACAATTCTCAAAGGATGTGAAAAGTCCAATGAGAAAAAGAAAAGTAACAACATTCGACACGGAGATAACGCGGCAACTCTTCGTGTTAAATGGAACGTTTTTTTACTTCAAAGCTCGCCATCAGAGTCTGACACGGGGTTGTGATCTGCACAAAGTTTGAGACTATGTAATACTTCTCAACGGAACTGAAAAAGTACGGTCTCGCGTATAAATGCCACTTGAAAGTGGATTAACAGTTGAGAATTTTGACCCCTTTTGTATCTTTTATCTGTTTCAACCTACACCTCTTTAAACGCGGGGTGGTTAGTTACCTTGTCAGCAAACATTATTCTTATGTTATTAACAGCTTTTGGTTATTTTTCTGTTCATACTTTTTACGAATAAGAAACAGATAGCTTATTCATTCAGTTTACTTGAAAATATGATAATTGCTTTAGAATTCATCAAGTTATTTACTTCAGTTGTTACTGAAACTTTTCGCTGATCTTTGTTAAGGGTCATTTAACAACGAGATAAACTCAATAACAACTTTTAACTGTTAGGTGTTGTTGAAATTAGATTTTAATATTTTGACATTGTTACGTCTACGAAATGTTTGCTTGCTAGGTGCCCTAGTATCTAAATGAAAACCTATTTGAACCCTTCCAGATAAACTTCAACGCATGCCCATACTGTCGTGAATTTCAATTTTATTATTTTAATGGCTTGGTATAGTGGTTGAGTTTTAGACAAATTGTTGATGGCTTGGTATTTTATTATTTTTAGTTCATTTAACCACACACCTAGTACTCATTGCTTGCTTTTAATCGTGACATTTTCATCAAGTAATCTAAATTTTGATCAACAACTTTTATTTCAATATTCTTGTGAGATATCCAATACTTGTTAACATTTTCGGTCATAAATTACTATCAAATCACTAATAAATTGAAATTCTCGTTATTGAACGTCTTAGCTTTACAATATTATTTGCAGACTAAACAAGATGAAAAAAACAGGCCTAAGCGCAGCACCTTGCGGAAGTATTAATGTATGATACTATTAGTGTGCTTTCCCCAGGTTCACCCTTGCGGTAGATACAGACATAACACCGTCGTGTTCATTCTGGCAAAGGAGTATAACTTGAAGAACTTGAGGACCATACACAGGCTCGATAGGCTAACGTCAGGTAAGATATAGAGGTCTAAAGGGACTACTCAAATTATTTATTTTATTTGTTTAAAAATCTGACGTTGTTTCAAGATGTAATTGTTATAAAGATCAGGTACATGGTTTAAGGATGTAATGGTTCATATTTGGTCAATAAATTTGTTAAAATATTTAAAGTCTAACAAATTACGGAATAGGTAGGGTCTGCCCCAAACTTAGTGGCGGCTGTGAAGTCGGCACGAGACGCTGCGCAGTAGCAAAAATTTGATGTGCGCAAGCGGTGTGCGCAGCATGGCATTGCAAAGCAAGCACAGCCGCTATTGAGTTTGGCGTGGACTCTACTTATGCAGATTCTCATAAAAACACAAAATAATTATGTGACTAGCAATGGAACAGTATTTATGTTAAATAGAACGATGAGGTATCTGTATACTGTACAGTTTTAACCCCATTTAGATACCTTTGGATTTTGAGTTTTCAAAATATTTCTTAATACACCTTTATAGTAACTATAACAGAAAGAGACCCTTCAAACGTCTCTCAATGGTGTGGGCTGTACATTTTCTCTCAGTCAGTCAGTCAGTCAATAAGTACAAAGCCTTTGTTTAATAGTAAAGTGAATTGGATTAAGTAGGTACATTATATTAATGTAACTCGGAAGTTTATGAAAATTCCCTCATATATTACTAAACCGATGATTGGTCTATCAACCAGGGTTACTCCTGTTCGGTCGGAGTCCGAAGAAGGCGAGACAAATGGAACACCAGATCCGGAACAGGCAGGTGCAAAAGGAATACGTCTGCAGGGTCGACGGAAAATTCCCAGAGTGAGTGTTTAGTTAGTTGAGTAAACTATGAAGGGATCGTTTGACACGTTGCTTTCAAACCTTGCAAATGGTTGGAGTAATGACAATTAATTAATTATACTTCTAAATAAGCAATATGAGTTTAATTGTTATAAGTTTTTATCAGAAACAGTCTGCCAGCTTCTATTGTGACTCAGGGTTTCAATCGTATTTATATTTAGGAGTTTTAAAATAAAAGTTATTTACGTAGTTTGGTTATGATAGATTAGACAGAAAACTGGTTTTAATAAATAACATATCAGTCAACATAAAGTAATATGTAGCCAACAATGTTGTATCACTAACAAGCTTAATACTCATAACAATTTAATCAAATTATTTATATGAGTATCCAAACAAAATGCCTCGCATGTTCCCGTCGTAGAAGCAAATTGTTTATTATTCAGGCTAAGCTAAAATCAATATTATTGCGAAGATTGTACGTCCATGGATTAATATTTACCTAAGCAGCGGCTAGCCTTTTGTTTTCGTTAACCAATTTTGTGTTTTATTTTCTCTAATCGTTTAAAAAACAAAACCATTTGTAATATCTTTAAAAGTTACGAGAATTTGCGAAACTTTTAAGGGTACTCTACTCATTTGACCTTTGGACGTAATACTTATTGTAATTTGTATTTAGACACTTTTGCACATGATTTAGTGCATTAAAACTGTCATCTTCAACATCATCATCAACATTTTAGATATGAGTGAGCTCCTAATGTTCTATCCTGTTTTCAGTAACGAGATCGAATGCCAGGAGCCGATTGAGGTTGTGAGTTACAAGATCGGCGTGTGCAAGGTCTCGCCTAAAGGCAAGGACTGCTCCACCGTGTTCAAGCGGCTGGGTTTCAACCCCAACTCCAACACCAGCGTCGTGCTGTGCAAGCCGAAGACTGGAAGGATGCACCAAATTAGGGTTCATTTGCAGTACTTGGGTAAATATTTTAGATACCTTCCAGTTTCTTGCAAAGATGAACACTTCTTTTATTATTATGTTAGTACACGGGAGTTACAGCTACTTTATTTATATATGTATAAAATGCCCCTTTAGGTGCCCTATAATTTCAAGATGTAGGCTAGGTAGTATCTGATCTCTAGCCTACAAAAATAAAACTACATTTGTGTATATAGAATAAGTTACATAAAAAGAACATATTACATATGTCCGCATGTCCACAAAGAGATGTCTGCCCGCATCGCGTGACTAGGTTATGCCTGGTTTACTAGCTAAGCAGACAAATTAACAATTCCACGTACGCATTCGTCAGTGTTTGTCCCGAGCTAACAAGCCTCGTAGGGGAGGCCTTGGATACGTGAACTGGCACCCTGATATATCAGCTATTGTTTAACCTAGACTGATTAGAGGAGTGATCAACCGTATTGTAATTTCGATGTTGATAGAATTTTAAGTAGTTAGACATCTATTGCATATACATATAGAAATTATAGAAGCATGAACTACCGTAGGCCGCGGCATATTACCAAGAGAGACAGTGGTGAAATGCTATGCCTAAATATTTGTAAAAAGATAGTCTGACTGTTAAACCAGGCTTTTTTGCTTAGATTTTTCTGTAGATTTAACGCTCAGAACTAAAAGACGAAAAAAAATTAAAATGAATTCGCAAAATTATACTATTCCATCCACGTTATTCTTTAATCTACTACATAACTATACGATCGGGGGCGTATGTTGTTGTTATGTAATTGGTAGAATAGACAAAATGTCTATAATAAGACGTATAAAGACCTATTATAAAGGCCTGAGCGTCCATATAGAGCACAAAACCGAGTGGGTATGTGATAATCGTACTGTTCACATTTTCATGCAACATTTAGTTCTAGCCGCGAAATACCCGGATCGAAATTCATACAAAATACTCGGTGGAATCCCGTGTTTATTTACCTCTAGACATACCCACAGCGGTAGCGAATTACGCTCTGTTCTTACTTAAAAGGTCTTGCTCCTGGTTACAACCAGAAAGAAAGTAGAAGTATCTCGAAGGTATATGTGGATTCTGTATTCCATTTTTTAGTTTATCTTTTTAGCTTTCATTATTGAATCTACAATTTTACTATAACATGTCTTGTTCACAGGCTATCCGGTAGTCAATGACCCTCTATACAACCACCCCGTGTTCGGTCCACTGCGGGGTAAAGGCGGCGACACTGGGGGCAAGACGGACGAGCAACTCGTCCGGGATCTAATAGCGATCCACAACGCTGAGAACTGGCTCGGAGTGGACGCTGCTGATGATGACCTGCTGTTCTCTAAGCCAGTTTCCGATGATAAAGGTAAATTACTATTGATTTAACCTACTTTTTGAGCATGAGTTTAGAAGCGACCAGCGTGAGGTGAGATTGAATGGATGAGATTTTTCCCCGATTTCAAGTCGCTGGATTTTTAGGGCTCCGTACCCAAAGGGTAAACCGAATCCTATTACTAAAGCTCCGCTGTCCGTCTGTCTGTCTGGTTGTCTGTCCGTCTATCACCAAGCTGTATCTCATGAACCGTGATAGTTCTACAGTTGAAGTTTTCACAGATGATATATTTCTGTTGCTCCTATAAAAACACATACTTACTAAAAACAGAACATAATAAATATTTAAGGGCTTCCGTCCCGTACAACAAACGTGATTTTTTCACTCGATTTTATAGGAGTCCTACTCGCACTTGGACGGTTATTTTTTAATGATCGTTATAGTCGGATTAGGTCTTAATTAAAAGATGAATTAGAAAAACTTCTCGGAAAATTTTCTAATTCGTGAAAATATGGAGGATGGGCATGAATGTAAGTACCTATGTCGGGGCAGCTAGTGATGAATAAATAGCAGCTCAGCTAGTAAGACCGTGTATTATTTTATTATAATTTCATGGCAATGTTTTATTTACAGTGGGTGAGGACGACTGCGACACAGGGCCGGCCTCGAGGGAGTCGTCGCCGCGACTCGAGTCCCCCGCGCCTGGGGTCACTCCATCAACTGTCATGACTCGTAAGTTTTACTGTCAAGGCTAAAATGTACAAAACAAGAACAAAAACTTTTGTAGTCAATTTAAATGGTTAACTATTTACATTATAATTAGTTTTAGCTCCGATCTCTAAGAACTACCTATGAACATTAATTTGATCGTGACGCAAAGATTTTTCTTCTTAAAGAGCATCGATTACCTACTTTTGTGGGACAAACTTTTAAGAACTGACCATAGTCTTAGCATCAACTAATTGTTTGCATTAGCCGCACGCATCTTTAAATGTAGGTACCTATATTAAGTGGACCTCTCACACAATGCTATCTAATTCCACACCAAGCAATACAATTAAGTATCGTACTTTTTCATAATCTGCAATAATGTCGTTTTCAACAGCGACTTTGCCGAGTCCATCGAGTGGAGCTGAAGCCCCCGCCGAGGCATTGGGGTCCCCCGCCCCCATTTGCACCCTTGCGCCCTCCCCTGTCGCTTCGCCCACCATGAACGACGACTCGAACGATGCTAAGGTAAGGAAATTGTACTAGATTGTTTGATAAAGTTTTTCTAAATTATTATTTTTAATTTTTTCGTCCGTGTCATCTTGGTAGTGTTAGAAAAGGACAACCCCTTCTCTTTCCATGGGTGCCGTAAGAGTTAAGAGAATATCAAGAAAATGCTTAGCAGCATTTTTTTCGGTAGGTCAATTAAATTCTTCTGCAATCATCAAGCGGCCTGTCTGGTAGACTAGTGGTAACTGATAAGCGTGTCGCGTTTTATGGGATAGGCCTGTGTTCAGCAGTGGACGTTTTCCGGCTATTTATTTATTTTCTTATATTTTGGCTCCACACATAGTGTATTTAGCCAGTGTCAAGTATTATATTTTCATCGTGTTATAAAATATTTCACGCAAAGTCATGTCCTAGTCATAGTCATAGTCCAGTCTAAGTCAGGTAGTCATAGTCCAGTCTAAGTCATGCTCCAGCAAAGTGGTGGCAACTTTACTACAAGCTTCTGTGGAGTTTTGGAAGCAACACGAAAAATCACGTTTCACCACATTATATCACTTGCCCTCACTCATGCTCGTAATTCAGCACTTAATGCGTAAAGCGCCGCCAATTTTAAACATTAACACTGGAAGAAGCAAAAGTTTTGAAAAATAATACAATGCAACGACGTGAACTTTTCCGCGTTCCCGCCAAAACTCGTTTTCCGGCTATTGATGAACTTATAACAAGTACAATTGTAAATGTTTTTCTTCTCATGTAACTAAGAAGGTTGTAAACATTTCTGGCATGAAGGATCATTCCACAAATAATAGAATTTTTTTTACAGCTTGGGATCCAATAACACGCTCGAATAGGTCGTTTTTCTGCTACTTGGTATTGCTTTGGTGCGATTGGGTACCGATTATTAATTGCGATATTTAAAATAATGATCAGTGCAACTGTATTGCGTAAAAATCACAACAGCTGTAGCAAAGTAACAGCAGTTAGCAAAGCGACAGCGAACACTTATCAATCGGTCGTAAGATGTCCGCCTGTTGCTCGTCTGTCGCTGAACGCACTTTGGCCTTTGATACTAGCGCCACTAGCGACAGAACAGCAATAGATGGAAACAAAAGAATGAACTTTTTAGTTCATCGATTGCTGTCAAACGTCACTTCTCTGCCAAAATCATGTTTGACAGCAATGATTGCGAAATTTACGCCTGTTGCAAACTTGTTGCGAGTTACGTAATAAACCCGGCCGTTGTGTTTCCGTCCAGTCGGACAAGGTGACAGTGGCGACGCAGACGGGCTGCTCGCCGGCCACCAGCGGCGCGACGAGCGCGGGCGCGGAGCCGGTGGCGTGCGACCCGCACTGCTACGAGTGCCGCGTGCGGTACCGCGACCCGCGCCCGCGGGACCTCGTCATGTACCTGCACGCTTGGAAGTACAAGGTAACATGGACAGAATAACAAAATAATATGAGAGAAATAGATGAGTGATAGAATAGATGAGTGACAGAATAGATAAGTGACTGAATAGATCAGTGACAGAATAGATAGTGACTGAATAGATCAGTAACAGAATAGATTAGTGACAGAATAGACGAGTGATAGAATAGATGAGCGACAGAATAGATGATTGACAAAATAAATGAGTGACAGAATAGGTTAATGACAAAAGATTCGTTTGAGATTATTGAACAGAAAAAATTAGCTACTGAATAGATTCGTGATTCGTGACAGAACAGATTCGTTCCACAAAAGATTAGTGACGGAATGGACAAGCTACGGAATATATTCTTAACGGAACTAGTTTGTACTTAATTCGTGCCAGAATAGATTCGTTCAGAAAAGATTGCTGGCAATAGATTAAAAACAATCAATTACTGGCAAGACACCAATGAACACCAGTGGTGTTGTTCCAGACATAATTTGACAATAGTTGATTTACATTTTTTGTTTGTTACCCAGGGACCCGGTTGGGAGTACGAGACGGAGCTGCCACAGTGGGCGAGCGTCGAGTGGGAGGAACAAGAGAGCTCATAGTCACAAGATTTGACACCACTGCGGATGCGCCTCGCCTCAATACACCTAAACGCATAGTGATATCGAGACTTGGACCTTAAAACAGTGGACACAAAGATCAGTTTTGAATTGTCGAGGCGCATTATTGTAACAACGTGTATTGAATAGTGGGGATAGTCTTTAAACGGAATAAATAAACTAGATTAGGAAGGAATCTCTACACGCTTCGTTTAACATTGCGAGGAGCGTGATGAGCGAAGATGTTAAAGCGAAGTCGTCAAAAGCGGAAAAGCAAAATGATTGGGAGCGGTAAAGCGAAAATGTTAGGAGCGAAGAAATTTACATGTGCTGTAATTCGGCATCTCGATTATCTCTACTATTCATAACTATGTTGTAGTTAAAATGACGTATTCATTAGCTGTTATACACAGTGCTGGCATAAGTTTTATAACTAAAATAAGTGAGAATTAGTGTAAGTGTAGTTTTTTCTGCATTCGCTGGTTTTTTCAGTTATGAACAAATTTTTAGTAAACTTTAGTGCACTTTCGATCGGTTAAACTTATTTAGCGTATATTTGTGTTAGTAATTGTTTCAGTTCCTATCGGCCTAGGATGTTTTGTCAAGCTTTTTGTAGATTTTAGATTATAATATTGTATAGTGGGGTATTTGACCGCTGTATTAATGTTTGGCAGTTTTATAAACTAGAGGTATTGTAAACAAATGCGAAATGTATGTCATTTAACTATTACTGTTGGTGACATTCAAACGTAGTGGCATTTTTAAAATATTTTCTGTAGTTAATTCAAAGCGCTTGTAAAGTAGGTAATTGAAAAAGACACTATTACAAAATAATTTTTGGTGAAAGTCAAATACCCTATTAGTAACAAAATGTCGGTGTGATACCGATATTGGCTATATCGGTATTCGATTGTAAATTGCTTAAACGAGGCAGGGTCTATACCACAATCATGAATTTCAAACTTAAAAATATAAAAATGGGATAGCTCTTCTAAATAATAAAAAAAACTTCCTTTTACTTTTTGTTTTATAGGCGTTTTTCTATAAAGTATGTCGGACCAGTACTAAATATTTTCTTATCTTGAATCAAAATAGGACCATTTAATGAAAAGCTATCCTTTACATCTAGAAAAGTATGATACTGTAAACAATTAAATTAATCAAAAATAAATAAATTATTACTACTTAAACACATACATAATGTGTATTAATAACATTGTTGCATTTTGACGACGCCTTTTAGCAACGCAGTCGTTACATTTTGGCTTCCATAGATTTGGTGTAGAAACAAAATATTAAAAATACTATATTTGGAGGGTTTGTTCATGAATTTTGTACTTTACATACGTCTAGATTATAATATGTCAAAAAATTGTCTTGTGTCTACGTGCTGGAGCGTAAACTTAAATATGAGCAAAATGAAAATTGGAAATATTTTCGCTCGTCGATTTCGCTCGCTTGCTTTTTTTTCATTCATATCGAGGCCAGTGTGATATGCATTTAATGTTAATTTTGTAGTAGGTAATTCAAAAGACAGCTTTTTAGTCACAAATGTTTTCGCTGGAAACATTGCCAAAGCAATAGTGATTTAATATCAATACACCTAATTTTTTTTATACATAGGAAAAAGCGGGTCATTTTCAAGCAGCATAATGTAAAGACATGTGTAAGGGTTTTTTTTTTATATTTTTAGGTTTTGAGTGTTTCTAATTTAAGTATTCTTTTTCTGTATGTTTAAAATTGGAATGTTATTCAAATTATTTCCGGACCGTTATTGTTATGTGTCATTAGTATGAATATTTACTTAGTAGTATAAAAAATGTAAAAGACAAATTTTGTGACACTAAAATAATTTCACGAGCTTTTATGGAAATTAGTTCTATGAATAATATTAATGTATATGTATATTTTTCTTACTTCTAGCGTAGCTGGTAGTTGCCAGTTCTTATGTGTTATTTAATGAGTTAATGGTGTTTTGGAATAAATTCATTAGAACCACAGAGCAAAAAAAATGCTTCGCTCTATGTGCGGAATTTGTTTCAATGCTCTGTGATTAGAATAATAAGACGTGGTATTTATACCACAATAAACAAAATGTTATGCTATGCTAAAAATGTTCTTAACAATTTTTTTATTGTGACTGTAAGGGGCATTCTACACTGTTAACAAAATTAATAATACATTAATGTCATTGTCTGGTGGTCTTAAAAATGTGTTAAAGATATTTTATTCCAAAACTCGTTAATTCTCTAGCTGTCGACTGTACGACTGTAAATATTGCTTTTATCGTAATCATATCGCTTTTTATTGGTTAAAATCACTAATTAAACAAAAAAAATTAATATCATTCTGGCTCCTCATCACCTGTTTTGGGATCAAATTAAAGTAATTAATTGAAATAAGCTAAGGTTGGTACAGATTTCAAATAAAATCACATCCTAGTTCATTTAATTTTACATTGAAAGACCGTTGATTGTCGTTTAGTTTGACAGATGACTTTGACAGATGACAGATACCTAATGATAACTGCCAAACGAAACGCATTGCATGAATCATCGATTTGGGTCTTGATTGTTTTTAATAAAATAACTAAATGAATGTAATAGACGTTTGTATATTAATAATATTTAAATGTAGCTTGTACAAAATAAGATAATAAGATCAGTTTTTGAAAGCGCTAATAAAAAATGAATTTAAAGACCGTTATGTTTGTATTTTTAATTCATTTAATTTTGCATTGGGTTGGTATTTATATTAAAGATACCTAAAAGTTATCTGTTTAATTGGTAACTATATAATTAAACTATACACAATTTGTTGGATCCAACTTGGACTTTGAATGCCGATTTGTCTGCCTTCTCAGATAAGTTTCAAAGTTTGACTGGACCACTGGCGCATAGCGCTGGCTCGTGTTAGTCTTCGAATACTTAACTATTTTGTTTATTTGCTTCCCATTTATTCAAATAAAATGTTTTCATTTTATTTTTTTAATGGTGCAAATGAGCATACAGCCTTTCCGATGAAAATAGGTCACGGTAGGCTATTGAAAAATGGATATCTGGTAGCACTTAAGGTGCTGGTAATGCGCAGCTTCTTTTTCTACGCTCTTTTAATGTTCCATTTTAACGGTTTTTTTAATTAGGGTTGTATACTTTTTGTTTAGCGTTGCAGTTTTAAAATATAACTATTATTAGTGCTTTCAGAGCGATCAAACTTGTGGCATATCATCTAGGTACCACGTCGAAACGATGGCTCGTTCCGTAGATGAGTTTCGAGTCAAATAGTATCTACCGTGAATTGTTGTATTTTTATATAGTAAGTAAGATCTGTTCATACATTTTGTTACACTTCAGCCTCGTTTACACTACCTGAGTATTTGTGGCAAGTTGATTAGACGACAGACGTTTTTATAAATGCTACATTAAAAAAAATTTTTTTTTTTCGTCATAGATGAATGCTTACAGTTATCTGAAATACTTTTGGATGAACTGAGACTGGGATTTTGAGCCATAATTAAGTTAACCAATAGTTAAACACTCTAAAAAATTTTAACCATCATTGGTTAGAATTTATTACATTTTTTAACCATTGGTTCAACTACAGATCAAAATACCCACCCTAAATCTATTGTTTTAGTGTGCAAATAACTGATACTTTAGATGATTTCAATACTACCATTTCAACTGAGCACACTTCATCGGCTTATTGCATGAGCTACTGTTTAAGATGGATACAATTAATTTATAATTGCAGATTTATAAAATTTTCGTATAGTTTTTTTTTAATTGTACACAAAAAATCTGTTAGTGTGAACAAGGCTTTAGCAAATTACGGATTGACTGATTGAGCTTGTTGGAAGGCTGGTGGCATAAATAACGATTTTAAAGTCATTCTAACTGAAATTGTTTAAAAAAACTCTGTAATTCTAGACTCAAAAAATTTCAGCTTAATTCGATTTCGACAAAGCAACAAAAGAGGTTTTACAGCAATTTAGTCAACAACTTTTCCATTATGGGCCTACGCAATGGCATACCTACTAGAACAAAATTAAATAGCTAGTGTATTAAAAAAACTACGAAAATACTTTAATTCATTTTGAGGTTTTGTGACTGGATAAAGGTTCTGACTGATAGACAAAACTGAATAAAAACAAAAAAAAATCTTTTAGTACTTAGTCGTTTGCAAAATTATTTTTTCGTGCTTGTATTTAATTATGTAACGTTTTATTATTTAACCATTAAAAACCCACGCTTCAGATAGACAAATAGATTTCTAAGGTCCAAAAAATACTTTTGACCTATTTTTATTAAACAGCAGCCCTACCGCGTAAGCACTCTGGTAATGAACATCGCCTGCCATCCTGCTTGCGCTAATGTACAAGCCCTTGAGTGCGAGCAAGAGAGCACACGATTACGATTGCCACCGGGCTTACGCGGTAAGGCCGCAGGTCTTTGCTACGAAGCTAAAATATGGAACAGTGGGCGGCCTTATCACTAATGGCGATCTTTACTAGACAACTCTTATATCAACAATAAACCGGTACATTTTGCGTTGTGTAAAACCTCAATCAATTAAAAGCAGTAACAATATGGCAACACTATCAATTCATTTATTTGTAAGAAAAAAATTTCATGTGCCTTCACAAATAATGGTAAAAAGTAAACATAAAATTGTAAAAGTTTTTAAAACAGATAACATGTAATTGTTACGTAAGTAGGAGTATATTTGGCACTCTTGGGCGTTTGTTTGTGAATAGAGAAGTAAACGGGGTAATGTCTAAAAGTGATTGATGGATTTTGATACAGTTTTCACTGATGGATAGGCTGGTTATGTAGGAACATATCATTTTTATGTGTATCTGGTATATTTTCAGAGTCGTAATGATTTTGGTCAAACCGCCAAAATCATTAACGAGGCAGGTAATTTTCTTACAAAGTAACCGTCTCAGTTTCATTTTGACCTAAAATATCTGATGCCCGTCTGCACTTAATTTTTATAGCTCTTAAGTTTGCACTTATTTCTTTAACACATTAGGTAGGTATCCGAATTCGTTGCAGTAGATACGTGAAGGAACTTAAGAGCTTTCAAAGTTTAGTAGGTAGGCATCAGAGATTGAAAGCTTTTCGTTAACTTCTCTATTCACATTGCAATAAGCTCGTTTTCGGTACAATTTCGCAAATAAAGTTTGTGATTTTATTTTGCGTTTGAATCTTGTTTATTTACAAATGTGTGTTTTATGTCGTGTCATAATAAATGGCGTGCCATAAATACGTTTTCTAATAAGTTCACTGACGAAACCTACGTTTGTATTATAATTTGAACTATGACATAATGAAAGACATTAAATTTGTTAATTTAATAAGTATTTCATAATTAAGAATATTATAGTGTTTCCTTCTTTAGATTTCATGTTAAGAATTCATGTTTCCACTTAATGTAATTAGAATAAAATTCATCATTGAATAGTTCGTGTGTTTTATTTTAGACTTAACTTTAATTGAACGACCTACCTAAACTGGATATATCAGCGTAAGCCGGCTTACTTACTTAGATGGAATTAGGTGTGGTGGATGGATGTAGGAAGCGAGCAGCCGCTCGAGCTGGCGCTCTCTGGGGTAAGCCTATGTTCAGCAGTGGACGTATTTGAGCGGCTGCTTGCATCCTGCATACATCGGCTCCCGCGGTTCATTCTGATGGACACCTTTTTTATGAACACTTTGAATACCTACAATATTAAGTGATTTTTGCCCATCAGTGGGGAACACAAAATCCTCATAGACGTACGTGATGATGATCTCTTTGTCGGCTTCCGACAACGACGACTCTGCGGCTTGTCATACCACATGCACTGCAGTCGAGTAGCCCACGGTCTGAAGTGTGCTATTTCAATAGTGTTATAATGGTTCATGAATGGTACTATATGGGCACGTTAAGCCGTCGGTCCTTCTATTGTCGTAAAACAATAGTCGTTAAGCCAAGTCAGAAGCCTTTAGGTGGCCTAAAAATTCTGACACTAGGGCTGACCACTTGCCTACACGAGAAGAAGAAGAAGAATGGTACTATAATGACAGATTAGACACTGATAGTAGTATAATTTTATATGGTTTGTACACTACCATTAGTGTCAAAATCTGTCATCATGACAGACTTTGACACTCATGGTTTGTAAACTACCATTAGTGTCAAAATCTGTCATTATGGTACCATTAATGAACCATTATGACTACTAAAATAGCAGACTTCGGACCCAGCCCTGTTGTAAGTATAAGCTTAGGACGCAGGTACTTAGCACCATGCATTAAATCAAGTTCAAAAGGTAAGCTATTCGGATTGTCTCTTACCGATGTAACCACGATCTAAATACCATGGGAAATACCTCTCCATAATGTTTGATATCGATCTTTAGATATGTTCGTGATGACTTGTTGTTACTTTCATTTTTAACCGCCTCTATACGATTGCTTTTTGTTGTTCTTCTATATTTGTTGTCTTAGATCTCGCGTCACAGATAATTATAATACCTACAGTTCTTCGATATTATGGTAAGTAAGTAGTTTGATTATAAAATCAAAATAACTGAAAAAAATATAGATTATAAGTCATCCAAGTATTTCGTGGCCACCTAGTGGGGGACCGGCCTACGCTGCGAAAGAAGAACCTTTCTTTCCCATCGGTTGTCAGTTCTACGAGCGTGAATTGAAAATTAACCCCCCTTAATTATAAGTGATGACACCTTATGAGAAACACATATTCCAACCTCACCTTACTTATTACTCTTTATTTAAATTTTCCCCCACTAGGTGGACCGACGACCTGTGGGGTGATTACGTAACTTTGACAGCAATGCAACAGGAGAAATTTCATTCCGAATATGAAAATTTTCATAGTAACTATGCACATAAACTGCGTATTGAAACTGTCAAATCCATACATTTTTGTGTTTCTATTGGTTGCAATCAAGTTACATAATCGCCTAGCTGGTGAAAGCCGCGGGGAGCCGATGGATGCAGGAGGCGAGCAGCCGCTCTAAATGGCGCTCCCTGGGGGAGGCCTATGTTCAGCTGTGGTGACGTCATCATCATCGTAAGCTTCAGGGGATTAGTCATTGACGTCAACCATACGGATTAAACAATGTGCATGCAAGTAGGATCAACTTCCTCAGTTTATATCAATTATCGTGAGTCTGATCCAGCGGAGTAGCACCGTGACACCCAAGCGTGCCTGAAGGGCCTACGGTGCCTGGGATAGGAAACTAGGTACGCATACCTAGCCACCAGGTCGCAAGGAATAGCCAGGATACCCTGACTCCTTCCACCGACTACGTTGTACTCATGATCCTCCGAGAGAATCCGCATTTTGGGGGTTTCCCCCCGACAGGCCTCCTCGCACCCCTTACAGCCTGCCCTCTCCTCCAGGGGCCGCGGTCCCGAAGACGAGAAGACTCTATAAGCACTATAGACTAACATCTTCTCGCCGTTATGATCGAGGGGCCATTCCAAGATCCGGTGTGGTGCCGCCATTCTAACACCCTTAAAGATGCTAGCCATGCGAACACCACCAAGAGATAATTCAACCTAGGCCGGCGGCTAGCTGACTCTTTGGACGCGCACCCCGTTGAGCTACAACATGCTTCTTTCTCAATGCCAACTCATGGGCCCAAATGATGCAATCGGTGGTCAACACCGCTGTCTCAGATCACACATGATCTAACGTTTTAGCATAGTAATATAAGGTTATCATCATATGAATGTAAGGTCTACTCACCCATTACGGCCACTACCGTACCTTGGGCAGCCACGTGCTTGTCGGCTACGCCCGACTTCACGTTACCTTACCCAGGAGTCTCCGCAAGACTTCCTTCGCACCACGCCTGTTCTTATTACAAACCGGAACCTACGTTCCGCCTTCATCGCACGTGGATCGACATTTTCTTACTGCTCAAGGTATTCTATCTACCCTAGGTATTAATACTCATTACTTATTCGTAGCGTCTACTCTCTGGCAGCCTACCTTTCATACTGAGAATAACTTGCCAGTCACAACTGTCAATTTACCCGAAAGTCATTCGTTAACCACACCGATAGATCGCGTTCGCGACACGTCGCGACATCAGCAGTCGTCTTCAGGCTGTTAATGATGATTTAAATTTTATATTTATCATAAAAATTAAATTTTACTCGGAACTAACTATATAAAAAGGAAATAACCTAACGCAAAATTAATATTATACCTGTGGAGCTTAGCTTTAGGCAATTCAGAAATAAGTAGGTACTACCGTGATTTCACCCGCAAGTCACCAGGTTTTCCACGAGAACTCAATTTTCCGAGCTATGCAGTCTGCTAGTTGAAAGTAGTTAACATTATTTTATAAAGCAAAGCAAATTCATTTACCTACCTACAAACGAGATTCACTTGAGATTAATTTGTACAGATTAATTTGTAAAGGAAAAATTAGAATCACGAGCGGGATTGAACCCGCATCCATCCATCCCTCAAGCCGGGATATGCTTTACTTAAGCTACCGTGACAAGTGGTCTCATGTCCGAATTTTTCCTTCACCTTTATAACCAACTTACGGGGTTGGTAGCGCCATCTATTGAGTGATTTAAGAATCATCCCAACCAGCATGGTCAAGTTACATCAACACAAATGCTGTACAGATAACGCCTCCCAAATCAATATTTATGATTTTTAAAGCAGTATCGCCTGCTCAGCGTAATCTACAGATTAATTTGTAAAGGAAAAATTAGAATCACGAGCGGGGATTGAACCCGCATCCATCCATCCCTCAAGCCGGGATATGCTTTACTTAAGCTACCGTGACAAGTGGTCTCATGTCCGAATTTTTCCTTCACCTTTATAACCAACTTACGGGGTTGGTAGCGCCATCTATTGAGTGATTTAAGAATCATCCCAACCAGCATGGTCAAGTTACATCAACACAAATGCTGTACAGATAACGCCTCCCAAATCAATATTTATGATTTTTAAAGCAGTATCGCCTGCTCAGCGTAATCTACAGATTAATTTGTAAAGGAAAATATAGAATCACGAGCGGGGATTGAACCCGCATCCATCCATGCTTTACTTAAGCTACCGTGACAAGTGGTCACGGTGGTGGTTAAGATTCACTTGAACAAACTTTCAGTCACTGACATTCCGTGCAAAAAGACAAGATTTCCCTTCAAACTTTATATTTTTCACACTAGATTTTACCTTGTAGAGGTACAATTTAGAACAATATTATAAAAACGCTGCCCTATTACAAACAACAACCGTATTTTAACGCAGTAAAAGCGAGAAATGCGTGAATTTAATTTATAAAAATGTAAATAAAAAGTTTGTTATGATAAACCAACACAGCTGTTGGACTATTCGTATTCAAATGCAAACTCCACTGAGTCCACTGTTTGCAAAAAATTGTTTGCTACCCACCTCAGAAGCCGCGAGGTCGCTGCTGATGTTATCTTTTAATTTCAAATCTAGAATGTTAGCTGTTGCTAAATGGAATGCAAGTTTCCTTTGTTATTAGTTTAAATACGACGGCAGTTCAAGATTACGCGCACTCAATGACTTTATCATCACCATCAACAGCCTGAACACGTCCACAGCTGAACATAGGTATGCGCTACTTTGAGCCCCCTGCATCCATCGATCCCCCACGGGTTTCATCAGATCGTCGGTTCCGGTTCACCGTGTGGGGGCTGGCATAAACGCAATGACGTTACTATAGCGAAGCAAGAGACGCATGTTTTGTACGAACATAATTAAATGATGTCTTTATTGACTGAAAATAAAATCCACTGATGAATGAAATGAATGTACTTAGTATTGCAACTTAAAGCATATTAGGTATCTCACGGTTGTGTTTTAAAGACTAAGAAAGCGGGTAGACCGTTATGTCTGCTCCTAACATTTCGAACTTTTTATCATCCACTAGCATCTTCAGTCTACCCGTGAAAATGGTGCATGTAAATGTGCCGAAATATCGGGAATTCAAAAATGATTCTAACCACGGTAAATATCCCGTAAGTACTATTAAAAACATATTAGGTATATATTATTAATTAGTTTGTTTTGTTAAGTAAATGCGAAGCACTGATATACCACTCCCAGAAAATAAACTTTTGGCACAGCACAAAATTATTTCACGTTTTCGTATAAAAGCATAGCGATTCTGATGTCGCTTCAGTGCATCGACAGGTGACGTCACATCCGATTACGTAGCACCGGAAGTGCGGCCGAACTCCAGTGTTGCCATTGTTCGAATTGATAATGAAGTTACACACACAAATATTAATATATTGTTTTTTTTATAACATATTTTGGAACATACCGTGATTCACCTAAAATGTCTACGAGCGTGTTAGTCCGTGGAGAAATCTACCCTTAGACTAACTAAATAGTTAGACATTTTTGTTATAAATTGGAAACACTAATTAGCTACGGACGAAAACTTCTTTATATCACCAAACTACTTTTAACTGGCATTAACTACTTCTAATATTACAGAGTTATAGTTGCCAATGTTGCCATATCTAACTAACTTAATTTCCCGGACGGATATAACTTCCCCGGCTCCCATGACGAGGGAACTTTTTTGATTGACGACCTCTTGATTACGATCACTCCTATTTAGATCAGTTAAAAGTACTGTCAGATGGAGTTGATGTTTAATTTCCGGTTAGTTAAGTCATGATTACGTAATTTAGGACTCATTTTTTGGGTGAAACTGAGCGGGAAGTCTTTTTTGATAGATTAGGATTAATCTATTGTCCAGTATATTTAGGAGTGTCATCTCGGAATGGAAGATGATAAGTCGGGAGCAATTACACACAATTTGGCGTTCTAAAAGTTGTCTAAAAGTCATACTTACTTAAAAGCTCTTAGCGTTCTAAAGT
Source organism: Ennomos erosarius (assembly GCA_963580505.1). Classification (NCBI taxonomy): domain Eukaryota; kingdom Metazoa; phylum Arthropoda; class Insecta; order Lepidoptera; family Geometridae; genus Ennomos; species Ennomos erosarius. The sequence continues at coordinate 14,903,496 of OY756979.1, forward strand.
TGTCTCAAAAGTCATACTTAAAAGCTTATGGAGCGGAGAAAATGTACGTCTCGTTACGTCAGCAGCCCTATACGTTCCATTACTGGCATAAGGGTGATAAGAGTCTATATAAACACGAAATTATAAACGAGGAATCAGAGCTTTGAAAAATATGACACTTCGGGAGGAAGCGTTTTTTTTTTTTTTGCTCTGTGCGAGGATTCAATACACTTGGTTGGTTGAGGTTACGTAGGTTGAGGAATTTTTACCGTATACGGATGCCGCATTTCTGTGCGTCTTGTTGTACGGTGGTAAAATTGGTATGGGGGAATTAATGTGGTATTATTTATTATTACTTATTTATTTTTTATTGTGATAAAAACGACAGAGCCACCTACAATGAGGAGTTTTATTAAAAAAAAAGCTGTAATTTTATAAAGACCCGTTAGATGGCGGTAAAATGGGGGTTTTGAGTTCTGTCATTGTTAAGATAATTATGTATCGAGTTTAATATCCTATCCTTATTTTATGGAAGACATATACTCTAATGGCTTTCTATCGACAAATCGACAACGTATTCTGTGATTCACTCAACTGAATTTGAAATTTCCTTGTACTCTGTGTATTGAAACTACGGTTGTATTTTATTTGAAATACGTCGTTAGTACGCCATCTAGCGACAGCAGCCGAAACAGGTTGTTTTTTAAAATAAAACACCTCATTACCACATAATATCTATATGGTATCTTCTAGGCAAGCATGCACCACCGTAGGCCGCGTCATCGCTTACCATCAAGTGAGACAGTGGTCAAATGCTATGCCTATAAATTATATTTAAAAAAAGTCGTAAATTCTAAGTCACATATTTCTAATCCTAAAACACAGATTTTATAATAGCCTAAAATAAATTAAAATATTTCCATCTGTTTCATTTCCACTAAACAAAAAGAGTATCATACTATACCACACTTTAACATACATGCAACACAGAATTGACAAAATATGTACTTACTATTACTACATTTTTCGTTCAATCGCGTTCCAAGAATCCCTATGCTATATATAACTTGCGAAATAGAATAGAATAGAATATAATTTAATTTATTCAATACTTGCTTAAACTATGGTACAGAACATGTTATATTAATGTAACATAATATGAACAAAGAATAAGAAACAAACACAAAACAAGTATTGAATGGGCGTCGGCTCAGCATGTGCTAGTTGTCGATGACAACCAGCGCTGGGTTTCAGCCTAGACCCAGAGGGGGTGGAAACAATGCACAATCCGAAAAAGGAAAAAAAAAAACAAAAAAATGAATCTTTAAAAGGTAAACTTAAGGATTAAACTTAAAAATCGAACATATAAACAAAATTATATACATAGTTATGGAACTAAATAGACACTACACACTATACACAAACATTATCATATCTTGTTATATTTCATACATAATTATTATACACATAAATAAACATATCAACCATACAATACATATTATAGGCACAATAAATAATACAGGAAATTAAATTAGGCATGACTTTACGACGACCCTCCCGGTGCATCCGAGATAATGGTCACTTAATTGTTTGATAGTTACTTATTTCATTTGCAATTACACAGAATACTAGCTCGAAAGCCAACGATAGCGAATCTGGAATATTCTGAAAGTGGAAAATACTACAAATGTATGTAAGTACTTTAGATAAATTGAATAATTATTTAGATGACTGCCTATAAGGAATAATTTAAACTCGTTTATAAGGCGTGATGGCAGGTAGATAGAATCACACTTCAAATGTGCCAACTAAAAGTAAGGGACCACCACCTTGGAAGCTCCTAAGATATGGTTTAAGAAATATATACCTACTTACTCTACCTTATTTGATGATAACTTTTTTTTGCTAACAGGCACAATGCTTTTTTGTTTTAACAATAGTAGTACAATAATATAAACTACTACTAGCTACACTCCACTACAAAAATCAATTGGACTGTACGAATATTTTTTTATTTATAAATCACATTTTGTTGTTACCCTACAAAGAAATATTATACTAATTTACCTACATAGACTACATACTAATAACAAAGACAATATTAAAATAAAAATAAATTAAACAATAAACATTAATACAGTTGTAAATCACGTATCAAAAAGACCTTTGGTGGAGGGAAATGTGCCCAGAACGCTGGCTGCATTGCCACGCTGTATGGCAGTGCTGATTTTTTGGACAAAATACGAGCCAGCCTTCTGGTCACCAGTCGTCTCCACCAAAAGTTTTGCGAAGTCCCTGTATATTTGCAGAGCACCTGGTCCCCACGTCCCATAGTTTCAACCCCAAACGGAACAAACATGTATCCTTTATCTAAGTATAGATAAATAACAAAAATTATAAATTATCAGGTAGTAGGTTGCCTAGCTATATTACGGGTCAGTAGTTATTTAATATCAACTTTAATTTTGACTTTTTTAAACATTTCCCTCATATTTTGTTATTGTTGGAAATCGGGCATTTTGTGACGCGCGCGAGGGACTGGATAAATATAGGTTGCCTACTTTTTATTTGGGAAACTAAACTACTACCAAACTAAAACTATAAAATGGACAATACCTATAATACAAAACTAATCTAGCAAACCACTACCAGTAGGCAAAGTGCCCAAAATGCTGGCAGCATTGCCACGTTGAATGGCAATGCTTAACCTTAGGCCAAAGTAGAGGCCAATTTTTTTTTGTGAATGAATGACGTGACGAGTTAGTCGTTCACCTGATGTTAAGCGACACGGCTGCCCATAACAGTTGCAGGGTAACTCGGAACTTTAAAATAATAAAGTTTTGCGTGACATTGCACTGCGCACGTCATCCTGAGACATCACACAGTCTAGTAATCAGATTACTACACTGTGTAATCAGGTCATAAAGTCTCATTTGCCCAGTAATTTCACTAGCTACAATGCCTTTCAAACCGGAACACAGTAGTGTTTGCACACTACTGCTTGACGGCAGAATAACTGGCAGAGCGGTGGTACCTACCTAGACGAACTTTGCAGAAAAGTCCTACCACCTAGTAAAAAATGTGCTAATAATTAGCCTAATATGATAAATCACACCACAGCATGCAATACTGAACGGGGCTCACCGGCTCTCGCAGGTAATTAACTTAAAATCTCAACTTAAATCCGGTTTGTGGCAGATTAAACCGGCCGCTTGCGGATCATTTGCCATAATTTAGCGTTTGCGGAACGTTACGCGCTGCTCCTGGATTTGACAGTTAAAGGATTAGTGGTCGATGTGGTGGTCCACCGTAAACTTAGGTGTATATCTTACGTTTCCTTCTATACAATGCCTATTTAATTATATCACACAATGTCATCAGCTGAATAGACAGACACGGGCTTTCTCTCACTGGAAGACTATAATCTGCCATGTGCTCTCAAATTTTGTGATTCTTGGACATCATCAACAACCTGAAGACGTCCACTGCTGAACATAGGTAGGTGTCCCCCAGAAAGCGCCACTTTGAGCGGCTGCTTGCCTCCTGCATCCATCGTCTCTCCGCGGTTTTCACCAGATCGTCAGTCCACCTTGTGGGGGGCCAGCCTACGCTGCGTCTTCCGGTTCGTGGTCGCCCCTCGACAACCCTTCTTCCCCATCGGTTGTCAGTTCTACGAGCGATGTGGCCTGCCCATTGCCTATTTCTACATTTTTTCTTTCACCATAAAGAAATAATAGTTTCTTCCTTGAGTTTCTCTTGCAAAATACAGCTTGAAGTAGAAAGCATAGATTTACGTATATCCGGTTTGGTTGTCAGGCAGACCGGATCAACCAGCATTTCATTGAGATAAGAGACAAATATGATGCGATATTGCGTTGCGTTTGCTGGCTTTCAACCCTAGACTTTCTCGTTACATAAACCCAATTCTAATTATACCCAATCAAGATAACGTATACATTAGCATTGTTGCGATACGGTCGATTACATCCGGCTGGAAACCGGATGGCCGGATCCCCGACCCTTGTGAAACCCAGTGAAAATCCGGGTGAAATAATGCTAATTCCATCTCTAAACAACAATGTTAAAATATTGGTGCTCAAATGCATTGTTTTAGGCTAGCAATGTGAATTGAGATTGACAGAGCAATCAATTGCAATCAACTAATGGGTTGATTGCCAATGTAGATTTAAGGGATTTATTTAACACTAGTAAAAGTATTTGATTAATGTGTTAATCCAGCGTATAAGCTATCTACATTCAAAACATGAACGAACTCACAGAATAAATACACCGTACCAATTTTAGGCTATATACTTATAGTTTATTAGACTTCTTTGTCAAAAAAAGAATACTTTGGAAATATTGTTATAACAAAATAACAAAAATAATTCATCAACATTAGGAACATCATCAAAACAAAAAAAAACTGTTACTAACCTAAAAAACAATTTTAAGTTTCGTCCAAAACAGCAACAAATCAGAAATAAAAATAAAAATTATTTTATTTTATTATCTTTAGGAAGGATTTTGTAATCATCCGAGCCATATCTTCATGTAAACTTTAGAAACTTTGTAAGAGTGAACCGTGCTTCCGGTATCTGTTTCTTGTTGTGCATAGCTTGCATGCTCGGAGTGTTCGTGAACCGGAGTGCCACCGCTCTGTGGATCAACGTGACCATCTGGAGAATGTCCAGGCTTCTGTGGTTCTCGGACACCACACTGCACAGGGCTTGGATCATCCATGAACCGTTTGCATCACGGAACGATAGGTGCTCTGAAATTATATGCCTAATGTTATAATAAGAAATAGGCACTTCACTACCTTGTGTAAACCGAAAGCATACTTATATCTCGGAAGTCTTGTCGTATTTTGTATGTATGGCATTATAAGATTACAAATAATTAACACTATATAACATAGATTTAGATATTTTTGTTGGGTAGGACTTTTGTTGCCAGTCTGGTTTTGATAACATTATAGAAGAAGGCATTTTAAAATTATTTGAATGGTAAAATAAATAACAATTTCAAAATAATAACTTACATCATCATCATCATCATCATCATTATCATCATTATCATCATCATCAGCCTGAAGACTCCACTGAAAGTTTTCAATTCAAGCATATCTGAGTTCCCGTAAAGATCTAGCCATTTAAATTGTAGCTTCTTCATACTTGTGAGCAACCGCGAAACTAGCTGTACTACATTCCTATAAAAACATCTAATAAAGGCCATATTACCATCATACGAGGAGTACAGCACGAGACAATCGGCATGGGTCGGGATGACGATGGAGACGTCGCCGTCTCCGTCCAGCTTCACTCTCACCCCTTCGTCTATCTTCTCTCCGCGACAAGCCTGTAACATACAAAAATGGATCTTCATGTATAAACAACAGAAAAATTATTGATCTTAAAGGTTTGGTATGGTAACAGATTAAAATGGACAGGATACGTCGATACTTGTACCCGCGATAAATTAGTTTACGCGTGGTTATGTGTTCCGTATTCAAAGGATAAGCACAGGACATTCACCTAATTGCATAGGACCCTATTATTAAGCCTCTGGTGTCTGTCTGTCTGTCTAATAAGCAATAAAAGCCTTGTCTCTTGAACCGAATTTAGGTAACTGCCTGAAATTTTCATGCAGAATATGCGTGCATCATCAACAACCTCAAGACGGCCACTGTTAAACATAAAGCCTCCCCTTGCTTTACCTTCTGTCAATGGGAGGAGGATAGGGCGGGGGTTTGGGTAACACTTGCATTTAAAAAACCGTTTTTAACTGTTTGAAACATAGCCTAGCGACGCGAACAAAACTGACATGCAGGCGATATTGAAAAAAGGAAAAGAGAGAATTAAGGTATTGGCATAAACCGGTTTTACCTGGACAAATAGCAGTTTGGGTTTCCCGGCGAGCCCTGGCGCTCGCTGCAGCATCCTCATGATATCGTTCACAGGGTATGGGCGGTCGGCCGCGCAGACCTCGCCTCCTCGCTCTCCGTGAGTCAGGATGGCGATAGCTACGCACGAAGTATTTTCATGGTCCGCTTTACAGACTGAAATAGAACAATGTGGATAAAAAAGGTAAGAAAGAAAATAACCAGCCAGTGCGAGTCAGACGCGCATACGTAGGGTTCCGCACCATTATTTATCATAACTTGTTTTTTATAGTGTTTGTTGTTATAGCGGCAACAAAATACATCATTTGTGAAAATCTCAATTGTCTATCACGGTTCATGAGATAATAGTGATGGATTAACTAGCGTTCGCATTCATTTTTAGCATGCGAAAACTCAATTAGCATTTTGCAAATGAAATCTACCTAGTTGCAAAATTCTGTGTATTATGAAATTTCATTTCAATTCATTTAGTTCATTTTGAATTTAATTTTTAATATAAAGTTTCATTCTATTTTTATTTCATGTTTAATTTCATTTTTCATTTATTTTTCATTTCATTTTTCATATAATGTTTCATTTCCATTTCATTTTAGCAAATAGCATAGCAATAACAATTAGCATGCTAAGACTCGTGAATGTTTATGAAATTTACGCAAAATCGCATTAATTTCCATCGCTATGAGATACAGCTTGGTGACAGACGGACAGCGGAACTTTAGAAATAGAGTTCGCTTTACCTTTGGGTATGGAACCGTACATAAGAAAGGAATACTAAAAGTAAAGAAAAGTATGTGAAAATGTACATAAAAAGCATTCTAGGTTGAAACTTACCACTGCGTAAAGCTGTCATATCAATGTAAAATGGCCCCAGTGTAAACTTACATTTAGAAATAGTGTCCATAATTTCATCATAGTATAAATCGTTATACGGCGTCACCTTGAAGCCAATGTCACTGAAAGTTCTTTTTAGGCTCTCGACATCCCTGGATGTGCCGTTCCTGGGACTATACTTCTGGTAGCTGAAAAAAACTGCGCATGAAAAACAACCCACTATATCACACCAACTATTAAAACTGTGAAAGTTTGTTTAATGTAAAATGCTATTTGGCCTTCACGTGCTGCAACTGAAAATTGGAATAGATATTATTCCATCATTATTAGCTTGAAGAAGTTCACTGCTGAACATAGGTCTCCCCAAAGAGCCCACTTCGAGCGGTTGCTTGCCTCCTAGACCCATAGGCTCCCCGCGATTCTGACCACCTAGTGGGGGCCGGCCTACGCTACGTCTTCCGGTTCGTGATCGCCACTCGTGAACCTTTCTCCCCCATCAGTCAGTTCTATGAACGATGTGGCCGATGTGTTATCAATGGAAAGTAGACACAGAAGGTATATTATATAGGTACTTTTTCGTTGTCATCAGCCTCACTATGTTCCACTCCTAGAACCGGGCCTTCATATGGAGAAAGTGTATACTATAGAGTGTGTATACCCACCGCTTAGTTGATGAATGACAGATGTTCTTGAATTTGTTGATTCTTGAATATGCCGGTTTCCTCACGATACTTTCATCATCATTGTAATGGAAGCATAGGAACAACCCAAACAGTACTCGGTAAAGCTGCGTAAAATTTTAGGACATCTTGACTTGGGCTAGTTGACTGGTTCTGTTATCCTAAAGATTTACGCATTATTGTTTATTATACTTACTTAAAGAATGGTGTATTCTTAAATTCATATTGGTTTAGAACAATTAAATATTTGTCCTTGGACATGTCGTAATAGTCTCCATAGTGCTCGTAGATCAAGTGATGAGGGATGTTACTTTCATTCCCTTCAATAGTAGAAGCTCTGTAATTATAAATAAATAAATATAAATATAAATAAATAGATTATAAAACAATAGTTTTTAGTTTATTTATTCATCGTGGGTTTGTGAGTTTACGGAAATAAAGTTACTTACCTCACGGCTTCCTTTTTAAACGGCTTAACATCAGCTGAAGTCTGGCGCGTTAACTTATCTTTCCCTTCATCACCTTCCATGTTTTGTTCCATTATGTCAATTGAATATGTTCACTTTGATCAAAAACAATTATCGCCACATATAAAAACGCTTATTTTGACAATAAGCAATAGTTGATACGTAAATGCATTATTTTCTAAGGTATTTTTAGTATTTCAAAGCCATAAGTTGGATGAACAACGCGAACTGGCACTCGTATTGATAAGCTGGCGATATGATAAGCAATGCATCGGAAATCAGTATGATAGTGATAAGGCGATAAACGATAGGTAAATACATACCCGCATACAAAGTTCTTCGCTGGCGCTGACTATCGCATAACTTTGCAAAGTATATTAAGCATCAAATGTTCACAGAAAAAAAATGAATCACGAATGCTATAGGTAACTTAAGGCGCTAAATGCTCCCAAATCTCAAAATCACGTTCAAAAATCAAATTTTGAACGTGATTATCTCAAAACGTATACCATTTACAGGATTGAAAAAAATTCACGTTAATACTGGTCATCTAATTTCTAATTCTAATTTGGAATGGGGGCGGTAAGGCCTGCACTGACGTCCCGCTTGGGGTGTATTGTGCATTTCCCCCTCCAGCATCTACCCAAGCCAGCCCAGCTCCTTGAAGTAACGGAGTGCGGCTTTGGGGTGCTGGCACAACTGCTCCAGTGTTGGCGTCGCAGATGGTGGCGATGATGAGTGGTTACAAGGTTTATACGCTTGCTCACGCATTCCGGTTTTAATTCTTATCTCTTCCGTAGCCTCGCAGTGAAACATCACATGCTCTACGGTCTCGTCCTCCTGCAGGCAGCCCCTACAAAGCGGACTGTCTGTTGCTCCAGTTTTATTCAAATGATAATTTAAGTTGCAATGACCCGTAATAAGGCCTGTGATTAGGCGGAGGTCATGCCGCTTAAGCCGTAGTAAGTTATTCGTCACTTTTCGATTGAGAGTAGGAAAAGCTGACCTAGCATGTCTGCAATCAGTTCTCCTATCCCATAGCTTTTGCTGTTCTTTTTCCGTGTGACGATTCAAAATTTGGCAAGAGTGTCAGCCGCGATATTTCCCTGACACGAGCCATGGCTCTTCGTCCATTTTACTATTGTTCTGTAGTTCTCTGCTAACTTTTGCAGGTCCCTATGACACTCTAAAATGACCCTTGATCTGGTCACAGGTCGTCTTAGTGCGTAGATGATAGCCGCACTGTCTGTGGTAAAAACTAATACTGGTCATATTTTCTTTCCATCTACCGAAACCGAAACACGTTTACGAAAAGTTTTCTCGATAGAAAAAAATCGTGAACCTCTAAAAAAATTATTCAAACGTCCTAAAATGTTACATTATAATCAGACACCCCATTGAAATAAATCATAGTGCTAAGTTATGTTTCAATGCATCCGTCTATAAGCTTGTTTTTTTATAACAATAAGCATTTCTCTTATAACTAATTATTTGTACCGAAAAATAGATAAGTCAAAGTGCAACGCAACGTAATCGCCATATTTTTGCTATGCATAAAGCGACCCTACAAAACCATACAAAATAAGTTTCAAGTTCGTCTGCTGTAATAAACGTGCTCGCATTGGCTCCTGTCAGCCAGCACCTTAAGCGGTAAGTTGGTTGTAAAAGGTGAAGAATATGGGCACCAGATCACTTCTCACGGGAGCATGTCCTAGCTGGACGGATGAATACAGGCGCCCCGTCAGTGTGTTTTTTTTTTTACTTAAAGGCGATACAGCATAGCGATTCAGGAGACCTCAGCGCTGAGGTCCCCTGAATCGCTATACTGCTTTAATATTTATATTTCCATAACTATATTATAGAAACTACAGGTGACCAAAGAGCTGGCTCTTACCTCGGTAAAAGACTAAGTTTGGCCATACAACGAGGTAATGTCGCCAGCTTTTTGGGCACCTTACCCGCAGACAGCGACTTAAACGCAGTTTTTTATTTATAAGTGTATATTATAAGTTTAGATAGTTTTAGTTTTAGATAAGTACTTAGTGAGGGTGATTTTGAAGGCTTTAGTTTTAGTTTTAAGTCAAATTAAAAAACTTAAAACTAAATGGTAATTTAAAGGCACCACTTTATGTCATTTTAGAAACTTCTAACTCAATTTTTAATCAAAATGAATGAATGATATGGACGAAATCTAATCAATTTAGGATTTTAAGTGAATGTGCTAATTTGAAGGCGCATTTTAAATAATCTAAAAACTTTTAGTACTGTCATTTAAAGTTTTAAGTTGGTTTTTAGTATATTTTAACAAGTACCATTTTGGGTCCTTCCTAAAAATAACTTATAATTCTAAGTGAGTTTTCTATGTAATTTTGTTAATTTTGTTTTCCTTACACTTGAAAAATCAGTTGATACGTTGTGCCTGCGAGATAAGATCCGAAATGAGGAGATCCGCAGGAGCACTAAATTGATCGATGTAGCTCTTAGGATTAGCACGTTGAAATGGCAATGCAGGCCACATCGCTTGTAGAATTGACAACCGATTGGGAAAAATTAAGGTTCTCGAGTGGCGACCACGAACCGGAAGACGCAGTGTAGGCCGGCCCCCACTAGGTGGACCGACGACCTGGTGAAAGCCGCGGGGTGCCGATGGATGCAGGAAGCGAGCAGCCGCTCTAAGCCGCTACCTGGGGGATGCCTACGTACAGCAGTGGATGTCTTCAGGCTGTTAATAATGATGATGGTGATGATGTTGACCTAGAAATATGTCGGTTCAACTCCCACACAAAAAAGAAAGGTTTTGTTATTTTTATTCCTATACCTAAACCTTTCAAAATAAAAACAACAAGGTTTATGAATAAGACAAAGTAGATAAATTTCAAAGGTTTTATTATAAAATAATTGTTGCATTTAGGTAGTAGTTGTAATCATTATCAGTAGCACTACACATCAAAACATACAAATAAATATTCACTTTTAAACTCCCCCTAAGTAGCACTGTGCTTTGGCCTGAATTCTTCCAAGTATCAAAATTTGTTTTCATAGCTATCACTATGGCTATCACTAACACCATCAGCTATTATAATTGTGATATGGCTGCTGCTATCTGTTGATCCGCCACGTGGATAGCTTCAGCCAATTTCACAATTTCCTGTAGGTGAGTTCCTTTCATTCTTCAGCATTGATGCCTGCGTGGCTGGTGCGAGAACCAGCCTGTAGACTGCAAATGAAAAAGTTACTTTTCTCTTCTAGCTTTTCATATAATTGTAGGTGTAGGATTTGTTTGAGTGGGCAGAATAGAATGTTCTGCCTGTTCTGCATGTTCCTATTATCCATCGTGCAATACCTACAGCATTGAAGTCTTTGATAAAATCAAACAGTAAGCTGGTCCAATCCTCTTCGTGTGATGGTCTATATTTATAAGTACGTAACGGTGGCGGAGTTGTGAGCTGTTTTGGGACTGTTCTGCTGCTATCATCTCTGCTGAGCTGGGTTGGACGACGAAGACGATGTATTGTTGGCCTCAGTTCTGTTCTGCGTTCAGGGCGGAGCGGGATCTTCGTTGTTAGCAGACGTTCAACCAAAGTCAATTTGTTTGTTCTGGGATCGTTTTCTTGCTGGCCGTTGTACATAATTGCGTAATTTATTCACTTAACAACAACTACGTTTCCGTGGAAATAATTGGTATTAGAATTTAAAACATTATTTGACAAAGAGACGTTACGATCACAGATGACGTCAAGATCAGGACGACATGACAGATTGCTTCAAAGTTATATAAATATCAGTGGTAGACCTACATCGCTTTTAGTAAAAAGGTAACATTTCCATCTTTTTGCTAAAATCGATGTAGGTCTACCACTGATTATAGTGACATTTAAATAGTTTTTTTACATCTGTGAGCTCAATGGTGTATGAAAGTGAATTTGCAATCGTTCTTTTTAGTTTAGTACTGTCACTTAAATTTAAATATTTTTAAAATTTTCTAAAACTAAACCTAAAGCCTTCAAAATTGCCCTCAGTTTAGATTTAATTTAGTTTTTAATAATTGTATTGTATTTTTTAGAACGTAAATAAAGCTTTTTCCATAATTATAATTATTTATATGTAAATGAAAATATCTGAGGATTACGAAGAGGTGGAAAGGTGGAAAGGTTAAATCGATGTCGTTACTTATGTCATATACCTACTTACCTGTCGTTTATGAAAAATACCAGTTCAATAGTAATAATTGATTTCTCTCTAGATATGTCTGTAAAAGGGCTTGAGATGATTTAATTAGCAGCAAATAATATACCCATAGGAACCTTGGATTTTATATTTTTTTAATAAGAATTAAAAGTGTGTAATTAAAATATATTTATAATACTTTATTTTCATTTTTTACTTTCACTTACTATAACATTAAATGTAATCACAGAAACATCTTTGAACATTACAATGACTCACAGCACCGTACTGTAGGTGACTTCAGTTCTATCACAGAATATAAATATATCTAGTACTAGTTATACACCTCATCTATAACATCAAGTACTTCATCAAATTCAACTCGGTCACTGGAGTCTGTTTGAATCCTTCTAACGTAGATTTTGAGGTCACAATGTTGTTGATGGACGGTACCATGCTCACGAGATCTACAGAATGGTGGTGACTTTCCACAACTTTGCAGAGAGCTTGCATCAACCATGACCCCGTGTTTCTGTTTCGATAGGATAGATAATCTGGAAATAAATAGACTTATTATTGGAAGATGCAACGTAGGCCGGCACTACCTAGGTGGACGGACAACTTGGTCAAAACCGCGCGGAGAAAATGGATGCAGGACTCTAGCAGCCGCTCAAGATGGCGCTCTATGGGAAAGGCCTATGTTCAGCAGTGGATGTCTTCAAGCTGTTGTCATACCTTATCTTCTTCAGATGACATTGCTACAAAACGTATTCACGGGTAAGTGGTTAGATTTACCACATAATACAATTTATAGTACTAAGTACGCTTATACGGACGGACGGAACATAAATGGTGGAACTAACTTCCATTTAATAATTCAATGATTATTGCAATATGATCAAAATATGAGCAGAGTGGGATAGTATAAGTAACATTTCTTCACCTAATATGTAAGTATAATATGTAGTAATATGTATGTATGTTAGGTTAAGTAATATCATAAAAGCGTTGAGGTTGGAGGCGTTGTGTTTTTGTGAGGCTTTCCCGCCAAAAAGGCTAAACTGATTTGGGTGAAATTTTGTATACGAGTTGCTTTGTCACCAAAGTCAACTGTAGAATACGTTTCACCTCGGAAAATTGACAACTTCCAGGGAAAACCGCGGATCGCCCTCTAAGCATGGCTATTATTTCCTCTTCATAACTACTTATGTTGTGCTAAAATGCTGTTCTATTAATATCTAACAATGTTGATATTGATAATGACTAACCTTCATAAGTCGAGTATAGCACCAAACAGTCAGCGTCAACAGGAACGATGACGTCATTGCGCTGGGATCGTGGTTTAGTGTGACGTTCTCTACATGCCTGCAAGTTTTGATTGTTATAACTCATCGCTATAAAAAATTACGCCATAATTGGTATTCTATCCAAAAAAAACACCACGGGTAACATGAGCTGCAGAAATCGATATGAAATGTAATTATATCTTTCCTGGAAAAAGTGTTTGGCCAATGAACGATCACGCGAATCACACCATAAACCTTTTGTTGCATTTTCATTGGTCAAATTTGTCCCCTTGGTCCCCTTTTCATCATAGAAATACAAGACTTGGTGATTCTCCAGTTTTGAGCTTTTTGCTGAGTTATTCATATTCTGAACGGCCAAGGACTGGAATGTTTTTCCAGCAACGGTGTTTCCTCCTGGGTCTTTTTAAGTCAAGAGTAAGTAAAGTAAAGAAAAACACTTTCGGTCGAGAGAAAATATAATAATCTCGATTTCAACACTTGCAGCTCATACACAAATGATTACAGCTAACACAGAAAGGGAAGCCCCGGGGCTTCCCTTTCTGTGTTCTTAGAAAATACCAGTTTGGTTTTCATCTTACACCATTCATTACGGAATTTTGCAACAAGTTGCGACATATCAAGAAGTCTTCGCGAAATTTAGGGACTATTTATGGAGTCGTAATGTAATTGGTGAGCCTCTCGATCACTATAATATAATTACCACAGGATATTGGGCCTAGTAGGTATGGGAAACTGATTCTGTATCATTTCTTACCCCCATATTCTAAGACGTTACCTCGAGATTACTCCACTCGACTTAACCTCGAATTAACCTCATTTTTGTGTTTTGGTATTATTAGTTGACAATATATAATCAACTTGACATTACTGCGTCAATTTTTCTCAAACGAGAGAAGCGAAGCAACTGTCAACTCAAGGTACGTCGCGATGTATTTTGAGTTTCCCTCAAAGTTAAGTAGAAGTCAAGTGAAGGATTTTTGTAGAAATGTTTTGGAATACGGGGGTTAGTGTGCACCTATTATTATGCCTTAAAAATGCCACCTGAATAAAGAAGAGCTTCGGCTTCCCAAAAAGATTCGGGGCAGTTCTGAGCATGTCTGTGATGTCTGCCACGGGGTACATCCGGTCTGACGCACACACATGCTCCCCTTTTCCATGTGTCATGACGGCGATTGCAATACAGGATGTGTTGCTATGATCCTTTCTGCATACTGCAATAAGAAGACAGTGAAATTAGATCGCTCAGTTGTGAACGGGTACCATTTTTTGATAGCGGTCGGATGGGTATCCTTCATGGATGACCGGAGCAAAATTTGATGGTCAGTTAGAGCAGCTTCTCGTATGAGTGCCAAAAACCCCTATTTATACTGGATGGCACATCTGTTATTGGCGTAGTCGACTACAACACTTAAGTCAGTCTAACCTTGAAGGTGGAGGCTTAGGATTGTTCTTAATGGATGGTGTGTCTTTGGATGTTTATCTTACCTTGACTCAGGTATTCCATGATATCTCTATAGTTCCAATCATCATGTGTAATCACCGTGAAACCAAGACTGCGAAAGGTTTTTTCTAAACTCTTTACGTCCTGGTAAGTGCCGACTCTTGCGCAGGGAACGTATCTGGAATAGAGAACTCTTTGAGTCTAATAAACTTTGGAAAACTATTACTGGATTTCGTCATTGCGGCAGATATAGGTACAGTACTAATTTTTTTAGTAAATACAAGGTGACCTTGAATTATGTTATCCCGAAATGGGGGAACTGGAACCATGATACCCTACAAGTTGTGAGAGTCTTACTTGAAACTGAGTGTTTTCAAACTTCCATGGTAAAAAATAAATCCACTCGCAAAATTGCACGTGCGATCGCTATGAGATTTAACAAGATACTATTTCATTTCTAAATACAGGTCGTTAAACTCATTTATGTGCACTCGGTCAAGGACGAAGTTCAACTACCCAGTTTAGTAAAGTCGTAGAAGAAACATTGTCTACCTTGGGGTGTAGATTTACCCCCTTTCGGGATAACAGACCAATTCAAGGGCACCTTGTATTGCAATTATTGTAGGTATTAGTAGCTAATTTAAAGAATAAAGACACTTTGCCCTTAACTATTATTGTATTCCATCAATGTACTTTAGTATCACTTTTTGGTCATATCGCTACTTACAACATAGGTATTGTGATCAAATGCTACCCAAACTGGTGAAAAATTCAACTCACTTGTAATGTCTCGTCTTCTTATACCGGAAATGGTTGAAGATGATCAGGATCTTGTCTTTGGTCATGTCGTAATACAAGCTGGGGTCTTCGCCTTTTGAAGACATTTGTCTAAGCAAGGACTCGTCTTGGTCGCTGACGTCACCGTAGTTTTTGCTGCTTAAAATATATAAAAATACAATGACACTACATTCTTATTTTTGCAAGCAAAATAATACATCGTGATATTATAAGTACCTAATTTGAACG
Source organism: Ennomos erosarius (assembly GCA_963580505.1). Classification (NCBI taxonomy): domain Eukaryota; kingdom Metazoa; phylum Arthropoda; class Insecta; order Lepidoptera; family Geometridae; genus Ennomos; species Ennomos erosarius. The sequence goes on from OY756979.1 coordinate 14,919,299, forward strand.
GAAAATATAATATTGTATAACATTTTCAAGACCTTGTAACATTTTGGTATGTGTTTTGAATGGTGACCGCAATTTCGCGAATGTCACGAAGATAGAGTGAAAAATTCACGTAAAATATTTGAGTCCGAGTTTTTATATTTCTGGCTTGCTGAGTTTAGATTACCTGTGATTAGATGACTCGGTGTAACAAGTTGCATCCGAAGCTGTATTGAAAGGCGCCATCTTGTGTCCAAACACCAAACACTTGTGAAAAACTGAACACGCTACACTTCCACAGCGCGATGTGTATGTTGTTTCTTTCAAATTCCGTTTTTTGTCAAAGTACTTGATCACTTGCTCACACTCTGAAATAATTATTATAAGATAAAAAATTAATCAAATAAATTCATTCGTCGGTGTTTATTCAATATAACAGCATCGATGTAACAGGAGGCCGGTCTTAAAATTCAGGGTACAATAAAAGACCACTACCTAAAACGTCGAAGCACTGGCCAACAATTTACTTATAGCCCAGGTAATATAATACCTATAGGTATAAGTATACTTATAGAAAGCTGTGCACTCGACGCATCTAAAAAACGATGTATGATTATTTTTGCAAATATTAGTTTAGTGTTAGTAGTTAGCGAGATAATAAAAAAATGTTTAAAACAGTACGTTGTACCATGGTTGTACCACCTATATATATAGGTGGTACAAAACCTCACAAAAATAATCTAACAAAAACTGTTAAAACTCTACTGTGGTTTTAATTTATTTGTTTATACAGATAACTTTACCTACATTATAATAATTATTTATTGATTAAAAATCCGTTGTTAGTAAACACGCACAAATAAAATAACAATATTCACGTCTTTTCCAAAGCAATATCTAACTGCAAATGACTAATCATTCGAGACTGTTTGTATTAACGCAGTGTTTACATTTTTTATCATGAATATTGCATCATTATTACGAGAATGGTATGCATAGTAATCATCGTATAACGTTACGAATACGAAGCTTCATGTAAATTGTTAGGACAAGTTACATCAGGCTCAATAACGCTAACAAATAATAATAAATAGGGTACCTAGCTAATACGGCATTATGATCTTTATTAGGTGTTTAAAGTAAAAAATAATAACTAAGTCACAAAAGTCGAGCTAAAAGTCGAGGGCCTACTTACGCTACTCTTTTTTATACCTATAAATAAAAAATGGTCATGTGTGCCCCAAAACTTTTGGACTCCCCAATCGCCATGTAGGTATAGATCTATCTGATCCGACCCTACGATGCAAAGGTTAATTAATACGCTTTACGTACCTATAATCCCCTGCCACTTCTACCACCTCACTCAAAAGAATTCACCCTATTTACTGAGGGCATAGTATTACAGTGGCTATGATCCCACTCTGTTTGGCCTATCTCCCTTTTGCCTTTCCCTAAACTGAATTAAACTTATTTTCATCTCTTCCTTCACTTTCCCGTTACTAACTAAATATTTCTGGCGGGTCGTAAGTTTTTTTTTAGTCGTTCACCTGATGTTAAGCAATACGGCTGCCCATAAGTTGCGGAAGTCTTCATAAAATGCCCGTGAGCATGTTTTTGGATAAGTCAGAATTGTGGTAGGGAATTTTTTGGTGTTTGTCTTCGAAAGTTTTGCTGTTTGTTTAGTCGCCCTAAGCGTAAATTTGGCATGCTTGTTTTTTATTCATTTCACTATAATCATATATTCAGCAGCCCTATGTTCAGCAGTGGACGTCTTCAGGCTGTTAATGATGATGATGATGATCATGATATATTATTACTAATAAGTAGTCATTTATTAAGGTTGCAGTAGCGCATTTTTAGGTTCATTGACTTTTTTTTTTTTTATATGTTGGCTCCACACATAGTGTATTTAGCCAGTGTCAAGTATTGTATATTTTCATCTAGTTTTAGAATATTTTACGTAGTCAAGTCTTAGTCATAGTCATAGTCCAGTGTAAGTCGGGTCATAGTCCAGTCTAAGTCATGCTCAAGTAAAGTGGTGGCAACTTTACAAGAAGGCTTCTATGGAATTTTGGAAGCAACACGAAAAATCACGTTTCACCACATCATATCACTTGACCACACTCATGCTCGTAATTCAGCACTTAATGCGTAAAACGCCACCAATTTTAAACATTAACACTGAAAAAAGCAAAAGTTTTGAGAAATAATACAATGCAACGACGTGAACTTTTTCACGTTCCCGCCAAAACTCCGTTCATTGACTTATAAACCCTATAAGATGGATGATGATATCATACACTGTTAGACAACTGTTGTGCAATTGTATAAACAACAACTATTATTATGAAATCATTACAATGATGCAATAATGGAAATTATAACAGTTATTATGTAATGCATATTATCTTGAGTAAGTAAAAGCTCCTCCTCATAATTATTAGCTTGCGTGAATGCGCAAGCGCATGCGCATGAGTCATTACAACCATTGGATTGATAACGGCTGGTGGTACGAAACTTTGTACTGAAGTTAGGCGCTGAAACAAGTTGCGCAAGTATATCCATGATATTATTTACAGTAGTTTGAAAAAAGATGCTACTGCGCAGCCTTCTTTACTAACTTCAGAGTGACGAAGTTTTGATGATGACATCACACTAACACACGACTGGCTTCACTTCTTTCGCGTAATTCCACTCGAACAGACGTTGAATTAGTGAGTGGTTGTTATCTTTGCGAACGCGCTATTTTATATCAGTGTTTTTAGTTTATATACAAACGAGTGTATTATATTGTTGTCAAATAAAATGGAGGAAGCTGATGTAGCTTGTAATCCTGATGATAAATGGATTGACGGGAATTGTTTCTCCAAGTGAGTACTTACGATCATATTTTAGTTTAAAGCTAGCAAAAAAAGGATTTCTTATGTTCATAATCTATGTATCTATGTCTGTGTATGTGTTATGTATGTTCCCTTAAGTAGCTGTTAGTTTTTCAAGTAAAATAAAATGAAATTATTTATATGGAATTGTATTACATATTTTTGCAGATTACGCTTCAAATTATTTATGTAGGTTATACTCATCAAAGTAATATTATTACTCATCAAATATTTTTTTCAATCGACTTGTTATTATAACCAGGTGCTGGTAGCAATGATATATTTCCAACTCACTCGCTGGTAGTGACTTTTCATGCGTGGCGCATTTCTTCCGACTTCAAACAGGAGATTCTCTTTTTGCTAGATTTTTTGTGTTTGTTTGTTACCTCGTATCTCCGTCATCACTAATAATAAACCGTTTTGGATTTCGAAGGATAGAGGGATAGAGAGAGAGAATAATTAATCAAGTATAATGTTGGTTATAAGTTCAACTTCTAATTTACAGCTCTACCAATGGGGCGGATGTCATCAAAAGCTTCGATTCCCCATCTAATGATGAAACTGACAGGAAGGCGCCGCCGTCTCCGTTGCGTTCTAAGCTCACATACGACCCCACAAGTGCTGACTATGACATGACTGGGGATAGGCTCATGTTTATTTTTAACCACAGAACCTTCTTGAATTCAGCACATTTCACGTAAGTTTGTTAAAAGCTCTAGCTTGTCTTGCCTAGCTTTCTAATTAGTCTGGCTTCTGGGCGGGAAATGCAGCGTAAGCCGGCCCCCCACTAGGCGGACCGACGATCTGGCGAAAGCCGCGGGGAATTGATTGCAGTGTGACTATGAGGGTGCCTATGTTTAGCAGTGGACATCTTCACGCTGTTAATCATGACCGCAACCTCACTTATCTATAACTAAGTCAGGAATAACATCCTTCTTTCTTTTGATAAATTGTTAGTGAAAGAGTTGGAGATAATATATTGTAGGTAATTTTATTTCGCTTATACTCTAAAGTTCAGAGGATTGTATACCTAGGTTACAAAGCAACCTAGTCATACTCGTGGTCTAGTCATATTGATATGTAGTCCTAAAGCTCCTAACCCCATTAAAAGACACTTTGGACGTTTATCATAGGGGTTTACTATAATCACCACGCTTGGCAGAAGATTTTCATGACCCATTCCAAGAATATTCCCTTAGTTGGCTCTTACATCACCTATGGGAAGAGATGGAATGGTCCTATTCACAAACCGGGACCGGCTAATACGGATACTCACTTAGGTTCTTACCTAATTTGCAACAGTACGGTAACAGCTTATGTAGGTAGAGGTACCGAACTATAATTTTATTTTTAAGGTCTACACCAAAGTCTAGAGAAGGGACGGACTACGACGTCAGCAGATTACAAACGAGTTTTGAAAAACTTAAGTTTTTAGTCGATCCACCCTGCGATAACTTCACTCATGGTCAAATTTTGGAAAAACTGGGATATAGTAAGTATTATTGCAAGGAAAAAGCTAGATAGACGATCGGGAATTTACATGAGCTGATATTTTAAATATGTAAGTTGTTAAAATTGTATCAGAAATGACAGAAATAGGTCGAATCTATTTAGAATACCAAACATAATTTGTGAAACATAATATTTAGTATAAGTTAGTAGCTATTATAAAATTTTACCACAGAATAGATAAAAGTGTAGTTCATTATTATTCTGCGCCATTTATCAACCGGAAAACACTGTGGTTTAAATTCAAGGTCAGACTGACCAACCGGATTGGCGTAGACTCATCGAATACCTAACAACAAAATATTGTAGTCTAAATACCTGTATGAATATTATTCATTTATCAATTAAGTAGCCTGAAAATATCAGTTCTCTTTGTAACTTTCACGAAAAGACCTACGCTTTTTTTTTAATAGTTCACCTGACTTCGTTATAAAACATCGTCACTATAGGTGGCTATAACCCACAGAGCATCGAAACAAATGATGCTGCACCTAGACGCAACGTATCTTTTTTTTGCTCTGTGCTATAACCATTGACTACACAAAAAAGAAAGACGTACGCTACAAGCCTACGTTTTCACTGTGTAGATCTAGATATTGGAATAAAAAATATCGACAATGTATAAGATTTGATAGTAGAAAAACATTGGCGGCTTTGGCGCTTTTTCATAGAGGGGCAGGTATATGGTATATTAGGTATTTAGTGCTATTCTTAATTAATGTTAATTTTATTACAATTAATGTTTTCAGTTTGTAAAATGGATCATAGTACCACTTCGTGTGTGGCCATTGCTATCCTGACCCATGGCGAATCTAATGGTATGGTGTACGCAGCCGACCGACCATACCCCCTCAGTGACGTCATCAACTCCATCTTGCATAATCCCAGCCTCGCAGGGAAACCAAAGCTGTTCTTTATTCAGGTACCTCTTGTTTACAAGTGTTTGAGTGTGAATCAAACTTAATGGCGGCTGTGAAGTGCGCTGCAAGCTTCCACTTTCCCGTGCACATCATTTTTATGTTACTGTGCAGCGTAATGCACTGACTTCAAATCCGCCATTAAGTTTTAATGACGCTCTACATCGCATGTTAGAAGTCACACTAATCACACCACACTTCACACTAATAAAAGTTTACGCGTATATGTGATGTTCTCTCATGACGCTGTAAAGGCTCAACGTATTTGAATGAGTTTTGGAAAAGAAAAAGCTTATATAGGTTACGCTGGATTAAAATATAAATAGTATATATACTTTTTATCTGAAAGTATTTAAATAGAATACATTTTTTTTAAGCTTTCGGACTCACCTCATCGTTACTGAACAGTTCTCCCACAAGAGGAATAGAAACCATGATATTTTCGTGAACATTTCATTCATTCCTTTCTCTGTCATCCATTCATCTCAAGTGAATTTTTCTATAATATAGTAGTAGGTACGCTGGTTAGGCTGGGCCAATTAAAGCGCCTTCTCCCGAGCGCCTGTGCGCGATTGTAGGAGAATTAGAAGAATGACAATAAATTGTTCAAGTAAATATTTAGTTCTGCGGATGCTCACTACTGCCTACAATCAGCATCAAAATGGTGAAGTTAAAACGACTTCAGAATGAGGTCTACACCTTGTCTAGTTTGTTGTAATTCCATGTCTACACCTATCATTATATCAGTGTATCAACATAACTATTATTGCAGGTGACCTCGTCGGCTTCCACCTCTCAGTCCCGTGAAATATCTCTGGTCATCACATCGGCGTCTACGCACCCTCCATAGTTTAAGAAATGCATCGAGATTCTTTTCTAAGAGAGCTTTCTCTTGTTTCCACACGCCGCTTGAGGCAAAATGCTTAGTGAGTTGAAACCAGCAAGTATTGCGTCTGGAGGGCTAAAAGCAAACGTATCATTTTTCGATTTGATTTACAGGAGTTATTTTAGGTGTAGGATCAATTTAAAATAGCGTGGGGTATATAATTTGAAGGGTTCCATGTATGCAAAGTCAAAAAACAATAAAACTTCCTGGATAAAAAAAATCACGAAGTATCCTCTCATCTCCCATTTCTTCCCGCGGGAGTCATAAGAGCCAGCTATAACATATAAAAATAAATATGTGTGGACATTTCACACAGCGCCATCTAGCCCCAAACTAAGCATAGCTTGTACTATGGGGGCCAGATAACTGATATAATACTTATATACTTTTTTTGTTGTTTGTAAATACATACATAGAATACAATATAACAACCAGACGCAGAACAAACATCTATGTTCATCACACAAATGTTTGGTCCGGGTAGGAATCGAACCCACAGCCCCCAGTTCAGAAGGCAGGGATACTACCAACTGAGCTATCGGGCCCGTCGCTATATTTATTATCTAGTTATTATGGCAAACACCCTATGATAAGCGTCGAAAGTGGCATTTTTAGGGAGAGTAGGAGAGTCTAGTGGACGTCTTTCAACTGTTGATGTGTGGTGCTCTTTATTAATATTTTTTTAACCTTTATCCATAGACATATATAATAAAAAAATATGTAAAGTTGTATTGTGAAGGGTTGCACAATCTATACTCAAAAGTGCACTGAAAAGAAAGACCAAGTTTCTTACCTCAAGTAATTCAATATTTTCAATATTACACTCTGTTTTGTAACAAAATAATCGTATTTATATTTGGAATAATCATTGTAAACATAAACATTGACGGACATAATGGCAGCGATAGGCACCTAATTTTCTCATCTTGTCGTAGTTCACGCGAAATCTAATAGACGGCGCTGACTTTTCTCACACTATTTTGACTAAATAAAATGTTCCTTCGGGCATATCCTATCCCGATATATAAATCTATGCCTTTATCTTTTATCTATACCTATAAATACCACATACCCTTTTGGTACATAGATATATGTACATGCAGTTCCAATAAAAACATCTTCCATTGCTTGTCTAGACAACTTCAATCATATTTTGTTTCATATCAGTCGCTATCGATACGCAAATTTTCCAGGCTTTATACGCCCTCTTTCCGACTGACTATAAAAATGTTTCCTAATTTTGTGTGTTTTCAGGCCTGTAGGGGACAAAACGTAGACTCGGGCCATCGGATCCAGATTGACGGCGGCCGTTCAGCAGTAACCATTCCTACTCACTCAGATTATCTCATGCTGATGTCCTCTTTTGATGGTAGGTTTTTACATTAGCCTGTGTCATCATTACCATCATCGTAGTCATAATTATTACCATTATATCATCAGCCTTGTATATTATTAGTCCGTTGTTGAACGTGGCCTAAGTCTATTAATGTGAAGGCTATGTTCAACAGTGTAAATGTAACACGCCAAGTGCAAATTAGACTTACACATCAAGGTCTCCGAACACGTGTAGAGTTAAAGTTAATGGCGGCTGTGAAGTGCGCTGCAAGCACCCCGCACGCTGCGCTCGCCGCATACCTCTACCCACGCAGTCGCAAATCTCATTTTTGCAAATGCGCAGCGTTTTGCGCCGACTTCACAGCTGCTATTGGGTTTGAATTACACTATACTTACATTCTAAAATAAGGCCAAATAAACACCCCGTCGTCGCCGCCCAAGACACGTCTTGAGCGACCCGGGAGATCCTATAGCAGCCGTTGTTTCGGCTGCGCTAGGATCACCGGACCAGTCTAGCCCTTCTGGCTCAGGTGCCGATTTCGGCACCGGTATAGGATACCAGCGTAACACAATCAGACACCGACCCGCCGGCGAGTTCGACGTACCCCCCGTAAGTATGTTAGAATGGTCGCGACTTTCCATAGGGTGCACTCCTCCAGCGGACGTAGCCTTCTCGATCCTCTTATCCCGGCAACAGCCCAAGCCGAGGCTCGCACCCCAGGGGTGCCCTTGAGCTAGTTGCCCCCCACTTTTGTCGGCTGGGTGCCTTAAGCACCTTCCCTCCCGCCCGGTGACGCTGTAAAGGTCGTTAGAGACCAACAGCATTAGCCCGTTCAAAAAAAAAAGGCCAAATAAAAAAATTGCTCTCTGGATAATTAGGGTTGAAACCTTTATCGCAGTTCCAGCTCGCACTTGGCTGGTTTTAGTTTTTTTTTATAATATAACTGTGCTTAGGTACCTACTATAAATGAATCATAAATTTATAAGTAAATTAATAATATTTTTCTATATTCTAGAACAGGTATCATTTCGAGGCAAAAGTGGTTCCTGGATGATTCAGGCTCTGTGCGACGTAATGGATGAACATCGCGAGAACTATGAGTTGAGCACAGAAAAGAAGGAAGAGGACTTCTTACATTTGGTGACAAAGGTCAACGGTAGAGTCGCCGCAAAATTTTCGTGTTCAAAAAATCCCGAATATAATGAGAAGAAGCAAATCCCTGAGACAAGATTTACACTGACAAAATTTTTAAAATTCTATTCATACAATTGAGAAATTTAGATAGCAAAATCTAGATTGATATATTGTTTGTATAGGTACATAATTAGGTATATCAATGAGTTGGTGTATGGTACAGCTACAGATTATATAATACTAACTAGGCACAGCTTTAGGTAGGAAGCTGTGTGTGTGTATGTACAGGCAGCCGATACTCCAAAGGAAGACAGACTGAATACCTCGTTACTAGAGTGTTGTATGTAGTACCTATAGAGTAGACACGGTCTAGAGATTTGTACAATTAATAAATAAAAAATCACAAAATTAAATATTTATTCAAAATTACATAAATGATGGAAATACAATAGATGAATCTTAGAAACTAAACATAGGTATTACAAGGCAAATTATTAACTACATAACCAATCTTACTGCCTAAAAAGATACTTAATTCTTTGTGTAGGACCGTACCTATGTATAATTAATTATAAATAAGTACTCCTATTCCTTAAGTTTTCGAATAGAGCTGAAGCTAATACCTGGGCCAATGCCAAGAGAAGTTAAATATAAAAATAAAATATATTACCTATTATTATTTTTATATGTATTTGTTTATGACCAACCAAAAAAATACTTACTATAATATGTATTTTAAGTTGTGTATGTATCTTGTAGCATTAGTTGCTTACCTAATTCTGGTGTGTAATAAAAATCCATCGCTAATCGAACGAATTAAAAACTGATTTTCTAAGCATCGTTTTTTTCTAAATAAAAAAACGGAGGTACCCACTTTTACAGACCATTTTCATAAATGTGAAGTTATCTGTGATGCCATGCTACTCTATACACATGTACGAGTAAGCCAGACTTTACATAGGTACACAGCTAAAGGCCGTTCAAAGTTGCTTTCAGGATGCAGTGAGCGGACACCTCTATCATAGAATAGATATTATATATAGTACTGTCTCTTTATTATAATAGACACCCTTATACTGCGGTCACACTGTTAATATATACACACTAGAAATATGATGCAGTTAGAAAGTCTAATCAGAGGCGATTGTGTGACTCTTTAGTGTGTTGGTTTGAATACACTAAAACGGAAGGGGGTTGTTAAATAACAAATGTTAACATATCTTGATATCATCATCATCATTAATAGCCCGAAGACGTCAACTGCTGAACTAGGCCTCCGCTGGAGAGCGCCACTTTGAGCGGCTGCTCGCCTGCATCCATCGCCTCCCCGCGGTTTACGCCAGATCGTCGGTCCACCTAGTGGGGGGTCGGCCTACGCTGCATGAACCGGAAGTTCATGGCACCTTTCTTCCTCTTTTATTTCTTTTGATATATTAAGGGAATAACCGCAAAACAATCACAGCAGCACACAACAAAATTGACAGCCTCCGTGGTGTGGTGGTTGAGGTCGGCTCATAACCCGGATGTGGCGGGTTCGATTCCCGCGACAGGACAAGTATTTGTGCACAGAAAAAAGTGCAAATACTTGTTCTGTGTCTGGGTGTTGTGGGACCATGGTTCTCGTAGTTCCTGGGTGTCTAGATACAGGGAATCCTAGTTAGGGTCCGGAACATTTAAAAAAAAATACACAGTTGTGTATTGTGTTGTGTGTTGCTGTGATTGCTTTCAAGACGCTGCAGCATCGCTACACTACGTTAGTAAACATCTATGAACAATCTCAACCTTTAGTGTTCTTCCTCTTTAAGTTAAGATGAAAATCTGCCTATATTTCAATCCCACTAAATCCAAGACCTTTTAAGAAGGGTTTCATAACAAATTCTTGCGGGGCCGGACGAACTTCAAAGGAGCATTAGTCCCTTCGGCGATTTATTAATTGCAACCTGTTGAATATTCATAAGATTTCGATCGAAACTTCGTGAAATTAATCCTGTGTTGTATAAGGGATACCCTCGCCCTATTTCCGCCATCAAAAGTTTTCACTATAGATTTTACTCGGCCTATAAAAGATAGCTCCTTCAAAGGAATTTAAAAGGGGCTGAGAAAAAACCGTTAGGATCTATGAAAGCTTAGTGCTGACGTTGATTCGTCGGTAGTGGGTTCTGTTATCAATAGAAAACATCGCGGAAACCACAGTAGGTATAAACGACCAACTGCAAAAATTAACACCTCATGAAGCGTCGGTACTTCCAAAATTTCCATTTCGTGCAATAAAATACTTCTAAAATCAATCAATCAATCAATCAATATTGTGTAATATATATATTTCAGACAAACATTATCCATTTTTGTTAGTATAGTAGACTTAACCTATTATTAAAATGGTCTAAAATTAAAATGGTCACTTCTTGAAATAACTAATACCTACTTCTAAAATGACCCAATCCTAGAACTTAAAAAAAATGACTATAAACTACCTACAATATTAATCATGAAATGTGTGTCCACAGACCTTTTCAGAGTTATTAGGACAAAGGTACAATCTAGGAGTCTTCAAATCGACAGTGAATATGTATCTTCTAGGCAAGCGCGTTACACCCTAGACCGCATCGTCACTCACCATCAGCTGAGATAGTGGTCAAGAGCAAGTCTATTCAGCAATAAAAAAACGTTTTCTTTGTAGTGTAAGTATTGCTAGATTTTTATTTTTTTAAATTAGCTCATATTTAATGAGAAAGTTATATTTATTTTTTATTTTTTCAACGTTAGTTCTTTCTCGGTTGCTAGGTTTTTTAATATCCCTTAAATTATTGTAGGTCATAATTTAGCATTACTTAGTGAAAAGCCCCTACACGCCTCTTTGTGAGGCTCAAGCAAAAAGCTGGTCATTAAACCGAGGTTAATGAGAAGTATTTTTATTTGGAAGGAATTTCTAAAGAATCCTTCCAAGGCTACATAATGAGATTTTCTTTGGGTCGCCTTGACTGCTCATCTAAAAGGAAACAGTTCTATACACAGTTATATTTCTTTACATAACTCGATTAACTCTACAATCACAGACATCTACATGATAGGTCATGTGTCGTCTACCAACCCGCACTTGACTTTTATGGCCCTTGAATATATTGGTTTCCTCACAATGTTGTCATTTACCCCTGTATGAGCGAGTGCAAATTCCTCACATAACTTGGAATGTCATGGGTGCAGGGCCGAGCGTGATTCAAACCTGGGTGCAACGGACGGTTCAAAACTTGCACAGACTACGGCGAAGCTTAATTCGCTCGTGTATGATAAAATATAGTAGATAATAGTAGTAGTAATAGATATTTATTTATTAAGAAATTTTGAAATGACCTTACTGCTACTGACCTAACCTATACCTATACCTATACTTACCTAGTGGTGACCTATACTTATGGAACTGAGACCTGGTCTCTTATTGTTAGTCTGACATGACTCATTCGTAAGCTCAAAGCCACGCAAAGATGCTATGCTGAGAGCTATGCCCGATCGATATATCACAAGAGTTGACACCTGTGAATAGTTTTTGTTTATGACTTACTTACCTACCCTCAAAATATATAGTGTTTTCTTCTATTGTGTTGTACTGTAACTACCTATAGCATAATTATATTAATTTTGTTATTCTGAGCATAGTTTTTAACTCTGCCTATTTGTGTAAACCTTAGTTTGGTTTGTGATTTATACATCGAACTTCACGTTATAAAATTGTTTGATAACCAATGATCACTGACGGTAGTTATTAATACAATTTTGAGATAAAACTATAATAATGTTATTGGGATCTACATGTAAGTAAGTTCTAGGTAGATAGTTATTGTAATAATAATAGTTATTATAAGGTGGATCCGTGGAGGAGAGGCCTGGTGACCTGTGATACAGGCTGTTTATGCCTACATCAGGCACCAGTCCTTGCAACGCAGGTTTGCAATAATATAATCTTAAATATTATTGTCATAAATGATTGTAATTAGTACCTAAAATACCTTTGTAAACCTTTTGCAAGGGAAATAAAAAACATTTATTATTTATTTTATTTTATTATTATTATGTTTCCCTACGAGATAAGATTCGGAATGAGGAGATCCGCAGGAGAACTAAACTCTACAGTGACCGATATAGCTCTTAGAATTAGCAAGTTGAAATGACAATGCGCGGGCCGCATGTGGGCTGACAGAGGATGGGAAAGAAAAGCTCGAGTACGGAAGAACGGCCCAGCACTAGGTGGACCGATCTGGTGAAAACTGTGGGAGCAGATGGGTACAGGAGGCGAGCTGCCGCTCAAAGTGGCACTCTATGGGGGAGGCCTATGTTCTGCAGTGTCTGAAGCTGTTAAAGATGACCTATGATAAATATATAAAAACATGTACAAACTTGGGTACGCTACCTACTGGCAGTGAGCTGGAGCATTTGGACTGTCTATAGGCCATCGCGGTCTATTATACAATCCATATGTTCTTTGTAGTAGGTATAGTGTAGCTAGTTAGTGTGTAGTGTAGTTAGTTTTAGTTTAGTTTTTATTATTGTAGTAGTTGGCTTGAGTAATAAAGGCATATTTCCCGTTAAAAAAAACATGTACAAACTCTCCTACCAGATGCATATTGCCATAGTAGGTACCTCTAGTTACTTTACGCTTAAATTCTCATCTGAAAGCCATGTTTCAGATTCAGACTCGGCACTTAATTTCCACAGCAACCAGCGAGCGCAGCCCGATGCCATGGATGAAAAGTAGACCCGCCTTGCTTCATTATCGACCGCAACTATATACTATATGGTACTATATGGTAGGTACATAGCGTGGATCTGGTATTAGAAGGCGTTTTAGGGGTACCTACCATAGACTAGTATAACTATTTAAAGAGTGATGGTTATGATGATGTCCTCGTTATAGGCTTTGATAACGGCAACCCTTTTTTATCTACTGCCTAGCATGAGCTCTAATGTGCCTTGCCTAAATTGAAAGAGTACCCACATACCTACACATCTATGAAAAGCGAACTGTCTGTCAAGGCCCTCTTTTTTCGTAGGTATATAACAAAATACTCTGTGGCCTGAGGTTTCTGTGTGGGCCGGAGTTCACGTGACGTTACGTCATCATCAGGAATGTATTGACATTCCCACTGCTGGGTCTCGAGCCTTCTCTTACATGGAGATATTGTATGATATGTTCAAAGATTATAAAGCTCGTAGATAGCTCGTGAACATAATTTCTCGTACAAACACGACTCACGTAGGGGGGCAGGGGGCGAGGTAACAAAACGAGACAGTCATGCGAAATTACCAAGGACAGATCGGCGGAACAAAAACCACATTGGGTGTCCCGCTTCCTCTCGTAGGATTAGCAGTTGAAATACACTACTAATTTTCATACGAGAGGAAGTTGTATCGTTGGTCAACTGGATTTATAGTCAATGGCTACACTAGCCAAATGCGTTCTCGTGCGTGACTTTACCTGCTATCTAGTCATATTGCTATGAAGTCATAAAGCTTCTATCCCATAATGTTGCCGTAGTGTCACTATACAGTACCATTAATGGTACTAATGACACAAAGTTGAGACACTTGTAATTGGTACTACCGATACTACGGTAACCATGGATGAAATAAAAAAGGAAGGATTGAGTTTTGATTGACATCGAACTGAAGCCCAAAATGGCGGACATTATACACATGTGTGTCAGATGAAAGTAGGGCGATCGGCTTCCTATAATGTGAGTGTGTGCGTGCCCCGCCTCGTACGTACGAAGCGTTCCGTCTTCCTAAGGGTGCTTCAGCTTCGGATCAGACGGGATTCCCTCCTTCTTTTTTTATTAGCTCCATGACGGTAACATTATTTGTTGAAGACCAAAACTGAAGAAGATGCTACAGCATAATGTATTAGCGGAAAATCACTCCAAAGAAGCTTCTAAAGAGGAGGAAGCTTCTATCCACAATATCCTAAAACCTTCAGAAAAATATATGCCATATCCAAAACCACGGTTTATATTTCCTTATCCATGTCACAGAGAGTAGCAAACTCTTTAATCTAGCGGAGAACGCGCCATAAAATTTAATATTAATATTAATTCGCAAGTTAGGCCGACACGCTGCAGTCGGCTGTGGCGTCAGCGCTACTAATTTGAGCTTAAATTTCTAATGACTCAAAATGTTCTCTTGTTAGGTATCTGGCGCAAAATAGCGGTTGAATTCTGTTTTCTGTTAGTTAGTATTTTATCGGTTTGAGAACGTAATCCCCACTGCTCTAGCTCTGCTCTTCTATATAGCTCTTAGAATTTGCAAGTTGAAATGGCAATGAGCATTACGCAGGCCACATCGACAACCGAAAGGTTCTCAAGGTGGCGACCATGAAACGGAAGACGCAACGTAGGCGTACCTAGTCGGGGCACTCATTGGTTCGGGGGGTCCATACACAGGAGGCAAGCAGCCACTCAAAATGTTGCTTTATTCTATTCCTATGAGAGATCTATGTTCAGCAGTGGACATTTTCACAGGCGGTTAGTGATGAGTGGGACTGGGTCTTCTCACACATGGAGAGTGTAAGCTGTGATTCTGGAACACGCCGGTTTCAAAAGCAGCAGCAAAAAGAAAAAGTAACAACTGCAGGGCATGGCGGAATAGAACCTGGGTGCGTCAGTTTGAATTTCGCACCAAGTTCTGCAGTTTTCTTCAATCTTTTGTCCGAAGAAATTTTAAAAAACACCGCGATATAAATTGTATTTTACTACTATGAATTACAAAGCTAAACTTTTTTATCATATAATTACTCCCCTACAACATACATACTCGTTATTTACAACATATTATTTATTATTATGTTGTAAATAACGTTATTTAATATGATTTGCGCAAATAACTATAATCTGGTAATTTCCCAGGGGTCTGCCGTGACCCCACGCGGGCCGCATTTTATGACCCCAAAAATTGTTAGGCTGACTTAGGCACGTTTATTACAGTATTTACCAGACCATGGTATTTACCGTCTGTAAAAAAAACTAAGTTAGTCTGTAGCTTTGAATATTTTTAAACATTTTAGCAATGCTTTTTTATGAAATAAAAAAGTTTAAAGCCGTAACGATGTATATTTTAATACTTAACTATAATCAAACAGGTATTAGCAATGTAATTATGTTCCCATTTCCCATACCAAAATAATCCTTGAACTAAAATACATATCCCAAACCACGTAGGTTTGGGATATGTATTTTAGTTACCGCTACGAAAATGCTACGTCTACGCGCCATGATCTCGTAGATGATAGTAGAGGCCTACAAAAGCGGGGTAGCCATAACTAAATTTCAATTTCACCAAGTATTAAAAGCAAGCTTGTTTGCACACACCATCTCCCGTTACCAATAATATTGTGCGGGGATGAGGGTTAATAGAAAACTTAATACAGTCTCTGTTTTCTTTGCAAGAGCTGCTGGCAGATTGTAGTGCGGCCATTATAATATGTTTTCTGCCTAACTGGATATATTTTTTAAATTGCAGTGAGGTCATAAAGACGTATTTGCTCCGTAATTGCTAACTACAATGCCCTTCAAAACGCAACACAGTAGTGCTTGCACACTACTGCTTGGCAGCAGAATAACTGGTAAATCGGTGTAGCTAGACGAACTTTGCAGAAAAGTGGCTACTTATAATAATACTGTTTCGGAAATGCTCAACAAATGGTCACAGCGTGGACTCGTGCTAGACTGCGATGCACCGGGATTATCATGGTCCCGCGTGGTTAGAGATAAGACCTATACCCGGCTCGAAAAGCCGACCGTGCGCCCGGATCGGATTTTAGCTGAAACTACTACTTATTAAATCGATACAACAAAGCAACTAGTAATAGGTTAGGTACTGGCGGTGCTTTGTGATTCTGTGTGGTTTTTATGATGTGTTCTACTGGGTTCAGCTAATCCATCGTAGCAAATGCTGGATCAAACAATTTTATCTAGGCTACAGCGAAGGAAGTCGTATGTAGACAGATTGTTCTACTTTCTGACAGAGTCAGGGCGTAAAGCTAATTACGCGCAATATTTAAAAACCTGTGCGAAGCTTATCGATATAAATTTTGCCCTTATTAGTTATATTTGGTAGTTTCCCAACCCTATGATATTATTACCAAACCCAATGGCCATATCTTTATACAGCCCGACACCGACCCGATACAAACGGCAGTTTTTGACCGGCACCGGTCCGACACGACGACTCAGTAGAAATAGGTACTATAATACTATTAGTGGTAGAACATATTTTCGGCCTCACAAGTCCCGTAGGACGTGATGTCCCCTGCGCCGCATGTTCTCGGGCCAGTGATGCACCCTATACTGCCACAAACTAAGTAGAGGATACAAGTTTGTTTTTTTTTTTTGTTTTTTTTTGCCTTTAGGATTAGGATACAGGCAGCATTCTGTTTAATTTCATAGAATAGGAAATACTTCTAGCACATATACCCCTTGTAAAATAGTGGTGCTGTGAGCTCTGTGAGTCTGTCTCATCATCAACCGCCTGAAGACGTCCCCTGCTGAACATAGGCCTCCCCCAGAGAGCGCCACCTCGACCTCCTGCATCCATCAGCTCCGGTCCATATATTACTATAAGGCTCCGCTGTCCGTCTGTCTGTTTTTCTGCCTGCCACCACACTATGCTGTATCTCATTAACTGTGAAAGTTTGACAGTTGAAATTTTCACTTAACGGTGTATTTCTGTTGCCGCTATAACAACAAATACTAAAACCAGAATAAAATAAATATTTAAGGGGGCTCTTATACTACCAACGTGATTTTTTTGCTCGTTTTTATAAATAATGGTACGGAACCTTTCGTGCACGAGTCCGACTCGCACTTGGCCGGTTATTGCCAAACCTGAAACAGCGATGTTTCACGTTCACTGTCAATATCGTGTCGTGTCATCCAATAAAAATGCGGCCAATATATTATTACAAAACTCGTAAAAGATAAGAATGTTTTATGAAATAGTTTTTAGATAAGAGCAGTCGATAGCAGTGCATGCCCGGACCTCCGGTTAGAGAGATCAATAGGTCGGACAGTTCATGATAACTATTGGTTAAGATAGCAAAATTTAAAATAAGTTATAAGTACTCTTCGAAACAATCGTTGTAATATTAAAAACTTGAGTAGGTAGGTAGGTATCAAGTGTTTCCGAGTTTTCTAGGTTATTGGAATTAAAGAGGCCACATGATTTCACCCCCTATATAGGTACATTACATAGATAGGTAAGTAGGTACTTATATACCTAATTATTTGGATCAAATAACTGTAACCTGTTATTTTTGTCTATCCCTTTGATAGCTCGAAGTGAAGAATCACTTTGATTTTAATTTGATTTCGATGAGGTTGGAGTGGTTATTGGGTTAATAGCTCATTCTTTGGAATAACATTTTTTAGGATTATTATTAGTTATGTTTTCAAAACAGGCCAGTGCCTGCCCAAGTGCGGGTTGCATTGCATGAAGCAACAAAACAATGAAGTCACCTGATTACGCGCGCAAAATAACATTAAGTAGGTACCTACTTATAAAATATACCTATGGTGCCTTGTATATTAATTCATCATCATCATTATTAACAGCCTGAAGACGTCCACTGCTGAACATAGACTTCCCCCAGGGAGCGCCAATTTGAGCGGCTGCTCGCCTCCTGCATCCATCGGCTCCCCGCGGCTTTCACCAGATCTCGACCTTCACGACCTTGTGGTATATTAATAGTGTAAGAAATCGGTTCATCGTTTGATAGAGCATGGAAATAGCGACAAAAGCGAAATCGTGGTGAAAATACTGCAGATGTCACTTATGTAACTAAGAACTTGAAGAATAGATAGTTATTATACTTAGGTAATCTCCATACACCATACAGAAATGTAAACCTCCCCATTTTTCAAATTCAAATTCAAATTCAAATTAATTTATTTGCATACATGTACAGTTTCAATGTCAGGTCTTAATAACTAAGCTTATAAGGTAGGTACATGTACCCTGAAAGGGTGTTTGCAAGTCTTGCAACTACGTGCGGTTTGTAGGTAGGTAAGTAGGTATACAATATAATTATTATAATCGTTGTAACCAGTATGATCCATAATAACATTTCATTTCAATTCATTGTCATTCATAAATTCATTAATACCTTAATATGTTTTGCTAATGAGTAATTATTTCAATTTAGCCTTGAAAATATTAATTGAATATATATTTTTTACAGTTCGAGGTAACTTATTGTAAACAGCTACTCTCATGTTGAAGATACTTTTACTATACATAGCAGTCTTACAGACAGGCCCCTTAAGCGTGTTTTTATGCCTTTTAGAATTCAAAGTGTTATATTCGTCAATATTTCTTTTTACTAATAAGGCGGCTTCATAGATATATATCGAAGGGAGAGTGAGTAATTTTAGTCGCCGAAAATGTGGCTTACAAGAATATCTTTGCTTTAGTTTGCATATAGATCTAATGCATTTTTTTTTGTGCTTTAAAAGCCATCTCTTTATTTGTGGAGTTCGCCCAAAACAAACCTCCATACCTACCTAAGTGTAGACCCTACATATGTATGGTAAACGGTTAAAAGGGTTTTTTGATCTGCAACATTTCTTAATTTACACAATGCATATGAAAATTGGTTCAACCTGGTACAGACATGGTCTATGTGGGGTTTCCATGATAGAAGTGAATCAATGTAGATGCCAAGAAATTTAGTACATTCAATTTTTTTTAAATTTGTGCCGTTATAGCTGATCTTTAAATCGTTATATTTAGAATTCTTATTTTGAAATGTCATTTTTACCAAGGTTCATCTTAAGATTGTTGATTTGCAGTCAGTCTAGAGAGTTATAGAGGTTAAGGAGTTATTAATATTGTTTTCATATTCCTTGCTCTGGTCATCCGTAAAAATAGCAGTGCTATCGTCCGCAAATAAGACCATTGGGTAGTTAATAGCCTTTGGAAGGTCGTTAATGTGTATCAAGAACAGCAGGGGTCCCAATATGCTTCCTTGTATATGCTCCGTATCGTACGGCCCTACCATCTGACGAGTTCTTTTCCTCAATTTTTGTGTCTATGTTTAGCTTCTTTATTTCAGTCCGCTGATTTCTATCTGTAAGATAGGATTTTATCAGATCATGTGCAGTACCTCGTACGCCATAATAGCTCTAGTTTGTGCAGAACTGTTGCGTGATTAACGTGATCAAAAGCCTTAGTCATATCCATAAAAAGTGCTGTAACGCGTTTTTTATTATTAAGACCATTAAGGATCTTCTCTATGAAGCTTAAAGTTGCCTTATCTATGGACTTGTCTTTCCGAAATCCGGTTTGCTCAGAGGCAAATATACAGTTCCTTTCAAAATAACTATAATTATTTATTATTAACAGATTAGACGTAAAATTTTCAAAAATTTTTGAAAATACTGGTATTAAAGCTATTGGGCGATAGGAATGTAAATCTTTTTTATCTTGTTTTTTATGTAATCGAATCACAGAGCAAAAAAAAAACAGGCGAAGCGTCATTTGTTTCATAGCTCTGTGAATGGAATAATGACTGAAGTCTTTAATCTAATAGGAAATACGCCATTCTCAATATACTTTTATTTATAATTTGACTAAGAACAGGTGATATACATACTATAATCGAAACGTATGAGTTCTCTGAATATGTTTCTAGCTAGACATAAAGAAAATGTGTTTCCCTTCAGCATATATCTGGAGTAGTTCATATCTATAAAACATGCATGGCTGTGAATTTGACAAACTGATTTAAGATCATCATCCCTGCCTTCTGAACTGAGGGCTGTGGGTTAGATTCCTACCCAGGACAAAAATTTTGTGTGATGAACATAGATGTTTGTTCTGCGTCTGGGTGTTATATTGTATTCTATGTATGTATTTACAAACAAAAAAGTATATAAGTATTGTATCAGTTATCTGGTTCCCATAGTACAAGCTATGCTTAGTTTGGGGCTAGATGGCGCTGTGTGAAATGTCCACACATATTTATTTTATTATTATCATTTAATTTTTCAATACGCAATGATCGATTAAAAGGTATCTCGCAAATTATAATATTAGTATTGGTGAGGTTCGTAAGAAAGGTATCGAGATTCTTCCTGAATTCACAGGGATTGGTATCGTTCACTCGTTAACAGTATAATGAAGTCTTTTTTGGTTAGGGTTTGCAATTCTTCTTTTTGAGTGGACAAAATTTCGCGAAATTTTGCTCCCGGTTTCAAATAGCTTGAAGTTGTATATTCTGGATCCACGATACTCTCTAGATTTTTCCGCAGCCCTCGGCCTTGTTGGTCGGCTATGATAACGATACGAATATTTTTAATTAGCGTTTTGTCTAAATTTTCCGATGATGGCAATTATGTTTTCTTCAACGATTGTTTTTGTGTATGTTGCAGCCGCGTAGGTAAGTTTTTTGCTATCTCTGTGCTGTTATTTGTATCTGCTGATCTTGCGTTTTTGTAAGAATCGATTACTTTTTCTTCTACTACTGATTCTAGCTCCAAGGTTAAACGTGAAATAACCATATTTAAATTTATGGTGGTTTGATCAGCTGGTTGTTGTTGAAGCTGGTGTTGTGTCTTGAACTCCTCTATAATTTTTGTAGGAGTACATGTAGTGCTACTTGGTCGATTTGTTTTCCCTTTCAGTTTTTTTTTAGCGATAATGGTGTGCCACTCTTCCCGTCCGCCGTCCCCAGCTTCTTATATAAATCAACGATTTTTTGTTTTTTTTTTTAGAGATTTTTATGTCGGTTAACCACCCTCTATAGATAGAGAATTAGAGATATCACCACAATTAGATAGGCACAATTTGATGAGTAACTCACAACAAAAAATATTTATTTTATCGCAAACCATAGTATCGACTTTGACGCGCTTACTTTCATGTAGTACAAATCAGACGCGGTTATTAGTAGACGTACCGTGGCAGGCTCAAATAAAATTTATACTTAAGTGAAATAAAAAAAATGGTTGAAACTAAATTTTATTTGAAAGCTTTCCACCTCTCTGTGTTTGCGCTGAATTCTTTCGCGTTATGGTACGACCAGATGTACGTGGATCTGCCGTTCCCTTCGAAAGATATAGCCAAATTGCCGCTTAAGGCTAGGCATCTCTTCCTGACGGTGTGGTGTTTGGTAAGTACCAAATTTAATTAGATTCCTATAGATCCTATTTTGGATAGTAGGTAACATACAGTAAAGGTGACCTCTATTGACTTAAATATTAATAACTAACCTTTTATCAAAGCGGTATAAGAATAATGTAGGTAGGTACGTAGGTACTAGAAAGCTTCGCCTTTTATTACAATTATTATTGTACCAGTTTTATTATGTAGGTACCTACTTACATATTATGTCACATTATATGTGTTTTTTACCTACTTAGGTACTTGGTTGTTCATACATTAAATAACTATACTACATCTTAATATAATTAATCTTTTGTACCTACGTGCTTATGTTATAGGTATCCCAGGTATCACTGAACTTTTCCCAATAAACGGCCAGCTGGGTCAAAGTTAGTATCCAGGTGGCCCAGCAATAACATGCGCAGTGCGTGAAAGACCATGACATGATAATGAGTGCCTAAGTACCTACCTACCTATGTAACAGCGACGTTTTCTCGCGGTGCGCATGCTAGGCCAATCATGTGCGAAGCGAATCGCACATGATTGGCCTAGCATGCGGGTCACCTAAAGTAGGCTACTTAATATTATTATATTTTAAAAATAATGATCGTGTTAACATGACGTCACGACTTGTGAGCAATTCGCATTAAACTTGCTTTTATTACCTAGATATGCTAGCACTTTATAGATTAACTACCTATTGAGTACCTATGTATAATACAAGGTGAGCTTGAATTGATATGTTATCCCAAAATGGGGGGACTGGGACCATGATACCCTACAAGTTGTGAGAGCCTTACTTGACACTGGGTGTTTCAAAACCTCCATGTTTAAAAATAAATCCACTTGCAAAATTGCACGTGCGATTGTCACGAGAGTTAACAAGATACTATAAATTTATTTCTAAACACAGATTGTTAAACTCATTTATATGCACTCGGTCAAGGACGAAGTTTAACCACCCAGCTGCAAGCAAGGCTATTTTCGAACGTAAACTTTACATGGCATTTCTTCAATGAAATACTATTCATTTAGTAAAGTCGTAGAAGAAACATTGTCTACCTTGGGGTGTAGAGTAACCGGAACCCCCTTTTGGGATAACATACCAATTCAAAGTCACCTTGTATAGCTATTAGTTAGGTATTGTTTTTATTGAAATATACTAGCCCGTCCACCCCAGCTTCGGTTTTTCCAAATCATTTGAAAATACAGCTCTATAAATAATAAAATCTAGAGGTCTACTTAAGTCATAAATATTTTTCTTTCAGGTGTTACAGACTCTATACTTTGCAGTGTCATTCATAAACGACATCTACGGAACAGACTCGCCAGCGCCAAAAAAACCTCCCGTCATCAGGAAACTCAAGGATGTAATGTTTAGTCTGTCCTTCCCCGTCGCTCTCTACGTCTCCGTGGTCTTCTGGGGAATATACACCGTGAACAAAGATCTCATCTTCCCTATAGAAATAGAATCACGGATCCCTCAATGGGTGAACCACGTTATGCACACGTTGATAGTTCCATTCATAATTATTGAACTGCTTGCTACGAACAGGAACTATCCTTCAAGAAAATTCGGCATCAACATGATAGCAATTTTTATAACAACATATACGCTTTGGATCCTTCTTGTTTTTAGTAATACTGGAGTTTGGGTGTACCCTTTCTTAGGCTTTTTAAACTGGACCATGAAGGTAATTTTCTTCGTTGCCAGTACGTGTGTGGGTCTCGGTGTTTATGTTTTAGGTGAAAAATGTAATAATTTAGTCTTAACTAGTGTTCAGGATTATGCTTCAGGAATTAACGGTCATGCGAAGAGTCGTTGATGGTAAAATAAACTTTCTTTAATATTACGCTGAAGTTTTCTTCGAGGCCAATCCCCTCCCCAGAAGAGGGGCTTATAAGCCTGGGTTTAGATATGCTAACCTAGCGTTTGGTCAGTCGCGAGTCGCTACCTATATAAACAGGTACTTTTGCGAACAGACGACCTTGCTGTATGCCTAATATGAAATTTTGTCAATGATTGAAAGATCTTGACTGAATTTAATTTATAACTTTTTTTTTAATTAAAATTTAATTGTTTTTCTCCGATCACGATGAAAAAAATATCTCTTCTCAATTTCAGCTTGCATTAATAAATAAAATACTTATTTAAAAATTAGCTGAAACAAGGGACAAATGAACAAAAATAAAGAAATAATTATATAGGTATCAAAAATATATTCAGACCTAATTTTAACGTTTATATTATGACTTCTGATTCAAAACCCTTAACAATAAAATTGATTTCCTCTTCATCAACATTTTTCCTTCGTCTCCGTTTTTTACCTGAATGCTTTTTTGCAGTTTGTAAATTCATAACATCGGCACATGTCTGGTAAACCTTACATAGGCTGTCGTAAAACATTAAAACAGTAGAAGAGCCTTTCAGGTACTGATGGATGAATGTGCTTGGATCGATTTGGTTTTCCAATTTTACCGCAATATTATACACAAATGTACCGTTGTAACTTTTGCAGTATTTTGTACTGTGGAACGGGGAACAGCATAAAGTATTTAATGCATTCATTTGGGACAAACAACACTGAAATTGAGCGAAAGAATGTATTTTTTTAATGTCATAGCTCTTTGGCTTTTTCTTTATTTTGTCATCCAATTCAAAGTGTTTTAGCAGAGTGCTCGCAGCCAACAAACAATCTTCATATTGTACTTTATTCTTATTTAAATAAAGCTCATCATCCTGAGGTGTGCTTTGCTGTATATTTCTTAGTTCTTCCAGCTTCTTGAAGTATTTACTGTTGAAGTAGTTATGCCCTCTGAATGTTCCCATCTTCTCATCAATGACCTCAAGCATCACATAACAGATGAACAAGCTGTGAATGTGCCCGAGAGGAACATCACAGTTTTTGACCCACCACAATATAGAAATCATGAACAGCTGAAAATTTGGTGGCAGCATCTCAATATCAGCAACATTGAATAACTCCATCTTTTGTTTAAGAAAATAATAAAAGTAAGATTTAAGCTGGTCATCGGAAAGGTCCTGAAATGGTATCGGTAACAGTCTTGAAGTTGCATTCACGTTGTCTACAAAAATTCTTTTATAATTACAATCTTGTTCTCTGCTGATGTACATACAATATTCTTGAGAAAAATCTGTCATTATGTCGAAAGCATATCTCAATATTGGTAAATTGCAGAGAAAGCTGTCATTGTCAGAGTAGTCTTCAGCTTGAGGGGAACAGAAGTATAAGTGATGAGTATAAAGGTTAATGTATGGTTTTGGGATACGATTGCAACGGATGCCCTCTGCAATACACACTGGCAAACCCAACACACATTCATCATCCTTCGCATCTTCTTCGTCTGAACTGTTGTCTTCTTGTGTAGGATCACTTTCACTGTCTGAATCAGTTTCATTTATTTCAAAATCTTCAGCCATGACCTCTTTTTTTATTTCAATTTTATCATCCAGCTGTAATATCAATTGAGATGCACTTACTTTGCTAATATTGAAGTATTTCAAGGATTCACAATGCCGATTGTTATATCCGTCTATACTTTTCTTAATAATGTATAAGACCTTGTCTTTATGGGTCTTCTTGAGTCTACCTAATATTTTAGTAATTGCTGTGTCCAAGGTTTCATTTTGTAGCCATTTAAACAATCCGTGAATACATCTTTGCTGTTCATTTTTGCTCTTACTTTTAGGTAACTTGAATTCTGAAAAAAACTTTCTGAAAACTCGTTTTTCAACATAATCATTACCAAGTAGTGTTGCAAGCAAAGGCAGTAGCTCTTCTTTAAGACCTCCAAAATGACTAGTCAGACATTCCACTCGGTATATTTTGCATTCTAGAGCATAAATTCTATTACCATTTTCATCTATAGGTATCGGCTTTGATTCTAAGGTGTTGAATGGGATATACAAGACATTGTATATGAAGAAATCAGAATCGTAGCTCAGCACGGGGCAGTTAAGATGTCGCGACATAGAAGCTATCTCATCATCAGCCTCAAACTCACAAACTGTGTATTGAACATTCATATCAGTTAACGCTTCAATGAAAACATCTCTCAGCAGCAAGGGGAAAATCTGCAAGCTGCCTTGAGTAACGGGATCCAGTCGAGAGGCACCGTTGATTTTAGACCGGAGGCGGCTATAGGCTGTTTTCAACTTTCTTTGCTCATAGCTCCCGTCAAACAAAACATATGAGGTTATGTTGCATTTACGCAAGTTTTTGAAGAAGGTTCTCACGAATGATGCAAATTTGTCGTAGTCTCCGCCGAACGCTGAGAAGCAGGTAAGCCTCCGATAAAGTTGTGCACACAAGCTGTGCCCATCGATTATAAGACAACAGTCGTGCAGTAAGAAATTTTGCAAGAAAGCATCTTGATTAAAGTTTATGTACGTGGTCAAACCTCTGACACCCATTTGTAATTTAGTTAGAGCAGTTTATTAGTTTTATGTAAATTAGTTCATTATCTGTCTTATTTTATTACACAGAAAAAATGTATTTTCTTCTTCTTCTTCTTTAATGGCTTTCTATCGCTAGTTTGCAATAATTCTGCCAATGTCAAGATTGACTTGATTCTTCTAACTTCTTCTTCTTCTTCAATTAGTGGCTTTTAAACGCTGTTTGACGTTTTTCTGCCAGTGTACGGTATATACACAGAATTCCCCCTATTACATAGGTCCAGATCCAGAACCGAACTCCCCATACAAACCTCGGTAAAAAGTCAAGCAAATATTGTCTATGATCATAGAGCACGAACTTTTTTTTATGTCATTTTTACGTCAATTTTACGTCAGTTCTGTCTGTACCAGCATACCATATGAAAAGTATCACCCGATCAAATCGGGTAAAGTCACAGAATAGATATATAGTACTGTAGTAAACTATATTAGCCATTCTGTACGTAGTATGTACCAAGGACTTTGCTCGCTCGGTCATTATGTCTGAGTAACCGAAGTTTTGAACTAACGAGTGTTTACCGGTAGAGCGTCGGCGTCGGCGTGCTACAATGATTTGCTGGACGAAAACAAGTTCACCTAACACGTCCCGAATTAAAAGCTAGCGGCTTAACCCGTGTGGAAAATCTATAATAATACATAAACCACAGGTAGAGTCCACGCCAAACGTTTAGGCGGCTGTGAAGTGCGCTGCAAGCCCCTCCACACGCTGCGCGCACCACTTACCTCTTCCCACGCATATCTAAATTTTGATACTGCGCAGCGTTTCACGCGGACTTCTCAGCCGCCATTGAGTGCGGCGCAGACTCTACTCACAGGAGCTACCTACCTTCTACACTCTAACAGACACAAAGCTGTGGCTGTAGAAGCCCTTCATAAACATTAAAAGTTCTGCTTGCCCAATACGGTGCGTGTGGTATAGCTTGGTGCACTAATGCCCGTCTGTCCTAAAGTTCAAGAGATCCTATGTTCGCACTCATCCCGCTATGACGTAACTACTGCAACGCATTTGGAGAGATAAGTGCGAATATAAAAGCGGTTAAACTTAGGTGCAGACAGGCATATGAATATAACTTATGTTGTGTAACAAATGTGGTAGGTAACCTTGAAGTAACTGCTTTATTTCAATTGATGATGACATTTTTTGCAACTAGGTATCCTATGTTACTTTGAAACTGCGTAGAATTTAATAAATTGTTGAATATCATTATATGAGGTGTCCAATTAATATTTATTCCGACTGATATATTATATAGGTACTAGGTACTATTTGTATCTCACGATCAGCATGGCGGGCATGAGTAGTCTGTTCGCGATTGGCCCTCTTTCTGATTTTACTCCTTAGTACGGATATGCTAAAATCTTAAGCAAAAAATTGGGAAATATTTTATACATTGTGTGGCAATACTGATATCCAACTCTTTGTTAGACAAAAATATTTTAAAATACGTTAAATAACACATATTAATGCCCAATAACTTGTGAAATAGCAACATGAGCTTCCGTGTTCGGTATTTCTTGTAATTTCAGCGAAGTTCTATCACGCAAGGTGGCATTTTCTGGAACCTTTTCACAAGTACGTCCAAGCAACGACTAATTTTGAGTTTGACAGCTGAAATCCAATCACACCCAAAGTGGTGTGTACGGTTTTGCTTTACTTTTTTTTCGTATTAGGGGTCTGGATACAAAGTCTTTGGGTATATACTATACTATACCGGTATAAAATAACTTTATTTAAATAAACAAAAAAAATTAGATTAGGTATTGATTTTATATATGTAGGAGATTTAAATTACTTACAGACGAATATTATTGGCCTTGATAAATTTAGATAAAACATAAACAAAAGGAGTAAAAACAAATGTCAAGAAAGTTTTAAGATCAATAGGACGAGGGATATCGGATTCTAACATTTCATATAGGGAAGAGCATAATTTAAGACTGCTGAAAAAAATATGATCTAAAGTGCCATCATCCAGACCACACTCGCAACGAGAATGATCCCTGACCCTGATTTCGGCAAGAAAAACTGGAGAACAAACTTGCCCCAAACGAGAACGAATTATAGTAGAAGTTACCCATTTATCAGCCTTTTTATATTTAAAGAACCATGGCTTTACGGGGATTTCAGACTGAATGTCACCATAATGTTTGTCTTTAATTCTTGTAGCTCTGTTCCAGACCTGTGACCACTTTTCATAGAGCTGTTTGCCAGCTAAACTACGTAAATCATGAGAGAAACCTTTGGAGTAAGTCTGAAGACCTATATCAGCAGCTTGCTTAGCATAACTATCGACAGTTTCGTTACCCACTATACCAGAGTGGCCAGTTTGCCCAGTGGCCCCGTTTTATAAAGCTACAATTGTAGCTTACAATTGTAGCAGCTACAAGAACTAGTAACTACAAGTTACTAGTAACAAGCGTTTTATAAACCTACAAATCATCGATTACAAGTGTAATTCACATCACTACGAACGTTATGGCGTGGAACCACAGACCAAGTACAGTATAAAACCTAGATTATGATGTTACAAGTTGCATACCACTATGAATAAACGTCACGGTAAATAGCTTATTTTTTAATTTAGCTTCCCTTTATTAGTGAATTTAGCCGGTGTCAAGTTTACATTAAATCCCTACATAATAATATAAATTAATAAAACAGTATTTTGTTTGTTCTGGCTCCCAAGCCATATTAATGTGTAATAATGAATCCTATTTGGATGAAGTTTAGTTAGTAATATGGGTACTTATATTACCGGGATAGATGCGTTTTATTTCGGAAAATGAAATGTTCCCGCGGGAAAATAAATAAGTTGTGGGTGAAATCACGGGCGTCATTATTTGAAAAATTACAAAAATCCGTCCTGCGTCGTAAAAAATTGTCGAAATAATAGTAGTTTAATTTAAAAAAGTCAGGGGATCACTTTTCACAAGTAAGCTTGTTATTATTCCATTGATTTCTTCACTTTTTAATTAAATTATTTAGATGCAATAAATACACAAAACCAACCAGTGTTGCCAGCAATCAAACTTGCAATTTACCCGAAAGTGTGGGAGAATGACCAAATTGTGTTCGAATACAACATATTCACATAATATTGATTATAATTGAGACATGACTATAATGATGTTTCTATGATGTAAAAAAATAAAGTAGGTAACGAATTATGTGTTCATAAAACGTATTAGGCAACATATGTTAAATAAACAGTTTTATTAACATTATTTATATAGCAGTATTTAAAAGCCTCCCGAAAAAAGAAGGTCAGGGTAATGGTTTTTATTAGGGATGCGCCGAACATGGATTTTTGAACCGAATCGAATAACGAACATTATTCGGTCCAGAGATTACCGAACCGAATATTCGGGCGAACAATTTGGTTCATTTTATTTTACACATATTTTCCCGTACATGCAGTTGCTATAAAACTTCAACATAGGTTCCACTGCAATGGAAACAATTTTTATTCCACTATTTTTTGTGAAAAAACTATTTTTATGAAATGAATTAAAGTGTATGTATGTAATTAATTTTAATAAAAAAAAAACAAACAAAAAAACATAAATAACAGAATCCTTAAAAACAAGCAAAACGTTGTATTTAGCGCAATTTTGTATTGTAAATGCAATTACTTACCTAAAAAAGATTATTCAATTTAGATATTGGACCAAATCGCACGCTCTATAGGTCGGTAGTGCCCGCTAGGCACAAAATATTAGTTTTCTGGTGACAGAGCGTTTAGGGCCTAGATAAAGCATGTTAGTATCTAGAAAAACGATTAAAAAGTGCTAAGTGTTTTGATAATCTTAGAATAAGTTCCCATAAAAGATAATTATGGAAGTATTCAGCGGAATGTATTAAAAAAATATTCGGTAATTATTCGGCACTTTTACCGAATATTCTGTATACCGAATAATTACCGAATATTCGGCGCATCCCTAGTTTTTATTCATCGTAATATACGGTACCTGAAAGATAGTCCCCGCGGCCTAGTAGTTTTTATAAAAATCAAATGGGACAAATCTTGAGGTATGAAAAATAAATAAGATATGAAAATTTGACTTTGACTTGCTCGTGTATCTTTTTGGACATGTACCTACATAAGGTACAAAACGTCAATCACGCCAACTTTGGAAGTTTTTTTTATCGGATTCGGGTAATTTACAACATGGCAATTCTTTAATCTGACACACATATTTATGTGTCCGCCATTTTGTACTTCAGTTCGATGTCAATCAAAACTCAATCCTTCTTTTTTTATTTCATCCATGTTTTCAGTGTTATGAATATTTCAGGTTAAGTCAAGTCTAAGTCATAGTCCAGTCTAAGTCATGCTCCAGTAAAGTGGTGGCAACTTTACTAGAAGCTTCTACGGAATTTTGGAAGCAACACGAAAAACCACGTTTCACCACATTATATCACTTGCCTACACTCATGCTCGTAATTCAGCACTTAACGCGTAAAACGCCATCAATTTTAAACATTAACACTGGAAAAAGCACAAGTTTTGAGAAATAATACAATGCAACGACGTGAACTTTACCGCGTTCCCGCCAAAAACCCAGTATCCATAGCAAAGTTCTCTGTAGACAGTACAATACACAAACACAACAAACAACAACAACAAATTACAATATTTACAATACAACTGCACAATATTTTAAGTGATCAAACTACTTACCTGACGTTCGATCATTATTGTACGAAGTGCTTCGTTCGAAGACATAGAACTTTTAACATGCAGCAGTCCCATTTGCTGGCAACATAAACGCAACTTTAGAGCCTCCATAGAGCCCTAAAACAAAAAAAACTAAACACACCCTAGTCTATGTCACGCGTCCTGTCAAAGTCACTTTCTTCAGAGCTTGTACTCAACTTTACCCATGGGTAGGGTGGGAAGGGTGTGTATGTCTTCGAACGAAGCACTTCGTACAATAATGATCGAACGTCAGGTAAGTAGTTTGATCACTTATTGTACATCGTGCATTCGTTCGAAGACATAGAACTTTTAACATGCAGATGTTCAGAGACAATTAATGGTTAAGTTGAGATAAGAATTAAGTATTAAAATGTTTGTTGTAATAAAAACAGTTGTTTCATTTTAATCGCCTTAATAAATGTAATTATTGTAATCCAGTAGTGATAGGTTGGTACCTTCGTAATTAGTTACCATTAAATAATTATTTCTTAATTCTGTAGGTAGTGATTTCCATAAAATCCATTCCAGTATATATTGGCTGCGTGGCCAGTCACACTCAAGTTATCAAGGATTTCTAAACTGGTATTTTTACTTTAAACAATAAAATCAGTCTAATCAATTATTGATAATGAATGAATCGCCTAAGTAAAAATTATTAATAATCAGTGGAGTGTAGTTTGGCACACACATAAAATTGGCAACAACGTAATATAAATTACACTACTTATTATAATTATTTAGTGTAATTCTTGTACCTAGGGCTACAAGCTTAAAATTTTGTAGTATTATAATTATGTTTTGTCATTGATCATAGCATTGGAAAATTGTCCCGGAGCATTAGCTATGGGTCTGCTATAAAATTTTGTAAATGTTGACGAGCTATTAGTCCAACCCGCTGTTCGTCTTATTATCTCAAAGAAACACATCTTTTAATTTAAAGTTGACAAAAGTAATATTTTTTTTTTTTTTTTTTTTTTTTTAACGTGTTTTTGAGTACGACCGGTAGTATCCCCTACCTAGTCTGTGACAAGATGTCAGTTTCTTTAACGCATCTATTAATTGTTGTTCAATGACAATATCAAATGATTTATTTATATTGTTTGAAATATTTTATGAGGCATAATATTCAAGGTACTTTTTTGCTGGGCAGATTTTATTATTTAGATAATTGCAAGTATAAGATAGGCTTGACTTACCCTGGAGCAGACTAAGATTTATGACATGAACCCCTTCATTATGAAATGAAGTGTTAGAGTTTTATTAATGACAAGGTTTGTGCTCCCTATGCTGTACCTACTCAATGCTAGTAGTATTACAGGTTAAACTTGGTGACTGATTGTGTGTCCAGGTCTGTAAGACACAGAACTATTATAGAACCCCGTGGTTTGGTATTTTGCCAAAGGTGGATTTTTAAATTTATAGGATCCTTCATAATCTCTTTTAAATGGTCATTATCCCCAATTTTAGAGTTGTTAATTTGTGATATTGCTGATTTACAGAGCCATAAGCCTCTCTGGATTTAAATAATTTTGTTAGAAATTAAATAACATTCGGTACTGAAGGTATAAATGGATCTATATTTCTCTCTTGGCTAAATATCTGCCCCAGATCCTACATCATATTGTTTTAACATGTTCCATGTAAGAAAGCATAGCATGTTGGTGGAATGGTCTGTCTCAATCTCAACCATGCTTGCTTGATAGAACTCCTGCAATCAGTGTAAGCTATTTGTGCAGGGGAGGGATGTCTCTGAAAGAAGAGTGCAATCAATCTTTTTCAGTTTGAAAACATCATTAAGTCTGAATATGGCATGGTTTGTATAACTAGCCAACCTGGCTGAGACGACCAATATGGAACTATAATTATTTTTGTAGTTGTAAAGTTTCTAATTATTATTATCTTAATCTTAATCTTAATCTTAATCTTAATCTTAATCTTAATCTTAATCTTAATCTTAACATCTTAATCTTAATCTTATCTTAATCTTAATCTTAATCTTAATCTTAATCTTAATCTTAATCTTAATCTTAATCTTAATCTTAATCTTAATCTTAATCTTAACATCTTAATCTTATCTTAATCTTAATCTTAATCTTAATCTTAACAGATATATAAAGCTAAAAAACGGTGACAGATGATTTATTGACATGAATGTTTTCGTAAGAAGGAGCCATCGGACGACCTTACAATCTATGAGAGATATGTACGGAAAAATCCCAAGGCCAAAAATTAAATATGTCAGCATCAGAAAGTGGTACCAGGAAGAAGTTCCAGATGGGATCTCGGAAACGGTAAGAGATAAAGATAAACTAATTGAACAAAAATGTAGTAAACCTTGGGACGATTCTAAATAAACAATAAAAAAAGGTACCTCTTATACAAAAAAACATATTTTTCATACAAAAACCGAAAAATACTTACTCAGAAAGTCATATATTCCTGTCCTGTCATCCAGTAAGAAACTCTATAGGCCCTTGAATAAGGTCGATAATCGTATGAAATAAGATGGCCGCATACGGCTAACTTCTGTTCGGTGCTGGTAAATAATAATGTGATCTATGGTCTATGGTGGATGGAGTGCGACCACTTGGGCAGATTTCTGCCATTTGGGCAGATTTCAAATTTACACTGTAATGATAAATAAAAAGTGTATACGTTTTTAAAATGTGTTGTTATGAGCATACATACATAAGATATTATGAGAAAAAATGTAGAATCCGCCATTTTGAAAATTTCATTCGTTAAACAGCTGATCTTCCTTATTACGCTGAAACTACATTAGTATTAGATATTACACACAGTATTAGATATTTTGAGCTTACGTATGTTGTGGTAGTAATAGGAATTTCAGGTTATATTGGAAAAAAAGTTTCTTCGCTCCGAATGAAAATCGATTACAACATATTTTAGTCAATTTTGACATCCACCGTTTCCCAAAATGGTTGCCATACGTTGTACTGTTGATGTGACTACCAAACGCGACGACGAGCGAAGCGAGGAGGAGCTTCAAACCACCCATCGCGACGACGAGCGAAGCGAGGAGGAGCTTCAAACTACATACTGCGACGACGAGCGAAGCGAGGAGGAGGTTCAAACTACCTATCGCGACGACGAGCGAAGCGAGGAGGAGCTTCAAACTATCTACCGCGACGACGAGCGAAGCGAGGAGGAGCTTCAAACTACTTACCGCGACGACGAGCGAAGCGAGGAGGAACTTCAAACTACATACTGCGACGACGAGCGAAGCGAGGAGGAGCTTCAAACTACATACTGCGACGACGAGCGAAGCGAGGAGGAGCTTCAAACTACCTATCGCGACGACGAGCGAAGCGAGAAGGAGCTTCAAACTATCTACCGCGACGACGAGCGAAGCGAGGAGGAGCTTCAAACTACTTACCGCGACGATGAGCGAAGCGAGGAGGAGCTTCAAACTACTTACCGCGACGACGAGCGAAGCGAGGAGGAGCTTCAAACTACCTACCGCGACGACGAGCGAAGCGAGGAGGAGCTTCAAACTACCTACCGCGACGACGAGCGAAGCGAGGAGGAGCTTCAAACTACCTCTTTGAAGAAATAAAACAAAATTGCCGCCATGCAAAATTAAAAGGCGCACACTATCGGAACTAATAGAGACAAGCATAGCGTGTTTGGGCTCATGTTAAAGTGAACAACGGAGGCTTTCTTACAGTCTTAAAATAATTCAATAAAAGACTAGACCCCACGGTGATTTGTTGTCAAATGTATATCCATTTTTACATTATTGACAGAAAAAGCGATTGGCTGATTTGGGCAGAATTTATATGCCTATTTAAGGTTAGGGCAGAATTTGTAGTTTTTACATATGGTCACACATTTATTTTGTTTTGGGCGATTTGCTTTGTTCTCAGATTAAAGAAGTTTGTTTTGCTAAATATAGTATATTATACTGTGAATCATATTTCGGTTGCGTGGTAAGTTCTTCGGCATTAAAGTAAATCTTCTGAAGTAGGTAAGTTTTATATATATAGAAGACTATATATTTCACGAATTGTTGAGATAACTATAAGGTGATGTTTTAAATGAGATTGCCATGGCTAGGTAAATACATCATTCCTAACCTATCAACAGAAAAGAACAGTACCTATGCAAAGGAACAATGACTGACAATTAAATAAAAAAATGACCTACTATTTGAAAATCATTAACTAGGTACTAAGACATAGGTTAACTACTTAAGTTACTAACATATTGTGAGAAACAAGAGATTAAAAAACTACCTAAAACGTTTATTTTATCACCCTATCTGCTCCTTCAGTCTACCTATGAAAATAAAGCATGTAACTCTGCCGCTGGAACTTAGGAAGTGATTCCAATAGTGGTATAGATCCTGTAAGTACTATTAAAAGGACTGAATGTTCAAGAGTCCATGAATGTACTTACTTTTATACCATAAGATGGTATTGTTATTTTAATATTATAATTTGGATATTAGAATAAAACCTAATCAGACACAAACAAACCTCCTATTACTATTATAAGTGGTAAGAGTTTAAAATATATTATTTTCTTTTCAGTTTTACAACCCCATACTGGACTGACAGCTCAGTTGGTAACCATAGAATCCATGGATTGTGGTTTTGATTCCCACCCAGGACAAACATTTGTGTCTGGGTGTTATATTGTACTTTATTTGTGTATGTATTTACATTTCTATCAGTTATTTGCTTCCCATGGTAAAAAAAGAACATACTATGCTTAGCTCACAGAATTCGCCCTATTACATAGGTTACTTGAGGCTAGATTGATTGCACTGTGTGAAATGTCCAGACATTTAGGGAAAGGATGTATGGAGGCAGGTATTCATCCTTTTTAGGGTTCAGTACCCAAACAGTAAAGCGAACCCTATAATAACTAATACATTCTCCCTTCTCTTTCCCATAGTACAGGACAGAAGCGGTTTTGGATCACATGTATTTCTGTTTCTGTTGCCACTATAACAATAAATACATACTAAAAGCAGAATAAAATAAATATTAAAGAGGCTCCCATGCAACGGATGTTGTTTTTATTTTTATAGATAATGTGGTATTTTCATTTCTTTCTAGGACTGTCTAGATGACAAATACATTTTGTAACATTATTATCTTTATCATTTTCAGGTTACAAAAGAAGAGAAAGAGTCAAAAAAACTGCCCAAAACCTAGATTTTTACCATATAAGCATGTAACTGTGCTGCTGGAACTTAGGAAATGATTCCAATAGTGGTAAAGATCCTGTAAGAACTATTAAAAATGTAAGATCAGAAGAATCTAAATGTAATATCCTGAAGGACTGAAACAGTGTTTGTGAATTAATGTGGTAGAATAATAATTAGAAAATGGTGTCTCCAAGTTTCTTTGGTCCCTTGATTTTTTTTATAACACCGATTTGCTATGTTCAAGAGTCCATGAAAGTACTATCACAATATACCTACCTAATTTCATTAAGATCATAGAATGACGATAAATAATTTCAAATGTAAGAGTATCAATATTTTATTATAATTTGTACTTGGATTGCATTATTAAATTAAAGGTAATCAGACACAAACCAATTTTATTTATTTATTTATCTAAGATTCACAGCGTAGGCAGACCACCCACTAAGTGGACCGATGACCTGGTGACAACTGTGGCAAGCCGATGGATGCAGAAGGTGAGCAGCCGCTCAAAGTGGCACTCTCTGGGGGAGGCCTATGTTCAGCAGTGGATGATGATGAACTATGATGAACCATCAGCTCCTCGCAGTAGGTACTGACCAGATCAATAATTACTATTAGGTACCAGGTTTAAACATAAATTTAGATATGCCTTGCATGAGACCAGTAGGTAAGTACAATCTATGTATGTATTTTTAGCTAACAGGCAATTTACTAATATTATTTCCCTTCACTTGAAACTACCTACATACATTGAAAAACTAAATAAAATACCATTAACTTTGATAAGGTTGTATTTGGAACATCTGTGAATAAATGGATTCTATAATTAATTGTTCATCCGGTTGCAACTGAAATCATTAAATTCATTATGTGTCCCACGGGCAGCTGTGCGCTGTCTGCCTGCATAGACATGGCAAGTTATACTATAAAAAAAAATGGGAGGTAAATTCTATGGCTGTCTGTCAAACAACCTATACAATATAACCTTTTCTATTTCTGAATTAATAACACTATAAAAAGTATATTAATAAATAATAATGTTTTGTTACAATCACCAGATCAATTCGTTTTTTAAATTTAGAGGATAAGTAGGTATCTACCTAATTAGATATGCTGTATAGGTACCTAAATGTAAATGAATGGTATATCTAAGTAAGTAAAAGAAATGTATTGTGTCTTTTCGTTTCCTTATTCCTGGTCAGAGCGAATAGCATGAGATATTAGCTGTCCATTTTGACAGATTTACCCTAATTACTGAACCCGACTGAAAAAAACATCATGAGTTCTCATTAAGATAGATAGGTACCTACTAAGTGGATATTTTTAACAAACCCACACTAATCCAGGGTAAAGTTGTTTAAATAAATAAACTAAGTATAGCTACTTTAAATGTGTGGATATTTCACACAGCCCCATCTAGCTCCAAACTAATAGTCTTATTACACCTGCCGCAATCAGGGTATAAGCATAGCTTGTACTATGGGAACCAGATAACTCATATAATACATAGATACATTTTTGTTTGTAACTACATATATAGAATACAATATAACACCCAGATACGGAACAAACATCTAACTTCATCACACAAATGTTTGTCTCTGGTAGGAATCGAACCCACAGCCCTCGGTTCAGAAGGCAGGGCTACTACCAGCTGAGCCATCGGGCCTATCGATAATATAGCTAAGTTTAGGACACACAGTATGTCGTTGCTTGGATGTGGTTGACATTCCATGTAGGCGCCCGCGCGTCCTAAACTGAGCTTTATTTCCATGCATTTTGAATGGAATAGGAAGCCGTCTGTGCCATGTCGGCGCCCGACGCCATTTATGTGTGGCCTGCGCTAAGGTAGCAGAGGAATAGTTATTTTGTTTTTTGTTTCTCTCTGTAGTAGAAATAGGCTAAGATAAAACACTGAGTAGCTATTTCACTGTGGCCCAACTGCCACGAAATTATGCCCAATTGTACAGCAGCTGTTACAAACTTTCATATATTGACTAAACAGGGGTATACTTACAGTATATTATACATATCAATCAAGTATATTACTATATTTTTTACATA
Organism: Ennomos erosarius; assembly: GCA_963580505.1. Classification (NCBI taxonomy): domain Eukaryota; kingdom Metazoa; phylum Arthropoda; class Insecta; order Lepidoptera; family Geometridae; genus Ennomos; species Ennomos erosarius. The sequence goes on from OY756979.1 coordinate 14,957,502, forward strand.
TAAGTAACTAACTTTCTACAAACAAAGAGGTGGTGTAAAGTAAGTGCGCATCACATTGTCACCATGGGCAAGAAGAAATACCCATGGTCTACCCAGGTGAACTCTGGTGGACCATGGATTGAATCTTGCTATAGATTGACACTTGACAAGCACTTCATATATTTTATTGTAAATAAGGTATTGTGATGTATTGTAATCTGTAAAAATAACGCTGTTTCCTTATTAGTTTTCATGGACCTAATAAGGAACCTTTGATGAGACCTAAAACCTTTTTTTATTTCATCCATGTTAGTTTCATTAAAAATGTCTGTTTCATATGGTACATAATGGGATTGATTTAATCATTGTTTCCACTGCTGAACACAGGCATCCCATTTACACCCCACTTGGATGCTTATCATAGAGGGGTTTGCCATAAGCACCCATAGAGGTTTAAATATGTACTAGAAGTCTTTGTAACCACCACACTTGGCTTGGTGATCGGCTGAACGCAGACGATTCTAATGTGCCGAGGAGAATGTTGCTGTCTATTTTCTGGATATTCCATTCCAGACCACAAAACAAAAATCAGGATTCTACAAGTTGAGTTGGAAAAACTTCTCGATTTTGAGCTCTGCGACGGAATAATGTCGCAATTTTGCCAGTGTCCTCACGTACCATGGACCACGTACTGTAAGACAAGACAAGTGACGGGAATAATCTCAAGAATACTATCAGAATAATCTGTCTGGACAACTCGCAGGTACCTACGGATTTTTATTTACATTCTACAACAAAAATATAAAATTATAAATAAACAATCTTTTTTTTTCTAATTCGAAGCGCTGAAACTGACAAAGACAACTTATAAATGACATTGACATTTAACAGCACTTTCTTTTGTTATATTTTGGCTCCACACATAGTGTATTTAGCCAGTGTCAAGTATTGTCATTTTTCATCATGTTTAATGTTAATAGAATATTACACGTAAAGTCAAGTCTTAGTCATAGTCATAGTCCAGTCTAAGTCAGGTAGTTATAGTCCAGTCTAAGTCATGCTCCAGTAAAGTGGTGGCAACTTTACTAGAAGCTTCTATGGAATTTTGGAAGCAACACGAAAAATCACGTTCCACCACATTATATCACTTAATGCGTAAAACGCCACCAATTTTAAACATTGAAAACACTGGAAATAGCACAAGTTTTGAGAAATAATACAATGAATGACGTGAACATTTCCGCGTTCCCGCCAAAAACTTTGTAATATTTATTTACCTGTCTGTCTGCCGTCAAGCGTTAGCGTATAATAGTCTGCGCCCGTCTTGTACTTTTATCACAGATTACTTATACGTAGCATGCATTTTATCAAAGACTTTTATCCTATATCCACAGAATAACTTAACCCAATTTCTTTACTTGGCGAGGTATATGTCGCTATGAATGTTGCAATGAACCTTACACACTCTTGTTCGTAAAAGTCAAACTTTGCTCCATCTGTATAGTGGTAGTTCATCTGAGTGTATAGTAGATTTGTTTTTCTCTAATCTGTGGCTCTGTCTTAGTTTGTGGTACTTTTTTCTTTGGGCCAACTATTTTTTTTTCTCTAATCTGTAGGGCAGACTTCAACTAAAGAGTATATAATTTACTAACTTCAACTCTTCCTTATAGGCAAAGAGTATCACTTCGTTTTAGAAAAAGGTGGAGATGAGTCTTTTTATTTTTGACGCTGTTTAGCATTTTATGCAAGTGTCAATGCCAATGTCGAGCGGAGAAAATGACAGCTGATAACGGCATATTGTGCTATCAAAGTCATTTGTTATCTGACAATTTTTTATTTTTTTATTTTTGTTATATTTTGGCTTCACACATAGTGTATTTAGCCAGCGAAATGTATTAGACAAATTATTTTGATATGACATAACTGTACAAATGTATTTTTTTTTAAGTTTGACTCATCGACTAAACGCTACTTAGCCGGTAGGTATCAAGTTCGGTACTTACATAATCTAATAACCTAACTTCAACACTAACCTATTTTTACCTAACAACTGAATACTTTCGGGAACCTTGATAAAAATTGACACTCTTTGAAGAAACAAAACAAAATGGCCGCCATGCAAAATTAAAAGGCGCACACTATAGGAACTTATGGGGGCAAGCATAGCGTGTTTGGACTCATGACAAAGAGAACAACGGAGGCTTTCTTACAGTCTTAAAATAATTTAAATATGGCGGATTCAAAATGGCGCCCGATTTTTTAGTAACTCAGATTCGGCTGATATTTTATATTTGGGGGTTTTAAAGGATGCTGATTTCAAATTTTGACCTTTTACTTGACTGACAGCATTTTTCAAGATGGCCGCCATGCAAAGTCAAGCGCATTATCATTTTCTTTGAAAAATACCGCTGTTTTGTACTAATACTTGCAAAATTACAAGTTTAAACTAAAGTATAACATTTTTATAAATACAACAGCCACGAAAACGTCCTCGCGGGCCGCACGCGGCCCGCGCACGGAGCAAAATACTAGTTATAATATATAAAGTTCGTTACCCACTCACTCACTCACTCATGATTGACATTTTTGTTCCCGAACTCCTGGAAGTGGTGGAGAAAAACCGAGTATGAGGTTGTATAGAGATCGGTCACGTGACAACCAGAAAAATCTGACATCAGCAAAAAATCGTCTCCTTGATAGAACCGGTCAACGGCTCTCGGAAACTACAATTCGGATGGGTGACCTGTTTTAACTAAAGTTGTAGTAAACCTTGGGACGCTTGGAGAGAAATAAAAAAAAATGGGGGTTGCCATACAAAAAAATAAAAATTCCATACAAAATTGAAACGCTTATAAATCGGAAACGGTAAGAGGTAGGTGGGGTGTGTTCGACCAAATGTCATAGAGGAGGATGGGCGCTTTCGGATGGTCGTCATGAAAATCCAAGATGGCGGATCCAAGATGGCGGCCATTTTGAAAGTTGGTCCGATCCGGCTGATTTTTTGCGTCGGGGGGTTTTTGGGGTCCCTGATTCGATATTTGAAAAAATATTTTGGATCCCGCCATTTTTAAAGATGGCTGCCATACAAATTTTTTTTTTCATTTTTGGCTCATTGTTTCTCGATACCTATGGGAAATTTTGATCCTTTTTTTATTGGTTCGTATAAAAATAGACGTTCTTAATTCAAAACATTTGATGACCTGGTCTTCCGACCTTCCATCATAGTGACCATCAACGGCCTGGCTAAACAATGTGAGATGGGTCATAGGCGTTCTCAGGAATGTCATAGCAAACCCTGGGACGATTTTAGAGAAAATAAAAAAAATCCAAAATGGCGGAAAAAAAAATCCGCCATACAAATTTAAACCGGAAATGACGTCGAAACCATGATACTTTAGTATAAAGAGCTCGAACTAATATTGTTTGGAGGCCAAAAGGGAAAAGAACACCAAATTTTTTTTTTCAAAATGGCAGAAATTTTGGTCATGGCGGAAAAAAAAAATTCTCTGATCCGGATCAAAATCGATATCTGACGGTCCCCAAGGATACTGATCAACATTCTAAAATCAAATTTTGACATGCGCCATTTTTCAATAGGGTTGCCATACAAAGGTGATTTTAACGAAATATGAACTTTCCTTTTTTACGCCTCCAATATGAATGTAATAGAAAAGTTGTTCTGGGGATCGAGTAAAGATGTATTAAGGAACAAAACAGAACACAAATGAAATTGATTTTTTCAAGATGGCGGATGGAGACGTATCGACTTATAGAAAAAGTTATCCGATCCGGATGAAAATCGATATCTAAGACTCCCCCTAGATACTTAGCAAGAATATGGGGAAAAAATTTTGATTCCGCCATTTTGAAAAAATTCATTCATTTTACCGAACTTTTTTATGGATCTCCAATCCGTATGAAAATTGATATCTGAGTGTCCCCAAGGATACTGATTAACATGCTTTCGCTTCTTTTAGACATCCACCGTTTTTCAAAATGGCTGCCATACATATTTTCAAAACCACCAATGCGACGACGAGCGAAGCGAGGAGGAGCTTCAAACTACCTATCGCGACGACGAGCGAAGCGAGGAGGAGCTTCAAACTACCTACCGCGACGACGAGCGAAGCGAGGAGGAGCTTCAACTACCTACCGCGACGACGAGCGAAGCGAGGAGGAGCTTCAAACTACCTACCGCGACGACGAGCGAAGCGAGGAGGAGCTTCAAACTACCTACCGCGACGACGAGCGCAGCGAGGAGGAGCTTCAAACTACCTATCGCGACGACGAGCGAAGCGAGGAGGAGCTACAAACTACCTATTGCGATGACGAGTAAAGCGAGGAGGAGCTTCAAACTACCTATCGCGACGACGATCAAACTACCCATTGCTACGTTTACAATGTTTTACTAATGCGACGTTTTTTAATTGGCTTTAGCTAATCTAACCTAACTTCAACACCACTAACCTTTTTTTACCTAACAACTGAATATTTTCGGGAACCTTGAATAAAATAGACACTCTTTGAAGAAACATAACAAAATGGCCGCCATGCAAAATTAAAAGGCGCACAAATAATTCAAAGATGGCGGATTCAAAATGGCGCCCGATTTTATAGTAACTCGGATTCGGCTGATATTTTATATTTGGGGGTTTTAAAGGATGCTGATTTCAAATTTTGACCTTTTACTTGACTGACAGCATTTTTCAAGATGGCCGCCATGCAAAGTCAAGCGCATTATCATTTTCTTTGAAAAATACCGTCGTTTTGTACTTGTACTTGCAAAATTTAAAGTTTAGCAAAAAGTATAAGACTTTTATAAATACAACAGCCACGATAACGTCCTCGCGGGCCGCACGCGGCCCGCGCACAGAGCAAAATACTAGTTTTTGTATATATTTTAATATTAAACTTAAGTGGGGTAAAAGCATAAAAGAAATATTGGAACTGGTTTACAGTAAAGGCTTCACATTTACTTGGTATCTGGATCTGGGTCGCCAAGGTATATAAGTGACATTTAGCTTCAACCCTAGATGCAAACAAATTTGTGTTGGGTTAATAGTTTTCTGTGATTATTTATCGGCATCTGTTATCTGATGATTTCGACGGGCCTGATAGCTCAGTTGGTAGTATCCCTGCTTTCTGAACTGAAGGCTGTGGGATCGATTCCTACCCAGGACAAACATTTGTGTGATGAACATAGATGTTTGTTCTGTGTCTGGGTGTTATATTGTATTCTATGTATGTATTTACAAACAAAAAGTATATAAATATTGTATCAGTTATCTGATTCCCATAGTACAAGCTATGCTTAGTATGGGGCTAGATGGCACTGTGAAATATCCACACATATTTATTTATTTATTATTTACTCATACTAAAATGTGGATATATTTAATGTTTCATAAAGAATTTTAAACTGAGAAATATTGTTAATAATTCCAAAAATTAAAATTATGTGATAAGCTTCGCAAAATGTGTGTTTTGTGTGTGCTTCTTGTTTCCACATTCCATTTATTTTTCGACTATAGTCACGTGTACATCGTGTTCTATTTGCATCAATAATGATTTCATCATCATATATTATTTATCAATTTATTTATTATATTTTTAATACTGTTGGCCCACCAAGACAGATCAAGTTTACCCCTTAGGGAATATCATAGCATAGGTCCCTCCCTTGACTTAGCTTTGTGGTGCTTTAGGAGTGCAGAGCACACTGCAATCAAAGTACCTATAATCTTGGCAAGATCTCATGTGCAACATCCATTTAGTGAAGGTGTCTTTGTATTGAGTTATTTTTGATATTCTTTTGTGCCTAGGTAACTGTACTGGCATAGTTCTCTGGTGTCAAATATAAAACCCCAAAATTGACAACTTTCTATGGGTTAAATAATGTTTTCATAAAAGTTTTATAACTAACCCAAGGCAAGTATAACAACCATTACTTGTTTCATAATTTGGACTGATTTGTATACTAGTCTATAACTATTACTTTTATATTACTTTTGTAATTATACATTGGGTAATGGGTGCTATATAAATTATAGCAGAGCATTAAATGAATAAATCCATTTTAATATGAGCTGTGGTCGGATATTTTGATTAACAAGATAGATAGATTGCATCCTAAGATTGCACCCATATTTTAGCGTATTATACAAAATATACTAATATGTTAGACATATTAGTATAAATTGAGGTCAAGCCCCGTTTGTGATTCAACTTTTTCTTATACTAATTAATCTGTGAATTATGGTGAGTAGGCAATACTGCCATAAAAATCATAAGTATTTTATTGGCATTGCATAACTTTTGAAGTTGAATTAAGAAAGAAATTATCTGAAATCACATACTCATACCATACGGGTTAAAATAAAATGTACAGTCTTTGCACTTTTCTCCAACAGTTCAGATATTGGGACAATCATTGGTATGACTCACCTCTATGGACAAGCAGTTGTCTTGGCCTGAGTTGGTTTCAGTCGCTTTCACTCCACTGGTAGGGTGGCTTGTAATAGCTGGTAATAGCACTTTTTGGCTGGAGTTGTAATGTTTTTCAAGAAATTGAAGGCTAGGTTTTCTTATGTCTATACCTGCGTCAACCTTTGGTGGTAGCCAGGCCCACCATTTGTGTTTTCTTTATGGCCTTTTTTATAATATTAAGCAGTGTGCCTTTGAGGTTTTAATTTTTCCAATTAGATTATTTATCCTCTTTTTTAATTAAGAGTAATGTGGTATTTCCTAATATAGATAGGCCAATAGCCGGCTGTGTTGATTCCGATTCGAATTTGTTGTCTCAATTAGTTACAGAATCAGTTAGAGAACTGTTTATTTCAAGATTCACCTTTATTGCCTGCATTAGGGTACAGTTTTGTGGTATCAGTTGATTCATTAATTTTTGTTTATTTTTCTTTTGTAATAAAGACTTAAGAACTGCGGTCAGTCCAGATGTGGTCTTTCTTTCATTTATTGGTGGTCCATATTTAGGCTGCTTTAGGCGTTAGGTCTCCTAATGCCAATAGTATGTCTTGACTGGTAGATGGTAAACTTCCACCTCAATTTCAATGCTCAAGGCTGTCGGTTGTCGCTGCGGTGATTTGTTGTTTTATTTCTCTTTTCGTTCTTTATATATTAATTCAGGGGAATTATTAATTTTACATTATTCCTTCTGCGCTACTGCCTGAAACTCTGGAACTCTAGATCATTTACAATACAGTACCCTGTGGGGCCATAAGATCATGATGGTAATAATGAGCTATTAATACTAGGCCCAAAGTGAAAGACTCATTGCCACATTGTGTGACTGCAGCCAATTAGGTAACATGAGCCATTGAAACTTAGACCAGGTACCAGCCGACAGTGGTAAAGCTTTGAAAGCTACTTTTACATAATAGATCTCTTGTCTTCATGTCGCATATGAAATCCAACAGTCATACCTACGTTGACACATCTGGCGTGCCACCCGTGTCTTCGGTTTTTAAACTAGATATAGGCAGATAGTGGTAGAGCTTTGAAAGCTACCTTTACATCATAGATTTCTTGTCTTCATGTCGCGTATGAAACCCAAGAGTCTCAACCACGTCGACACATCTCGTGTGCCGCCCGTGTCTTCAGTTTTTTCACCAGGTATGAGCAGACAGTGGTAGGTAAAGCTTTGAATAACTACCTTTACGTCATAGATCTCTTGTCCTCATATCGCGTATGAAACCCAAGAGTCACAACCACGTCGACACATCTCGTGTGCCACCCGTGTCTTCGGTTTTTTCACCAGGTATGAGCAGACAGTGGTAGGTAAGGCTTTGAAAAACTATCTTTACGTCATAGATCTCTTGTTTTCATATCGCGTATGAAACCCAAGAATCACAACCACGTCGACACATCTCGTGTGCTACCCGTGTCTTCGGTTTTTACACCAAGCATAACCTCGACGTGTGCCACCCATTTTGAGGTTATGAAGAAACCGGCTGTCTTCCTCTTTTTATTTGCATCTCCGAATCTGATTTCAGTTCCTGATCATTCTTTACCTGGGATACTGGCTTCCTACGGATATAAAATATCGTAGTCTTACCATTGTAGCATTGTTTGGTGTTAAGTCTTTGGTGTTAAGTTATTATTTTCTTTAGGTAATATTTCACATATTCCGTCCCTTAGGACGCTTTGGCTGAAAAATAATATCCCTGAACTCGTTTTCTTAATAATTTTAGTAGAAAAATACAAAGTTAAAGAAAATTAAAGTTAAAAACGTTGCGTGTTTTGCACCGCAAAATAGGACAAGTGACTTTGACAGGACGCGTGACATAGACTAGGGTGTGTTTAGTTTTTTTTGTTTTAGGGCTCTATGGAGGCTCTAAAGTTGCGTTTATGTTGCCAGCAAATGGGACTGCTGCATGTTAAAAGTTCTATGTCTTCGAACGAATGCACGATGTACAATTAATTTTGTCGTACATTTACATTTCGCCCCGTATTCCGATTAACGCTGTAATCGTTATAATCGCTCACAACGCTCACGTTGATTATTCAGCGTTCCGATTCAGATATTGAGCTCACGACTTTGAGCGCTGTCAATGACTCAGAACAACCAATCACGGATGGCGATATCGCAAGATGGCGTCGGTCATGACGTTTACAGGGGGTTTACAGGGGGGGGTAGCGTTAGTGGTTGGTATCTTTGCTAGACCCCCAGGTTACAAGGGATATCGTTGTCGCGCTCACGGCCATTCGGTACGCGTTTTTAGCGCGATAATATCGATTTTGTAGATTTTAGCGTGAATCGGAATAGGACCTTGTCTCCCAGAATGTTATGTTGTTATGTCAATGTCAATTCGACGACAATGTTATTGTCAATGTCAAAACGGTTATTCTCTCGTTTGCATTTGCGCGGCCGCGTGTAACAAATATTAAAACACGTGTTTTACAGCGAAACGGCGATTTTCAGTCGGCATTATTCCATGAAACTCTAACAGAACGAATAAATTTTTATTTCCAATACCCACATAGGAATTCCAGTAAGTATTTTCATACAAATCTTTATTGTCATGACTTGCATGTCGGCCTCCGAGTTGCCTGCCTATAATTTTTATATTTCGCAGCTAAATCAATATGACTGAAGTAAAAGAGGTGCCAGATACAGATACCAACGGACAGGAGAATAAAGAAGAAACAAACGATACCGCAGATGAGACTACGCTGGAGTCCGGGATAATTCGCCAAGTGGAGTATTATTTTGGTAAGTCACTTCCTTAGTAAAATAACAAAACAGTCTGCGCTCACAATTAAAGGTGTACCAAAATAAAACAAGGTATACGAAATCGCAAAATCTTATAACTCCTCCAGCATCAATTCTGACCAATGTTTGTGAGCATAAATATTGTCTTGTTGGATTAGATGTGGGCTAAACAGACAGCAATCAGCATGCACCTATAAGACATTTAATGAGAATAGTGAGAGTCCAAAAGTAGTGTTGTGGAATTTTGTACCCCTTTTGGCTTCACTTTGAAATACTGAATGCTGATTGGTTGAAAAAAGCTGATGACAGACAGGCAACCAATGAGCGTTCAGTATTTCAAAGTTGACAAGAGTTTAAGTTTAACAAATGTACCAGAAACCGGGGGTTAGAGCATCTATAACTGGATATGTTATAATCCGCAAGCAACATTTTCTGCCTATTTCTATGGGGGACAAAGTAAACACGCAAGTAGCAGGACTCGCAAATGGCGCGTGTAAACGCACGCCACACACCATCTTAAAACTTGAACACCGTTATATAATCTAGCATAGTCACACAGTGTCTACACACACTATTATATTGTAGATGACCAAATATCGCCATATGACCGGCAGAGGGGAACACCTTGCCTTGCCACCTCGTGTTATAAATGCTCTAAGGCTGCAACATGATACAGTGCTATTCAGCTCACACTGCAGCAGTAAGCTAAAGTTGATTCCAACTTTTTGTAAACCAGGAACCACCAGCTCAGCCCTGTCTGCTAATTTACTTGTACCTTCAAATTCAAACCTAAAGTGATCATGTAACTTAAATGCAACAATAAAAACACAAAGTATGTATTAAATAATTTCATGTGCCTTTTGTGTGTACTACGGAAAACTTAGCATAACCAGATAGCCATATTGGGGCCTGCTTTGCTATCAAGCTTACATGATCATTTCCAGGTCTAGTAAAACTCATTATCAGTCTATCCTTATCCTTTTTAAATGCAGCATGTTTTCCTCTTCCACTCATTTCTGTCAGATGTCATCTCACCATTCACTCCCATAGTACACATACCAGATATATAATACCATCTGTATTATATATCTGGTATTATATACCTCATCCCATACAACGGAATAACACGGGCTATTTTACGAATTATTTTATTTCTGCATAACGCAAGATTATCAAGCGAAATTTATTGCGTGTTGATGAAGTATTGGGCCAAATGAATACACTGGACACTAACTAGTAACTCTCTAGACACAATTACTACATTTTTTTTAGTTCGGGCTATTTTTCGTTTGTACCTGATGGGACCCCATGGTACACATCATTTTTCACACAGTCCAACCAAACTTTTTTTGGTTTTTCCCTACCTTTATAGTCACCAACATTTATATTCAGAACATGATGACATGGCCTATTGCTACAACTTTCATCACTGTTTTAGGCCTAGGATGCATTTTACGGTGATTTAACTCCTTTCATTAATCTCTGATCATCAGGCGACATCAACATCCCTCGTGACAAGTTTCTCCGTGAGCAAATACAGCTGGACGATGGATGGGTGCCAATCGATGTGCTGATAAGGTTTAATCGTCTTTCCAAGCTTAGTAAGGACACTGATGTGATTGCAAAGGCCCTATTGAAGTCCACATCGGGGTTGCTTGAGGTTTGTACCTATATGTGTTGTTCAGTTAAAGTTATAAGTGCACTGTTATGTGATATAAAATACACGCATTAGCAGTAAAGTTGCTAGTGTAATGATAAATAATAATTAAATTAAAGTGGCACTCTGATGGAGGCCTATGTTCAGCTGTAGGCGTCTACAGGGGGTTGATGATGAATGTGCCAGTTTTGTCATGACATATTAAGTTTACTAGGTGGTAGGACTTTTCTGCAAAGTTTGTCTAAGTAGGTACCACCACTTTGCCAGTTATTCTGCCGCCAAGCAGTAGTGTGCAAGCACTACTGTGTTCCGGTTTGAAGGGCATTGTAGCTAGTGAAATTACTAGGCAAATGACACTTTATGACCTGATTGACCTGATTACACAGTGTAGTAATCTGATTACTAGACTGATGTCTCAGGATGACGTGCGCAGTGCAGGGTCACGCGAAACTTTATTATTTTAAAGTTCCGAGTGACTCTGCAAATGTTATGGGCGGCCGTGTTGCTTATCATCAGGCGAACGACTAGCTTGTCATGTCATGCAATCCCATAAAAAAAGTTATCAATCAAACAATCAACTTTTTTGCATTAACTACTAGCAGTTTACGAGAATTATAATCTGACACCATGCTGCTAAAACATACCAATATTTTACCAGTTAGTCGTACATTTCAGGTTTCTGATGACAACAAAAAGGTGCGAAGGAATCCTGAGCTGCCCATTCCAGAAATGAACGAAGACCGCCGCAAGGAACTCGGATCTCGCACCATTTACGCTAAAGGCTTCCCCAAAGACGTATTATTAGATGATTTGCTGAAGTTCTTTAAGCAGTTTGAAGAAGTTGAGAATATAATCATGAGAAAGTACCAAGATAGGAACACGAAGAAGAAGATGTTCAAAGGATCAATATTTGCAATGTTTAAGACTAAGGAACAGGTAAAATATTTTATGGATTACCTTTTTAATTAACCAATACTTTCAACACGTGGTTGAAGTAACTCATGCATCCTTCTTTCGCCAGCCCATCCATTCATCCTTTTTCTCTTTCCCTTCTCTCTTAATAAACAGGGCTAGAATGTAAAACATTAACAATAAAACAACAAAACATATTATTTATTGTCCTTATACCTCCTTTTTTCAGGCAGAAAAGTTTATGGCGCTGAAAGATACAAAGTATGGAGAGTCGGAACTGATCACTCTGTGGCAAAGCGATTATTTTGAGAAGAAACAAGAAGAATATGCTGCTAGGAAGCAACAGAAAGACAAGGGGAAATCCAAGAAAGATGATGTAAGTTATTCTCATGAACTGGACTCTCCAGACTGGACCAGTTTTAAAAGAACATAACAAATTATTTGACATGTGGTGTGGTGGTTGAGAAGGTGGCTCGTAACCCGGAGGTGGTAGGTTCGATTCCCATGATAGGCCAAGTATTAGTGCACAGAACAAATACGCAAGTACTTGTTCTGTGTTTGGGTGTTGTGGGAGCATGGTTCTTGTAGTTTCTGGTTCCCTAGATACAGGGAATCCTAGTTAGGGTCCAGGGTCATTATTATTGTTAATTAGATTTAGAACTCTAACTAGGTAAGGAGTAATAATAACGTTAATTAAACCATTTTTTTAATGTTTTATAGGCAAGGCATTTGACCACTGTCTCACCCGATGGAAAGTGATGGCGCAGTCTATAATGGTGCATGCTTGCCTAGAAGATACCTGTTCACTCTCAACTACTGAGAAAATACTTGGATGATTTTATTATCTACATATCATTAACATCAACACGCTGAAGATGACCTCTGCTGAACATGGGCCTCTCCCAGAAAGCGTCACTTTGAGCGGCTGCACGCCTCCTGCATCCATAGTATTTATAAAATACATTTTGTGTGCCCCCAGGCCCAATCAGAAGAGAAGAGTGATTTTAAGCTGCCCGCCGGATCTGTATTCAAGTTCAACGAAGCCACCGACAAAATGACCAGGGAAGACATCAAGGGAGCACTTACTGAATTAGGTAGGATCCCCCACAAAGCACGAAAAAAAACCGGTAAAGTGCGAGTCGGACTCGCGCGCGATGGGTTCCGTATCCATAAAAACGAGCAAAAAAATGTACCCTGCCAAACAGCTGCCTGCCAAGGGTGGCGAATAATCACCACCATAAGCCATAAGGCAAATCTTCCCATAAAGTGGCTTTTTATGGGGGAGTTCTATGTTCAGTAGTGGCCGTATATTGGGCCATCATGATGATAGATTTTTTTTTCCAATTTCAAAATGTCTGCTACTTTTTTTTTTTTTTTTTTTTTTTTTTTTTTTTTTTTTTTATATGTTGGCTCCACACATAGTGTATTTAGCCAGTGTCAAGTATTGTATATTTTCATCGAGTTTTAGAATATTTTACGTAGTCAAGTCATAGTCATAGTCCAGTCTAAGTCGGGTCATAGTCCAGTCTAAGTCATGCTCAAGTAAAGTGGTGGCAACTTTACAAGAAGCTTCTATGGAATTTTGGAAGCAACACGAAAAACCACATTATATCACTTGACCACACTCATGCTCGTAATTCAGCACTTAATGCGTAAAATGCCACCAATTTTAAACATTAACACTGAAAAAAGCACACGTTTTGAGAAATAATACAATGCAACGACGTGAACTTTTTCACGTTCCCGCCAAAACTCCGTCTGCTACTTTATTTACATTGATTGAGTTGACAGTTCAGAATAAAAAGAAATTATCATGTTAGTGATTTATAATGAGGGCATATTAATTTTCGATAAACGTACCTTCTCATGTATTAAAATGACTTTCTTATTACAGGAGCCGAAGTAGCATACATAGACTTCAAAGTGGGCGACACAGACGGCTGGGTGCGACTCGCAAAAGAAAACTCCGCCAAGGAGTTCAATGAAAAATTAACCGATGGCAAGGTGAAGATCAAAGAAACAGATGTTGTTTTCAAACTTCTAACGGAAGAGGAAGAGACCGCTTACTTGGACAGGACTATTGAAGAAATGTCAAAGCGTAGAAAGAATATGAGAAATAATAAACATAAAGGCAAGGGTTACAAGGGAAAGCAGGGCCGGAAGAGGAAACAAGATGGTCATAATGATGCACCACCAAGTAAAATCAAGAGTGACAGTTAGTTTTATGTTAGTTCTTACAATTACTACCTTTTGTAAGTGTTGTTATATTTTCCCATTTATTATTAGGGAACTTAAGAACTTTGATTCGTTTAGGGCTCTTTTTTATGAATGTCGCCTGCAGTTTTCATCCATAAGTCCATTTTAATACAATTTTCTGACACTTGTTGGATTATTGTACTGTTCGTGTGAGTGAATAGCATTGTTAGCGACTGCTAGAACATCTATAATATATGGAATTTAAATTATAATGTCATTTGTTGATTCGTCCAAGCATTTGTAGTGATTGTTAGCTATTTCAATGTTAAAAGAAAACTACCTATGATGTACTAAACCCACGCCTATAATTATAAGAAACAACATTTGATTATATGAACATGCTATTATTATAGTTATTTTTGTCTTAAAATGTTTGGTTTCATTTCAACTCAAACTTCAATTATTTTTGGTTAATGGCCTTTGTGATGAATGAGGAGTTACCACGTGCCATTTGAGCATAATTATGTATAGTTATGTCGTTGCATCGTATTATTTCTAAAACTTGAGCTTTTTCCAGTGTTAATGTTTAAAATTGGTGGCGTTTTACACATTAAGTGTTGAATTACGAGCATGAGTGTGGTCAAGGTATATAATGAGGTGAAACGTGATTTTTCGTGTTGCTTCCAAAATTACATAGAAGCCTCTAGTAAAGTTACCACCACTTTACTGGAGTATGACTTAGACTGAACTATGATTACCTGACTTAGACTGGACTAAGACTTGACTTTAAAATACGTGAAATATTCTATAACATGCAGGGAAATACCTATAAGTTCCTTGATAACATGAAGAAAAATTACAATATTTGATACTGGCTAAATACACTATGTGTGGAGCCAAAATATAAGGAAAAAAACCGTAGCTGGCCGTAGGGAATAGGGATGTAGCTAACGAAGGAACATCGGTTTTTAATAATCGATTATTTTGTACGCAAAAAATGTTTTTTTTTTAAATATAAATATTCGATATTTTGGTGTATCAAATGGAAAAAGAACTAAACTATTAATTCAACTTTATTTCTATCTTTCTTTGTTTGAATGGAACCTCCGTTACAGGAATTTGAAAGCGGTGTGGGTTATCATTTTAATACCAGTAGAAACAAAATTGAATACGAGATAATAAAATCAATTTTTAAATAAACGATCATTAAATAATAATCGACTTGTATAAAAAAAATATCGTTTATTTTAATAATCGATTTTTTAAATCCTATATACAAAGAGTATATAATTTACTATGCCTATTGAACTTTATGAACTATATATATATAGCCCATATTGCAAAGTTCTCTGTGATATAGCTGGCCATATCTCTAACTAGCAGTGCTGCCATATATACAGATTTATCTGTATCGGTACAGATTTTAGGGTAACAATACATATGACAGATTTAACTATACTTATATACAGATTTTTTCATTTGAAGATTTTTAGACATTTTAATTATGGATTCTTCTTTTTACACTGAGTAAGTACTCGTTTTAGTTTCGGATGCATGATTTTTTTCATACTAGGCTGGGTATTATATTAGTTTTGTAGTAATTTTGATAAGATTGAAGAATATTTTACTTATTATGTATAAGAATTACGAAAAACACATTAGGTAAGAAAGCGATTAGGTCTTTGAAAATACCATGGTTTTTTAACTGACAGCTAACAGGTACTAACGTGATGATTACAAACATAATACTATCTACCTACTTTTAGTTTAGGAGTTTCTATAGGGTAGATGACCACTGTTAGTTTCCTAAAGACCCTAAAGTTGTTTCCTAATATAAATATTTTGCAATATAAAAAAAACACTAACAATATCCTGTGACCGACTGAACATTTTTTGCAATCATTTTATCTAGTTTGTAGGTAGGTACTCTATCATCAGAATATGAGATCTGCTTAGGAACTAAATTGTCAAAATTGGTTCACAAAACAATATAAAATGGTTTGATGGTACACAAGATTACATACGGGTTTTGGTTTATTAATCTAATACAGATTTATACAGATTTCTAGACTTTTCAGTCCAGATTTTTAGGTTTGGGAGGTGGCAACACTGCTAACAGTGCTAACTACTGTAGTGATGGCAATTAATGCGATTTTGCATAAATTTCATAAACATGCTATTTCATAAGTCTTAGCATGCTAATTGCTATTGCTATGCTATTTGCTAATAAGACGGTAAATTGATAACAATATTCAGTATTTATTATGATTACGGTTAATATGCGAATTAAAGAACGCATTTACTTAAAGGCTTATTAAATTGCACTAAATTCAGTCGCCTAAATGGTTCAGCCAGACAGCCACTGTCGATCTAAAAATGCGCATTTAGACTTAGTACCTACAGGCAGACTTTAGACTAGGTAGCCGTAAATTAATTTGCTAAACCTAAAATACCTATTCAATGACTGAATTTAGGAAGTTATATTATTATATTATTATTATAATATATAAAGTTCGTTACCCACTCACTCACTCACTGACTGACATTTTTGTTCCCGAGCTCCTGGAAGTGGTGGAAAAAAACCGAGTATGAGGTTGTATAGAGATCGGTCACGTGACAACCAGAAAAATCTGACATCAGCAAAAAGTTGTCTCCTTGATGGAACCGGTCAACGGCTCTCGGAAACTACAAGTCGGATGGGTGACCTCTTTTAACTAAAGTTGTAGTAAACCTTGGGACGCTTGGAGAGAAATAAAAAAAAATGGGGGTTGCCATACAAAAAAATAAAAATTCCATACAAAATTGAAACGCTTATAAATCGGAAACGGTAAGAGGTAGGTGGGGTGTGTTCGACCAAATGTCATAGAGGAGGATGGGCGCTTTCGGATGGTCGTCATGAAAATCCAAGATGGCGGATCCAAGATGGCGGCCATTTTGAAAGTTGGTCCGATCGGGCTGATTTTTTGCATCGGGGGGTTTTTGGGGTCCCTGATTCGATATTTGAAAAAATATTTTGGATCCCGCCATTTTTAAAGATGGCTGCCATACAATTTTTTTTTTTCATTTTTGGCTCATTGTTTCTCGATACCTATGGGAAATTTTGAACTTTTTTTTTTAAATTTGTATGAAAGTGGACAATCTTAATTCAAAACATTTCATGACCTGGTCTTCCGACCTTCCATCATCGTGACCATCGACGGCCTGGCTAAACGATGTGAGATGGGTCATATGCGTTCTCAGGAATGTCATAGCAAACCCTGGGACAATTTTAGAGAAAACAAAAAAAAATCAAAATGGCGGAAAAAAAAATCACCCATACAAATTTAAACCGGAAATGACGCCGAAACCATGATACTTTAGTATAAAGAGCTCGAACTAATATTGTTTGGAGGCCAAAAGGGAAAAGAACACCAAATTTTTTTTTTAAAATGGCGGAAATTTTGGTCATGGCGGAAAAAAAAAATTCTCCGATCCGGATCAAAATCGATATCTGACGGTCCCCAAGGATGCTGATCAACATTCTAAAATCAAATTTTGACATGCGCCATTTTTCAATAGGGTTGCCATACAAAGGTGATTTTAACGAAATATGAACTTTCCTTTTTTACGCCTCCAATATGAATGTAATAGAAAAGTTGTTTCTGGGGATCGAGTAAGATGTATAAAGGAACAAAACAGAACACAAATGAAATTGATTTTTTCAAGATGGCGGATGGAGACGTATCGACTTATAGAAAAAGTTATCCGATCCGGATGAAAATCGATATCTAAGACTCCCCCTAGATACTTAGCAAGAATATAGGGAAAAAATTTTGATTCCGCCATTTTGAAAAATTTCATTCATTTTACCGAACTTTTTTATGGATCTCCAATCCGTATGAAAATTGATATCTGAGTGTCCCCAAAGATACTGATTAACATGCTTAAGCTTTTTTTAGACATTCTCCGTTTTTTAAAATGGCTGCCATACATACTGTCAAAACCACCAACGCGACGACGAGCGAAGCGAGGAGGAGCTTCAAACTACCTATCGCGACGACGAGCGAAGCGAGGAGGAGCTTCAAACTACCTACCGCGACGACGAGCGAAGCGAGGAGGAGCTTCAAACTACATATCGCGACGACGAGCGAAGCGAGGAGGAGCTTCAAACTACCTATCGCGACGACGAGCGAAGCGAGGAGGAGCTTCAAACCACCTACCGCGACGACGAGCGAAGCGAGGAGGAGCTTCAAACTACCCATCGCGACGACGAGCGAAGCGAGGAGGAGCTTCAAATTACCTACCGCGACGACGAGCGCAGCGAGGAGGAGCTTCAAACTACCCATCGCGACGACGAGCGAAGCGAGGAGGAGCTTCAAACTACCTACGGCGACGACGAGCGAAGCGAGGAGGAGCTTCAAACTACCTATCGCGACGACGAGCGAAGCGAGGAGGAGCTTCAAACTACCTATCGCGACGACGAGCGAAGCGAGGAGGAGCTTCAAACTACCCATGCAACGACGAGCGAAGCGAGGAGGAGCTTTAAACTACCCATCGCTACATTTACAATGTTTTACTAATGCGACCTTTTTAATTGATTTTAGCTTATCTAAGTAACCTATCTTACCTAAGATCTAAATATTTTCGGGATCCTTGATTGAAATTGACATATTACTGATAAACAAAACAAAATGGCCGCCATGCAAAATTAAGACACGCACACAATCGGAACTTATAGAAGGCGACACGGCGTGTTTGGACTAATAACAAAGGAACAACGGAGGCTTTCTCATAGACTTAAAATAATTCCAAGATGGCAGATTCAAAATGGCGTCCGATTTTATAGTAACTCAGATCCGGTTGATATTTTATATTTGGGGGTTTTAATGGATGCTGATTTCATATTTTGACCTTTTTTTGACTGACAGCATTTTTCAAGATGGCCGCCATGCAAAAGTCAGATCAATTATCATTTTCTTTGAAAAATACTGCTGTTTTGTACTAATACTTGCAAAATTACAAGTGTAAACTAAAGTATAACATTTTTATAAATACAACAGCCACGAAAACGTCCTCGCGGGCCGCACGCGGCCCGCGCACGGAGCAAAATACTAGTTATTATAATATATAAAGTTCGTTACCCACTCACTCACTCACTGACTGACATTTTTGTTCCCGAGCTCCTGGAAGTGGTGGAAAAAAACCGAGTATGAGGTTGTATAGAGATCGGTCACGTGACAACCAGAAAAATCTGACATCAGCAAAAAGTCGTCTCCTTGATGGAACCGGTCAACGGCTCTCGGAAACTACAAGTCGGATGGGTGACCTGTTCTAACTAAAGTTGTAGTAAACCCTGGGACGCTTGGAGAGAAATAAAAAAAAATAGGGGTTGCCATACAAAAAAATAAAAATTCCATACAAAATTGAAACGCTTATAAATCGGAAACGGTAAGAGGTAGATGGGGTGTGTTCGACCAAATGTCATAGAGGAGGATGGGCGCTTTCGGATGGTCGTCATGAAAATCCAAGATGGCGGATCCAAGATGGCGGCCATTTTGAAAGTTGGTCCGATCGGGCTGATTTTTTGCATCGGGGGGTTTTTGGGGTCCCTGATTTGATATTTGAAAAAATATTTTGGATCCCGCCATTTTTAAAGATGGCTGCCATACAAATTTTTTTTTTCATTTTTGGCTCATTGTTTCTCGATACCTATGGGAAATTTTGATCCTTTTTTTATTGATTCGTATAAAAATAGACGTTCTTAATTCAAAACATTTGATGACCTGGTCTTCCGACCTTCCATCATAGTGACCATCAACGGCCTGGCTAAACGATGTGAGATGGGTCATATGCGTTCTCAGGAATGTCATAGAAAACCCTGGGACGATTTTAGAGAAAATAAAAAAAATCCAAAATGGCGGAAAAAAAAAACTTCCATACAAATTTAAACCGGAAATGACGTCGAAACCATGATACTTTAGTATAAAAAGCTCGAACTAATATTGTTTGGAGGCCAAAAGAGAAAAGAACACCAATTTTTTTTTTTCAAAATGGCGGAAATTTTGGTCATGGCGGAAAAAAAAAATTCTCCGATCCGGATCAAAATCGATATCTGACGGTCCCCAAGGATGCTGATCAACATTCTAAAATCAAATTTTGACATGCGCCATTTTTCAATAGGGTTGCCATACAAAGGTGATTTTAACGAAATATGAACTTTCCTTTTTTACGCCTCCAATATGAATGTAATAGAAAAGTTGTTTCTGAGGATCAAGTAAAGATGTATAAAGGAACAAAACAAAATACAAATGAAATTGATTTTTTCAAGATGGCGCATGGAGACGTATCGACTTATAGAAAAAAATATCCGATCCGGATGAAAATCGATATCTAAGACTCCCCCTAGATACTTAGCAAGAATATGGCGAAAAAATTTTGATTCCGCCATATTGAAAAATTTCATTCATTTTACCGAACTTTTTTATGGATCTCCAATCCGTATGAAAATTGATATCTGAGTGTCCCTAAGGATACTGATTAACATGCTTTAGCTTCTTTTAGACATCCACCGTTTTTCAAAATGGCTGCCATACATATTTTCAAAACCACCAATGCGACGACGAGCGAAGCGAGGAGGAGCTTCAAACTACCTATCGCGACGACGAGCGAAGCGAGGAGGAGCTTCAAACTACCTACCGCGACGACGAGCGAAGCGAGGAGGAGCTTCAAACTACCTACCGCGACGACGAGCGAAGCGAGGAGGAGCTTCAAACTACCTACCGCGACGACGAGCGAAGCGAGGAGGAGCTTTAAACTACCTACCGCGACGACGAGCGTAGCGAGGAGGAGCTTCAAACTACCTATCGCGACGACGAGCGAAGCGAGGAGGAGCTTCAAACTACCTATCGCGACGACGAGCGAAGCGAGGAGGAGCTTCAAACTACCTACCGCGACGACGAGCGTAGCGAGGAGGAGCTTCAAACTACCTATCGCGACGACGAGCGAAGCGAGGAGGAGCTTCAAACTACCTATCGCGACGACGAGCGAAGCGAGGAGGAGCTACAAACTACCTACCGCGACGACGAGCGAAGCGAGGAGGAGCTTCAAACTACCTACCGCGACGACGAGCGTAGCGAGGAGGAGCTTCAAACTACCTATCGCGACGACGAGCGAAGCGAGGAGGAGCTACAAACTACCTATTGCGATGACGAGTGAAGCGAGGAGGAGCTTCAATCTACCTATCGCGACGACGATCAAACTACCCATTGCTACGTTTACAATGTTTTACTAATGCGACGTTTTTTAATTGGCTTTAGCTAATCTAACCTAACTTCAACACCACTAACCTTTTTTTACTTAACAACTGAATATTTTCGGGAACCTTGAATAAAATAGACACTCTTTGAAGAAACATAACAAAATGGCCGCCATGCAAAATTAAAAGGCGCACACTATCGAAACTAATAGAGGCAAGCATAGCGTGTTTGGACTCATGTTACAGAGAACAACGGAGGCTTTCTTACAGTCTTAAAATAATTCAAAGATGGCGGATTCAAAATGGCGCCCGATTTTATAGTAACTCGGATTCGGCTGATATTTTATATTTGGGGGTTTTAAAGGATGCTGATTTCAAATTTCGACCTTTTACTTGACTGACAGCATTTTTCAAGACGGCCGCCATGCAAAGTCAAGCGCATTATCATTTTCTTTGAAAAATACCGTCGTTTTGTACTTTTACTTGCAAAATTTAAAGTTTAGCACAAAGTATAACATTTTTATAAATACAACAGCCACGAAAACGTCCTCGCGGGCCGCACGCGGCCCGCGCACGGAGGAAAATACTAGTTATTATCTAAATATCATTAGAAAGAACAACGGATTATTTTGTTAGGTAATGGAAAATAACGTTAAATTTGCGTGCTACTTTTGGCACATCACTACAAAAATAAACTGTTCATATAGCCTTGTAATAGCGTAGTGTAGTAATTAATTAATTCTGCAATTAAACTAAAGTTTACCGCTAAATGACAACATTTTAATCATACATTATTCATGATAATTATCAGTTAGTACGGCAAATTCAACAAACAATTTTTTTATAGAAGCAACGTTTGGTCAAAGTTACGTCGTTTGTTTGATCTGAAACGGCAAATTAAACCATAATATTACGTTTATATGACGTTTTACAAAGTTACGTCGGTTGTCTCGACCGTTGGATGATCACGACCTTTAGGGCGGGTTATTTCACCAATAGTTAACCAATAGGTAACCAATGGTTAAACACTCTAAGAAATCTTGACCATTGGTTAGAATTTGTTAGAGTTTTTAAACATTGATAACGTTTTGATTGTACTAGTACACTTGCATATTTTATGTTATTATGATAATGATTATATAATAAAATATAATTAATAATGTAAAACCTTTCATCACCTATTTACAGGTAGGAAATAAGCTCACTTTACACTAATTTATTCTGAGTAGGTACCTACAATTAAATAACTACGTCTAAACTTGCACTTCGACACATAGGACTATAGACAATCCGACGCGACAGCGTGGCGCCACGCACGCACTACCGCACGTGCCCATATAAGGTATTAAACAATCATACGCAATCACACGGCATACGGCACACGCATACATTCATTCAATAGACGACCGAGTTCGCATCGCACCGGCGCCAACATGGCGGCACCGACCCGCTGGGCTGCTAAAATTTTAAACAAATTAATCACACGCATGAAATTCATTGGAATTCATTCATAATACGCACCATTTTTCATATCACTTGTGAAATCTGCTAAAATTCACGTGAAAGACAAAGATAAGTAGATTTAGCACCCCGTGGTTGCAAGGGAGTGCGCACGATGCCCATTTTTCATATCATTTGTGAAATCTGCTAAAATCCACGTGAAAGACAAAGATAGGTAGATTTAGTATCCCCGTGGTTGCGAGGGAGCGCGCATGATACCCATTTTTCATATCACTTGTGAAATCTGCTTAAATTCACGTGAAAGACAAAGATAGGTAGCGTAATAGGTAGATTTAGTATCCTCGTGGTTGCGAGGGAGCGCGCACGATGACGGCCCACGCTCAGCTCCTGCGTTAAGCGACTAGCGAGCGAGTATTCGAGTAATGAATTCATGAGATATCTTCATTTCATACTTCATAGAATTTCACGACTACATTTCATTTGTGAATTGCTAATACAGTTTTAGCATATTACGAATTAATGTTTATGCTAATTAATCCACCGCTACTAACTAGTTTGTGTAGCTGGCAGCTATAGTTCTCTGTGATATAGCTTATTTTTATCGTATTTTAGTAAATAATATAATAAATAAATATATTAATGTACTTAGTAATGATTCAGCCTTCAGAATAAAAGAGATAGTGATAGTGATTGATGCGGATTACAAGAAGAAAAATTCAGAAGAATTTAAAAACAAACGTACCCTTCTAATTTGCAGTCGGTCAGTCTTGCTCAACAAAATCAATGAATACAATAAACGGTGTACAAAATGTCGACAATCCATCATCGATCACAGGTGATGTGATAGGAGACACAGCCTACAGCGAGCGCTTCGTTCTCAAGATCTTGCTGAAACTGGCCAACCGGGACACCCTAAAGGAGGAAGTAAGAGAAGAACAGCCTTTTGAAGAAGAACTCTGCACCCTATGGGAAATGACAGCCGAAAAAGATGTCGTGCTTTACCTACAAAAACACGACACTGTAAAATTGTTTACCTTCGCATTGCCTGTGATAGACTCCCCGCGCATCATAGAACTTATCATGGGCACTATCGCGAACATGTGCTGCCATCAAGAAGTTGTAGATACAGTTATGGCTAACAATGATCTACTACAGCTATTGATGGACTTCTTAAAGTCTGATGATAGTCAAAGTTCATATCAAATCTTACGCCTGATCAGTTCCTGTGTGTGCAATGCTGAAGGGGAAAAACTAAGTTTTTGGATGACTACATTCACAGCTCATGAGTATGCTAACATAATCTATTTTATACTGACTAATTCATCAAATAAAGAACTGTTGATGGCTGCATTTGAAAATTTAAACACAATATTTGTAAGTTGCCAAAATGAAGAATGTGATTCAGTATTCTCTGAAACATTTACAACTCCTGATGCTTCAACAGCGGTATATGCAGGGTACTGTGAATATCAAAAACTTGCAGGCTCTGAGGAGAGCTTAGATAGACTTCATATTATAACAGTGACTTTAATGCTTCTCTTTATTAGGACACAAGTTGTCAATGAGGAACCCATAAACAATGCAAATGTTGCCATGAATGACAGCACGGAGAATGGTGTGAAATTAATACGAGACATACTACTAAGTTATAAAAGTAAAATTATTGAATACAAGCATAATAATATTGAGCCTGATTTTCATGCTGCTCTAGAATCAATAAATATATTCATTGAATCCATTGAATTAAGCAGAGTATGCTCCCCTGATAAGTATTTTAGTCCAAGCTATGATTTGTGGAAAGTTATGACACCTAATGGAAACTCAGAAGAAGATGAGGTATTTAAAGAGTTTATAGATGCCATAAAGAACTCGCTTGCCTCCATTATGGGCTCTTACATGGCTCAATGTACAGATGAGAATCTATCACAAGTGTTAGATGAAATTTGTGATAATTACGGGGATATTATAAGTCAGATCAGCAATGTGGAACTGCAAGCCACAATAGCAAATAGAACTTTGAACTTTAGAAGCAGAATAAATGAAAATGTTGATGCATGAACCTATTATTTTTTACATACCATTCATTTAAACATTGGATTGAATTGGAAACAGTGAACATGCCTCGAGCCTGTACAAAGTGTTATTCTAGATTTTCAATTATCCAAACAGCAGAGGAGTGGAATGCACTTCTTGCTTCATGGTTTCAGACAAGTTACAATCTGGGTTTCTTCAAATCAAGAGTGAATAGACACCTCTTGGGCAAACATGCTCCAACATAGGCCACATCATCACTTTCCATCAGGTTAGATGTTGTCAAACATAGGCCCATTTAAGCATAAAAAAAGTTTGCATAAGCAAGTGGTCAGATGGAATGTTTTATTTGTAGTGCAAGAGCCCACTCCAAAAATGCCTATGTCATTGGGCACCCCGATAGGCTATCTAGTATCTTTAGAAGTTTAGGTGGTTTACAAACACTTGAACATGTCAAAAAAGTTAGGTCAGACTGCAATTCCTGCCAAATGTTGGGGTACCCAATGACGTAAGTATTTTTTGCAGTGGGCTCTAAAAATTAGATACAATATTACATATCCTGTGTAGTTTTCTGTTGCCACTGTTATTACAGATGGGTGATCATGTGCACAATGCTTTAACACCATCAACTAGCCCATCACATATTTGTTTACTATTATAATAAAACTATTATGTTGAACAGGCCATCCAGTTAATTTTTGTGCCTATTGAAAACTCTTCCCTCCTACCACCGCCCCTAGATGCGAAACGTCATTTTTTTGAGCTGTAGCTTCTACCCTAGATGATAATCATAATACCTACAGTAAATGACAGCTTCTACCAATGAAAAAGGAAAATCGCCAGTGTACGTTAATACCTAAGTTCAGTAAACACTCGCTGGACTTGGTAGCAACTGGGAATTCAATTTCCGATCGCCACCTGGGAATATATTAATTACTGCAAAATATCAGCTAAATCCGAAGAACCATGTGACCTCATCATAAGATCTATCACTTGTCCTTAGAGGTGAGTCAGTTGGTGCAATCATTTCTGATACTTTCTAAGAGACAAAAACACAGGATTAAAAGAAACCACAATAAATAAATGGGATTATATATTTTTTAGACATTGTAAAGCAACATTTACATTACGATAAAGGAGTTTTACACCGTCCGCGTCGTGCTCGCGGCGACTAACACTATCCGAATGTAACAGTAACAATCACGCGTCACGCGCATCACACAACTTACATGGTCTCTCGTAAAAAAACATTCACAAATACTGAAAAGGACAATAATATTTAGAGATTAATAACTGTTTAATTTACATTAATGTACTTACAACTATCTAACTACGCGCCCCTAGAGCGGGGCAACAATCGCATTCTATTTTAAATATCAATTCGTTTATATCGTAAGAGATAATAAAAACAGGATAAAGACTAGACTTTACACTGAACAACGACGAATTAAATTAGCTAACAGCAACATCGCGGGCGATCTCTGCGCTGACGAATGTTTAACAAAAATATATTACATCGCCTTCGTAATCACCCGGCAGCCGACGCGTGCGCACCGGCCGCCGCACTAACTAAACGTAACTAACTATACATGAAAATAAAACTATGTGTGACCGAGAGTGACCGTCGTCGGCACAGAGACGCATAACATACGTAACACATTGTTACCTACTCAATAAATTACATAAATAATCTGAATCAAAACAAATTCTTAGGCTTCCGAAGAACAATATTGTAGTACCTTAATTTTCAGGCTCCATTCGGTGAAAGCAACTCGGAATACCTTTCAAATAAAATATAATTAGATATCTAAATCTTCAGCAGCATTTGAAGAGCGGTTTCACACAACGGAACCCGAGTCTATACACTCTACTAACATGTTATTATAGTGTATAGAATAAATATTTACAAATTAAAATGTTAGGCAGAAAAAGACGCGGGTGATATGATCGCACTAATCAGGTATTAAACCCCTTTGTACCAACAGGGATATGTACTACATTGTGCCACAGATCCGATGCTCAGCGCATTCCAAAACCATATCTGTTCCATTACAATATGAACTAAATTACAAGTAGCCTTACGCGCTAAACAAAAACCTTCGGCAAAGACTCAAAACCCACCGGGCTCGAAATCAGAGATAAAAGAAAACTGTCCGACCGACCGAGACGGCAACATTTGGCATTGAAATATTGAGATCGAAACAAATACTATCTCTTCTTTTATCAACTTAAATCGCGGCGGGTTTTGGTGCACGTACAATTTCGACATTAAAAACGTAAAATCTTAATCCAATCCACTTACGTTTCGTCGACGTAAAAATAAAATACTACATTATTATGTATGCCAAGATTATAATGACGACTTCCTACCAATGATGCAGAGAATATAAGAATGGTCCAATTTTGGCACAAGTCGTCCCAAATACGAGGAAAATAATACTATAAAATGTGTAGCACAATAAACAAGCAGAAGGGGAAGTTGGGGAAAGTCAGATACACATTTCGTTTTATTTGATACTTTTAACCGGTTTTTGTCACATTTTATTAGTGCTCTAAAGTACAAATACTTAACAACCTCTAGTCTGAGTCGGTTATATAGCCACCTTACTGCTTATTTACTGCGACACGCCGTCACAATATAGCCGGACAAACGATTTATCCACATTAAAAATAACATTAGTAGCTAATCGAATGGTCGTCAATCTACGTCCACCCGCCCGCCTGTTGCGTACCCCTACTAAATAATACAATACAAAACAAAATATAATGTGTAATAGTATTGCATGGTGTATTCTTTATTAATGGATATATATAAAAAACTGGAAAAATATACGCAACAAGTAGCGATTCTACAATTAAATTCTTTGGTAAATTTTTTTGTGAGCAACAAAATGATCACTGTGAGTATAATGATGATGAAGCCTTAAAAGCGATGTTTTGTTTGAAAATACTGCGGTATGGACCGTCCTGATTGCCAATGAAATATAATAATACCTAGTTGTCTGCCAAGCGAGTATTTTGTATTTGCAAGTTATCCTAACATAATACATTAATGTCAGGCTAGCACTAATAATTATTAATATTATACTACCTATATTCAATTCCGAAGCAGGATTAACACTGTGAACAGAACAAATAAATTTATAATGAAATTGGTTTCGTGTTTGGTAGACCGACCCTTTTATAGATCCTGATATTATGATAGAAAGTTTTTAGATATAATAAATATCTCGGAACAATAAGCTGTCATGGTCGAATACTCGCCCAGCGTACACAAGTACCAATAATTAGCATCTCCACGAGAACTAGAGGGTAAGTCCGTCGCGAAAATCCGCAACCGCGTTCCGACTGCAGTCACTGGAATGTCCGACTTGCCCCACGATCCCCGCACGGCTCGCCTCACATATTGCTTTCATTTTAAGCGTAATTTAAGAATCGAGAGTAGGTACGACACATTTGTACTTACACACATCTAAACACGAGTAAATATGTATTATAATTGAAACAACCTACGTTTCCCCGTTTTCGTTGTCTTGACAGGACAGTTTATGTTACGTTACGTCTACGGGGCGACACACAGATTAAATTTCGTAATAAATTATAGGAATACATACATCTACGCAGTCTGATCAAACGGCAATCAATACGCGCTATATCGAGATATTGCAATAACAACGTTTTAGTTAACAACTAGAATGAATATGTGGCAACCAATCTGTTCGATGTGTTCGATTAATCTGGCGACACTCTAGAACTAAACTCGTTAAAACACCTCAATTTTTTTATATTTAAGGGTAAGAATGAGAAAGCAACCTATTGCCATCACAGGAATTGTTTTAAGATTCTTTAAGTGACCCAAAAGATCTTTGAAAGTGAATCAGTTATTCTACAATGGTTGTAGAATTTATTGCCGCTTCTCACAACATTTATCACACGTGGGATATGACATACGCAACAATACAATTACACGTCGAGATTTCACTCCGAATGTCCGTTTGGGAGCAGGGCATTTTGAATTTACTCACACCATTAAAACACTTCTGAGAAGACGACGTTTTTATTGCTGTCTCACTCCCACTACAGTTCCAACATAGCGGTGGAAATGATATAACAACATACTGAACAGTTTTCGTCAGAGCAGCATTTTAATAGCGCAAATGTTAATAAGTGTTGACAAAGTTTTGAACAAGCTAGTTTCAAACCGATCTCATTCCTTAAAACGTCCTCTCTTAACTAGCTTCCCTCACTTCATTCACACGAGTAAACTTGTCCTAACATATACAGTAATGCTGGTATCATTTACAGTAATGTTAGACTAACATATGCAGTAACGTCAGTAACATTTACAATAATATTAGTCTAACATATACAGTTACGTCAGTAACATTAACAGTAATATTAGTCTAACATTTACAGTAATGTCAGTAACATGTACAGTAATGTCAGTAACGTCAGTAACATTTACAGTAATGTCAGTAACAGGTACAGTAATGCCAATGCCCCCAATCCCCTGGGACCCCCTACGCCCCGGAGAAGCCGTATACTTCAAGCACTCGTATCTCGAAGTCCCCACTCGGACAGAGTGGTGGATTGTTGAATGTGGAGCAGCGGTCAGTCTTGCCAAACCTTATGTTCTCGTCCATCCATATCGCTTGCCCGTCACTGGAAATTATAAAAATATTATATCAACATTGTTGATCATTTATAAATTGAATTTTAAAATTCAGTTTCGAGTCCTTGACGTTCAAGATTATGATAAATAGATAAACAGTTAACAGACCTTACTAATTAACATTGCATAATAGTTGAATAGTTTCTCATTGTTTTGTCTTGTTCTACCTTTGATAGTTTCAAATTCAGTAGAGAGAAACAAAACACTAAATATCTATTCCTCCAGTACATACAATATTTATTAGTCAGAAACTTTTGTACACTCATAAAACACATTTTTTGCAATGAATACAGTAATTTACATAGTGGGAAATAATGGGCGACCATATCGTTAAAAGCGATCTCTTTCCGACAATATTTGGATTTTTAATATTACCTCCCACAGACATACAAACAATTATTTAACATATTATTACTAACACGAAAGTTTTATGTTTGAGTCATGCAAGTACATAAAACAATTAAGGTTAATAATTTTATTAATTAGTAAAAATACACTAAAAAAATTGGTATTATTAAATAGAAAATAATAGTATGATTTATTTAGCACATTATTTTTGAACATGCCATAAATGCAGTCAATCAAAAAAAACTAAGCCGCGAAGCCTTCGTCGCGAAGTGTTAAAACTTAGTGATTAGGTAGGTACATTATGTATGGAAATTGACAAATTTATTTATAACCATTAAATATACAGCTTAGTATTTGGTAAAATATGCCTTAAACCTAACCTACGTACATAACCAGACTCCAGACATAAAATATGGTATTCATAATCATTGTATAAAAATAAAATATGTAAGCGATTAAAGTATTGAGCCAGTGTGAAGTTTAAATACTCTAACAGTGGTATTCATAAACAAAGGTTGGACAAACCCCCAAAATTTATCATTCCACTTTTACCTAGAGGTGAAATGCTGAATCATTCTTCACTTTTATAAACAAACGCTAGAGAAACCCCTAACTAAGATTCTATGTTGATGCCCCTAACGGAAAAGCATTTTAATTAAATACTCTACGATTTCAATCAAGTTGTCTTTCAAAATTCTGTCGAGTGTCATTTTGACGCGACTTTTGAACTATCAAAAGTCGCGCCAAAATGTCACCCGTCACTCACAAAAAGTTAAAAGAAATATTATTTTTGTATATTTTGTGTGCCTATTTTGTGTTAAATATATTATTTGAACTGGTAAATGTTGAAGAAACGGTACCGATAACCTTATTCGTATTTTAAATATCACGACACTTCATAAAATAATAAAATAACACGATTTCAAAGCAAGGAGACCGTTTGGTTAATGAAATTCGGAC
The DNA here is from genome assembly GCA_963580505.1 of Ennomos erosarius. NCBI lineage: Eukaryota > Metazoa > Arthropoda > Insecta > Lepidoptera > Geometridae > Ennomos > Ennomos erosarius. The sequence goes on from OY756979.1 coordinate 14,988,181, forward strand.
GATCAGCGTCCATCCTCTGATCACGCAAGATTGGGGGCTGCTTTTGTTTATGAAATGCATAAAGCTAGAATTTATCGCACAGCGCCTGATTCATGCTCTAGAGGAGCTCCCGACTTGACTATGAATTCCAGTGTTAGTTAGTGGCATGTGTGACAATGTCTCTACATTTTACTGCCGTTTACCTACTAACTATGATAGATATTTAAACTCAGGAGAATCCTCAGGGATTAAAAAATTGGCAGATGAAAACGAAGTAACTAAAAATTATTATTTGTATTTATTTATTGTACACATCAAAGTCACGTCGAAGATTAGTCTAGTCAACGTCACTATGGAAATGTATCCAGCAACAATACCTATCGGGTTAAACTACTTCTCTACTAGGATTGCTCTGACAACACAGACATTCACAACACAAAGCATTACCCTCCACCGATGGTGATCATAGTATTATCCGCTGCCATGAACAGAGAGTTGGCGTGAGGCGTCCTCGCGTCAGCCTCGCCTTCAACCTTTTTATCTTCGAGGCATCCGACCCAGGGATACTTGGCTCTTTGAGGGTGCAGACTAGAAAGAAAGGAACTAGGTAAGTGACTGACCCGCCTCCGATGGTGATCATTTTCGTGTCGGCAGCCATAAAGAGTTCGGATCCGTGCGCGACCCTTTGTTCCTCCGCTTTGTCTCCGGCGGCGGCTGCCACGCCCACCCACGGATACTTCGCGCGCTCCGGGTAAAGGCTGGAAAGGGATGCGTGTTAGGGTTGCGATGGGGTTAATTGTGAATGGGGGTGTACATGTACAGTCCTTTGCTGATTGGAAAACATACAAAGTTTTTACAGCGGTTTTAGTTTTTTTTTTACTTTAACTTATCTGTCATACTGTTTTTAGTAAATTTGTGATTTTAAACAAGCACAACCTACAATTTTAGTATATGATATTGAAAAGAAATAGTTTTCTGAAAAATCCGGGTAGCGTTGTTACTTGTTCTGATGCTAGGATAATAATATACAAAGTGAATGCGGAAAGTAATGAGAGTAACAAAAAATCCTTTAAACGTGTCACAGTTCCGATTTTGATGTACTTTGCCTATTCAGATTTTTTAAGCAGTTTACCTACCTGGAGTATAGAACCCCTGAATTTTGATCCAATAACCGATAATAATATTATTGCGCTATCCCATAATGACACTTATAAAGATTAGGTTTAATCTGTAAGTATTTGCAATGACACGATTTCTTTTGTATACAGACAAATATAAGATATTTTATATATACACACTACAACTATATAAAAGTAATACAAAATACATAGTTGCACTGATTTTAGTTTAGCATGTTTTTAATTTTAGTGTTAGCATAGTTATTATTTGTTATTTTGATAGAAAAACATTTCAAAGCGAAACAATATATCAAATTACACAAATAAATAAATAATTATATTACAAAATAATTATATATAAAATGTCTAAAATACAATAAAATAACAAACAAATAAATAATTATATTAATACATCATGCAATGTATAATGAATTTAAATAACAAACATGCGGGAAAATATAGCTCTTGATCATATTACACAAAACATAAATAAATAATCATATTACAAAATAATTATATATAAAATGACTAAAATTCAATAAAATAAAAAAATCTAGTAAAAAGTATTAACAGTATCGCAGTAGATTATAATGCAGACCGAGGAAATAGCTGCTTCCCGTTCCCTGGATAATCCCTTAGCCGAATATTTTTGTTATAAATACTATGTTTACCTAAAAAGGAATGTCTCTCCCGTGCCGAAGTACGCCTGCCGGTTCCCGCGCTCGTCCTTCTGGTTCCGCTCGAACCAACGCGTCGAACAGTACGCCCCGAACACCTGGCGACACAAACAATTCGTTATAATATCTTATCGAGTTTTGGCGGGAACGCGGAAGAGTTCACGTCGTTGCATTGTATTATTTTCAAAACTTTTGCTTTTTCCAGTGTTAATGTTTAAAATTGGTGGCGTTTTACGCATTAAGTGCTGAATTACGAGCAGGAGTGAGGGCAAGTGATATAATGTGGTGAAACGTGACTTTTCGTGTTGCTTCCAAAACTCCATAGAAGCTTCTAGTAAAGTTGCCACCACTTTGCTGGAGCACGACTTAGACTGGACTATGACTATCTGACTTAGACTGGACTATGACTATGACTAGGACATGACTTTACGTGAAATATTTTATAACACGATGAAAATATAATACTTGACACTGGCTAAATACCCTATGTGTGGAGCCAAAATAAAAGAAAAAAAAAATATTTTATCAAGAACAAAGTGAACCAAGAAGTGAACACAATAAGACATGGCTAAAGGACAAGAATCCACAGCCTTAAAAAAAAAAAGTTATAATATCTTTGGCTGATAAAAATGCTACGCAGTTTCACACGAGCATAAACATTACTTTTTTGTTTTAATCAAAGAACTAAATATTTTACTAGGTGGTAGGACTTTACGGCAAAGTACGTCTAAGTATGTACCAACGCTCTGCCAGTTATTCTGCCGAGCAGTAGTGTGCAAGCACTACTGTGTTCCGGTGTTAAGATTTTTTCCGTTCGGAATAACACTAACATTCGGTTTCCGGTCGGCCGCATACGTCCCACGGAATTCCGAATCTGAATTCCTGATCCGGAAACCTATCTGTACGCCTAGTACGAGTTTCGATAGTTTACTAAAACTTGATTCGTTTACTTTTTCTCCCTTTTCTTCCATACATTTCTGTGCAGCGCCCCTAGCGGACACGTTGATGAACTAAAAATGGCAGTACAAATTTTAAATGGATTCACGCGTATTCACGTCTTGGAAAACTCGTCTTAGGCAGCCCTTAAAATAATGTGTTTAAAATTTTGTGGATCTGTACTTACGTAGTTTCTCTTAGGCAATATATTAATTATTTCTATTCTTAAAAGAATCAAATAATGTACATAAAAAAGGATCACCTCATTGTTACAAGTCTTGATCATCAGCAGCGTCGGTTCATGATGCTCCACTCTCACGTAGAAGGTGGTGAGCGAGCAGCCGTGTTCCTCGGTGGTGTACAACAGTACCGGCTGGTACATCGTGATCCGGACAGGCAGCCACGACCACAGAGTAAACAGCTGGAACCGGGAATCAATGCTTTATGGAACTCTTTTGTTGGATGACGGTGACCGGTACCAATGAACAACCTTTTTTAATTTTTTTTCTGTGTCCTATAATTGCTACCATTTGATAGTACAATTAAATATTTAACTGACACAATAAAATTAGTTTTATATTCGAACAAAATTTAGCTAATTACAATACTGGAAATAATGTTTTGAAATGCTATTGATTGCGTCAAATGTTAAGTTTCCAATGTTTCTAAATCAGTACAGTAACTAAACAAGGCTTCATACGGCTCAAAAGTTGTGAAACGACTCGGCCCGTTCGCACAATATAACGAAGGAACCAATTTTGGCATATACTACTCGTGTTCGACATTTTTGTTTTGCTTCATCCGTTTTCTATAGCATCAATACATATTTGAAATTACAATCAATAAAGATTATTCATTGGAACCTGACGTAAAATGGAGCTATAAATTTAGATACAATGGAGCTAAGGAATAAGTCTGAGCCCACATCGGCCGGTCCCGGCCCGTTTAATAAAACCGGTGACCAGAAGCGGCTATAGGTTTCAAAATGTCCACCGAGAACGAACTATTATTTACCTGATTTTGTATATACGTTGTCTACTTCTTACTTTTTGGAAAGTACTAAAATTTTCTGTTTACAATTAATATTTAAGCGCACACTTTTAGGCGCGTGGAAGGTAGTTTCGTTCACGATGAGTTGAACATTTTTTGTTTGATCCATAATTAAATTTCTAACGATAAGACATCTAGACTAGTCTAATCAGGTTTTCACTACAATTAATGTCTATATTCGTTAGACTGATTGATAATTTTTATAGATACAAATATAGAACTAGACAAGCCTTACCAATAACACGTAAAGTATGTTTTATTTGATATCTTCAACAAATTCAATTAGAAAAGAGCGCTACTTACAAGAGATATGTTTTTCACAAGAGATTTGTTGAAAACATAAAGTAAGAACTTTACTTGTTTTTGTAGTAAAGCTAGGTGTTGGTATTTCAACAACATAACGACACAAATAATTAATTATTAGTGGTGTACGTATTAATTGACATCTACATTGTAACGATGACGAGTGCAAATATATGTGCACACCTACACATACTATATACATGTATAGCTTGGATGATATACCTAGGGTTCGAGGCGATACGAGGTGAAGACTCAGTACAGTATTCAGAAAGTGATTAAACTTTAAGTAAAATTAAGTTGTTCCTTAAAAAACTTTTAGTAATCGCGGCTTAGAGCTAAATAAATCAACGCAAATGGAAAGAAACTTAGAGCAAGGAAGTTTTTACCCTTTCTTACCACTAACTTTAATAAAAGTAAAAAAAAAACTAAATAAATGCCGCTAACTAGAAAAAAAAATTCAGTTGGAGCTCCATAAAATCTCCGTTTGGCGAGGCCGAGAAAGTATAATCTCCATTTCTTTACCAGTTTTATTTATTCTTTAAATTACGTAGAAAATTTGATAGAAAATGTATGATTAATTGAAGGGAAACGGGCGTATTTGATCCGCAGTAGGACAAACCAGGCTGTAAATAAATAATATCAGTTGGCTACAATCGCAAAAGTAAGCTCGCGTTACGCCTATTTGCCAAGCAGGTTTTAAAATAATGTCCCAAGCCCGCTAAAAATCTGCTTGCCCACCTTTTTGTACCAGTACCTCGCTTCGTATCACCTCGCACCTATGGCATATCACCGTTCTACACTTTCTAAAACTAAGAATAATTGCGGACGAGTACATGGCATGCAACATTAACGGCAATATCTAAACAAACAACACAATTAGTTCTAGAGATACTTGAGTAGGAGCCAAATTCAAAACGACTAGCGCACATATTTAATCAGTAGGATTATTCGTGGACCCCATTCGATTTGCACATTTTACGTACGTATTTATTGGCGTATTACCTTAACACCAAACATTTTATCTACTGCTGTTTCTTTAAGGTTTGGGTTTTGTGTAGTGTACGAAAAATGTTGAGTAAACAAGACCTAATTGAATGCACAACTATGACAATATGAAAGAGCAGTGCAGAATATGCTGCGGAATTTCGGTGGAAGAAGAAGATAAAAAATCGCATCTGTTAGCAACTTAGCATGTATGTATTGAATCAGACCGCTCGGTCCCAAATTTTCCTGCTGCATATCAGAACTTTACTGTGTCTGTTATGACTAGAAATGAACTCGTTATGAGCCAGATTGCCAACGAATTATAGAGCTAATTAGAGAGGTTTACATAACACAAGGAAATTAGAGCTACTTTAAATAGGTAACAGCTGAATCAATTTCGATAAAATTAGTCAATAACCAAAATTTAGGTAAATAGAAATCTTCATTGGTCACTTGGTTTGAAGACGGAGCATTATTCTAATTTATTTTAAATAGGACATGTTAAAATTAAATATTATTATAATTTTCTGACGCAATGGGTACTCGACGACGTCGTGATACTTAAGTATGATAGACTGAATATCTTCAATTTATGCTAATTACTCCTTTTACTCGTGTAGGCAATGTGACGAGATTTTTACTCAGCAGGGAACAATACAACAAAATATTTGGTATTCACTATTGCAGTAATTATATTAGCAGCAGAGATGTGGTTACCGCAAAAATAACCCCCAACAGTTGTAAAATTTTCATTTGTCAATCCCAGACGATTTCAAAACAACCCTAAACACATAAAAATTTACAAGAAAAAAGCACTTACTGCACTACTCGGCATTGAAATAAGTGCAATTAGAATTATTATTGTGACGCTATTGCATTTTACTTGGCGATAGATACAACGAGATACATGCACTACACAAGGAACGATTACTTTTAATTAGGTGCCACCACGACAACTACCCCCGGTACAAAACTGCCGTCATAAGCAAAAGCGCCGTATCTGTATGGCTAGATGCAGATACTGCATTCTTGCTTAGGACGGGAGTATAGATAAACAGTATGGAGACGAAGCATTATTGATGCAAGTCAATTCACGTACACATTTAAATAATTAGCTAGGGTTGGCTACTTTGCTTCTCTTAGTTAGCAACACTAAACAACGCAGATATTTGCCATTTATGAACTATATTTATTTATACTGACGGTTTGGTTTTTAGTTTATTAGCACAAAAAATATTTATTTGACTCCACTTAATCCGAATAGCAATTGATAAATAATTTATGAATCTAGCTAAAACCTACGATTTTTTCTAACATTAACAGTGTCACAAATCCAAATTGCATAAGTAAAATAAGTTCCCATACTGCCATCTTTATACCCAGTTTGGTGCTACTAGTAGGTCCAATCAAACCTTCTGCCTGAGATCGGAGGAATGCTGATGCTGGTCACGGAACACCGCATTAGGGAATGGGAACCACAGTGCCAAGTGAGCGGAGCGAGGACTCTGAGGAAAAGCTTCGTACTTTTCATAACGCATTCTGTTACCTAGCTTTACTAACTCTATGCTACAATATACATATAGCTCTATAAACAAAGTTTGCAGTACCCAGCACAATAAACCGTGATAATATACCAACAACGCAGTTAGCCCGATTAATGTTGCTATGATTTTTCTCACGATTTTTTAATCTAAGATCCGTGTATTTTCGTTAAAATTTGCATCGACGTCGAACGCCATTTTTGTACCTATTTGTATAGAAAAATAATTACGTGAATTCGACGTTGATGCACACCTATCAAAGTCGAAGGTTAGTATAGATTGAATTAAATTGCACAAATCTTCAGTACGCATACAAATTCTGCTGGATACTGCGATCTTGCCTAGGACATTACAAATACAGAAAACGGCAACATCGAACACTTAACACGTAATATATTACAGCCGCCATGCACTCTAGCTTACTATGCATACTTACCATACGCAAAAAAATATCAAAGCTAGAATCGTTTAAAAAAGACATAAGTAGATAAACACCTAAGTGACAAGCGGTGCATCTAAACATCGATATAAGGTCGCAAGCGGTCGGCGACGGGTTACTGGCTTACTTCGCTCTGGTCTAGTATCTGCGACTTGAGTGATTGGATGGGGTATACGCCCATCGAAAGGGCGCGCGGGCCGGGTGAATGCGACCCCTAACAGGAAAATCGACAAACGGTTAGCACTCACACAAAACAATCGATTACATGCGGCCTCCACATCACTATCGACGATTCTTCACAATGTTAATCATCAAGCTATGTTCATCTGTTACCGATAATATTTTATTACAATCGTTTTGTTCGCCTCAAATCCACACGCATGCCTCGTCGGTACACTTGATTTTGACTAGAAATTATCTTACAGAAAATAGAGGACACATTCAAAAACAATGAAATGATAAAAAAAAAACATGAACTTCAGACTGACATTCAAAGCTAATGAAATGAATGTTGATCCGTTTCTTCTTTCTATTGAATCGATGAGGATTTGTAATAAAAAATGATAACATCGAGAGACAACATAATCGGTCACATCTGTCGCCACACGGACGGAACATAACAAAACTCGTGAGCACGACAGAAACGAAAGGAGAAAAGAATAAGATGTATCTTACAACAAAACAAACGAGTGGTACACCCGGATTATATCGAATCTTAGAGTGACTCGATATGGAGTGAAGTTAGTCGTGTTAGGATCGCAATCGGATGATCGAATGAGATATATAAGCCAAAGCCACGCCTAGAGTCGGGTACGATACCATCTGTTTGCACGTCTCCTCAGACATTCTCTGCAAACCAAGTAAAATATTCCGATGTACATAAACTATTATCATTCGGACCCATGGTCTGAATCTACTTGAAGCTAGTTAAAATCTGGGACGTTTTCTATTTTCAAAACATTACCCGATTAAATTGCCTACGGGGTAAGTTTTGGCGGAAAATGTTCCATAGCTTTTATCTGCCTTCTAGTAGTTACAAACATTTGGTCCGAATCACCATATTGAATTGTGTTCGTGCAAGTGGAGTTAAGTATTCGTCGTGGCAGTTAAGTAGAAGCTTCCTGTAAGCTCATACATAAATATTGTTATCAATATAAAACTATTACATCTTTCAAACATATTGACTAGGCTTTTGGCTTTCCAATTGCTGAAAAAGATTGCCAGTTTAAATATATTGATCATAGATAAATATAAATACCATCATCATAGAAGAATATACAAGAGAGTATAAGATCAGAGTATTTGTACAGGAGGGTAGCTTACCTCGCGTATGGTGAGTGTGTGAGACATCATCTGAATATTGACTTGAGACTGGCTAGTGGGAAGGTTGTCGGAGGAACGTGATCGTACCAGTCGCGATCCAGTGATCACTTGCTTCGATTTTAGTGTCATTTCCGTTTTTATGAACACCCTGGATATGTATTGTGAGCTGTGGAGATTTAATTTGTTTATTAATGGCCTATTTATACATAAAAAAACTGTTGTTATACCTCTGTATGTGTTGAGAAAAGGAATCGGGTAGGTACAATTTTTCAAAAGAATAACTAAAGAAACTTCTTTATCACAGAGCTAAAGTTACTTAGTAGTTAGTTGAAACTATTCTTCTCTGTTCGAAGCTTCTTGAATCTAGAAGAGAATAGTTCCAGAGTAGAGAGAAGCCAAAGCCACTGCCTTGAAGCAGTACACAATTGATTTAAAAAAATGAATCAACAGACAATTTTTTTAATACAGCAAAAACTAAGCAGGCTGCTGAAAGTACAAAACCCCAAAAAAGAACTGTTTATGTCATCTGATTTAGTACCTTAGTGCCCTTATACTGAAGGCAGTCCTGAGAAGCTTGGTAGGCGAGGCGGGCATGTTCCTACAAAACTTGTCTATAGCGTGGTCGACTCCGTTCTTGGTGGCCTCGGCGTACCAGTCAGAGTTCTGGTTGGTTGCGTGCTTATGGAACAGGATCAGGATGGCTAGTGCTACCCTGTAGAATACCTAGAATGCGATACGTAAATTAGCTCATTATGTCAGAAAAGTGAAGGCAATTTAGTCAGTAATTTTGCTAAATGTATGGGGCAAAGTAAAAGCCGGTGTGTGGTCCCGGCTGTATTATGATAGGACCACACCATCTCTTCCCAAGAGTCGTAGGTGAAGGCTAAGGGAATATCCAGAGAATGAGCAGCAGCATTTTCCTCGGTACATTAAAATCTTCTAATCGCCTGCCAAGCGTGCTGAAAATGCAAACCCCTTTATAATAAGCGTCCAAAGTGGCGGTTTACCCTTCTGAGTGCTGAGGATCTATGAATAATCCTAAGAGACCCGTGTTCAGCAGTGGACATTTCCGGCTGTTGATGTGAGGTGATGTCTCTTAGGATTATTCATAGATCCTCAGCACTTTCAGAGCTTCCACTTCCACTGGAACGCCATAGGGCACAGGGGTGGTTGAGCTCTCTCTCTGTGTGTGTAAACGAATGTGCGTTCATGGAACGTACAGTCCAATGGATTCTTCGATGCTATTCGGTTTCGCTAAGAAGTAACTACTTATAAGACCTTACACTAATGCCTTCACATAAGAAACAGTTGAGCAACGACCTCACATTGCTTGAGTCTTGGTCGAAAAGAGTGGTCAGGTCCTCACCTTGATGCCTTCGTGGAAGAAACAGTCGAGCACGCGTACTAAGTGCGGGAACGGCAGCGCGGCGAGGATCCACCACTGCCAGTCCGCGTAGATCCGCTCAGGGCCGATGGCGCCGGACAGTCGCGACAGGTGCTGCGCAGCCGACTTCTGCAAACAAGTGACGCCAGTGTACGGAAGATATACATACAGTTTTAACGATAAATTACAAAAGGTCAGGGGAAAAGTCGTCAGAAGTAATGGGCATAATCAATACCAAAGACTCGGCCTGAAGCTTCAGATCTTAGTTTAGTTTAAAATTATACTTGTGAAGTAGTATCTAGATTTCTATGATTTCGCAAATCTGGTTATACGTAATATATAGGTATTTCTAGATACATCAGGATGGAAATAGGTAAGTATTTATTTATTTTAATTTATGGAAACTACTGGTTGCTGATGATGACATAAGCCACAAGCAACTACAAAAATATGGGTATATATACATGTAATTCCAAAAGGACCAGTTGACCGAATACCTCATGAAAAATATTTTGATACTTGCCTATATTTAGCCACCTTTATTATAACTTGTGTAACTTTATACATTGTCGTTATCAGTGATGCAATGTTAAGTCATAAGAGCGTTAACACCGGGCGTCGAGCACCACCCTCGCCCTCGCATGAGTCAAGGTATTTCAACAACTTCCTCGGGGGTTTTAAGGGCAAACAACTGTGTCGTTCACCTCAACCGTTATCGAATCGATAACTGCCTGGTACTGTTAGTAGTTACATTACGTTACGTACCGATGGTATATCGAATGGATTTAACATGGATGCAATGTTTTGCAAGATTCTGCATGGTGGCAGACCAGCCCCCTAATGACGATGATATCTAGTGCGACTACTGCTCAAAAGCGGCAATACATGACGCACGCTAGTAACATCACGGTAAAAAGAAAGGCACCTTCTAGGTAGGTTAGCAGCTCTGTGTGTGCGGTCTAAATACACTTTATTGTGTCGGAACAAGATCGCTATTTATTTAAAAGATTTTGCTGACTGATCCTTCTGTACGCAGTACTATATAATATCTATTCTGTGACTGCTGTCAAAGTTCATACAGTTTGTAGATGAGCGGACTTGAGCGGCAGACGCACGTGAACCCCGTTTATACAGGATGTAATATAATTCATAAGCATAAATTGAGTCCATGATAGTACACCATTTATAGATGATTATTAAAGAGTAAACAGTGTAAATAAAAATATTTATATTGAAAATTATGAAGATTGCCGCGGCGCCTAACGCAGTTGGCACGGATGATTTTGATACATTTAAATGTTTTTATACCTTGTATGTACTAATTAAAATTAGTACTACATTATTTTAATTAAGTTTTGTATTGTAGCATTTGATTAAGTAAGTTATTCCATTTTTTGGAGTTATTATTATTACCAAACCAATGTGTTAGAATTCAAAAATTTTGGTCCACATGTGACCGGTATCAGGAGTAGGTACCTAGTTTCAAAGGATGCTAATGAATTCAATTACACCCAGTGGTTCATAGTTATACAGGGGCAGTTCCTTAGACTATTGTGGTAGGTAATAGTCGCGGTCTAGCATTACGTTATTGAGAAGCGTAATTAAAAATAGCATAAATAACGTGTCTACTGTCTATTTGTTATGTTAATAACACTGTTAGTGACTCGAAAACAAATTAGTAACGACTGCAAATCTCGCTCTAAAGCGCTAAATAAAATAATTCAAATATCTCACGTTCGCAGCGAACCGAGCGAGACACGTGACAAAAATAGCATTTTTATCGGTGCTATAAACAAATTGATGTCATTATATTTACAATGTTATCTCTAATAAAATAATCTAATTTATGGCATTTATCTTATGTATCTCTGATTATAGTCGTGTTATTTACTGTTTACCTGCTCGTAATTATAGCTTTATGATACTATTTTTATATTATGCGACGTAATTAGCCCCGAGCCGTTCAATCCAATACAGTGGTTTTATTTCCCATTGATAAGACTAGTAAGTGAAAAAAAAGATACTAAGAAAGAAAGGAGACAGAGGATACCAATATATATTAGTGTCATTATAATTAAATATGTTTGGATTTACTAAGACCCTTATGACAGCACGCAACCAGAAAAAAGCAGGAATTTTGTAACAGTATTTCTGTAAAGGGGTTCGTAACTATTTATACGATCTTTTAAAACCCCTTTGACCATTTAAACGTATTCATTTAAATTTCTTATCAGAGCCACCCCACACAGTAACGGTATAGTAAATCGTAATAGCTTACATAAGGCCTTGCTTGGCTTGCGTGTCGCATACTTCTGGTGCACCAATAAAAAAGGCCGGTAAAGTCAACGCTGGTGGTATAAAGTCACGCGACGCTGTATTCCATATCTTAAGCTAGTAGTTCTACAACCGGCGTCTACGAGCTATTTGAGGGATAGGCGCAATAATAACTAGAACTCAAAACAGTACTTAGACTAAATTCAAGACAAATCCAAGTAAAGAGTCAAGAGTATGTTTTTAGTGATGAAGGAATAATGTTTCTGCTTCATATGTCATGTGTTTGGTCCGTAGTTATGTTAAGGAAGTATTAGATGGGGCTAGATGGCGTTGTGTGAAATGTCCACACATATTGATTTATATTGATATTGAAGTATTGAGTAAACGTTTTTCTATTCAACTTTTACTCAGGACTTAAATCATAAGCCTTCCTTTGCTCTACCGTAGTAGGTTAACAAACAAAAAAGGCAAAAGCTTAACCCACCTGTTCCAACATTCTGCTAAGTCAGCAGTCTGTGAGTTAATTAAATGCGCCATAATGAGCTTTGGTGCCTTAACTGGCAACACTGGCCACAAGTACTTCCAAACTTATTTACATTTATACGCTAGCTCATAATTTATTCAAAATTTAAATGAGTTGGAAGTGGAATATTCGTAATTTGTAGACGTTTTGCAGAAGTCAAGTTTGAAAATGTACTTAGCTTTAAATGGGTCGTCATGGACTAATTTGTTATGATTATTTAAAAGTGGTAATAAAATAGGAGTAATAATAAAAATAAAGTTAGAATGATTGGTCGAGTTATATTAATGGCATCTTTCTTAATTTGAAATGAACGAGTTTATTATGCACGCTCACAATTTTCTTTGAGCACGGATCTTATAATAAAAGGATGACATTGGGTGGGCACTGGGCATGGCCCAGCAGTCAGTCCATCACAGACCGAATTTGTATGGTTCTAGTCCTAGTTAGTACTTTGGTTTGGTTTAGTTTATGAGACCATGCATTTTTATTGTATTTAATTTTAAAGATATTAAGGTACTTAAATTGTGAGATACGAGTTGAGGGCGTGTCTCCACGACACAAGTACAAACATTTAGTCTCGTACATAAAAATTTACGAGCTGATTACGTGAGGTACAGATAAGCCATTATGATGGATGTAACACAATAATTTTTACATCGTTTTTATGTTCTTATTCGGTTGTTTGAACAATGCGACAAACAGGTGTAACTCTAATATTGTTGAGGACGTGGAGTAAAGATGGAACCCAGTTTCTCGTACTCATAAAATCTGAACGCTCATTGGTTGCCTGTTGATCATCGGCTGTCTTCAACCAATGAGCGTACAGTGATTACATAAGTTTGGCAAATGTCCGAGTCTACGAGATACAGGGGGTCCAATAAACACACATTCGTTTTAATTCAACTCTTCAACACACAACAGACCCGGTGTGGTCCTAAAATCTATATAGATACTCACTGACCCTTGGTGATTCGAGTTATGTTTTGTAGTGTTATGTTTTGTGTTATTGGTTTCGGAGACAGAAGTACCCATAGCATTGATTAGACGATAGTTACTCCGCAAATTAAAAGTAACTTTTTCAGAATTATGTTCTAGAAATGAGAAAGAAAGAGACTTACGGCATGTTTTTTAGCGATCTGCATGACCGTTTTCCACGTGACCTCGTTGAGGAGCTTCGTCTGAGTGATGAACATCTTTTCCTTGGAGGCCACCAAACTCGCCATGCAGTGGTAGCATTCTTCCTCTGTAAAAATGGAAAATTTAAAGTTATTTTAATTCATAAGGAAAACATATTACACCAAATAAAATCATATTGACAAAACAAGAACCCCAAATACGCCACAAAACAGGCGAGTCAGCTTAAGACGGATTAACCACCGAGAAAATGCGTAGACATCGAAAATACAGATTTTTATCGACGCCTTCGGTAGGTACAAAATTTCTAGACAAGCAGGGATAAAGAAATATAAAGTTTCGACCAGGGGAAAAAGAGGTCAAACTAGAACGGATTAAAAGTCAACTTCCTCTGACAGATAAGTCAGATTACATGTCTTCCGCAGGGATCTAACTGCAAATGAAACTTCCCTCCATTTTGCCGCAAGAACGACAGCTCCCGGTCGCGTAACGTAATAGAGCGTGTTGAGCTACCTTAATTGGAATACAAGGCCTCAGAACAGCTCTCCGCCATAGGTATTCAACCGTTTATATTAACAAGCTCAGAAAAATAAAACGAATCAAAGAGGGGACCAATGGGTTAAGCTCCCACCCTGATTTAATTGAATTGGAATGACTAGTGCTCGCAAAATACTAAGTATTGGTTATTGGTCGCCAGATAGATCAACTATGGGACTAATACCCAGTACTCGGTATTAATACTTTGGTATTGAGAAATGGAACAATAAAAAATACTAATTGTACAGATAGTAATTTCTTTTTGCACTTGAATACTAGGATATTTTTTGTGGCTAAGCTAGCTTTAGGCAACGATCTCACCTAATGAGGCGTTTTATTTAAAAAAAAAAAGCTGTAATTTTATAAAGACCGGATAGATGGCAGTAAAATGGGGGATTTGAGTTAAGATAATTATGTATCGAGTTGAATATCCCATCCTTATTTTATGGAAAACATATACTCTAATGGCTTTCTATCGATAAATCGACAACGTACTCTGTGATTCACTCAACTGAATTTGACATTTCCTTGTACTTTGTGTATTGAAACTACAACCATGTTTGAAATACGTCGTTAGTACGCTATCTAGTGACAGCAGCCGAAACAGGTTGTTTTTTTAAATAAAACTCCTCATTCTAGGACATTAAAGACCAATCAATGCCTTCGTTAGCATTTCAAGTTTCACAACTACAATAGCATCATCTAAAAAGAATTCATAGATATTTTTGATACTTACTTCCAACCAGTATTTATCATTTAGTATTGACACTAGTGTACGATATTAACATAGCCCTCACAGCCGACACTTTAAAACCCAGTCCCTCTCCAATCTGGCTGGAGTGACAACCCGCTCCCGGTTGTAGACATTGTTCCCACGTAATTGGTGGCTTTATACGACGTCCTCAATTTGCGGCCGGGGTACGTAGGTACTCTGAATTACTTTGGGTTTTCAACCGTGATATCGCAAATATTAGACAGAGTAGCGGCGATTTGGTATTCTTGCTTCTTCTATACTAACATAAAAGTGAAAGATCACATCTGTGTATGTTTGTTTGTGTGGTTTTCATGCCAAAATGTCTGAACTAATTTTGGTGAAATTTTGCACACTGATTGCTAGTACTGCAGAGAATAGAACAACGTAGGGTACTTTTAACCGGCAAATTAAAGTATTCCCGCCATTTATTAATACCATTATCATTAGATAAAACCATTTCTTATTTTCGCTTATAAACTATTAATGCGTACATTGTTTTAGTTATAAGATTACAATACTTCTAAAAACTCATTCACTTAAAGATGTCTAGTTTTAGTCTCAATTTACCGAAGCTTTATTAATATTCATTCAAGAGATTCTCGTACCTATGGTCCAGCAAGAATAAATCGAATAACAATTCTAACTGAGATATTATCATCATGAATCTATAGTCGATGCTTGGGTATCGTTTGTTCATCGACAAGTTTTTGTTATCATTATCGTATTAGGATTAAAGGCGGTATTAATCTTTTCAAAAAACAATAGCTCTGACTATCGTATGAAATCTCGAGGACTCGAGGTGCGTGATTAGGTATAGGTAATGATTAGCATTAATTTTTTACCATTCAGCTAATGTCCAAATTCTAGCATTTTAAACATGTTTGTTCATATTTCATATCCAACATGAATCACTTTGAAAAACTGCAATCACACGTTCAAAATGGTGTAGGTAGACCAACCGTGAGACAAGTTTTTGACCTTAGTCTGAGAGTAACAGCTCCAAAAATACTGATGTTTATTCCATCATCGTGTAGTGACAGGTGTGAGCAGCGAGTCTTTAGGTTTGTACCTATTTAATTACTGCTATAGAAACCGCACAGTGCTGTTTTACTGTGACTCCCATTAGCATAAATATAGGTTGGATTTACATACACTGCATTCAAATTTCATACATCATATCAAAGTAGGCTCTCTCGACTCTTTTAATACACGTAGTCAGCTTTACCTGGCACTGTAACATTGTTACAGAGCTTTTTCAACTTTATTTTATATCTATTGATTCTATTATCTTGATTGACTGAAAAGTTACAGCCCAAACAGCTTAATTTAGATTCTGATGTTTAGAGGATGTCTTCCTTTTATAGCGAAGAGGTATAAGTATTTATAACTGCGAGTGTTTGTAAATTCAACCCCCCCACGTGGAAAATGGAGTGTTAAACAAATACAAGTAAAACCACGGGCTGCCTCTAGCGAAACCAAAGCAACAACTAAGAAAAACCATAATATTATCACAAGTGGGAACTGTTGTAATCACAGCGGTGGGCTATTAAGTTAAGTGCACCCAGACCAATGGTGCGAAAGCTTTCAGGAGGTGGGGTGGAAAAGGACGGGGGACAGCTGAGAAACAAGGGACGTCGCTAAACGTGTTAACTCGGTGCTCATAGAAAAAGGAAACGGTACCGTAATAAAATCAGCGAATAAGGAAGCTATTGTAAATATTATAGTAGTTACAAATATGTTATACTGTGTACTTGCTTTGATTAAGTGTTACGTGATTACAGCAAATTAAAATTACGTAAGCTTGTAACTGCACTTATATAGAAACCTTGCAAGTGTATCGATTTGACATACTTCTAGATTTTCGTTGTTAGTGTTGAATAGCAACTTCACTTGGATCCTGCTAAGAGTGACCATAAAACCCTGATCTGACCGATGGGAAAAATGGTTACGGTAAAATTCAGGATAATAGCATATTAGGATATGAAGGATAAAAATTTAGAAAAAAGACGTAGGAGTGAATATATTAGGAAGAGGACCATTTTGGAAATGTGCAAGCTTAGAAGTGGCTCAAACCAACCAGAGAGAATATACTTAAGCCGTGCAGGGCAGAAAATTGTCCCTTAGATTTTCTAGTTGATGAACAATAATAACAAAGACTTAAGTCGTAAAGTAAGCCCTGAATTAGACTGTCATATATTTAATCGGTAACCTTTCAGTAGCGTCCTTTAGATGGAAGGCCCACCCACTAACCAGCAATGTATTTGACCAGCGGTGATCATGAATAAGTGCAACAGCGGCATGTAGTAGGGTGCTTTAGTTTCAGAACGTTCACCCAACGCTGACGTAACCATAAGTCTGCAAGTTCGAAGTCGCACAATGCCATTGTCTATGAACTTGTAAAAGTTGGAAACTTTAACCAAATGTCTTTGTTTTTGTAGAAACTGTGATAAAATATATTAATGTTCCAAGACATTAACATAGACCGACTAAGGATCAGTATGAATCATCTCCAGAGTCTCCAGAATCCAGTCCAGAGCATACTTTGAGATATTTCATTGACTTTAACATCCTGACTCCTAGTCCTAACTCGCCGCAGAAATCAGTATCATCAGTTACCTCAGTCTATATTTATTTTTCCGCGGCATTAATAAGATGTTGGTGACATGCCAAAGACCAGCCTTAACCTTCTAACAGTCAAGGATGTGTTCGAAAAATACACAATTGATTTGTAACACCCAAATGCCAAGATGCCAAGATTTCCGGTGATTACGATTCCACTAAACATTTACAGGTTTATTAGCTTAAGAGACCTGCGAAACAAATTAAAGAAGCAGGCGTTTCTGAATCAAACCAGGCGCGTGAATGAGATCGTCTGGTGCTTTTTATATTTAGTTTAGTAGCTAACGTTGAGCGAGGTATGGTTACAGCTGCAGGGTAAACACTAAACAGTGTAGACGATCGATTACGGTCTAGGTGTTTAGGAATAGCTCAGGTGAGCACAGGTGGTTTAGCTAGATAGATTGTGAGTTTATAGCGATCGATCGTAACACCCAATCAAAATAATTTAGAGAGCATATCAGTTCTTCCTATGTAATTTCGTAAAATCGATAAGAAAGATTAATCTTTAAAACTCCAATAAAACGTAAGGCTGATAAAGATAAGCTCAAAATAGCACCGGTACTTCTAGGTGGGTAATCCTGAATGGAACGTAAGAAACACATCAAAAAGTTTTAAGTTAATCCACGACATAACGCGTGACTACGAGCGAGAGGAAAAACAACGATAAAGTTGAATTCTGATAAATGGATATTCTAATCACCGGAGCTGGATTCTTTGTTATACATATTAGACGTTACAATAAATGTTGAGGACAAATAAAACTCAATGTATCCATTGATATTAAGCAGCTGGATGTTTATTGCGGCCTCACCCACCTTATTGCTTGTTACGGAGATATTCATAAAAGTATGATATTGGTCATATTGCTTTTCATGAACAGTAAATACAGTTATTGGAGTAATGAATTGATCTCTAGCGGTGGAGATGCTCGGCCAGTATCAGGCCTGTGCAGGTGATTGGAACTATTGGAAGCAGGTTTAAGCTACTGGTAAAAGTTGGATAAATAGAATAACCCATATACAACCGAATGGTGAATTTTTAATTTTATCACATTATGATACAGATACAGAGGCCTTCGGTCCGAAATGGTAGTGATTACTCAGCGAAGACTAGTGTTTAACGGAAACGATCCTACCACCCAGCAGGCAGAATCGAGTTTAAAATAAACTTCCTCAGTAATGCAGCTATTTTCTGTAGAATTAAAAACCATCAAGGTCAGCGACCCTCTCGCCGAAATACCACAAACAGCACACATACAAAACGATGATAACACACACGAAGATTGTTGGTTACACACATACTGGCACGGTTTGATGACAACCATAAAATTGTGTATGGCACCGTAAAACGTAGGTGAAACACGTTCGCTCGCGGTTCTTTAATCAGAGAACGTAAGGTGTCGCTCAAGATGACAGGAGAGCGAAATATGAACAAGGTTTTATTAGGACTCCCTAAAGGCATGGCTCCATGGTCTTTAGCCTGTACATTTAGGGATAGATAATTTCGGTATCGGAGGATAGTGGCAAGTATCTTGAAAAGCGCTACAAGAAGCATTCGTCTTTAGATTTCAGTAGATCTACTTCTCATTGCACTATTGTCATTTAATGCATTACACGTAGAATCAAAAACATCGAAACACAGCGGTAACTAATTAACTAATAGCCATTTAGCAGTAGCTAAGTAATTATTAATGTAGGCTTAAACGTGTTTTAACTGTCAAGCTCTATTAGTGAATATGACGTTCGTATTTTAATCAAATATTACATCACTTCTATTACTCTGCAAAGTACGCGCTCTGCTACATATCAAACCAATGTATCTTCGTAAAGTGTCGCCTGTCCATTAAAAGCGGTCAACGAAGGTATGTGTGCATCAATCAGTTTTCACGATGACGTAATAGCAGAACGTAATAGCCGTCGATTAGCGTCAGAGCAAGCGGCACTTGTTACTGTAATCAGCTGTATACGTAATTGGCATAATCACTACACACCAAGCAAGCTTCAAACGATAAATTAAGCGGAAGGATAGAATAACATGCTCTCGCTTGCGCTTCTACCACACTGCAGCCTTACATTTTATTCTCATAGACAAAATAGCACACGCCGAAAACACACTGAACTGAAGAATTTAAGATAATAATAACGATAACAAAACTAAAGGCATAAACGTTATTTTTAATGATAATGACACATGCGATGGATCGGATATATTTAAATTTTGAATCATACGAATGCAGGAAGACAGAATTCAAGAATGATAATCGCATCCACTTAAGAATAAATTTTAAATGCTAAATAATGAAAGTTCTTAATTGTAGTTGATGCAATTTACAATCAGAATCCGCCAATATATCTACGGCAGGAAGAGAAAAGAACGCAATATTCAGAAATAAAATGGACACGTACATTGGAGTCATTAACGCAATAAATTAAGAAAAGAAAGCTCCGCTGGAAATGTATCAAAAATCGTATGTGAATAAATCTGAGAGCCACATTTAATCTGGTAGTTTGAACTCGCGTGACACTAGAGTAGTTCATTCATCGTGACTTCGCAATGACCTTTGAACGGCAAGTGACGCTGCGGCCGCGAACAGTGACGAAACTGTCGCCAACTCTCCCGAATCCGGTAGCCACCAAGAACAGACATGAGTAATTCGAGATAATCAGCTGACAACGAGTCTGCCACTGATAGCCAATCAAACAAGTTCTAGTCATCAAGGCTCTATGCGGAATGTAGACAACTTATCACCTGCTTCACTACAAGAGACTATATAATTTAGTTATTAGTGTGTAACGTTTCCTCCTATTTAAATTGCTTTGTTTCTTCACACAATTTTAGGATTTGTAGCATTAATGTGACGCGCGACATCATTAAAAAAGCCAACTAAGGTCACAACGCGAACCACGGGTTCACGACCCTAAAAGGGAGAAGGAATATTATAACATCCTCTGACAAATAAATATATATATTGTTGACCTATAACTCTGTTATTACGAAATAAATGATAATGATATTATAAGGGCTCAGGTTGTTATTGCATGAAACATGAATTTGTTATGTAATCTGAAAAGGTGTCTTCTGCGGCTTCATTAATTTAAAATCTGTTTTTTTTACGACCATTTACAATCCTAGCTCTTTTTATATTTTGCCACGTATAGACATCTCACGGGAAATTCGTTATCTCAACAATAGTCGATAATACGACACCGATACGATATCTTGTTTTTACGATGATTCAGCTGAAAGGAAGGCGGCAAACTAATAATATTATTTCTTAGTAATAATATCGTTAATCATAAGGGTCTAATTTTTATCTACATCCGAGTTGTATATGAAAATGTATGTTTCAAAGTTCTTGTTATTTTTAGTTATAACTTGCATGAGTATAAAACATTTGCGCAAAAAGATTTGCACAATATTGCATCATAATATACGAATCTGATAAGCTGAAGGAACTTCTTATCTGTACTCTCCAAAATTTCTGATGTATATTGATTTAAAATTGATTACAGTTACTTGGCGTTATCAACGCGGCGTGTCGCATAACTTATTCATTTTGAATTTAGTGACATGCCGGCTTCGATCTCGTATTCCTAATCTTATACTTGATAACGGTCTCGTTTTAAAATTGTTTATTCAGAGCTCCGATCGTTTAACAGTCAGCCTAATATAGTGTAGGTCCATCACACCTTAACTACGTAGTGCTCTATATTTATTCTGTGCCGTCGCAGAGAATAAATACTTGCTGTAGTACCTACTATCTTTTATTGTGATTATTAATTAATTTATTATTTTGTCATTCAATGGCTGAATCTGAATCAATGCAAATAGTGTTATGTACGGGACGAATCATTAGAATTTACAATAACATCGCTTTAAAGTTAATACGTCTTTACGTGTCAAGAGGTCTATTACAAATGTAATTGTAATATTGTCGTGTACAACTGTATGTCATGTTCAATGTTCGGGAGAGTCGTGACGTGACTGTGACTATGTCTACGTGATCTTGGGCATGAGCAGGGTGGTTATTCTCTATGGAAACACAGATTCCACACGATACGAAACCACGTCGTTATCGTGTCTTGTTCAAATCGTGTCACAGCGTCAGATATACCTTCACTTTAAATTAAAGTTATCTTTATTTTGAATAAAATATATTGACATAAGTGGTCAAATCTTTTGATGGGTTTATGTTTCGAAACGCGTTTCGGTAAAACATACGATTTTTGACATTTCAAATCGCGCCATTCCAAATTCATTTCGCGCGGTTTTGTTTTCGTTTCATAGAGAATACAGTTTTGCAGATTTCTTATGTAAGACAAGGAATTCGCGTGGTTTCGAAGTAAGGAATCAATACGGAATAATGGCCCTGGGCGGTTATTCTCTATGAAAACACAGATTCCACACGATACGAAACCACGTCGTTATTGTGTCTTGTTCAAATCGTGTCACAGCGTTAGATATGCCTTCACTTTACATTAAAGTTATCTTTATTTTGAATAAAATATATTGTCATAAGTGGTCATATCTTTTGATGTTTCGGAACGCATCTCGGTAAAATATATGATTTTTGACAGTTCAAATCGCGCCAATTCCAAATTCATTACGCGCGGTTTTGTTTTCGTTTCATTGAGAATAGACTTTTGCAGATTTCTTATGTAAGACAAGGAATTCGCGTGGTTTCGAAGTAAGGAATCGATAGAGAATAATCGCCTTGGTGCTATTATCAGTTAACCGTCACTATGACGCGTAGTAACATGGCAGTCGGCTGACAGTTTTTTTTTAATTCTCTGTTTTATAAAGATATTAGCAAACTTCGAAATCGCAGTAAAGATAAATTAAGTACAAAGGCGAGCTAAGCCTAAGGGATCGTCCATAAATCACGTGAGGCTCGAAAGCGAGGGGTACAGCAAAAATAGCCAAACACGCGTTATTTTGGATATTGGGGAGGAGGTTAAACCTCTATAAGATCTTACCACGTATTAAGGGATCAAAAAGATGCTGAAAAACATCACGTGATTAAAAGACAACCCCAAGAGTCTTCTTCCAGCTAACTCTTCAGGAAAAAGAGCAATAAGTGAGCAAATCGGCAATTCTATGTACAATTAATAAACGGAAATTAATTAAATAACTTAAAACACTTTATGGAGCTAGGTCACTATATTGTATTACGATGTGAAAACAATTTTTCAAATCAATCAATAAGTACCTACGCTGAACCAATTATAGCAATTGATAAATTTCATTGATCAAAATCAAAGTTTCTTATAGACCACCCATACCTCTTCATTATATTTATTGTACAATTTATTCTTTCACAAGATTTGAGATCCACATTCACTTGACATAAAAGCACACAAAGATAACGTGAGCGAATGTAGCGAATGAATTATATGAATAAACAATTTTGAAAGACTTCTTTATTATCTTTGAGCTGCTTCTAAAAATATAACTTATCTGAGGTGTCACTTAAAACTGTAGTTAAATAAATATGACAATAAAGTCTTTCTTTCTCACAATAACAAGCGATTTAAAACGAGTTCGGTGATTTCATAGATAGATAAGATAGATAGATAACTCTTTATTGTTTCACCAATGAGATATACAATACACAGGAATACAACGAATCTTACATACTAGCGCAACAATGGGCGGTCTTATCGCTGGCAGCGATCTCTTCCAGACAACCTTTGGATGGAGAGTATCAATAGACAAAGAACATACGGCGGTGCAAACAACTTTAAAATTACAATGAAATATAGATTAGTATAAACTATTGACTAATTACTCTGCAATTATCATCATCAACAGCCTGAAGCGTCCACTGCTGGACATAGGCCTCCTCCAGAGAGGGCCACTTTGAGCGGCTGCTCGCCTCCTTCATCCATCAGCTCCCCGCGGCTTTCACCAGATCGTCAATCCAGCCTACGCTGCGTTTTCTGGTTCGTGATCGCCACTCGAGAACCTTTCTTCCCCATCGGTTGACAGTTCTACGTGCGATGTGGCCTGCAATATTTGCAGGCAGAATGAAAATCCGCTTTATCAAGTGATAGCAATAAAAAATGAAGACTAATTACACTGATAATTACAATGATATAACACTAATATTACATGGAACGTACATAGACTATGTTTTACGTCAAATTTTATCGAGGTTGTAAAAAGTTGTGACGTAAAATTGCAGAGACATGAGTGTCGACGAGAGAGACGATATCTGATAGGAGAACAACTTTATCCGCGCTGATGCTTCATTTTTAACGTAGGTATTGAGAACATATTATTATACCTATTTAAATTAATGGTTTAGCACTAATAAAATATGTTCCTACGTCAGTTTATACATAACAAATCACATAACCACGCTGACCATGTTTTCGGATTAGCTGTGGATCATTCTATTTATATCATTAAACATTATGTAGGATAACACAAGTGCACTTACGTTAATTTGGTATATCCATTACTCATAAAACCTCATGTAGATACATCTATTCTTACTCTAGTGTTGAAACAAAATAATACTTTATACAATAGATACGTAGTAACTAAAAGTATAATCGCATGAGTTCCCAAAACTATCGAGCGTCTGGATTGTTTTTTGAAGACATATAATAAATATAAATAAATAAATATGTGTGGACATTTCACACAGCGCCATCTAGCCCCAAACTAAGCATAGCTTGTACTATGGGAACCAGATAACTGATACAATACTTATATACTTTTTTGTTTGTAAATACATACATAGAATGCAATATAACACCCAGACGCAGAACAAACATCTATGTTCATCACACAAATGTTTGTCCTGGGTAGGAATCGAACCCACAGCCCTCAGTTCAGAAGGCAGGGATACTACCAACTGAGCTATCGGGCCCGTCAATTCTAAATGTGCCACCAATTAAATTCACAAGCCATGTTTCTTGTTGTTACCATCAGATACTAGTTTCAACAGAGCGAAACGATTTTATTGCAGTGACACCTACAACTTTAAAATTGCATCATTATGTAGATAACCATTCATCCCTAGTCAACGATTGTCTAACAATGATACACAATGGATCCATATAATCATTTTACCTGAAATAGTCTCTTTCACGAAAGCATATAACTGTGCTTATGTGGTGTAGAACAAGGTTAGGTCAAAGTGAACGTTGGCGCTTCATTAAGATTACCCAAGTTCGTGTCTCGGCTTAGCATCCCCCGAGTTAAGCCCCGTTGATTGAATATGGAAACAGCAAATCTCATTATCGCGAAGCGGTTGAGCCGGGTCGCTGGAAACTTGTGAATTTGCTGATGGAAATTAGAACTTAGGCACGACGGACGAGCTCAGAATTTGTATGATAATTAATTCTGGGCTTAGATATTTCGTAAGAAGTAGGCCGAGCCTGTACTAGCTTGTATACTTACTATTATTTATTCCGTGGTCGGAAAGGAGAAAGGGTATAAAAAAAGTGTTCAGAAGTATGGATGATAAAATAGAATCTGTTCCATCTTTCGATACTGTGACGCAGGTTAATTGGAAAGTACAGTATTCACGAAGGCAATAAATATGGAAAAAGTTATGCATTTTGTTGCGAGCTTTGTTAGGCCATAAACATTAGAAGATTTATTAGGGCCGTAAAACCTTTCAGGTTCTAATAATTCTCTCTCCGTACAAGCAATAATTTGGAATTACATACTAACAGGTTTAATAAAAAAAGTAATGGCACATAATGTTTTCAAAGTAAACATAATTATAGTGAGCTTCGTGACTTTCCTATGTGATTTTTGTAATGATGGGTGTAAAGGATTTCTTCATATTGTTTCAACTGTGATAGAACACGTAGAGAGAGATTATAAAAAAAAGGAACACCGGCAATAATGGTGCGTAACAAGTAATAAATTGTAACTGCCTTCCTTACATTGTATGTTACGAATACAATTCTTTAGAACCGGTAAGTTTCCATTGTCGCAACATCTCTCATGGAAAGAAATGAATGGATCGACTGGGGATTTTAGTTCAGCGCGTGCCGATAATGTATTATAATTTTTTATTACCTTTACAACCGATTTAAATTAAATAATTAGGGCCTAAATTCAGTTGAATGTTTTTGTCCTTTTTTTATTTTGTTACCTCATACTCATAATTTTTTTTTTAAATACTTTCTGAGTAGTCCCTTAGGTTTTTTTCTAAATCAGTTCAGTAGTTTGGGTTCTATTCAAAATAACTAGAAAAATTGTATACAACGGTCTGTTAAATTATATACATTATACAACTACTTTTTGTTTCACACAGACATAAAAGACGTAGCAAAGTAGAGCAGCGAGTTGTCGGTAAAAGTCCTTGCACTATCTACGGGGGAGGCTAACTGCCCATATACATGTGTGATTGCAACGCCTAATGATATCACATGCTTGAGACTGACTCATTTGTGATACTATTTTGAGCTGGCAGTGAAATTGCATTGAATGATTGTTAACTGTTCTTTTCACGACTTAAAAGCTAGAAAAGCCATAACAGATAATTTTTACGGAGTTGGAAGTACTTATACAATTTATTCTTTAGCATCTAGTCAAATTTCACTTTAATAATTCTATCATGAATAATTTAAATCGTTAGAGGATTTCTTCACGACTGCTGATATTCAAAATCTCTGAATACGTAATTCGTTAAGACGCTCAAGTTATTCTAAATGAATGCTTCGCTAATGCGTCGTATTTTGGTATTAGGCTTGAAATTGTGAAGGTTTCGGTCTTGCTTCAGTGCCAGTTAAGCTGGAGAAAATCTTATTTTATGTAGCAGGAAATTACGAGACTAGTGTTCACAGTTATTATTGTGAACGTGGAAGACTATATTTTCCACAACCTCAATTGCGGTATTAAATTTTTTTATTTTTACCCTTGACTTACGCAATAAGTCATATGAAGCCCTACCGAATGATAGCCCGAATAACTAAACCAAGTCAGGGCCACAATAAAGGTTGTGATAATTTTTGAATTTCCTAATGTTGTTATCTTCACAAAGAATTATTTCTATATTAACTAAAGCAACGGAAACTAAAATAAGATTAAAAGTACAAATAATAAATAGCACTAATAAACATCAAAGAACGGATATAACATGCCCATCAGACTACGGTTTTAAAAGAACATTTTTATCTAGATTCGGTTTCCAGAGATGAATTTCTAGCTAGTGGAATACAAAGCGTGAAACGATGGAGCGTAACAGAGAGGGTCGTGACCCACATACCCCTAACGACCTCCGTCGGGAGCGGGGTGAAAGCACTCCTGACTCAAACGAGACTCTACAGCCTAGACAAAAACCCACTGGGACCTGCAAATGGTAAAAGCCTGAAATGAATGTGCAAAGTGTGTGCGAAGGAATTGAAATAAAACGTTTGAAGGATTACGGTTTTACAAGTGTACGCAAGCATGTTGACACTGCGTTTCACATCCATAGCTGATACCACGTTTCATATTCACAGCATCAAGACAGCTTGAGGTTAATAGTGATAATAAAGTTTCATTTAAGATTGAAACTCATTGAAATAAAATACCAATCCACGGCACTATAACCCTTCAGGTTTATGCTATTACTTATATAAAGTTTTGTGCTTTTGTTTACTTATGGTGGTGATGGGTACCTAGGCAAAACAGTTTTCAATAGGACAACTGGAATCAAGTCTTTCATTGCATGCTATAATCAATACTTCTCAAAATGGCAAGTTGCAATATACGTGCCCTTTTTTTAAATAGCCCATTAAAAAAACTTCGCAAACGATGATCAAGTCGAAATAATTATCAAAGTTACCAATCATAAATAATTATAATGAAAGCTCCAACTTTGCCAACTTAGAGATATTGAAATAGTTTCTAAAGCAGTTTTTAACCGAGTTGCCTCGAGGCAAGTAGGTACATATATGAATTTATGGCTCAATAAACTCTTTTGAAGATGTACTAACCATGATTGCATTAGTTTATCTTAGTGGTTCTTAGTTATGTATTTTATTACTGACGTAGGTGTTTCTTGTTGGTATACTTTTGTCATCCAACTCACCTATTGAATAAAATAAAACCGAGAATAGTCTCGGCAAAGTCGAAATAGCACACATGGATTAAATATAATGGAATAACTAACGACCTCGATAGGAGTTCCCATACTAAAGAAAAACTTGAGGCCGCCGTTGGGTCGGCAATATTGGCGACAAACCAGACCACATGTAGGTTCGAAGGCTACGCATGGAAGACGTATAAAAAAACTTTAAATGAGATAGCAGAGAGGCTTTGTTTAAAACAGGAAATTAAAATTAACTTAATAGTGGAAGAAGTTTTGACGCAAATTCATTTGGAGGATGTCTACGTTTAGCAGTGGACGTCTTCGGGCTGATGATGAAGCACGTAAAGCTTTTACCCCAAGCCTGAGACATTCTGAGTAATCTGGCGCATCAGTTGTTTTAACTATTTCGTAACTATTCTGTTTTGTTTAAAGTCAAACGTAGACGTTATATTTTACAGACGAAACTCCGGCTGAAATTCTAGTGCTATTTTTAGAGGCCGTCGATTTGATTCGCTCTTTTGGTATATCAGACAACACTCGCGTTTTGCTAAAAGTTAAAACTAATAAAACGATTTCTAATACAAAACTATGAAAATTTATAAACCAGAAAATGCATTATTTATTTGCCTAAAATGTTTGTGGCCTGGTAGATCGTAGACATCAATCATTTCTCGTTATATGAACTGAGCTTTCAATGCTGTCTTGAGTATATTTGTAGGCGTAAAAAATATTTGGTGTTGACGTTGACTCTAGTATGCCTTATTGCAATTTTTTAGTTTATTACAGCGACTTCATAATAAACAATTACACTTTGACAAATTCTTTTAGACTTCTACGGCATAAAGGGAACAGACCCTCCAAATTTCACGTTTCTAGACCCAGCTGCTTGGCTTTGCATTATTTATCGTCTGCCAGTCAGACCTTTACTTATTTACTTTTTTCCATATAAGGTACGTATTCGCGGTACAATGTTTTACTTACATAGTAACATATTCAGTAATATGTGGTTTTACTTTTAAAGGAGCCGAATGCTCAAGTAAACTTTTGGCACTTTTATTTGAAAATGATACGATCAGAATTTCGATACGCCGAAAGATGTAATAGAACATTGAAAACACGGAAGAAGGACGAACGATACGTGACTGGAGTACGAGCTGTCGATAAAGTGCCTTTGTGTGCTATCAACACAATTCACCCTCACTTTTATTTACTTCGATACTGACAGCAATGACACCAAGACTCGTATTTCAACCTTCAAACGAGTGTCGCGATTGTCCTGAATTCCACACGTTATCGATGTAAGTATAATAGTATAACACGACTACTGTTTACCTAACACAACAAAAACAACAATCATTTTAAAAAAAAGTTAAGTTATAAAAAAGTTTGAAGAAAATAAAATTGAAGTGTCAAAATATAGTAACCTTGAGAGTTGACAAAAGTATCCCATTTCTATGTGCAAGCAATCCACAACACGGAAAAGAAAACGATACGCGGTTTGAACTATAAATGAAAGCTCGTAGCAACAACTAATTACTCCTTCCATTGGTTACGGGTTCATAATTAAACAATTCTGTCAAGAGTTAAACGGATTCTGTACCCCTAATACGAGTTTCAATAGTTTACTAAAACTTGATTCGTTTATGTTTTCTCCCTTTTCTCCCATAAATTTCTCTGCAGCGCCCCTAACGGATACGTTGATGAACTAATAATGTCAGTACAAATTTTAAATGGATTCGCGCGTTTTCACGTATTGGAAACTCGTACTAGGGGTACTGATTAACTTTACCGAACTCGATTTCCACTTAATCAACATCCTACAGGAACCGTCAAAGAAAAAGTTTACAGCTTGCAAAATCCTAGCGGCAAACTTAAAGCTTCACTTGGTATCAAGTTTTCTAGTCGTATTGAGTTCATTCACACACAACTAGGTCAAGCTAAGTCGAGAGGCAGACTCAAAGCGATTTTCACACTCAGCTTTTCTAAAGACTTCTCAAGTTTTATCTCTCCCTTCTTGTGATATTAGATTCTCGGATAATAAACCTTCGTTGATGTTATTACATAACTTATATTAAAGCTACTCGTAATTGCAAAGTCTTGGTATGACATTTTCATTAAGACAAAGGAGAGTATCTGTCTGTAAGTAAACATTCATTGAACCTCGAAATTTGTATTACATAGATTGGAAAAAACAATTTGTGTAAAAAATTCTTATTCTCAATAAAAAAAAAAACCAGCATTCAGCTGTTTTGGCGCGATAACCATATTATAACAAACAGACAACGTGTCACTTTCATGCATAATTAGTAAGGATAAAAACACAAATTCTGCCGTGATCTTGATAATTGATAAGTCTTTTCAATTACAGCTTTTCACTGACATCCTAGGTGGACACGATCTGGTGAAAACTGCGGGGAGCCGATGCCGATGGATGTAGGAGGCGAGCAGCCGCTCGAGGTGGCACTCTCTGGGGAGGCCTATATTCAGCAGTGGACGTCTTCAGGCTGCTGATGATGACTCACACATCCTACCAGTTTTAAAACAATCTTTTAATTCTATTATCGTTATTTTGATTTGCCTACGGCCTCGGGCTTGCGTCGGATTCCATGTCCAGATCCAGACATTACACCGGTTTATTTTCTCTTCATACTAGCATAGTGTACGATACTTATGTGGTTTACGACAAAAACAATGGCAATCTGTATAGACACTCGACATAAATTCAATCTAGATTAGGTCTAAAACAGCCATGACATCACAGTTCTGATTGTTCATACAAACTATAACCATGACGAGTATAGTGGATACTATAGAATCCATAGATAGACCTCATATGGAAATAGTCATGACCTTGAGTGAGTCATTCTTTAATTAACGCTATGAAGTAGGTATCCCAAAGTGGCAGAAGTCAAATTGTAAACAAATACAGATCCTGCAGTTAAACCAATCCATTTCAATGTAATACCAACAGCGGCTATTTCCAAATTGATATATTTTATGCAGAATTGCCAGCCGCAAGAGGTATCCCTGCGTTGGAATTGTAACTAGAAACGTAAAACCCACAAACCAAACTATTAAGATTTTAATAAGATTTAAGAATCCATGGAATATACCATACAAAGACCATTACCATACCATGCTTGCTTAGAGAGATGGAAAACAGAAATATAAAGAAATAGGATTCTGATAGAAAACCTGTCGTTCGATTATAGAAGTTGAAAACCATGCAAGATAATGGCATCCGATGGCCTTCTGATAGGTATTATAAAGCAACAGATCCAAGGTCCTCGGTAAATTAGGTGCAGGATTAGAATAAAGAGCTTTTGAAGTTTGCCATAAACATTAAAGTAATATTTCATAACTCGTACACGAAAATCTACAAAGGCATCACCGCGAGCGCTTACCAAATTATTATATCAAAGCCAAATAATTCAAGCGAGGTAGATCGTACGGTACGTTCCCGAAAATTATTATAAGCCTTGGTTCCACTAGAAAGTTGTTTAAACGAATTATTGTTCCCTGGTCGGTACTCGACAGGGCTACGGGCAAAACTTCCTCTGTGTTCGTAGCTAACATAACACAGGAAAATTTTATATTATTAAACCTTATCTACGTGTTAACGGCGATATAAGCCATTTGTGCTGTGCGAGAACGGAACAGGAAGCTGCGACTCGCTTCAATGCCCACAGAAAACGAACAAACAACATGTAATGACGACTCTATTCAAAGTTTTTGTAAAGCCCTTTCGACCTTTGTGATGGAATCGCGGTGAATGGAACACGGTCTAATACGTGTTTAATCGAATGAACGGCTTGTTTACTTTTTGTGCGTTTCTGATTAAACGTGGAAACGACAGGCTTATCTCAGATACGTCTGTTGATAAATAAATACGGAAAGATAAGACGAGTGACCGTCAGCGGGGCTGAGCTGCCGCTCACAGCGGTCACATTGCTGCGGGCCGGCGGATGATGTAGATCCGATCCGAGCGCTGCCAGATCAACACGAGCGCAAGAGCACTGGCGGCACGCCAGCCACTGAAACAACCGGGACCCGGTTTATGTGGACGCGTTAGAGCGAATCACGAACAGCTACTTTATTTATTCGCGCAAAAACATACGAATTGAGAGCGCTGTTGTCGACGCGTCTTGAATCTTGGCTCTTGGCAACGGTCTGTATGAATCTAATCCCAATTTCACTCAAATCCTAATCCGAATCAATTACCAATTCCAATGTTAAATAATTTGGTAAAATTACGGATAGTGTAGAAATGAGTCGATTACATTTAGTTCCATAAAAATCCATGGACAAAATTTCCAATTGTGCCCTAGTATCGGACTTAAGAGTCCAATAATGCCAAGATTTCGTTCCAAATCCCGAATTACGATTGAAATCGAGTGTCAAGAGTAACCCTGCTGGTCTGAAGCAGAACTGTAGATAGCGATAGCATCGGGAAGTATTCGTAGTGCCACGAACGCATGCAATCGGAGTGGACGAGAGCAGAGATCAGGCAATAATAAAGTATTAGAACACAAGTGGATACACACGCCATGGACCATTTAAAGCAATAATACGTAAAAAAAAAACGTGACTGTCGCTTTAGTAGGGATATAGAATTGCATTAAGATAACAGAGTATGGCACTCCCCGGGGCATGGTAGTCGGGCTCGCATACAAAGTAGTCCCGCGGAAAGCGCATTGTTATTGCACACCTAGTTTTGTTATATATAGTTTGCTATTGTTTCAAGAACTTCAATGATTTGTGATATAGTTTTGAAACTGTATGAAACAGCAGCTCTACTAATAACATACAAAGCCAGTGCTGTCACATAACAGGGTCGTTTGGATTGGATTGAAACACCAGAGGAAATTGTCACTTTTAGAGCCATCCGGCCACCAAATTGAGTCCACCACGGCTTGTCCCCGCTTCTTCGCGTGTTAAAGTGATTCATTATTATCGTCGCACAAATGCAATTGTTAGTAGTTATTTTTACATCCAATGTCTTCAATATCAATGAACGCGAGTTAACCAATTTGATTGGTACTGATTTGGTACGAAAACAAGCGTGCTCCAGATAGTACAGCCACATTTGCTCCGTTCGCATTTCGCATTCCGAACGATTATAAAAAAACGTGCGAGAGGAAGTGAGACGTATGAAATAGACGGGACGACGGACGCGATGCAAATCTGTGGCAAGCTGGCGACGTCCATTAGTCGTACGATCACATCAACCTGCCTGACCGATCCCTATCGAACCCATTTCGGACCCTCCTGCGAACTGCTAGAGTCTAATTTAGTTCTTGATAATATCGATTGCGGATATGGTCATTCGCAAAGAATACTGCTCCTTGTAACCCCTGGATAGAGTTGAGAGTCAGGTTAGCAGGTACAGTAATAACAGTGGTGTCAGTCAGGACTGCTCCGGCAATTTGCCTATTGCCGAGTTCAATTATCGCCCCCCGCACTCATTACTGAATTAAGGCGAGACCGACTATAAATTGAGACGCCTCTGCTTCAGAATTGTGAGCTCTGTGTAACCGGTTGTTACCTGACTGTGCTGAAAACAAGTCGCACGAATTTGCTCTTAGAAAAACAATCTCCTATCTATGATCATTGAAATGAAGTAGGCCGTAAAAATGGAGAGCTAATTATTGGCCGTTCGATATTAATCAAGTAAATTTTTAAATAATGACAACCAATAAAGCTGCGGCTGCGGTTGGTTATTCATAAACTGAGCTAACCGCTGCTGTAATAAAATTAACAGCTCCATTGGAGTTGTTATGCATGCCCACTTGGCCAGTATCATGCATGTCATGACATAGGCAACTGAATTAATAAATGTATTTTTATAAATTACGCATTTATAATATTAGTAGGATATCTAGGCAAGATTGTTTTTGTTTATAATATGAGATGAGATGATCAATTGACATTATGGTCTCACCGGGAACCCAATACAAATACACTTTAGGACGAATCCCAAACTTGGGGTCCATTGATTCGGATATTGTTGCTAACGTAGTGAATATCAATAACACAGATCCATAAAAAACTATAAAAACAAAAGACAAAGATGTTGAAATTGAAGATGTTTGGAGGTGACTACAACAGAAGAAGACAAAGACTAAATAGTACTAACCAGGCATGAAGTGCAGCAAGGCAGCAGTGATGGGGTACAAGCTAGGGCTGTATGTGATGTCAGGGCAGGCGTAGCCAAGCACGGACACTACGCGGTCGGCGACGGCGCGCCCCTTTCGCGTCAGGTGGTAGCCGAGGCAGTGCGTCGCCTCCACGAACGGAGGAAGCATGATCGGCTTGTCTGGAAGCTCCACCGTGCCGAAAACCTGAAACAATACATACAACTGTAAATAATGCTTATGTTTCGTGTCGGTAAAAATATGCTTCTTCTTTGTAAATGATTAAGGTAAATGTCGCAAGAAGGTATCAAAGGGCTGTATCTACTAGCGATTATAACAAAGGATGGCGTGCGTGCTCTTGGTTTCTGATTTCGCCGTCATTAAAATGGAATAGAAGTATCTCTATTCCGTTTAATATTGCATAATATACTGTGTGAATGTGGTGTGCGTCTAAGAATCTAAGACATATTACTACTTTTTCCTGTACTGAGTGTCGACAATTTGCAGTTTAACAAACATATTAAATAATATAAACATATTAACGTTTTAATACTCTAAAATTATTGTTATGACGACACCAGTCATAAAAAGAGTCGGCTACAAGAACATTTACTCTATAGAATTAGCGCAAAACATCATAATAAAACTAACCATAACCAGTATCACTTGAGTTTGAGATGTTCTAAGAGTGTATGCATTGTCAGGTGTAGGTACATGTTTTGGTAGATTTGACAAATTAGAAGACCAAATATTGCCAGAGGATGTTTTTTCAAGTTTTAACTCTATGAATTTGTTATTCAATCTCAAGCGGATACATTCACGAGTTGAGTCGTGATTATCCACATTACGGGCAAGGACGCTGCGACCCGGCCGATTATACTTTTACATTATATACATTCGCGTCCACTATGCCAATGTAATATTGTGTAGGTGCGCAGGAATGTACAATTGTACATATTTATTCTATGATACAATGTAATGTTACGCATATATTCAACCTTTTCTTTAGTCTGAAGTTCTGAACCAATAATTAATATAATATTACTGATATTCTTCCACTAAATGTTTTCTGCCTTTTTTCACTCCACTGTGTTAATAGAAAAATCTCGCACTCCTGTCATGTTTTGTTGAATGTCTTAATTATCACAATCCATGTCACGATTTCTGAGTGAGTAATTAAAAAGTAAATCACCGACTTTAGACGTGGCATTATCATTGTCACTAGCACTGTGCAAACTTAGCCTTGGATCAATATTTTCGTGAGAGATAAGAGAATGTTGTTCATTAAGACGACAGAGTAATAATTGTTGGGCAAAATAACAATTTACAGCTGATATAAAATACGTTATTACGAAATATGCTTTAAGGCCACCTATGCTCCGAGTTCATTGCACGATATAAATCTTTATTCAGATAAGGATAAAGAGAACGCAACGCAACATGTGAAACAGTGAATACTCTTGAAAATATTTTTTGTGTTGCGTAAATTCGAGGAGCATCGACCCAACTCGATGTTTGTATATTGGCCGAAAAACTAAATAATAAAATAGGCCCGGCCAATAATCGTATATCACCGGTAGAACAAGACCCAGAAGTTGGCTGAAGACGCATGTCTATTAATATATAACAACAAAGCTCCGTGATTTGAAAACATCAATTGAATTTAGGAGGTAAAAATAAAGAAGCCGACGCGACGCGACGTTCAGGAGCTTGATATTGTTTGTACAAACGATATTACAGATCTGCTCACTGTGACAGTTTTAGCCACAACTCATGATATTTGTATAACTAGTACACATTCATATAATGAATTTCACAAATTCTTTACATATAGCTAGCCTAGATGGCCTCGTTTATTGTACGTTCGAGTGCCAAACTAGTCCTCTACTATTTGCACTGCGACACTTGTCATTTCAATAACTACCTATGTACTTGTCTTGTGAGCAATGAGGGAATTGTTTTGTGTTTCAAATAGATAAACACAGCTAATTATCGTAACTATAACTACTAATTTAACTACTAGTGAAGCAACAATAGCTTGTAAGAAAGGACAAATAGATACCTACTTAACATAGACTTGAATAACTGAAAACAAAAAATTAAATGAAGAACTTGAATTTCAATGTTATTTTGAAGTCTTCACGGTTCGGTTTGTGTTAAATAGAAATTCTGAGTAGCTTGAATTAGGTAGGTGGTGTATGCGATGTTTTTATTTCTTTTCTACCACGTAGCCTAATGCATCCGGGCTTCGTGAATAATTATAAGAACAAGCGCATAATTCCATTAGCTTTTTTGTTTATTTTAGGTTACGTAAAACATTAGTATTAAGTACTGTTAATTTGCTAATGATGTTATAATGTCGCATGTGTTATCGCGTTAGTTACAGCATCGTTAAAAAACCCGGTCAACCATAATATCGCACGCGCCAGAAAAAATCTATTTATAGTAATAAAGCGAGCATGCCTAGTTTCAACCTGGGTATTGATAAAAAAAACAGTTGTCGACAACGACATCGCGTGTGGCGGCCACGCCTCCGGCGCAGGCGCGCGCGCTCGCTGCGCACGCAGCGAGGGAGGCCAAGATAAACGCGGGGCGCAGGCGGCAGCCGCGGCCTGCGGCCGTCCTTCGCTCAGTCAAGGCCGCCCACGCGCTCAACTCTTGGGTCCAAACCTGATCCCGGCCCGTTTTGTTTACAAACCCAGCCTCAAAACCTGTTTCCCATTATACGAAACGCACGTGATCACTTTACTTCACTAATATACAACACAGACTACCTATTCGGTATTATAAAGCCTATAAGAGTCTAACTTGGTAGCTAAGACTACAATGAAAAATAAAAAACTGTCTCATATCGACTAGGCAATTATTAGCTATCCAATATTTACTTGGCAAAGTAGGTAGCAAATGAATGACTACAGTATGACAACAGCTAGAGTCACGTCACGTACAAAGAAGATCTTTTTGATAAGACTATCAAAATATGTCGCGAGAGAAAAGATTAAAAAGTATACACACGTAGGTAAAAACAAGACAATGACGATTAGTAAGAAAATAATCTAGGTGAAGCAGATAACTGGGATTTCTTGGCAAATGTTCTCGTGGCGTCTGACAACACAGACGTCAATATAAACACGAGCACGACATTCACCCATAGCGATGCGTAGGTACGAAACGAATAATGGCGACCCGCATGTGGATATCTATCGTTATTATTTCAAATTCCAAGTTCACATAGAAAACATACAGTACTCCAGCTATATTCGGCAACAACTGTGCATTTGCATGTAACCTTGGCGTCGGTCATGAATAATGTAACGTTTTATTGAGTGCTTTCAACGCGTCAGTTGATTGTAGCTGCGAATTTTCAAGATTAATAATTTCTTCACGAGTTTTATAACGCAGTACGTAATCACAGAAGCAAGCATTAGGAAACCGCAATTATATCTCTATTGTCTCTATGGCACACCGTAATCATTAGGTTAGTAGTGTCACGTGAAGTAGGCAGGATTATAAGTAGGAGAGTGACAATGGGCACGTGCGTGGGCGACCACCGAGGCCCTAATTAGTGCAGACACAACCCCGACGCGACCTCTTGCCACCGGCAATCAACGCTTAATTGAATAAAGTGGACCGACAAAAGCCAAACTGCGAATTTAATGCGCTTTGTTGTGAGCTACGGCCGAGTCTTGACTCTAGATTAACCGAATACATCATTTCTGCTTACCCATAAACCAGTACGCAACGTTACTAACATGCACGGTAAAACAGAGCCAATGAAACATTCTAAACGAAATAAATATGTAAATGAACTCCAAAAATAAGGCAAAAGTTTTCCTATATGCCGCTGTACAAATAAACACGCGGCGGCTGTTATTCTCTGTTGCGAATAAGATCGATGATACTATTTTCGTCGGAGCAAATCCACAAGGCGGATTCCGTCGGAAATAACTTTGTGTTTTACCATCGCACAGTGAGCCACTGTAAATCTTTCGCGGGCGCGAGTCGATTGTGAACAAACACTCCTGTTATCTACAGACCTAGATATTTTGCTTCGAGTGGAACGACATTGAGCACTTAGATGTAATGGTTTGATTCAGATAATGATGCAACTGTAAACGATAACCAAAAATCGAATGGCACTGAACATTATACAGATGTTGCTAAGGTAATAACAGTTCAAGAACTGATGCAAACATCTTAAAGAATTAAAGCCAACTGTAGAGCAATTTAATATCCGAGTTGCCAGTGCAAACGGAGAACAGATTTAGCGAAAAAGAAAAACTAAGAATTATATTTCACTTTGACAGAAACACAATTGAAATAAGATTGTGATGTGAGAAGGTAATTTCATGGTCTTCGAAAAGGTGACATTGATTGGACGACAAAAATTAAAATGATCAGCAAAACAAAACCCGACAGACAGTGTAGGCAAATTCCATTGGCCCATTTCGATTGATAGCATAACAACAGTTAAAATATGTATGTATGTATGTAGGTAGGTACTACTTGTAATTGATCATGAAGACAGTTTCCGTATCGAAGTAGCTAGGCATTCTCTTGTTAACACTGTGGAAACAATATAAGCAAAAGCAGTGATTAAGCTAGTATTGTTCGGCACTAAATATGTAGTAAATAAGGCATTGTTGTTGGATCAAATGTATCCAATACCATTTAGTGAAGGAATCAAGCTTGAAACACTGTTTCAGGCCTCTTGTCTGTTCTGTCTGTATTGTGTGTGTTCTGTAATCTGTTGTGTGTTTGTGTTGTTGTGCTGTTGTTATTTCTCTTGTCTATTAAAAACGTAGTCAAGCTTAAAATGCTGCCAACGCTACATTACCCATTACACAAAAGCTACCATCGCACACAGAATTTCAAAATGTTAACAACTATTTCACACTAAAACAACAAAGTTTAGAGACTGCCAAGTGTAGATAGTACGGTACCTACTATTGGTTGCTCCGATAACCTCGCTCAAGTCAGAACTGTTTACAGACATTACAGTACCTACTTAGTTTGATTGATAACGTGATATTAACGAAATGACCCCACAGTTATCGTTGCATTCAAATATTGCTGGTCAGTTCAGTGCTGATTATTTCTGCATATTGGATTACTGATCGTTGTTTTGTTTGACAGCATTCGCGCGTGGTATGGTATCAAGTTTCTTGAATTGAATTTATAAAAGGACAGATACTGAATAATCTTATATACTTGTTAGTAATGTAAATAATGTGAGTTCCATCAAACTGCATTTCACTGCGACTATTACGATTTCACTAGAGAAACTTCTTTAATCGGGAGTTGTAACTTGAAAGCAATATTACTTCAGGGAACCAAATTCTCCTGTCTTCTATACTTTATGTTTTGCTTTGACAAGAAAGTTTAGAGTTTCGAAGGTGAACCTCGATACGTTTGAAGATTCTTCAGTTCCTCACCTATTTCAATATAGTCCGTTTAATTAAACAGTTTACGCGACCTTCTTAACCTAACAGATACAAATAGCTCGATGATTTAAAGATTTCGAAGTTACACCTTAGAGAACTTAAGTTGTTTGTTACTTATCGACCCAACCAAAGTATCAAGGGAGCTTTGAATGGGCGAAGTTGCGGCGCTAAGAGTAGTTAAGTAAGGTAGATACGAGAATCAGGATTAAGGAAGGACGAATGCTTTCAAAGACAATTTGGGTCAGCCTCAGCTCTAAAGAAACGAGCAGTTTGCAATGTGAGTAGCGTTTTAGTCGAATCTTCTTGGGACGCGTACAAAGCGAATTTTTCCGACGATAATTTTTTCCTGGCATTCCAAGTGATATCGTAAAATATTGGCAATAGTTTCTGAGTTATCGAAATAGATCGACCTAATAAATAGGAAACGACGACGGTGCGGCAACATTACGCAACTACGGCTCCGACGCGGATGCGGTACGGCCGACCAGTGTTAGTGGCGAGATCGTTGCACAATGCGGCATATATTTGAATACTTCAACCTGCACCTCCATATCGAATGTTTGCTAAATGCAGGCACTTGCGAAACCTGTTATTTATATGGATTTTAATGATGTTCAAATGTTTACGATGCGAATTGAGAGGTATTAAAACGATGGTCATAAAACCAATAATAACATAAAGAGGGAAACGTCGTTTCTAGTATAGTTTAATTTTTCTATCGAGAATCAAGACCACAGTCCCGTACACGTACAGTCGATAATCATAGGATTCACACGGGAAGCAAGGCAGATCCCCTCACTTTCAAGCTAACTCACTAACGTCACGGACATTCATACATTGGAAACACATGACACATGCATGTCCTTATATGTAGTTAGTTACTTCTAGGTATCACAAGTAAATGATTTGAATTTACAACTCTAATAAACCCTCTATCTCACTCTCATTTAAAGTGAGCTGGATGACGTAAATAATGTTAATGTAGAAGATCGCAATATTGAAGGACTGCATCAACACAACCATAACTTGTGATAAAACACAAAACATAACCCGAGATGAGTTCGGAGACCTCAGTGCGAATGATTTTAATTAAATGAGCAGTAAACCTCTTTGTAATATTCACAGAGATATGAATCCAAAGTTCGATCACAATTTACAATAACTTGTGAGATATCGCAGAGAGTTAAACTGCCTCTACATCAATAAATCAGATGATAAATTATGTTCCGTTTTTTGAAATATTGATCAGGCAAACAATGAGCAATTAAGCACATTCGACTCAAAACGGAATACAAATTGGTTGTTTCAAAAATTACTATTTTACTTACTTTTACATTCCGTAGTATTCCGTACACTAAATAACTAAACAATTAGCTCGCAGCTAGAGCTGGTAAAGAACCAAGTAATTTCTATCAGAAACAAGCTGGCATTACCTTCAAGTAGAATAGAGCTAATGATCTTCAAACGTTGAACAGAATTTTTTGAACCATAGCTACAGCCTACAACGCTCTCTTCAAGGCACAGCTTTCAAGCAAAAATGAAAATAAAAAGTTGGTTCATAATTTCATATCCGTTTGAAATGGAGCACTTGGAGCTATGATGCCATCGTATTTCGTGGATTCATAGACACACACTCACACATTAAACTTATAACACCTCTTTGTTTGGTCAGGATTTAATAAAAGTGGCCTTTTA
This sequence comes from Ennomos erosarius, assembly GCA_963580505.1. Lineage (NCBI taxonomy): Eukaryota > Metazoa > Arthropoda > Insecta > Lepidoptera > Geometridae > Ennomos > Ennomos erosarius. The sequence goes on from OY756979.1 coordinate 15,029,068, forward strand.
ACTACAATAGTGAGCAACCCAACCCAACGTCACGTTACCATACAAACAGGCAATAATATAAGTGCCGTTTTAAAAGTATTAAAACGTTTCAGATAGATTTACAATAAATAGGTATCATTATCATGTGCACACTGCGCAGTAAAACGATATCATTAAAAGCATGTACACAATATTGTACAGGCGATTAATTATCGCAAAACGGTAAGAACTAGACTTGCAACCACTTGGAACTTTAATGAACGCCTTAGAATAACGCAACTGTTAGGTAGGTCAGGTATTTAATTTTAAAATAGTGTAGACATAAATCGTGATTTGGAATCTCGGCACGGCAGAGATTATTTGCACTTTGTATAGGAATAATGATGAAAATAATAATAAATTCGTTAATCAAAAAATGTAGGACAATGTTTACGAAAAATTAACCAATAGAAAGTAGTGAACCTATTCTTAGTCGTATGAAAAGCTTATGAACGAAAGAATGTTAATGTAAAGAAAATCAAAGCATAATTTTTATTTTCAATGTTGCAATGAATATATTGGAAGCGTGTTGTGTTATGATTTATATAGTCAAGATACGTCACCATCAGCACACTTGCGTTAATAAGAGCAGCATAAATAGCGAAAGCTATTTTAGATGATACAATCTATTTAAAACGGATTATTAGTAACTAAAACTATTATAACAAACACAAAGTGGGCCTTTATTGCTCATGTTAACTACTACACTAACTAGAACTACTACTACACTGCCTACTACATAATATAACAGTTGAACTGTCAACTAGCGAGGATGGCCTATAGATAGTCCAACGCAGAATTATATGGAAAACGGTTTAAAGGTAAAAATATTTTTATGAATAATCAAGATTATGCAATACAAATAGGACATAATCAAAACATATTAATATAGAAATGGATGGACAATATTATACGCGTATTCCAGCCGGATAAACGTAATAAAATACGAGTTTTAAGGTTTAATTACTATCAATTGAGCGCAAACTCGATTAAAAGCGTGCGCTCTAATTGGGTCTTGATTGAATCTAGTTGGGATTTAGACTCATATAGAATTTTATTGCGGGAGAAATTTAAATATTTTCAAAGCTTCCATAACGACAACTTTACTTTCGAGAGTTTCAACTTCCAACTTCTTTTGATTTTTAAAAAACCGAACTTCTTATTCTGAAAAATATCCATGGGTATGGTATGGGTATACAACTCGGTCAATGATTTTTTAAATTCGATAATATCTCGATCAAACCAATATCCGTTTCATTCAACCTTCGACAAATTCTACAGGTTTTCTAGAAACACATTACATCTTATAGTCCTATTATAATGACTAATAGCAGTCAAAGAAATCGTCATACATAATAATTATAAACGGAATAAAGCGCGTGATATGTGGTCACTGTGGTCAGTGATCATATCAAGCCTCCCGTTCATCTACTTTACCAATTATTGTCCTTGAAACTCAGAACGTCATAGTCATAGTCATAGTCATAGTCATTTATTAATATAAGAAATACACGTCTAAAATAAATAAAAATAGGTACAACAGGTACAAATTAAACAATTCCGCTTCTATGACTATTGGATGTCAAAAATACAAAAATAAAACTTAATAATACAAAATGTCATAAATATATACAAAAATGTCAATATAAGATAATTAGAAATGTCACAACAATATACCTACTTACTAATAACTGAAATTAAAAATAGAAATATTGCAATGTCACCCCAAACTAAAATATTATTTATTCCATTGTAAAAATTCAGCATAGCTATAGAAAGTCTTTCTCGTTTATATTTTCAGTAAAGATTTCTGACATCATTATAATTTTTAAACCACAGGTCTGACTACTAAGGCCCTCTTGCACGTTCTCGGTTTAAAATTATAACTGAATACCTAACCCAGAGCTAGTAATTCGAGTTAAGTTGGTAAACATAAATATCCAGACATTTTCTCTTGCACGTTCGGAATATTGACAGGGGTTAAGCCCGTCACACACGTAGCAATAATATATATTAATATACCGTACTATAATATATATTATAGCAAGCTACCACACACGGAGACGATGCTATAATATATATATTTTCCTTCATTTCATTGATGGTCGGCCTAGCGTTTACATGTGTTTTGTAATAAAGGTTGATTTCAAAACACAGTAGGTAATTATGAATTCAACAAGAAGTGCATTGTTATTGGATTTACTTGATAGTTCTTCAGACGACCATTCCGATTAATATTACACACTCCTAATAAGGTGGATATAGTTTTTATGAAAAGTAGTTTATTTATAATTTGGCTAATTTAAATGACTTGTACCTGAGGTAGTATAAAAAGTGACCAGTCGCCAATCAGACTTTTACATCGCCGATGCCTAGTCCCGAGTAGACTAAATGGCGATATATCGCTTAAATTAACCACACTGGTCGGGCGGAGGCGGCCCAGGGGGTCTAGCTAAGATTCCAAACGCTAACGCTATCGCCAAATTTTGCTTTTGGGATCGTTCGGGATCCCAAAAGCTTCGGGCTAACTCCAAAATATACTGGAATGACATTTTGGAAATCGCTTACTTTTGTGGAAAAGTAAGCGATTAATGTCATTTCAATACATTTTTGGAGATAGCGTTAGCATTTGGGATCTTTGCTAGACCCCCAGGCAAAGCGGCAGGAATGGTAAGAGGGGAGAAGCGTCCGAGGAGCGCGTCGGATATGTTGAAACATGCTGTACATTCAAAATATGTCTCGCTATACCATAATATATATTAATATACAATAATATAAAAATATACCATAATATATATTACGGTATAGGTTGGTCACAGAAATATATATTATAGCTGCGTGTGCGGTCCCTCGAGAATTTGTATAGAAAACATAAGGTAATATGTCTAGCTATAAATATATTAATATATATTATAGCTACGTGTGTGACGGGCTTTAAGTTGGTAAACCTCCGGCTCAATGCACAGAGTAAAACAAAATTACACCTGACTTATGTATTTGAAGTTGAAAGGTACAAGGTATACATATTCTATACTAACTGGAATAAGCTCATAGCATCGTAAATTATACAAAACTAAATTTTAATTTTAATGCCGTAAAATTTACATTAGACTATCGTGTTTGGAGAGAAACGTGGTCTGAGGAAGATAGTACGTTGTGTACCCATGGAGTAGTCTGTCTTTTTCTTATGCCTTATTATTGGAGGTAGTTAACCTGTTTTCATGGGAATACATGTAGGATTAAAAATCTGATAAAGTTTATGAACGGACAATCTAAATGTAAAAAAGGTGTGAGAGTTTATGAACGAAGGAAGAAAGAGAGACATGCAAGATGTGAATGGAAGACGTGAGAGTTTTTTTCTGCGGTGTTAATAATTAAAAATAGTTTTGTCGGAAAATATAGAAGACTTTGCTGCCTCAAGCCCCCCATCGTTTCATTTTCAGGAGCACCAACCAGATTCTACATGCATGATAAACTCAACTTCATAAATTCTCGATGAATGTAAAATAATGAAATTAGGTAAAATTGACTTACCTACTTACTTTTACTAAAACTGTACTAAAAAACAATACAGTAGTCATCGCACAGAAATCATACTTTCTATGGGATAGCATAATACCGTTACTTCGTAAATTAATCAACTAAATTTCATCAGATTTAGTAAAATTAGAAGCTGTAGCATGCATGTACTAAACTGGGGGCGATCCATGTGGGGGCAACTGGGAATATACCACCTACCGGAGGAAGAGCTAGGCATGCCTTTAGCAGTCTATGTATGTAATGTACCTTTGTTGTTTGTATTCATAGCACATGCTGTTTAAGCATCCTATGCTACACACGGTTCTTATGTGATTGAAGAGATGAAACTGCGGGCCTACTACTTTATTTTAAACTCATTCACAACTCGAGACACAAAAAAAAACTTCTCGAAAAACTTATCGTTTCTGTTCGAAGTGCTTGTTCCAGTTAGTATGGAATATAAGTACTATTATAGAACTTCTTGGAGAGGTATCAATAGAACATTTTCAGCCAGTGTCAATTTAAAACTTATAAAACGTACATACCTAAAGCCGCCTCTACATGCTTGATGTTTGCCACAAACACCTAGTACCCCAAACACCAACCACAAATTACTCAACACATACACTGCATCCACAGGATAGTCAAAAGTGCTAGGTATGGATGGGCAAAAATGGCAGGCGACGAGCGTGTTAGGGCTGCCAACATTTTTTTTCGGAGAAATATATAGCATCTTTTTAATATAATAAAAACAAAAGATAAACAAATATATTATTTATCAAATATTCATTTTTATAAACACTATCTAATGTCTTTTTTTAAATTAAAAGTATCATAAAATATGCATTAAGTAAAATCAAAAGGGATATTTATTACTATCTGTTTCTTTGTTCTCCGCGATTTTAAATTCATATCGGAATTTCCTTCGTGTGAATATGGCGGGAATAGAAAGCAGGAACGAGATTATTTTAAGGGTCTTACTTATAAATGCCGCTTAAAATTAGTCAGTGTTTTCCCGCGTGACATTTCAAATCAGTCAAAAGTTGACAGAAGGTTTTAAGCAATGGCTAACTTTAGCGTTTATAAGTGAGGCCCTAAATGAAGAAGGTTATATTGACATAGCTACTGACCGCATGTTGAAACTTGGCAACAGGCAACTTGAAAGTGACGATGCGATCGAAGGAGTAGCATGCTAGCTATAGCTTATATTTTATGCTGGATACTGGAACACATAGGATACTGATTACCTCTTTTATTTAAGCCGCAGCGAATAATCTCAATTATTCGCGGGCAGTATTCGAAGAGATATATAGAACCTGCTAGTTGCGCACAGCGTTTAGCACACAGCCTTGAAATATAGTGCAGTTCTATATATTAATGTATGGTTAGCAACCCTACGCGCGTACTACTGTCAAACGTTTGAATACATCACAAATAGCTTTGTCGTTCGACAAACGTATTTGTCAAATCCTTAGAACTATGCACAATTCCGACACTGATACCGATCAATGGTGTTTGCCAGTGATACATGTGTGTTTGCAAACAGGCAAACACCAAAATAAAAATACACACACCGGATGTTCGTGTTTGCTATTTGATGTTCGCTGTTTGCCAAGTATGTGAAAGCCGCTTAAGGATCAACATGTCAAATTACCTCCGGGTTAAATATATAACGGGATAAGTGGTCAATTTTCTAACGTGCAAGATAAAATACAGAAATAATCCGAGTTAGGCATTTATTCAGGTAACACGAGGTTAGAGTGAACGCGCAAGTCGGCCTAAGTGTATTTTATAATTCATACGTCAGTTAGGTCAGGATATTACGCAAATAGTTTTAATTTTTGAATCCCATTCGACAGTGTGTTTACTTTTCGTCTCAAGAGCTTTTAAAAAACTAAACACAGATCATGTTTAGACTTTTTCATAATAACGATTAAATATGATCGGCTGTTAATCACATAACTGCATTACATTCTATTCAAATTACATTACTTCTGTCTCAGTCAAAATTATCTCTTCATCGCTGTTCTTTAATTATAGCTGTTAACCGATTGAATCTGGGCAATTACTCAACGCTTTCTGCTCTGATCGTCGCGGGTTCTTATAAACATACCTAAATAGTATATGCTAATAAAACTTCCATAGCCAAGTCCCAAGTAATAAGGTTTGATAGCCGTCTAGAGTTCAAGAAGCAAACAAGCTCAAGGTCTCGGGGAATGTGTGCGAAACTTCACAAGTGCAGGAAATAGGCAGTCTGTCTGCTTCGACTTCCTGCGGTGTCAGCCGATTGCTTAGTCATAACCAGCCGTATTCCAAACCGGTAGAATTGGATCAGCTGACTTGATCGCAAGGACGCGCGCGCTCTACCGTATAATCGAATTTTACACATGCTTTCAAAGTCTTCCCTTTCAGCTTTTTGCTTTATCTGAAATCGACTAAGCTCCCGTTACTTATGCCTGTTACGTGCTTGCTTGATTTATTTTTGTTCGCATTGTTATGAACATCGTTTTAATTAGTGCCGTCGTCATGTTTGCTCTTGACTAATTTTTGATGATCCTTTTCATCAAAAACACATTACGTGCGGTAACCTTGAACCGCGATATGATCAGTTCAGCTGTTTAATACCGGATATAAAATGTTTCATGTTAATAGCCCTACAAAGAGAAATAAAATGTTGGCGAGTTCACGTGACCACAATGCAAGCTGTGGAAGGTGAGAAAAACAAAATGGTGTGTAGATCTATTTCGGGAATTGGCTCTCGGCCACTGCGGCCGGCTTTACCTATGTAAGTACATCAATCATCGTGAGAATTCTTATTTTAATGTCATATCGGATTGAAGATTGGAATTTTAATAGGTTCTAAGGGATTGGCATAATCGGTCTCCTCGCACAGTCAAATCCTGTAACTCTATGATGTAATACAGAAATTGTAGATATAAGAAAATTATCCGCGTGAAAATATGGACATAGATTCCTTTTTTGTGTATATTATCGCATTCTTGATCAGCGAATGATTTGATCACTGTGATAATATAGTTTTAGGTCTACAGCCACACTCAACAGGGCGTGATGTCAGCGTAAATATCGTGATTATGATAAAGATGGCTCCGGCTAGGATGATCGATAGTCGTAAACTTTCCGAATACCGACATCCCATCCGACCAGACTTGAATGAAACCTGACCCGTCCATAGTAAGATGTTAAATGGAGTGATACAACGCGTAATTGATATCACTTTATTGATCGGCTACACTTTGCCTTCGATCGCTTGGAAACATCGTTTGTTGGTATTTTTAATCTTGATGATTTCATATCAATAGATTTGATAAACTTGCGATTTGATAAGCGACGCATTCAGTTTTTTATATTGTTACAACATGCCAACTTTACTCGTGACATTTCTTAATTTTGTAATATCATTCATAAATAAATAAATGTATAACGGTTTCCCAAACAGTCCAGATCCCAAACGCTAGTTCCAAAATGCATTGGTATGACATTCGAAAATCGCTCACTTTTCCACAGCTAATGCCATTCCAATACATTTTGGAGTTAATGTTTGGCGTTAGCGTCTGAGATCTATGCTAGGCCTCGAGATACAGAGCAGGTTTAATAAACGGTTGGAAAAGGCCGACCTGTAATCCTATTTCATTTAATGAGATTATAGGATGACAGCGACGTCTGACACTGCTTTTATTGTTTATCTTGTCTTTCCAGCATTGCTTTAAAATTCAAAATGGGGATCGTTCATAGAGGAAAAGGCTTCTTCTATTTCTATTGGATCGTTGATGTTACCATATTTTGATTCTCAGGCTCGGTTGAAAACTTGAGAGCATTATCATATTAATTTCTCTGGATTGTATTGTATGTCATATACTATTGCTTTTCCTCGTCAATTTCACAAGCACCGATTGTGGTTTCCACATTCTCTATAGAAGGGACTGTAATCATCTGTATAACTGTGACGAATGGCGATATCTGTGTAAAATCTACCGTTATCGGTAAAGTGACGGTGCGTCGGAGCGAGGTCAAGGCGCGAATGTCGTTGGCATCGCACCAGAGTTCAGGTTACGAACACTAATGGAATTATCTAGAATATATTACCTAAATTATGGTTATGAATACGAGGAGATAAATCAATGCGAACCTTTATATAATTTGATAGGAAAATAGGCAATGACCTTAAAATGTATACAAATATTATGCCATCCGTCGTAGCAGCAGCTGACCTCATAAACATTATTTTAAATTTATACAGCACTCGTACACCGACCTGTATTAAATTGAAAATCAATCAAGCTGATGCCGTATTAACTAATCAACCCAATCAGACTTGACTGCTTAGTCTATTAAAGTCTGTTGACATTGAAAGCAAATTTTCGACCACTCCATTAATGAAGTTTGGATCGCAACAGGCCTTTGCCGTTTTAATGGATTCATTTTACAAGAGGAACCTTAACTGATGCAAAAATTTTCCTGAAAAAAGTAAGTAACCTAATCACTCTCGTTCGTTGCTTTAATCATTAAACCTTAAAAATGAATGTTTAAAACTACAGACTTATTTAATTATAAACCTTCTCGCACACGTGAAAATTAAACCACCACCAAAGCACCGACAGGGAATTCTATTGATTAAATTAACTAACGTTTATAAGGTATGTAAAAGCCATGATCTTAAAGTAGAATTATCCGCATATTGATAAGAATATGGAGCTTATAATGAATGTATGTCTTCGAATGCGTAATAAAATAACAGAAATAGAATAGAAATAAATCTATTGATTCACTATTGTGGTGGCATCACACAACGCAGATGCAATTCGCGGTCAGGAATGTTCTATACCAACTTACCAACAGAATCGTGACCACAAGTGGTTTAACCGCAGTGCTCCTATTTAGCACCTGTTATTAGCTATACCAAGTTTCTAAAGTTGTAAGCGCACGATACCGACGACGGTCAACATTCTGGTACATACTTGAAGAAGCTCTTCTGGTGCCTGGTGTCTTATCTTGTTTAATTGATAATATTAAAGTGTGATCCTTTATTCAAAGTTAGTATTTTAATAAAAACTTGATATACCATCATTGATGTCAAATAAGCACCGATGGCCATATTTCACCTGACGATTTCAATTTGATACAATAATTAATACGATAATGACCCTTCTTTTGATTCGTTACACCTTTTTCCGTATTGAAATCCGTGAGGATGGCTTTGCTTTACTCTACATACCTACTCTCTCGGCGCACTGATTTCCGTCGTTTTGTGTGTTTTATGTATTTTATATAGAATTAATGAAGGAAAATGAATTGCTGTTCAACTCTCCTGTCACCGCGCCGCCGCTTCCCGTGCTTTTTCTACTGTCGCCGCATAGCTTCAGCTGTGCATCTTCATCAAAGCACATCTTCCTTGCTCCGCTATATAACTTACAATCAGTAGAAATGATCACGTAGATTCGTAGCTTAGCTGTATAGAAATCTATGGTGGAAAGCCAGCATAATTCTCGCCTTGGGAGTCTTGGGACAGCAACTGTCCCGGTACTCCCGGTTGATTCACAATATTTACATACATTACTGGAATGTGGATTTTGACTCATCACAAGGGAAACATTGAAGATTGGAGATATGAAACGCAGGAAAAGCACTTCGAAGAAAATGAAAGGAAACAAACTATATTAATCGAAAATAATATTAATCAAGGCGAATAATTTAATGCTCAGATGAACTGAGGTTGTATGGAATTAATGGAATGACTAGAAATGGAGTACGAATACAACCATGCTCTATTCTATAGAGCTAGTGCTATTATCTAAGACACTATTAGAAAATACAATACTGATACCTAACCTACCAACCTACCATAAACGTTGATTGTAAAATGACTAAAGAGATAATTAAAACTTTACTTCAACCCACTAAAATCATACCATAATTATCTTACGAATAAATACAAAGCGTTGATAAAAACATTCAGAAATAATTATTATCAACCAATTAAAATATTGAGTCACCCTTGATGTTTTTGCCGTTAAGAACAAATTATCATACAGAAAAAGTGGAATTTGTTCCTCGGTTCCTTCCATTGATTTACAAATATAGAATATCGGCAATGTATTCATCTGGCAAAAACTTGGGAACTTTCCATTATATTACAGCCCCCGCCACTTCGGTGCATGCGTTACACAAATATATTATGTTAATTTGTACGACGCGGAGTCAACTTCTTAAATAATTGTACAAACAATGTCTCCAACACCTTGTCGCAATAAAGGACCCGCTAGATTCTTAGAAGGAGTTATGGGATTTTCAGAATATTTACACCGAGAGTACTAAAATCTTAACATTTGCGTAATGTACGAAGCTGCTTGCACTGTTTGTACGAATATAATATTATGTGGAGCTCCCGCGAGGCGAAGGTGAGCAAGTCGAGCGAGGCACGGTGCCAATGCGCGCACGCAGAAATAATAACATGTTGCCCATTTTTGCGTTTACACACAGAACAGAACCAAAATTCCTAAAAATGTCTGAATTTCCGCTCACGTCAAAATATTTAAAGTTTAAGATGAATTGTCGGATACACAGTACACAGAAAAGTGGTAAACTATGTTGACTGTCAACAGCCACCTGCGGTATAATTAGTCGGCCATTGTTAACAGAGGCGGTTCATTAAGATGCGCAAGACAGCGTCGTCGCGCGTCGGCGTGACGGAGCGAGGATGCGCGCGCGCCGGTGTTGTGGGCCGAGGGCGAGGTCCGAGCCACGCGCGAACACCCGCCAAGCCTCCGCGCGGCTGAAACGCGCTCAAGCTTTACGTGAACGCGACGACACGATTTACATAGACCTGTTTACTTTTATGAACCTTGAATATGGAACTAATGTGTTTGTGCTACTGAAGAATCATAACGTTACTCTACATTTTCTTCTAAATTATTTTTATAAACTGTCTGGTCGTACACTGCGTGCTTGGGCGGCCTTCAGGGTGTCGGCGAACAATGGACATGAGGAGAATTTCAAAGAGATTCGGGCGACTCAACTTGCTCCAATCGTGTCGCGTTCGAATGAAAATAGGTAGAAAACTCGACCTTGTTGAGGATGACATTTTATCCAGGGGCGTGCATGATATCTGACAAACATTATGGGCTTAAGTAAACAGACATGACCTTGGCGGATACTTTATTTGTGGTTTGCGCTAGTTAACGCCATTTTAATGGATTGAAATCTTAGGACAATCGCGACGATCAGCAGTCGCAGTCACGCACGCGTCCAAGGGAAAAAACCATCCACACAGTTGCGCAACTTAGAGATCACTGACCTGTGTAACCATGTCCCAGTAGAAGCCATCGAGCATGGATTTGCCATGTTGGTGCTGGCGGCAGAGCGCGGGCCAGAGCGAGGCTCGCACGGGGCTGTTGATGGGCCAGGAGTTCTCTCTGATGAGGAGCTTGAGCTCGCGCTTGCGGCTCTGCTGGAGGAGCGGCTGGACCTCCTCGTAGGTCTTGAGCGGAGCTTTCTTTCCTGCGAATAACGGTGTGGGTAAGCACTGCGTCCAGAGATGCGTGGAGTCCGACGGCGCAAGGGACTCGGCGCTGGGTGCGCGAAACGCGGCCGGTTCTATGTACATCGCGGCGGCGGCAGTCGCGGGCACATGCTTTCGGTGCGCGCGCGCCGGTGGCACTGGCAGCCGCCTGCCAGCCTCCGGAAAATGCGATAGCGACAACACTGTCACACTTCGATTGTTTATTTGACCGTGTGACGCGGACAATGGTCTTTTAGACCATAAATAATCAAATCGATTAAATTAATAATTTTATTTTTGATTAAATAATTGTTATTAACATCAGTAAATAAAGGCTGACTGACTGAATAAATAACAAATGTTTAAATCAATAAAATAAATAAATAAATTGATTTTAATTCTTTTTTAAATAACTAGATAATTTTAGCAAATCAAGTAAACAACGTAGATACCTATCACACGATAACAACATGCACGGTTGAATAAAAATAGCTATCGAATCAAAGCAAAACGCAATAATTTGGACCCGCGCCAACGGAACAAACGGATTTCGTAGTGCAATACGTAACGTAACCAAACAGTGAGCATACGCGGACAAGATCACTAGTGCGTACATATTATGACACATAAACATAATTGATACACTATTACGTAACAAGGAGGCATAGCAAAACTTGGTAGAAAAATTTAGAAGAAATGAATGTGTGTGTGTGTGTGTGTGTGTGTGTGTGTGTGTGTGTGTGTGTGTGTGTGTGTGTGTGTGTGTGTGTGTGTGTGCGTGCGTGTGTGTTTGTGTGTGATGATTTGTTTTTTAGTTCTTTATTAGAAAAAAAGAACAGCATGTGAAAACAGCTACAAAATCCTCTTATCATAGCCTCAAAAGTTACAAAACCGAACCGAACCCAAATCAAATTAATTCACTAAAAAAGTAACAAAAAGAAGCACAACACTACGAGAGCCACAGGGCAATGACTCTTCAATTAAAAATGTAATAGCTATATCGATTAACCATTAACTAGCGGAAATAGCCTAATTCACCTTCTACCCATTCCGCGATTGTATGTCGACTACCGGTTACTACAATATTACCAGTAATTCAGAGAAACCGTAACTAGTAGGAACGATATGGGTATCAAATATGAAACGATATTCTGCGAAAAATACGAACCGTATTTTTTGCAGAAGGGGTTACAGGGGTTACCGTAGGGGTTACAGGGTTTTAGGGTTTCAACTGTTTATAGCTCATTCGTACTATTAGTAATAGTTAATATTATTTTCCTGGATGGATGTTCGGGTATGTAATTCTCCAGCTTCCTTGTTGATCCTTTTTAATCAGGAAAAATAATCGAATCAAGAGCGAATTGGACTCGCGCACGAAGGTATCCGTACCATTATCTACAAAAACGAGCAAAATATCACGTTTGTTGTATGGCAGCCTCCTTAGATATTTTTTTATTTTATTCTGTTATTTACTATTTGTTGTTATAGCAGCAACAGAAATTCATATCATCTATGAAAATTCAACTGTAAAAATATCACAAGTCATAAAATACAGGCTGGTGACAGACGGACAGCGGAGCTTTAGTAATACGGTTCGCTTTACCCTATGGGTACGGAACTCTATAAAAAATATGAAATAATATAATTATATATGTATATATTTAAATCTAAGCTTATTAAAAAAACAATGGCCTAAATGGCCCACTTCGAACACCGTAGTGTTAAGTAAACATTGATAAGGCGGGGTTATCTTGTACAGTCGAGACCCAAGCACAGCGATTGACACACAGTAATAAACCGTACCGCTCTTCCATAATATACCAAGTACTTATAAGATTTTTTATTTTTGTCTTGTACTAGATATTTTACCTACTAGATATAAATGGATAAAATAATTTATTCTGTGATATAGTACATAGTTTTAGGTTTGCGTGTTTGAGCACAGAATAAATAATAGTAAAGACTTTGAACATGTGAGCCTACAACAATTATGCGCTCAAACCCGAACAATAATATTATGAACAGCCAAAGAGTGGAACGCTTTGCCAGCATTTGTATTTCCCGAAAATTACAATCTTGGAGTCTTCAAATCGAGAGTGAATAGGTATCTTCTAGGCAAGCGCGTTACATCCTAGACCGCATCTTCACTTACCATCAGGTGAGATAGTGGTCAAGCGCAAGCCTATCCATCAATAAAAAAAATTAAAAAAAATGACTTAAGTGTAAATTAATTTCAATAATCTACCTCGGTGATTTAATGATCTTTTTATTTGCCTATATGAACTGACAATGTGGTTATTAACCCTTTGAATGTGAGTAAATCTATGTTAATTTTATGCAACATCGGGATAAGACTGTCAGTACACTTTCCTGATAGTATATGATCTTCTATTTCACAAGATAACTATAAATAAGTATTGTAATACCTAATATTACCCAATATATCATCTGCAATTACGATACTGGCAGATTTTTAAACAATTATGCAGATTAGATATTATTCTATTGTTATTGATCACAATATTAGTTCAATTTTGGTCTTCTTCGGTCATTCTTAGTATACCACGGCTTCACTTCCAGGCACAGCATTATTTTAGCAAAGATCACGCTTATTCATTACTCAATTAGTACTGTGTCACCCAAAACTGATAACAGTGGTAGATTAGATATGCTTCCTTCGGTGCAATTGTAGTGACTAATTCTTGCCAATAGAGTTATAAAAATACAAGGAAATATGCCTATTGCCTATACCTGCGTTACGTTGCAAATAGTCTGCAAAGCGTTTGCAAGCGACGTCGGTCAACTTTTTAAATCAATTACTGCATTTCTAGTTATATGTTATTTCAGTCTCGATTGCTTTGCTTCTTGGTCCACTTTATATAGTGAACATTAGCCCAGATGCGGGGAGCTGGGGTTGTGCAATCTGTGAATTTTTCTTTTTCAGCTTCTCTGAAGTTAAACGAACGTAAAACGTACGTAGTGGGAATGCAACCTTAAACCATTAGTGCAGACAGACTGAACTAAAAAGGGGCAATCAGCGACATAAACATAACATTATGTAGTTCCCAAAATTTCAGGGTTGTAAAAGGGTAAGGAAACAACGTTAACATATGAAGTACTTTCAATTTAATGAGCCATGGTAACGGGTTTTCAGTTTTCCGCTCGCGCCTTAGAGACTTCACACAATTTTTATTTCAATACAATTATGGAACAATGCATGTAACTATAATTTTAATTAATGCAACATAGTATAACACTAAAAATAAAAATATTGTAATGTATTTTGGCGTCTTGTAATACGCTGATATTTTATATCAGAGGTACCTAGGCTATTTTATTAATTTATTCAATATATATTTTCAATTCTGTCACAACAACAGAATACAAAACTGCTCTTTTTTGCTATATTCACAGTTAGGTAATATGCGCCGATTAATTTATTATAATTGATTTTTAATATCAGTTTTATTTTTATTCGAAGAAACCACTCGGTCGTCTTATTGTTGGTATTAAATCTATCCTTTGTTTACATGTTGGCAACACCAGTTGGCAGGTGTCGTTCTTTCAGTGATCTTTATAGTTCTGTTTTTAATTGCGCATGCGCATTTGAGAGCACAATCTTCTTTATTTCTTCAGGGAAAATAAATAAAGTAGGTAGTGTAATATGTAGCTTTTAATCACTTTTCTTGTAAATGAACCAGATTAATTAGCGAGGAAACGTCTATATTGTTCATTATAGAATCATAAATTGTGTACCTAGTTAATATTAAATTGAGATTTTCCTGTGTACGATACAAAACCCAAAACCTCAGTGATATGCAGTGACAGTGTAGGTAGGGAGTGTGTATTGTATTATACTGAACCTATATTAACTTTAAATAACCTAATCAAGTGTTATTTTATCTTCTATCTAAATAATAAAGATATAGTATCATGTTCGCCTCGAAAATATTCTAAGTTAATAAATGTTAATCAACCCGTACTTGGCCAGTGCATTATGGTCTACAATTTCTTCCTGTGAGAAGACGTGTGTCCCAAAAGTGGGAACGATTGGGTTGATAATGAACGAACGAAGCAATAACTATCTATGGTATAGAATTAAAAAGAAAAGCAGACCGTGAAAAAACTCAAACAGGTGTCATGCAATCAGTAGGCCTAGCACGAATATTTACGTGCGCGTAACTGTAACGTTAACGTAAGGCAGTTGTATAGCATTTGATCTGCCCCCCTATTACGATTGAGCCAGCAGCGCTGCTGACGCGCGTCTGCCGCTTAACTGCTGTCAAAATTGTATGAACTTTGACAGCAGTTGAGCGGCAGACGCAATCGTAATAGGGGAGCCTTACGTTAACGTTAACTTACGCGCGCGTAAATTAATATGCGTGCTAGACCTACTGACTAAATAAAGAAAATTTCACAAAAACCATACTTAAACTGAGTAAGAAAATTTATTTTTAAAAGCCAAATATACACAATGACGAAGGTAAACAATCAAAACACTTGGGACAGTACTAAGAAACAAGGAAGGAAGAACAGATTTGAATCTCGTCCAAATGTGTAGCGTACCATAGCACATTATTGAATCATGCGCATTCTTCGAACTGAAAACGATTGATGTTTCATAAGAATATATTCCAAAGTATAGATAAAATAATAAAGTGAATGAAAGAACTAATAGATGAAATCATCACCTTCCTTTCCAACAGGTGATACGTACATGTACTATGTAACATATGAAACCTTGCGTGCTTGCAAACTCTACTCGTAATATTGCTCACTAACCAATAGATTTATTTGCAAATGATAATTTTTAATTTAAATTTATAAACAATTTTGAAATTCGAGTTCAATCTTTTCATACTAGGTGGTAGGGCTTTTCTGCAAAGTTCGTCAAGGTAGGCACCACCGCTTTGCCAGTTATGCTGCCGCCAAGCAGTAGTGTGCAAGCACTACTGTGTTGCGGTTTGAAGGGCATTGTAGCTAGTGAAATTACTGGGCAAATGGGACTTTATGACCTGATCACACAGTTTAGTAAATCTGATGACTGGACTGACTGGACTGTGTGATGTCCCAGGATAATGTGCGCAGTGCAGTGTCACGGGAAACTTTTAATTTAAAGTTCCAAGTGACACTGCAACTGTTATGGGCAGCCATGTCGCTTAACACCAGGTGAACGACTAGTTCGTCACGTTATTCATTCTGATAATAAAAAGGAAGATCATCTATCAGCAACACATAATATTGAATGAAGCACAAAAATATTCCATTTTTTATAATATTATTATAAACAACCCAACAACCCTTATCTAAACTAACACTTTTCTTTCCAGCTATTTACGAAGATTGAAATAAATTATCACCCTTAAATCAACGAGATAAATTTTGTTTTTTTTTATGACGAAATGAAGTCGAAACTAATCATTATGTCGTAATCAAGATTAAATCTTAGTCTTGGTGACAAAATTAAAACCGAAAGTTACCGTTGATGGCGTAACCAAAATTATTTCATTAGGTGATGAAATAATATACAGAGATTTACGGATCTTTGGCATCATCAATGCAAATCGAAAACTAACGAGCACTATAAAAAATCAATTATCTAATCTAAAAGTCGATCAGACCGCCCTGGCCGATGCAACGCGTGACCAAAATGCTGGCACTTATTTGGCTCAACGCATCAGCATTGCAATTCAACGAGGCAATGCTGCCAGCATGTTGGGTACGCTACCTACCGGCAGTGGGCTGGAGCATTTGGACTGCTCGCGATCGCGGCTATTATACAGTCCATTATGTTCTTTGTAGTAGGTAGTGTAGTTTAGTTTTTATTATTAGTAAGCTTGAGTAATAAATGCATTTGAAAGTTAAAAAAATATTTCTAATTAATACTATTTAATGAATTGATTGTTTTAATGGATGGTATTTATTTGGATAAAGATATCCTGATCAACTAATTCATAGCTTCGGTAATTGATTTATCGATTACGTACGATCTGACTTTAGCCTAGTCATGCATAAGAAGGGGGCTATCATGTTGATTCACAATGATAACGCAGAAAAATTGATAGTACATGTTCTATCGTATTATCATATCTATGTATTAAATACTATATTCTATACGTAAAATGTTCTATCATTTAATAAACTTCACTCGCCGGTTCTCGAGTGGCGACCACGAACCGGATGACCCAGCATAGGCAGGCCCCTACTAGGTGGACTGACAATCTTGTGGAATCCGCGGGGAGCCGATGGATGCAGGAGGCGAGCAAGCGCTCGAGGTGGCACTCTGGGAAGGCCTATGTTGAGCAGTGGTCTTCAGGCTGTTGAAGATGTTGTTGATGACGATGATGATGATGATGGTGATGATGATGACTCACCGGTTATAGTGAAAACAAAGTGATTCATCGCCTCTAGAATAAATTCACTCCATTAATTAAGTCCTTATCAGGAACTATGGATAAGATTACATAAACAATTTCTTACAACAAAACTATTTTAGATGGTTCAAATATGGCGTTAAACTATTTTTTACATATTTACACAATACCTAGATTCATCAAAATATTCAGGCGAACAACGGACAACGAACACGCGCCTATTTAGAACTAACATTAGAATTATGTTTCTCTAAATTTAAAAAAACGCATTGAAGACCACACGTTAAATAAGGAATGCTAACTGAACATAACTTGAAGTTTTAACATTTCATGGTGACTGAGCGCTTTTACCCGAGGACTTTGAATTATTTTATTAAAGCTATTCATTCAGTAGTAAAGCGCGCACCCCCACCTCTCTATTTTAAATCATTATAATTTCTTATAATATACAAGTACCTAATCTAATCACACAGACTAAACATTTGAAGGATTAATATCATGATGTCGTCTTAACTATGGAGGGAAGGCATTAAAAACCGCTGAATACCATTTGGATTCATATATTAGATTTCTAGATTGGACTCCTATTGCATAAATCGTTATGTCGAATATCAGTTGTACGAAAGGTGTAAGACATAGCATTTTGTTCTACTATTACGAAAAACAAGTTTAATATAAATAAATAAATAAAATCTTATTCCTGCAATATGCCCTTTCTGTTCGAACAATTCATGATCAGGCAGTACGGACGTGTTGCAAATCACGCGTACACTTTTAGTTCAAGGATTTAACATTACGGTAGGTGGGTTACCAGTCAAGAGCTACCAGAGCTCTGGCGATTCACTAGCCAGTGGCAGTGGATCAGTGGATCTTCTAGTATTGGGCAAACGGCCAGCCCTGGTTCAATCAGAATGCTTCCGAGTCACCAATTTGATTACAAGCATTGTCATTCCATTATTATCCTCAGTCAGGTGTTTTAAACTTTACTTTATTAGTCTCTTGTTGTCCGCCCAACCCTGATGGTGAGGGCTAATCTAATGATTGACTAGATCGCAATGAGTAATGATGTGACCAATGCTGGTGCATTCTTGCTTAACAGATACCTCTCTTCTTCTAATTAATAGAATCCGTTTACTAAACATCATCATCAACAACAGCCACAAGACGTCCACTGCTGAACATAGGCCTCTCCCAGAAAGCGCCACTTTGAGCGGCTGCTCGCCTCCTGCATACATCGGCTTTCACCAGATCGTCGGAATTAAACACACTTAGCGTTATTATCTGACGCATAATTTGAATCAAAAAGGTAACACATATAATTTAGTTTAGCAAATCTCTTCAATTATCTAAATTAGCTCTAAATTAAAGCATTTCCTTCAGTTGCATGCAATGGCGTGTTTCCCCCACTAGCTACAAGAATACGCTCACAGCATTGGCTAAGCGGAATCGGACCATTCATAAAATAGCCACCCACGCAATATGTTGCCTCATTTCTATGATGCGATGATTGCAGCTCACATTGCGTGTAATGCTCTTATTTTGGGCAATCATTTTAATAATTTAATAATACAGCAGTCTTTTGTTCTAAGACAACAGTATTGTAAACGGTAAATTCAGCAACTCTATTGGATGGTTATATCTAAACTTTGTGAATCGGACATGACATGCGGTTAATCCTGTACCACAGACAGGACGTACAGAAGTTATACTGCTTTGATTTTGGTTTGGTTATACTCCTTCACAATGTGTGGGAGCAAGAGGGTTGCCTTTAGGAGGTGCAAAACTCAGGGGAATATTATTGACTGAGATCATCTCTAGATCCTCTCTTATAGAATATAATTAAACCAGGAATAATGCGTCATCGTCCACCTACCCTTAATCTTCCAGTCACTGCAGAGCAGATTGTTCTTTTCTAATCCCTTCTGTCAATCATCTCAAAATTCCCACTACCATCCATCAAACAGTTATTTAGCTTTCCTCTACCCTTTTTTGTTATCAATTTTTTTTTTTATTTATTTATTTAATCATTACACATTACACTACATTATCAAAAACATCGCACCAAAAAACCACGGTAGGTTTGACATGGTGCTTGCATTCATTACGCCCGCTATGATTTAAAGTAATTAACTAAGAAATGAACTAGGTATACTTAGATTAACAATATTAATTAGGTCATACTTCGAATTTCATAATCAATACTCTCTTCGTAGCATTGGTAATCATTCCTTCGCATGAAATGATCATATTGCACCTATTATTCCACAATTTGTCTGTTACTGGTGCCACTTTCAGACTTATCCTATCGTACTCGGTACATATCTGCTTAAATCTGACAATGTCATTGTACAATAATTACGAATATGACGGGTACAGTATCATGGACCATGTAAACGACAACTGACGACAAGCTGTCAATAGACGAGTCACCAACCATTCAAATTCAGACTACGGTTCATAGAAATTGGAATAATAAAACGCTTTTGTCCCTCTGAGACGTGAATATTTAGTCGTAAAACCTCGCCTTTTCCATCTCACAGCAAAAAAACAATGCAAGTATTCCGTATTCCACTTTTATCTCACAAGAACATAACACCTTAATCACCATACGAATTTGAATAGGTACCTAATATTTTAAACAGTAGAGACTAAGCGGTTTTCATAACAGATAAGTCGAGATAATACCTAGATAGGTACATTCTATATTTTTATCAAATCCGCCGAGATTGGTTTTGTGATAAGCCCTAATCGAGATGAACTGTGTTTGCTGTGCACATTGATAACACCAGCGTGTTGTTGACCTAGATATTGCTTGAATACTAATAGCCTGAACAACAATAGATCACGATCTAGTTGTTTCTATAGAAGTGCTGTTAATCTTACGCAATTATCTCCGCGTAAAAGTAGGCACGATCCGCATTGAAAAATCAGTAAAGAAAATGAAAAAGCAAATTACAGAACATTTTATTATATTTCTTCTTTCAGTATTTCTTTTATTTAAGATTTGTATCTGTCTATCATTGTGCATTGAACTAACCTGTTACATTGTCATGATGCCGTGTATGAACGAAGATTTTTTGTGTAAAGAATCTACAGAATACCGAGATCTTTTCCTTTTGGGTAAAGCGAACCCTATTACTGAGTCTCCGCTGTCCGTCTGTCTGTCTTTCTGTCCGTCTGTCACCAGGCTGTATCTCATGAACCATGATAAGTTAAACATTTGAAATTTTCACACATGATGTATTTCTGGGCTGTGGGTTCGATTCCTACCAAGGACAAACATTTGTATGATGAACATAGATGTTTGTTCTGCGTCTGGGTGTTATATTGTATTCTATGTATACATGTATTTACAAACAAAAAAATATATAAGTATTGTATCAGTTATCTGGTTCCCATAGTACAAGCTATGATTAGTTTGGGGCTAGAGTGCGCTGTGTGAAATGTCCACACATATTTATTTTTTATATATTATTTTATACTCATTTATTAGTTTTTCTTAGGTTTACGCTTTTTTACAATATTGGTATAAAAATAAAATACAAAAAATACTATAAAAAAACCTAAGCCTAGAGTGCCGCCGGCAGCGGGGCAGGGCCCAAGCTACCGGTGGTCAGGGCTGCAGAGTGAGGAACCTCCTGACAATACGTGCCGTGTCAAGGAGTACCGCCTTCTGAATCTGACCCTTGATTTTATTTTATTATTATTATGATTTTCTGTTGTCGCTACAACAACAAATACAAAAATAAGGGGCTGGCATAAAACAAACGTAATTTTTTTTGCTCGTTTTTATAGACAATGGTACGGAACCATTCGTGCGCGTTTCCGTCTCGCACTTGGCCGGGTGTTTTTTAAATTAGGCTGATGTGATGAGTAAATAAACGCTAAAACTGATAGGTACCGTAATACGCTCTCTATGCACTCTCAGAGTAGAGGGTAGCAGTGATATTTGGCAAAATCAAGCCCTTCCTGCGTTTTAAAAGTTCTGACATCAACGCTAACCAGCGGCCTTATCGCGTCGCGTAAGTTTGATGAAGGTGATCGTGTGCTCTCTTGCTCGCACTCACGGACTTGTAAGTTGGAGCGTGCAGGATGGCAGGCAAAGTCCACGTCCAGAACCAAGTACGCGATAGATAGTTAGGCGATAGGGATGCTGGCTTTTGTGTTGCCTACACGAGAAGAAAACGCTGATGATGCATAATACTCCGACACAAAATACAAACGATCCCTAATAGAAAATTATTTTCAGTCTTCTCTTGTCTGTCTCTTGGATTACCACCAGCCAGTAAGCATTAGATAGAATAGTGCGGCGTCGCCTAGCGAAGTGGACAGTCGACATTTCTCTGTTTACAAAGTACAATCGACGATATGTCTCCTCATTTCGCAAACAATGCTCCAACATTATACTGGTTCAGGGAATCTGGCACGGCAAGTGATGACGGTAGTTGATGATAGATGTTACAATACTACTATTATAATTTTCATGTCTTCTAATATTACAACAAAAACAAACACACAAATAAAAAAATTATTGACGCTTGTCAAAATCAAAAACTTAGAGGCTTGTATTTTATGGTTTTATGTAGCATGGAAACTGCATTTCAAGCACAAATAACCAGCTCCTTTGGAGTAATATAATTATTATTCTGTGGTCAGCACACCACTTGGCATAGTCACAGTATAACTAATAGTAATAACATCATGGTAGTTTTTTACCACAGACAGTGCGGCTATCATCTACGCACTAAGACGACCTGTGACCAGATCAAGGGTCATTTTAGAGTGTCATAGGGCCCTGCAAAAGTTAGCAGAGAACTACAGAACAATATTAAATGGACGGAGAGCCATGGCTCGTGTCAGGGAAATATCGCGGCTGACACTCTTGCCAAAGAAGGAGCCAAAAAAGCGATGGTTGACGACCCATTGGGACTATGCAAACCATCAGCGATGGAGGTGCGAGGTCTTTTGAATCGGCACACGGAAAAAGAACAGTGCCTGCAAAAGCTATGGGATAGGAGAACTGATTGCCGACATGCTAGGTCAGCTTTTCCTACTCTCAATAGAAAAGTGACGAACAACTTATTACGGCTTACGCGGCATGACCTCTGCCTAACCACAGGCCTTATTACGGGTCATTGAAACTTAAATTATCATTTGAATAAAACTGGAGCAACAGACAGTCCGCTTTGTAGGGGCTGCCTGCAGGAGGACGAGACCGTAGAGCATGTGATGTTTCACTGCGAGGCCACGGAAGAGATAAGAATTAAAACCGGAATGCGTGAACAAGCGTATAAGCCTTGTAACCATTCATCAGCGTCACCATCTGCGACGCCAACACTGGAGCAGTTATGCCAGCACCCCAAAGCCGCACTCCGTTATTTCAAGGAGCTGGGCTGGCTTGGGTAGATGCTGGAGGGGGAAATGCACAATACACCCCAAGCGGGACGTCAGTGCAGGCCTTACCGCCCCCATTCCAAATTAGAATTAGAACATCATGGTGACAGATTTTAACTGGAATATTACAGATTGACCAAAAAAATCGAAAATAATGTAATCATTCTGATTTTCATTTATGAATCATAAATATTACCAAGTTTTTATTGTTTTATACCCACAGTTGATTATCTATTTAAACCTATTTCCTTTTTTTGCCTTTCACTACCATTATGAATCAATAACTATAAAAAGGTATTTGTTACAGGTAATAATGACATTTTCATAAATAAATATTGACTTTATTACAAAGTTATCAAAATGAAGGGCATTTTGGATACACAACTTGAAACAATATGATAAAAGATTCATGCTTCACAAATTAACAGTTATGTGCAAAAGGGACATTTTAATTTTAATCAGTGGAAATAAAACTGATTTTTGTACCTACCTACACCATGCTGGTACTGAACAAAACAAGTGAATTTGGTATGATTATGAATCATCATTACCAGCATTTTATTTATTTTATGATGTTTCTCTATTGTATTGTTATTATGCTATTTATTTATAAAATATCTTAGATTTGATTTTGACTTCTTATGAATGTTTATAAAAATGAGTTGTTTTTAATCATTAATTAAACTAAATAGTATTATTTGTCATTAAGATAATCTTGAATCGAATAATACAGAACAATTATGGATTAAAAATTCTTCTAAGTTTTTATTACAGTGGAAAATTAAATAAATAATTTAAAGAGCTGTTTTGTTTTAGCAGGTATGCCATTTTGTAGAGTAAATTTTTTATGGGTGGGCTCCAGTTGCTGCTAAAAACACCAAGGATGTCCAAAAACAATTTATCAACTTATTACCGTATCATTAACAAATAAGTATTGAAATTTTCATGTGTGACTGGAACAATTATTTTGACCCATACTATGTCAGGGTAAAAAGTGGCATAACTCAGTGGCATTTTTACATTGACTGTAATGTGGGAAAAAATTGACAAAAATGACCCACAGTGATCACTTTCATTGCGAGTGGAACAACATTAGAGAACAAAGATTTAAAAAAATAAGGCTAATTTAGTTCAACTGGAACCCCTAAGTATGTTGTTTAAAAAACAACTAAACCATAAGTCCACTCTTTAGACAGTGAGTTGGTGATGTACCACTGTACATTGTCATAAGAGGAAACAAGTCATTACTTTGATTGAGAGGCAAAAGCTGCATCTATTACGAGATCCTCACTGAAGGATACACTCAATCAAGACAAGTGGGATGATATGAAGGATATAAAAATGATGCTGGCCCTTTGACATGGATTAAAACAATAAGGACTATAATAATTTTATAATGTCAAATAAGTGATTAGTTTAGGCTTGTGCACAACTGAATCAATCAACACTATCATTTCAGTCACGAAATTCACTTAAATGCTTAATTGCTTAATAACTGACTTTAAAGAGAGTATTCCACGAAAGCCAGAATATAATTTCTGTGGATAATTCACTATAAATAATGGTTCAGATCGGAATCTCCACTTGGTCTTCTAATACTGAATCTATATGCAAGAGAGTGTATTAGTACTGCTAGCTTCAAACCTTTCCAACGGATTGGGATATTAGGATTTTTTTGTTTATTTTTGCATCAAGAGTGTTGCAGCATCATCTGGAGGAAAGTAATCACACTTAGTTCTGACTGGTGGTAACATTGCTCTTGTCCACACTAAGCACATAAATCAGGCTATTCATTACATATCTTCAATTCTCAGTAATATTTTAATCTGTAGACCAGTAATAAATCTATAAAGAATTTAATCTATAATTGAATTATACAAACAATCTACACCTATAATCAGAGTTATCAACCAACTGCTGATAAAATGTTGATAGTATTTTATAGGAAAAATACTGTATCAAATATGGGATACATTTTAATTTAAATGATACCAATTTTTGTTGTAACCTTTGTAAAACTTACATAATTATACAAAAACTAAGTCACTAGTACACCTAGGCATTTAGTGACAAAATGACAAAAAATAGTGACAAATAAAATATAGTCTCTAATAAATCAATTAACATGAAACATTTGCATGCTGATACAAAGATGGGAAAGTGCACATGCACATTTAGATGCGAGCTTAAGATATATCATACACATAAATAAATAAGATAAAAAGTATTCCAGCTGAGAATTGATAAGTGAAAAATGTTTGTACGAGGTGAAGATAAAGTAAACATGACAATTGATAACTTACGATTTTTGTAATGAATGAAATGAAATGAAATGAAATTGTTTATTTGCACGAAATATGGTACAATAAAATGACAAAAAGAAAGTAGTTCGGCATATCTCACCAGAAACTGGCATACAAAAATTAATTAATATAGACTTACCCGGTGGGCTATCAGTTAGGATGGTGATACCGGTGGGGTCCACATGAGGTGGGAATGCTTCATACAGATCCGGCTCCTCTTCCAACACAGCAGACAACATGACGGAGGGCATCCCGTCGTGGACACCACACTCACACTTCAAATATAGACACTACACTTCACTGCACTTGCACCCTGTTCAGTCCTGTTTCTCACACGCATGCACCACCCTCAGCCATTCTCAATAAATGTCCCCAAACTATCTAAGTCAAATCTTGCTGCACCATTTTTAAATCTGCAAACAAAATACAAAGTTCAAATCACAGAAACTGTGTCAAGACTGCCAATATATTCAATGCGTTATCTCTTTGATAGTGTAATCTCATAGAAATTAAAAGATTACAACCGAGAAGATAAGGTGATCTTAATGAAATCTGAAGAACAATTAGTTACCCAATTGGATATATAATGACAGTGTGGATCAGCTGATAGGTACGCTGCCAGGGCAGACCTGACATTTTATAGCTATTTTAAGACATTCGGGCAGCTGATCGTACCGTATTCAATGTCAGATGCCAAGTGCTTCGGGCGAGGACTCGCGACGCGGCCGACGACGCTGTCGAAATAATAGCGCGGGCGCCCGGGGTCGCGCTCGGGAGCGTACTCACCGCAATCCTGGCGGTAAATGATGCGAAGCAGGATCTGCGCCTCCGTATTTGCCGCTTTGGAGTCCCCGCGGCGACTAAACCAAATGGCCAGATCCCAGCCCGACGTAATCACGAATAGGATAATAGCTTAGAATTGGAGCCGACGCGTATGCTTTGTCACTTAAATGAACCACACAGTACAGTACACAGATATGTCCATGATTGACCTCAGACACGGGTACATTGTGTCAGATTAATTCAGGCTTTTAATGAACCGCCTTCTTTCGTCAAGTTATCGACGTATACGGTGAAAGTCAGTTTCAAATACAGTTTGAGCAAAACGTGAATTTGAAAAAATGGCGTGATGCCAGGGAATTTTTCTTGTTCTATACTATATACGTATACGCTATATAAAATGTAAAATTGTCCTGTTCAGGCGATATCTGCACGTTATCTAGTAAAATAATTATGTAAATAAATTATGAATATATATAGAAAGATATTCACGTTTACGAGGAATCGAACAAAGATAATATACCCATTCTGTGACCGTGATACCCATAGAGAAAAATATTTCTCCTTCCATTCCCCGCTCGCGTCAGTGTCGCCAATAACTTCTTCTTCTTCTTCTTCTTTAATGGCTTTCTATCGCTTTGGCATTAAGTTTGGAAGCGTTTTGTTAAAAAAAAAGCTCTAATTTTATAAAGACCCGATAGATGGCGTAAAAATGTGGGCTTACATTATGTCATTGTTAGGAAGGCATATACTCTAATGGCTTTCTATCGACAAATCGACAACGTACTCTGTAAATCTTGTAATCCACTCAACTGAATTTGACATTCCCTTGTACTCTGTGGTTTTAATTACGATCATGTTTGAAATACGTCGTTACTACCTTATGCCGGTTCCCTTTGATTATGTTTCCGTACCACTACACGAAACGACTTAGGCGGACATTCAGAGACAAATCATCGAGTTTACTCCGATCGATCTCACGTGAGTTCAAACTCCGGACACGGCGAGTATACTCCGCGTTGTGAAATTCACAGTCGAGTTCCAACGTAAACTCCGCCCTCACTCCGCCGAGTAAACTCCGGCCATAGACAAGTGTAGTTTGACATTAGTGACTTACACGTTGTCTTTTTTATTTGGCAGTATTATAATAAAAAAGGAGAAAAAAATAGCAATTTTTTTTTCTTTTTATTATTTTTTTTTATTATTGTGTGAATAACTGAAACAGAAGATCAAACTTACTGGTGATCACAGATTAGAGAAAATAACTGGTGATATATACTCTTTGAAGGACACTTTAAAAAGCGCGCCATTTCTCTTTATTTGTTTTTTCAATTATTATGATTATTATGATTATTATGAATGTTGTTATTTACCTAAATAATAAAAAAACGAGTGATATTAAAACTTACAATGGAAGAAGAAGAAATAGCTATGGAAAATAAATCGTCTATAAAGTGTTCACAAAATCTGAGGGAGCTAATAGCTCCATACATACAAATTCTAGAAACTAAATAAAAATAAATGCTTCATTTCAATAATAGAAAAGAATAACTATGGAGACAAATTGCAAAGCATTGATGATTTCTTCATATGTGCATGGTAATTCCTAAAAAGTACCATATGAATTGATTTTTATTTAATAAACCTAGACCTACCATTAATTTAAGATTAATTCTATATTATAGGTTAGGTACCTACTCACAAACAACTTAAAAAGGCATGGAATAATGTGAATGTGAAGAGACAAGCCAAGGAAGCAAAATCTATAATACAACAAAGAAAAGAAAACACACAGGATCTGCCAGTGCTATTAGATTTCTTTTTATTGTTATTTTCATTATAAATAAATCTATGAAGTAACTAATTTTATTTCGTAATTTATTCATTTTATTCAATACAAAATATATTTTTTCACAAAAAGCACCCTAAAAATTGATTTTAAACAGCAGAGTTTTTTAAAAACATGCGTGATAATAAAGATTGCGGTGTCTGAGCACGGCTCGAGTCACCGATTTCGTGACTCAGCCCGTCTCATTCTCAGAAGAGCATATACTCGTACTCCATTATGCTAAACTAGACTGTGAATGCCAATTCGACCGAAGTTTGAGCCTAGACTCATTTTGACATAACGGAGTTTGAGTCCGAACGCGAACTCATCTGTGAATGTCAGCCTTTGTCTTTTATCATGTAAGTACATGGACGGGCCCGATAGCTCAGTTGGTAGTATCCCTGCCTTCTGAACTGAGGGCCGTGGGTTCGATTCCTACCCGGGACAAACATTTGTGTGATGAACATAGTTGTTTGTTCTGCGTCTGGGTGTTATATTGTATTCTATGTATGTATTTACAACCAAAAAAAAAAAAAAGTATATAAGTATTATATCGGTTATCTGGTTCCCATAGTACAAGCTATGCTTAGTTTGGGGCTAGATGGCGCTGTGTGAAATGTCCACATATATTTATTATATTTATTATTTATTAGTACAGGTATACTTATCATAAACTAAAATAATGCACAAACTTAAGATGAAAGTGCGAGCAAAGCGAGCGCGAAAAATCTTCCGTATTTGTCACATTTTATAATCCAGAAAATAAGTATGGATACTTGAGCAACTGATTTCACAGTGCGCATGCGCGATATATCAACTTAAATATGTAAGTTGTAAGTATTTAAATTATCGGTAAATAAATAATAATTACCAATTCTCGAATGATGTAGAAGTCAATATAACTCAGAGCTTACCTGCAAAATGCCACATCCTCGAAAATCCATATCATTGAAACACCATATCCTTGAAAAGCTATATCATCGAAAAGCCATATTATTGAAACGCCATATCGACAAAGAATATTATAGAGTAGACACATGGTAGACACCTACAAAAGTGCGAACGAAGCGAACATCCAAATTTTTACATTTAAATATAATTATCTAGCAAACAAAACAACACACCACATCCACATTTGGTTGTCTTGTGTTAGTTTTGGGACGTAATAAGGCATTATTGGTGAAATTCTCAGACCAAACTTTTTATAACAACATGGTCTACCAGAATCTGAAGACAAAATATAGGGAAAATAAAATTTGTAGTAGGCAGCACCAGATATAAATGGATCAATATAATATCTTGATACTTCTTTCACTTTCGGCCGTCTTGTGGTGCATACCAGTCCAGATGGTAAACAAATTTCGCTACTTTAACTGTCTTTACAATGTTTCACTGTTATGTTTTTCTGGCAGTCATGTTTTGAATTGGATCAAAGCGCAGTAATTTTCAGTAAAAGTAAGTTTTAATGAACATTTTTATTATGACTAAAAAGTTAACTATGTAAATGAATGACGTGACAAGTTTTTCGTTCGCCTGGTGGTAAGCTAGCTGCTCATGACATATTGATCGTTAGGAACTCTAAATTAATATGATTATGGTATTGCATTGCACATGTTACTGAGACAGTACCTATAGTATTTATTGTGATCTATAAACAAAAATAAAACTATCACGAATGTAGGTATAGCTATATTGACTTTATTTCATTCCAAACACAAATACTATTTCGGCTCGAAACTTCATTTGCATTTTTGTTTCATCAGATTTCAGATGATGACGAAGATTTAAAGAGATATTTATGACACATAACTCAATTCAATTAATCCGTCTAAGGTCATTTTGCTCATCCCCCATTAACCAAACCATTTTAAAGAAAAATAACTCACAGTTTAAGTGCGAGCATTCAAAAGATCGATACGCAGTAAATCCTCTACTTGGTTTACGGAACACAAAACTGAAAGTATCAAAACAACGTGGTCAATAGGATATTTTCTGACAAATGATTAAAAAAAAGAAATAGTTCATAACGATCCGCTAGGTGGCGTGGACTTAACCCGAGCTTTTCACAGACTACGTCACTGCGTAATCGGAAATAAATGAAAAAGCACTATCTTAAAAAGTTATCACTTTCTAGCGTTCGTTTATCTATAATATATAAAAATCATATGAATGTAGGGTTTCTACATAGAAACAGGTTGACTGTGTTGGTATAAAGTTGTATTTTTCTAGCTCAATAATTAATTACGTTAACATCGGATTTAACCTTAACTTCAACTAACTAAGTAAACATGAGCACCAAAATGACAGTTCTACAAACTGACACTTTTGACAGTGACAACGCTACAATCTCTTCTTTTCTTAATAAAATAAAATTGAGAATCATAATTAAAGAAAGATTATATGGCATTGAGAATCATAATAAACGAAAATATACTTAAGATTGTATGACATCCATGATGAGGCTAAGAAGAAAGTCATTGTACCTACCAGGCATTTGTTTCTTTCTTGTTGGTCTAGTCTGAGAGTTGTTTTTGTCGGTTTATGCTCTACTGGAGAGAATGATGTGCTCAACTTATTTTCTTTTCTTTGTTTCACCAGAACTTTATCCCCAGGAGCAATATCTGATATTTTGGCATGTCTTTTATGATCTGCATATTGTTTGTAACAATCTTTCTTATATCTATCCATATCTCGTATCTCTTCATCATCTATGTGTAAATCCATATTCATCTCTGGTATCTTTGTTTTGATCACCCTTCCTCTGAAAATATTTCCTGGTGGAACTCCCGTGCTTGAGTGTGGTGTAGAACGATATGCTGATAAGTATGTCAACAGTTCCTTTTTCCAGTCTAGTTTCATACCTTGAGCTATTCTCAACCTTCTTAGCACATTTTTATTTTGTCTTTCAACTTCTCCATTAGCCTGTGGCCATAATGGTGTGGTATGCCTTAGTCGTATGCCTTGAGACTTCAAAAAATCTTTAAATCTCTCATCTCTAAATGCTGGCCCATTGTCACAAACAATCTCGTCCATTAGCCCTTCTCTAGCTATTATTTTCTCTAACGTTTTTATTGTACTATCTGCTGTTTGGTTTCGCAATATTTCTACTTCATAATATCGGCTGTAGTAATCCACCACAAATAACAAGTAGTGGCCTGAGGGCAAAGGTCCTAGATAGTCAATTGCCACCAATTCCCATACCTTACTAGGTGATTTTGTGATCACTATGGGTTCCGGGTAAGTGTTTTGTCGGACCAGTCTGCATCCTTCACAAGTATCTACCCAGTATTCTATGTCTTTGTCCATTGACTTCCACCATACTTTTGAACGTAGTGTATTTTTCATAGAGTTTACTGATAAATGCCCTTCATGTCCCAACTCCAAAATCTTAGGTACTAACTTCCTTGGTATTATGATTCTTGTACCTCTAAGTATGATGTGGTTGATAACGCACAATTCTATTTTTATCAGCTCGTATTTTCTCAAGTCTTTGTTCCATACATCTTTTTCTATTGCTTGTGATAGATCTTTCAATTCGGAATCATTTGAGGTAGCTTCCTTTATTTCTTCTAATGTAACTGCTTCAACAGTTGTCCCAATTGATGCTATCAGCAGGTTATCTTCATTATCATCTGTTTCCCGGGGTGTATTATTAGTATTTAGTAGTCTCGATACTGGATCAGCAATGTTATTCTTACCAGGTTTGTATATTACTTTGAAAGTATAAGGTTGCAGTCTAAGCACTCATCGTTGGATCCTTGCACTTGGTTTGGAATTTGGTGAGTAGATTACCTCAAGAGGCTTGTGGTCAGATATAATGTTGAAGTTTTTTCCAATTAGATACATGTATAAGTTCTCACATGCCCATACGATGGCAAGTGCCTCCTTCTCAGTTTGTGAATAACGTTGCTCCGTTGATGATAGCGCTTTGCTAATATATTTAATGGCTATTGGCTGGGTTTGTCCATTTATTGATTGGTGTTGAATAAGTACTGCAGCAATTCCTACTGGACTTGCATCAGTTACCACTGTAGTTTCTGCATTTTTATCATAATAGCCTAAGACTGGGGCTTTTGCAATCAACGTTTTTAATTTGCTAAATGCTGCTTCGTGATCTTTATTCCAGATGAATTCAGAATCTTTTGTAGTGAGCCGGCGCAGTGGTTCTGTAAGTGTGCTGAAGTTAGGTATAAATCTGGCAGAGAAATTCACTAGTCCCAGGAAGCTTCTTACTTCAGCCTTATTCTGTGGTGCTCTCATTCCTGCACCACTTGCTGGGATGTACAGGTAGGAGTTACACCTTTTTCAGACAGATGGTGTCCCAAAAAGTTTATTTCGGTATCACCAAACATACATTTGTTTTTATTTAAAGTGATACCATTCTCCTTCAGCCGGTTTAAAACTTGTCTGAGCCTGTAGTCGTGCTCCTCTCTAGTACGGCCTCCAATCCTTATATCATCCTGGCTGTTGGCAACCCCTTCAATGCCTTGCAGTAAATGGGCTATTATTCTCTGAAATATTTCAGAAGCGCATCTTATTCCGAAAAATAATCTTTTGTATCTAAACAGGCCAAGACTTGAGCTGTATACAGTGATCATCCGTGAGCCTTCATCAAGTTCCAGTTGATGGTAACCCCATTTAATATCGAGTGATGAGAAGTACATACATCCATTCAGATCAGCTAAGAGTTCTTCAAAGTTAGGCAAGGGAACTCGCTCTCTTAGTACTGCTTCGTTAGCCTTCCGACTTAGTATCTTAGTATCGACTAGTTGTGGATATGAATCCACAACTAGTCGATACTGACCTTTCTCCTTCTTCTGTACAATTTGAGATAGTGAGACACAGGGGGTTGGGCCAGTAACAGGTTCGATAATGTCATAGTCAATTAGTTCTTTGATTAATTTTTCTTCTATGCCTCTTACACTATATGGTTGCCTCCTAACAGGTTGAGCTATTAATTTTACATTAGGGTCAATAGGAATTTTTAGTTTAAAATCTTTCAGTTTGCCTACCCCTTCAAACAACATTGGAAATTCTGTTATTACAGTATTTTTGTTCATGACACACCCATCGGCTAAATTGACATTAGGTATATTAGGGCCTAGCCTAAGCAAACCAAGCTGAATTGATGAAGATTTGCTCAGTAGGGCTGGACCTTGACCGTCATAAACTAACATGTTTGTATTAATTTTTACACCAGTTGCCGGTGAATATAACTTTACTTTGAATATTCCTAATTGGGGAATTTCCCTCCCTCCATATGAGTAAAATTTATGTTTTTCTGATTCACAAATATTTTTAAAAGATACTCCTTGTTTTGTCAAATTTTTGAACAAATCCTTATCAATTATAAAAAAAAAGCAGTTAGTTCGGGAGCACTATTACAACAATCCTTCCAAATTAGTTTAATAATTTGTCACTACTCATTTATTGTATATATATAATATTTAATGTATTCTTCTGTAGTATTTATCCCACTTTGGTATTTTCTGTTTTTGTATTTATGATATAATATAATAGTATATATCATATAATAGGTATTTATTAATATTAATATTTAGAAAATTGTAATAAGTAATGGTTTTTTTTTGTTTGTACAAATTGTTCATACTAATTTTGATGCACGCCTACATCCCTATTTCTTAAACTATGTGTGGAATGACTGGTAGAAAATGCTTTAGCATTAAGTCCTCCTTTTGTACTTTTTGTGCAATAAAGAATTAAATAAATAAATTATATTAATAGAGGCACCCAAGTCTATAATCAAATTACACATCACTTTACTGTCAATAATCTCCATTTCAATTCTGCCAGTGTTTGCCAAGGTTTTTGAACAACTGTTACACCCAATATTATCATGGCAGTTTAAACAACTAATGAGCCTGCATCAGCATGGTTTCATGAAAGCCAGGTCAACTACTACTAATCTGGTTTCTTTTGTGAATGCTATCTCACTTGAGCTGGACAGGCGCTCATCTGTTGATGCGATTTACACTGATTTCAGCAAGGCTTTCGATCGGGTTAATCATCAAATGCTTCTTTGTAAACTTGCACAGAATGGTATCGCCGAACCTTTGTTGAGTTGGTGCGCATCATACTTGTCAGATAGAAAATCTTTGGTGGTAGCAAATGGATACTCATCTGATGCTTTTTCAATTCGTTCAGGAGTCCCGCAGGGTTCTCATTTGGGCCCTTTACTTTTCAATATTTTCATTAACGACATTGGTAACTGTTTCCATCATTGCAACTATTATTTGTTTGCAGACGATCTGAAAATATTTAAAGTTGTAGATAACACTTCCGATGCTGGACTAATCCAGGAGGATCTCGATCGACTTGCAGCGTGGTGCCAATTAAACGGAATGGATCTTAATGCATCTAAGTGTTTCTCAATACGTTTTTCTAGAAAAAATACGAAGGATTTTACGTTTAAATACAAGATTAATAACGATATTTTACTGGATGTTGACTGTATTAGAGATTTGGGTCTCTTGTTGGACAACAAGCTAAGGCTTAATGTTCATATTGACAGTATATGTTCAAAAGCATTCAAGTGCCTCGGCTTTGTTCTTCGCAATTGTAAAGACTTCAAATCTCCAAAAACTAAAATTCTAATTTACAATTCACTTGTCCGCAGCGGCTTGGAGTACTGTAGTGTCGTCTGGAACCCTTTCTACGATATTCATACTAAAAGACTTGAGTCTGTGCAAAAGCGTTTTCTGTGGCATCTTACTTACTCGTGCAATCTTGCCAAAACGATTCGAAGTTACCCTGACAAATTGAGGCACTTTAAAATTAGTTCTCTGTCGGATCGAAGGCGTATGCTAGACCTCTCTTTTCTTTTTAAGCTTGCTAATGGGTTACTTGACACACCTGGTCTTCTATCATTATTAAACTTCTCGTCACCATCAAGGTCGCCAAGAGCATCCAGATTTAAATTACTCAAAGACACTCAATGCCGCTCTAATCTGGGCCAAAACGCACCTTTGAATAGATTGGTGCGACAATTTAACAGGATCCCAAATAATGTCAGTATTGATTTATTTGCGGAGGACGTTCGCAAGTTTAGAAAGAATTTAGAAAATCCGTGATAATATTGTGTTTTATTTTTTTAATTTTTATATTTTGTCGTTTTTTTTTTTATTATTTGTATTATTTTTACATTATTTTTATGTTTAATTCATTTAATAATTTCTGATCAGCTTTATTATTGTCTAGTAAAAATCCTATAATTTATAACTTTGATGTATTCCTAGCCTTCTCTTGATTGTTTTGAACAGCTGTTAAAATTCACTCCTTTTGTATTATGCATGCAGTCTTTACCTGTAACTGTGATGACACTTAGCAACGTTTCCTTGTGAATGTGTTATAAAACCATGTGCGGTGTACATTATGTTGGTATTCATAATAAATAAATAAATAAATAAATAAATAAATAAATAAATAAGGATATCACATTTGTTGTCATTGTAATGTCCACTCACCTCGAACACCGAGTTTACCTGTTTTGGGTTTTGTCCAACCTGATCATCATCTGAATCACTTATTTCATCCTCGCTTGAGTCAGAGTCTTCTTCAATTACATATTTCACATATCTCTTCTTCTTTTTCTTCTTGTTACTGTCAGTTCTTTTAGGATTTTTTGTTCTGCAACATTTTGCAAAGTGCCCTTTAATTCCACATTCGTCACACTTTATGTTCAGTGCTGGACATTCTCCGTTTTTAACAAAGTGGCCCCGCCGTCCACATCTGTAGCATGAGACCTCTTGTGCGACTCTATTTATAGACTCCATGTTTTCTTCAGTTTTTAAATTTGGAGTTTTCTCCACGAAATTATCTTTTTCCATTTCATATATCTTTGCAATTTCTAGCACTTTCTTTACTGTCAAGTCTGTGCCTTTTTTTATTAGCTTTCTTTTTAGTTCCATGTCTGAACACTTCTCCACTATTTGGTCGCGAATGGCTTCTTCCGAGCTAGCAAAATCACAATAACAAGCCTGAGTTCTTAGTCCCAATACGTATTGTGCACATGTTTTGCCTGTCGCCATGCACATGTTGCGAAACTTCTGCCGTTCATACGCAGTATTAATTATTGGTTTGAAATATTAATTTAATCGGGTAACGCACTTTTCGTAGTCATTAGTGCCTTCCACTGTTTCATCCTTTAAAGTTTCATAAATATCTTGCACATCTGGGCCTGCTTGGTGGAGTAACCTCGAAATCTTTTGCTTATCTCCGAGTCCCACTTGTCCTTCAACATAATATTGGAAATTTCGCATCCAGGCCTTCCAGCGAGTTGATGCCGTTGCTGGGTCTCCAAATGGGTCGAAAGGAGGACCTACGCCACCTCCGGCGTATTCCAACTGTGCCATCGTTTTCTTTTATTGTTTTTTTTAGGTCGCGTGCACTCTCACACCCTTTATTTGGATTAGCTTTTCCGTCGTCGCCATAAATTGTAGGGTTTCTACATAGAAACAGGTTGTCTGTGTTGGTATAAACTTGTATTTTTCTAGCTCAATAATTAATTACGTTAACATCGGATTTAACCTTAACTTCAACTCACTAAGTAAACATGAGCACCAAAATGACAGTTCTACAAACTGACACTTTTGACAGTGACAACGCTACAATGAACCCAAATGAAATTAACATAATACGTTATTGCACAAAAGTTTTGTTGTTTCATTGACTTAACTACATTTTCAAGACTTTATAGCACTATGATGGGTTCAGGGTATTTTATTTGACATAATTTGGCGAATGAATTAAACTAAGTGACACTGAGGTGGGCACAGGGGCAAAATCACCCACAAATGAAAAAAAAACCAAATCTCTTTTGCGCCATCTATCTTTGGCTGGAGAACTACGCCCCGCTAGCTATCAGAAAATACCATATTGTCAATTTTATTTAAAAGGTGACAAGTTGGTATTGCCATATGAAAATTCATTTTCCTTCTGCCCCCCACTGCCATTACGAAGGAGCTAGCAGCGTGGCTGACGCGAGTCTACCGCTCAACTGCTGAGTAGCATCGCTGCTAGCTCGTTCGTAATAGGAAGGCTGGTAGACCCACAGACATCTAATACTATAATTACACATTTATCTTAACAATGACAATGACGAGTTTTGGCGGAAACGCGGAAAGTTTCAGATCATTGTATTATTTCTCAAAACTTGTGCTTTTTCCAGTGTTAATGTTTAAAATTGGTGGCGTTTTACGCATTAAGTGAAGAATTACGAGCATCAGTGTAGGCAGGTGATATAATATGGTGAAACGTGATTTTTCGTGTTGCTTCCAAAATTCCATAGAAGCTTCTAAGTTGCCACCATTTTACTGGACCATGACTTAGACTGGACTATGACTACCTGACTTAGACTGGACTATGACTATGACTAAGATTTGATTTTACGTGAAATATTCAGTATTCTATTACTACTATATACTTGACACTGGCTATGTGTGGAGCCAAAATATAAGAAAAAAATGAAAAAATGACAATGACAGAACTTAAAACCCGCACTTTAACGCTATCTATCGGATCTTTATGAAACTACTGTTTTTTTTTTTAATAAAACGCCTCATTGTCATTTATCAATATCAAACAGAAACAGTTGACTCGGTTTTTGGCGGGAACGCGGAAAAGTTCACGTCGTTGCATTGTATTATTTTTCAAAACTTTTGCTTTTTCCAGTGTTAATGTTTAAAATTGGTGGCGTTTTACGCATTAAGTGCTGAATTACGAGCATGAGTGAGGGAAAGTGATATAATGTGTGAAACGAGATTTTTCGTGTTGCTTCCAAAACTCCATAGAAGCTTCTAGTAAAGTTGCCACCACTTTGCTGGAGCATGACTTAGACTATGACTACTTGACTTAGACTGGACTATGACTATGACTAGGACATGACTTTAACTGAAGCGTGAAATATATTATAACACGAAGAAAATATAATACTTAACACTGGCTAAATACACTATGTGTGGAGCCAAAGTATAAGAAAAAAAAAAAAAAAAAAAACAGTTGACTCGTTCACTCACTTTGGGCCACAGTATGGCAATGTTGCCACATATGCTTTTATACAGCTATATATAGCTTGTTTTTCCCATCCGCAGCTCTAAGAATTTGTGTTTAGCTCCTTAGCTCTCCTGTCTAGGGCATTGGCTACTTTGTGTTTCATTAGGTACATAATTTTTCCAGGCAGGCATGCCACAATCATATCCCCTACTTTAGTCTGTGGCCACAATCCACATCGTCACTTATGGTCGAATGCTGTGATGTAATGCCGATGAATTATAAAAAAATTTGCATAGTTTCGTCACACGATACAAACGAAAGTGTTTTAGTCAAAAAAGTGGCTATGTCTTTGACACTCATGATGTCTATTGATGAGGAATTTACCAAAAGTTCCTTTGATTGTACGTTTTTATTACAATTTAAATTATTATCAACTTCAGGGTGTTGAATGAGACGTGGTCTTGTAGACATGGATGAAATAAAAAAAAGAAGGATTGAGTTTTGATTGACATGGAACTGAAGCCCAAAATGGCTGAAATATTACGTATGTGTGTCAGATGAAAGTATGGCTGCCTATGATGTGAGTATGTGCGTGCGTGCTCTTACGTACGAAGCGTTCCGGTTTCCTAAGGGTGCTTCAGTTTCGGATCAGACGGGATATCCTCCTTTTTTTATTAGCTCCATGCTTGTAGATAATTAGTTGAAACTATCATTTATTACGGTTCTTTAGTCAAAAAATCTGTGATGGATAAATGGCTTTGAAGCGGCGGCATTTCAAGATTGGCTGAAAGAAGTAAGTAATAAAAAAGCCCAAAGCATACTGCAGTCATTGTCGCTGCGACTTAAAACCTGAGAAGGCTGATTTCTTAAACCACATAATCTTCTAAAAACATGTTAAAGCTGCAGAATTGTTTTCATCATCATTATCAACAGCTCTGTAGTATATTTAAGCTGTATAAAGAGCTAACTAAATAGAGCAACCAATGTGTATCCATAAAGTAAAATTTTGAAGTGAAAATATTATGAGTTTTATCATAGAACCCAATTTTCAAAATATAAAGTAGATTCTTCAGTTTCAGACAAGACTAATCATGAAGGTTTATTTACAACAGCCTTCCTCCCCTATAGAGCACCACCGTGAGCAGCTGCTCGCCTCCTGCACCCATCGGCTCCCCGTGGTTTTCACCAGATCGCCGGTCCACTTAGTGGGGGGCCAGCCTATACTGCGTCTTCCGGTTGGTGGTTACTACCATGAACAACAGCCCTACCGCGTAAGCATTCTGGTAATGAACATCGCCTGCCATCCTGCTTGCGCTAATGTACAAGCCCTTGAGTGCGAGCAAGAGAGCACACGATTACGATTGCCATCGGGCTTACGCGGTAAGGCCACTGGAACCGGCTGGGTGGTTGTGGTGGCAGTGGAGAACCTTTCTTCCCATCTGTTGTCAGTTCTACGAGTGATGTGACCTGCCCATTGCCATTCCAGTTGCTAATTTTAAGAGTTATATCAGTCAATTTACTTGCAGAGATGCAGTTCTTTAGAATAGTTTTCATAAGACCGAAACTGTCTCCTTAGTTTAGCACAATTTTACTAATAAATTTTGTTAATTTTTTTCATTTCCTTAGCTTTCTTGAATTAGTATTGGCAGCACTGGCTTAGCGGCAGAGTGGCTGTCTGCTGTGCTGTGACTCTGTGGAACTGTGTCTGTGTCTGTTCCTAGCGAAGCGTTCCATACTCCATAGTGTCTGTCGTCTGATACGTACCCCCTATTCCGATTCACGCTGTATTCGCTACCATCGCTCACAACGCTCACGTTGATTATTCAGCGTTCCGATTCAGATATTGTGCCCACGACTTTGAGCGCTGTCAATGACTCTGAACAACCAATCACGGACGGGGATATCGCAAGATGGCGTCGGTCATGACGTTTACAAGAGATTTCGTTGTCGCGCTCACGGCCATTCGGTACGCGTTATTAGCGCGATAATATCGATATTATCGATTTTAGCGTGTCCGTATAAGGCCGTATCACCGGTGTGGTCAACGTAGGCGATATATCGCCATTTAGGCTACTCGGGACTAGGCATCGGCGACTTAAAAATCTGATTGGCGACTGGTCGCCTTTTAGGCTACCTCAGGGGACAAGTTATTTAAATTAGACAACGCATAAATAAACTATTATTAATCAAAATTATATCCACCAGTGCAGTGTGTGATATTAATAAAAAAAAGAAAAAATTAAGAAAGAATGTGGATGTTATGACGTGCGTGAAAGCGACTTATACACGAATAAATAACTTAAAATCTACAAAAAAATCATAAAAGCTCTCTAAATAAGGTGTCGCGCTTTGACGAGAGAAGTAAGAGGACTTGGCATAAAGCTAACTACACAGAATATGTTATAGTTATGAGGTTGACTTCGTTAAAGAATGAACAAAAATAATCTCATTTCATTTTAGCAAATACCATTTTGAACGTGCTAAAAAGAGATAAGTATAACGTTTCTACTTTCATTTTTGATAATAATTTGTTGCTGACGTCACTTGAGACCGCCCTGTGGCAAAAAATCCGCCATGTTCTGGTGGTATTTTGAGCTAGTACGTCAGTTGTCAACTAGCCTCAACTGTCAAACGCAGTAAAAAAATGGGGTGGAGTCGGTACCATATTGGGGTGAAAAAGTGCCGCACGTCACGTGACCATGTGTCCGATCCTCTTACATCCCTCATCAAAGGTGTCACGCGATGTGCGAGTCACCGACGTCAATATGGGTAAATGACACTGTCAGTTAAATGTCAATCTGTATTTACACTATGGCAACACTGATTGAGTTGTCTGAGTAGCTTGATTTTTTACTTTTTCCGTGGACGGTAGGTAGTCGGTAGACAGAGCACCTTATGAACCGAAAGTCGGTGGTTGGAAAAAAGCCAATGGTGCACGACGGATAGGCCGTGAGATGAATTGGCGCTGGGCGTGGAAGGCATCATGGCGGGAGCTCAGCTCGGCAGGGTAAGTATTAGGGATAATGGTAATTATCTCAAGGTCTCAACCAGTAAATATGTTCTGAGAAGTGCTTAAGAATATCATTATAGTTCCATAAGACACAATGTAGGAAATGATGAGAAGACCATAATCAAAAAATGAATCACGGTTTCACAGGTCCAAAAGTTGCGTAAAATGTACAACCAGGAATAAGGCAATTGGACAAAAACGATCGGTCCAAACGTTATGTGCATTGTACAGCCAGGATTAAGGAAATTGGGCAGGACGAGCGTTAATGCAAACATTTTGCAAGCTCACCCCAGAGGTGTACCCGGGTGTACACCAAACTGGGTTAGCAAACGATCGCCTATATAGCTGGCGAATGGGCAGGACAATGGGGAAGGTGGTGGTCCTCGTGGGGCAAAGCCCCATGTCCAGTGGGTTGCCAGTTAGTGAGATAAACTGTATCGGCCAGGCATCTCTAGGACAACGGAGCATCCGGGAGCAGCAGTTGCGCTTTGACTGGAGCCGTAGTCGATCGTGGGGTGACTCTGAAACTGATCAAGCCCCTGGATGGATAAGGCAAAGCCTACGTAATATAAAGCAAAACTAAACATGCAATGATAACGGTCAACTCATCATCCCCAAAAGTATTCTTTGTTGCGCATGCTATTTATTATGTACTGTGACAACCTTAGCAAGTTGGCATGATTAGCATGAATATCATGATTGTGTGATTTGTGTACCCATAAACGGTACAGAAGGCGCGACATAAGGTGAATTTACGAGTTATTTGTAGCATTCATAGACTTTCCGCGGCCACCTTTTGACTGTGTGTGTGATAGATTTTCTGATCTTGACAAGATCCTTAAGTTTGACAGACCTGGCTGAAGATCCATTTTGCAAACGATTTCCGGATGATAATCAAACTTATTAAAAAACGGAACAAAAATTCACAATGAAACTGCACAAACGCACGGCAGAGAACATTCGCGGTCGAGTTTAGATATCACAGACATCCTACTTTCAGTATTAAGCTCAAAGCCACTTTTATCCTGTACTATGAGAAAGAGACAAGGGAGGGGAGAAAAGATAATTGAAAACTATGACTGTGTGAAGGGAGGCAAGCGCACCTGCCTCCATTCACCGATTAATGCTTTTCCCTTATTTTTTCCTCTTCTTTATTTATTTATAAGAATGAATAACGTGATGAGCTTGTCGTTCACCTGATGTTAAGCGACACGGCTGCCCATGACAGTTGCAGTCCTTTACACTGAGACGCCTAATAAACCCGTACGAATACGAGGCGGTCAGCCATTCATAAAAGAAAGTTCATCGAAATCCATATTTTATTTAATTGAACGATGTTTTGACATTTGAGGATTGGGCAGTGGGCTACTTTTTTAAGCTACAGAACCTGAAATTCGGCTACTTTAGGCTACTTAAGCCGAGAAAAATGGCGAAATTAGTCCCGTCGTCGTTGGCAACACTAAGTATCACTACGTAATCTGTGTCTGATTCTTCATTCTACT
The DNA here is from genome assembly GCA_963580505.1 of Ennomos erosarius. Lineage (NCBI taxonomy): Eukaryota > Metazoa > Arthropoda > Insecta > Lepidoptera > Geometridae > Ennomos > Ennomos erosarius. Next base: position 15,071,323 of record OY756979.1, read on the forward strand.
CCTCTTTTTATATGCTCTGTGCTCCTCTTGTGGTTATGTGGTTTATATTTTATCATAAAACTGGCGTAAACATTTTATTTTCAAATGAATAGTGGCTACTACTTGACCAGTTAAGTGCAACATGTCTTCTCCAAGGTCCGAGTGTTTGAAAGGTGCATAATTTTCCGTACAATGTTATCCAAATAATATAAATAAATCAGCTAATACTGTCTTGTATTTATTTACATTTGCAGATACTGTATCGGTATTAATAAATGCGGCCGGTGATAACGAGAACTCCGTCAACAATGTCGTAATAAAATCCTTGACTAAAATAGCCAATTCCTACCCCAACGATGTGATCGAGATATTCTGTGATTTCTATAAAGATACTGCAAAAGCCAATCCTTCACAGCTGGGAAATATAATTAAGTAAGTACCTACCTACTTTTATCTTAAGCACCTAAATATTTTTATTTTGTGAGGTATATCAAATTCTCAGTTGCCCCCACTGGCTTGTTGGGCCCACATTCTTAGTGTGTTTTTTTGCTTCTTCCTGATGTTCCACCGGTTAACTCTTATTACAAAACCACTTATTATACAGGAGTCTTCTATTTATTTTATTTATGTTCACTCCAATCTCAAACCTATTTTGATGTCCTTTGTGGGGGAATGAGATTAATATATACAAAATTATATATTCTATACAGGTTTGAAATTTTGTGATAAATGTCACTTGGAATGAGTGTGGTTAATTTAATAACTTTTGTATCATTATCACTGTTTGATTCTTGATTATACATAAAATAAAAATTCACTTGAGGAATAATAAATATGTCTAATTTATTTAAATGCTATAAGTTGTGTTACCACTTATATGCAACTTAAAGAAACTGGATATTGTTTGCCCTTGAATTCATGTCACAAGCTTGATTTGCATCAAAATGAAAAGTAGTTGGATAGTTCTAGAATCATGCAAATAAACTGGCATCAAAGTTGCATTATTTTAAATCATTACTGTCAATAGAATGTTGCTGTTCTGAGGTTAAATGGGTAATGGGGCGTTTCACACCACGAGTGGTTCGCACCGCGGTGTGAATCGCCTATGTATTTATTTTGGTTTGGGACATTCGCACCACTATCGAAAGAAGAAAAAAACAATGTAAAATTGTACTGGCAGGTAGAAAAACGTTCACTCATAAAAACAATTTATTATCATATTAATATTATGAATGCGAAATTTTATATGTGTATTATACGTAAGTTTGTTACTCTTTCATCCGACATCAGCATGAATGGCGTATGCTTGGCAATAACTCTTGGGGCAAATCTTAAATATGCCATCTACTAAATATTGTTTACGTTGTAAATATTTTATCATATCTTTTTTCTAGTCAGCAAACATACATTTTTTATATTTTTCTGGTCTTACACTTACTAACACTTACTTTGCAGCGTAGGCGACCCCCACTAGGTGGACCGATGATCTGGTGGATGGCCACGGAGAGTTGATGGCGCTTTCTGGGCGAAGCATATGTTCAGCAGCGGACGTCTTCAGGTTGTTGATGATGATTACATTTACTAAAGTCTTTGTTGGTATTTCTGTATAAGTCAGTGCTGTATTAGTTCTGACGTTTCCATACTTAGTTATATCCACCACAACCCTAAAATCCGGTTGGTTTGATCCACTTCTTAAATTGTCTATTTCCAAAATTGACATCTTCCTAATTTGTCTATCTTTACTCGTTGATATCCAAGGCTACTTCCAAACTTGTTCACTTCCTGATTAGACCTCTTCTTATCTTATCCATTCTCTTACTTCACTTTCTTTCCTAGCTTATCTTCATCCTAATTTGACAACTTCTAAAACTACCGCTTCCTAGAGTAGCGCTCATAGCGAAGCATAACTAGCCGTTCCTAACCGTTCCTACCGATCAGCGGTAGAGCTAAGCACGTTTCGCTGCGGGTGACTACAGCAAAATAGCACAATAGCAAAAGTGTAATACACAACTGAGTGCTACCGTGCTTCGGAGCGGCACGTTAAGCCGTCGATCCCGGCTATTGTCGTTATGTAACTTAAAACCCCCATTTGAACGCCATCTATCGGGTCTTTATAAAAAACACACGTCCTTTATTTTTAATAAGACGCCTCATTGACAAAATTGTATTGAAATTTCTGTATTTAGGTTGTTTGCACTAAGCATTTTCTACGCGCCAGTACAAGAGTTCAAAACGTAAAATATTTTGTTTTCTTTCGATAGTGGTGCGAATGTCCCAAACCAAAATAAATACGTAGGCAGTTCAGACCGCGGTGTGAATCGGCCATGTGTTATAATAGCAGAGGTCGATTGACACCGCGGTGCGAAAGAGCCTATTCATTTAGGGTACTTGGGCGATTCACACCGCGGTGCGAACCACTTGTGGTGTGAAACGCCCCATTACCCGGTTAAACAACAACAACCCGCAATGTATGTGATTTATAAAGTAAATAAATAAATAAATAAATCTCAGCAACTTCAGGGCTTTAACTTGTTGACAATTACTTTATCATGCAACATGGTGATCAACCCTCAAAAATTGTCATTGAACAGTATGCACTTGTGCCTCTGTTTAGCTCATCAAACACACAATATTTGAATAAGTGAGACAAACAGCAAGTCACATGTCTAGGCTCTACAATATCCTGCAGGATTATAATATTGCAACTGTACCTCTAATCAACACTAAGCATTATACTGAGTCATTCATAGCCGAATAGCCAAACCAGCTTCAGCAATTCCTCTCAGGCATTGTCTCTTCATGTCAAGAGTGAATAGGCAGCTAATGGACAAACATGCTCCCCTATACCTTAGATAACATCATCACTACCCATCAGGTGAGATGATGACAATCTTGATATAGTATTTAAAAATGTGTTCCATAGGCGGCGGTGACCATTTATCATCAGGTGACCAGCCTGCTGGTTTGGCCACTCATCACATAAAAGTGACCAATATAGCCCTTAAAGTTAACAAGTTGAATGGGCAGGCCACATTGTTCGCAGAACTGACAACTGATGGGGAAGAAAGGTTCTCGAGTGGCGACCACGAACCGGAAGGCGCAGCGTAGGCAGACCCTCCACTAGGTGGACCGACAACCTGGTGAAAACCCGGGGGGGCCGATGGATACAGGAGGCGAGCAGCCGCTCAAAGTAACACTCTCTGGGGGAGGCCTATGTTCAGCAGTAGACATCTACGGTCCGATGATGATGGTGATGAGAATGACATAAAAAATTTAGATTACTGATATTGCCTTTTTGTCAACATATTTATACAAATTGGTGTTAAATTAATTTGTATGTATGTTGACCATATATCAGCCACCACTGATTATCACATTGCTGCATTGATGCAGAATTCCTCTCCTGAACCTTTTCTTTTAGGAAGATTTCTTAGATAGGTGTACGCGTTCTGATCCTGTGTAGTAGGTTTAATCATGATAATGAGTTCTTTCAAAATAAGGGCATAAATAACAGTCACTTAATGACTACAGCACTACAGTGCTATCTAAAAGTACAATTTGATTACACCTTTCACTTTACTTTCTTTTCAGAGTATTAGAGCAAACATGTGTGAATCAAGTGAAGAGGTTGGATTCAACAGTAGCCGCAGACTTGGTCTCGGCTATGCTCCGGGCTATGACAGAGAACAATGCTTACGAGCCCGGAGTGCAGATGGGGGCTTCAGCAGTTCTGGTAGCTGTGGGACATGAGTATTTGGACTTGGTAAGATTTAAGTTTATTTTATTTATGAATATAAAAATCAGAAAAACTTAGTTATTACCTGATTAAATATAATATGAATATAGTACTAAAGGCCAATTGAAAGTTTCCACCGTACTTGGCTCCTATTTGTAAAAGTCTAACAACCTTTAGTCATTTGAACTGTATAATATTAATAACTGATAACTTAATGGTATGTGATAAAATGATTCACAATGAGAAAACACTGGGTTTCTCATTACTTTATCCGAAGTATGCTAAAAATAGTTTAACATTTTCTGTTTGGATTGTCATTTGGGTGTGATGTTGTTTATTCAAAGTCTACTTTAATGATTTATTCAAACAAACAATATTTCCAATCATATTAGAAAATATGACTGGTATCAGTCTTGTATTACTATTTGAGATAGAGTCTAGGCTAGAGGTCACTCAACATAAAACAGACATGATGACAAACTGTGTGATTCATAGTTACCTAATGTGAATTGTAAACAATACCTAGTTACTGCCATTTGGTTTGGTGTCTGGTGGTAGGGTAGAAATGTGGTATCAATGATAGATAATAATTCATTACAATTACATAAATTGGTTCAGTATTATTTATTTATTTATTTATTTATTTATTTATATAGAAACACCAACAGTACATGTATTAAATATTATCAATAGTGAATATACATCTTAATCTAATTATTCTGATACATATACCCTTAACAGGTGTTTACAACATTCGCATATATAGTGGTAAGACAAAAAAAATTAAAAGTAAAGATAAATATTACAACAGAATAGATAAAATAATACATAATTCTATACATAGCTTCAAAAATATACATACCTAATTATAATCTAACAATAAAAAAAAATTGATAAAATCTTTATACAGTGTATATGCAGTTAATAGGAAATCAGAAATTAGAAAAGAGTCCTCTTGAAGGGTAGGTAATGCACCGACAATGCCTTTGGTGTTGCAGATGTCAATAGACAGCGGTGACCATTTACCATCAGGTGGGCCGCCTGCTTGTATGCCACTCATTACATAAAAAAAAAATTTGGGAATGAAATACAAAAATACAAAAAACAACAAAAAACTAAAATAAAACAAAAAACAAAAAAAAACAAAAATACAAATACTCGTTTTTATTCAGTTTGAATCTACATGTTGGATACAAATAAAGTAATTTAAGGTATTATGAGACTAGTTAATTTCATCATTATGTCATAAGGGATTAAGGCATTTTTTTTTTCAGACGTTACGCTTTCAGTTATACGGCAGTCGTATTTCCTGGGTCTCTGATACAGGGAATCCTAGTTAGGGTTCAGGATCTATGTATGTGATCATTGGGCGTTATTTTTTATGTCTTTTTTGTCGCTTACGCTGGTTTCAGCATTTGCAATGTTGCAACATCCTTGCACTATTCATCAAAGGCATGGAGGCGTGCGTGCCTTGTCTATTTTAGTATAAAGCAAAATGATAAAAATTGTATAAAATAAGTACTTATTATAAACGGTTTACTATATTTATGTGTACAATATATTACTTTTTCTCAAACATGCTTGGAAATTTGAGCATTAATTTGACAACCTTCTTCGACATAAATCGGTATTGCTGTACTGGCGAGCAGCGGCCCACATTTACACGTTCATCCATCAATGCCTCTGTTGCTGGCCGCTGCAGTAATGTACTATATTCACCTGTCTCATCTCGTCGACCTATCTCTATCTTACCTGAAATAATTAGCGATGCAGTAACTGGTCAGTAGTCACGCACTGGTTAATGATGATAACATGTTAGGCCTTGAATGAGTTCAACATTTCGGTCTTAAATAACAAACGATTAGTTGCCTTGCACATTTTGTTTTAGTTTTTCGCGACAGCTATTATCAAGCCACCTGCAATCAATTCTGTAGTACTTTTTATGTTAATGAAAAACATGACAAGCTAGTGTTCGCTAAGTAACAAGGCTGTCCATAACAGTAAGTAATTATAATAATTTAATTTAAATACCTAATGACAAAGCCTGAAAACAAAAGTTTTCAATCAATGTGTGTTGCCAGTGATGACTTATGGAACTGAGACGTGGTCTCTAACTGTTGGCCTCATTACTAAGCTCAGAGTCGCGCAACGAGCTATGGAGAGAGCAATGCTTGGTGTTTCCCTGCGAGATAGGATCCGTAATGAGGAGATCCGCAGGAGAACTAAAGTGACCGATGTAGCTCTTAGGATTAGCAAGTTGAAATGGCAATGGGCAGGCCACATCGCTCGTAGAACTGACAACCGATGGGGAAGAAAGGTTCTCGAGTGGCGACCACGAACTGGAAGACGTAGGCCGGCCCCCCACTAGGTGGACCGACGACCTGGTGAAAGCCGCGGGGAGCGGATGGATGCAGGAGGCGAGCAGCCGCTCTAAGTGGCGCTCCCGGGGGGAGGCCTATGTTCAGCAGTGGACGTCTTCAGACTGTTAATGATGATGATGATGATGACCTAACGACATTTGACTTGTAAACGTGCTATGAATAGCCTATTTGCAGTAAAACACATTGATTATGATTTTTAATTTTTGAGTTGCAGTGTCACAATTCTACAATATACTTAGTTTTGCATCCTGAGACACCTAATATTTATACAGAATAACTAGCATTAAATGGTGGTACCTACCTAGACGAACTTTGCAGATAAGTCCTACCATCAACAAGTAACTAATAATAATACTCTAAACCGGTGACAGATAAAGTGCCAGTCCCAGCAGTGGCATAGGCTAATACATTTTATCATTTCCTCAGGTGCTCCGTTCTCTCATCAACCAGCTCTCTCCCGCGTCAGTCCCCCATTACACAATCGCTCACACTCTGGGCACCCTCGCGGCAGTAAACACCCATACTGTGGTCCCCCACATCAAGGAAATATTATCCAAGATGTTGCCGCTGCTTTCACTGGTGAAGAACGATGGCTTGAAACAGGCCTTTGCCTATGGTATGCTGTTTTTATTGTTCCTTCTTTCAAAATCTTAGTAAGTAGGTGTTCTGGTATTTTAGGTTTTCGAGTGGTGACCTCGAACCGGATCACACAGCGACGACTAGCCCCTCACTAGTTGGACCGAAGATCTGGTCACAACCGCAGGAAGCCAATGGATGTAGGAGGCAAAGAGCCGCTCAACGTAGCGCTCTATTGGAAGATCTATATTCAGAAGTGGAGGTCTTCAGGCTGTTGATGAAGAGGTCTGGTTATTAGCATGAAAACAAAAATAAAACTACTACAAATATTCTGACCTTATATTCTCAGTGTTACAAAGAAGTAGGTAGCCATTATGCATTAGATAAGATGAAATTAGGTACTTTGTGATGACCTCAGTCAGCAGTTGGCTGCTAACTAATATACTTTATGATTAATTATTGTGTATCCCTATATCAATAGTTGAGGTCCAAAGTGTACCTTCCATTTTAAGAATTATAATTAGAAGTAATATTTGAATACTTGTGTACTTAAATAATAATATTAATGACTTGAGCGAGCCGTGGTACTGTGACCTTACCGGCTTGCTTATTAAAATGATAATAATAAAACATTTTTCTTTGCAGCGTTCGGACATTTTGCTATTGCCGTATCGGAACAGATCGGTGATAATGTAGAAAACGGCAACATAACTGCTATTAAAGAAAACTTCGTCACGGAGTTCACGATCATTTTCGATGTGTTGTACAACCAGTGGCTTCTATCCCACGAGCCCAAAGTCTCAGAGTCAGTTCTGGAGGCCCTCGGCCCGATCACCAGACTGATATCCGAACGACAGTTTAACGAGACAGTTAACAAATTGGTCCTCTCAGTGCTGTCCCTGTACCGCAAACCTACCATCAATTTCTACTGCATCAGTCAATGTATATCCTACATACTCTCACCATCGTCATTGAACCCGAAACTAAGCTTAAACGACAATGTTATCAATAATGCAAACCATGTTCTCTTCAACTTGGTATTGTTAGAACCTGACTACGATCAGCCACAAACGGTTAAAAATCATTTTGAAGTACTACGATGCTTTGATCATATGGCGAAGCAGTTCTCAGATCCAACTATAGAAAGCCTTCTGCACCAGTGCAAGAATAACCAAGAGAAGGATAGAATGAGATCAGTCATAATTTTGACTCATTTGACGACATCTTCACAAGTTTTCGTTGAAAACTACGCGCCGAAATTCGTCGCCATACTAAAAGTGATGACTGCAATGGAGCAAGGGTTGAAAATGAAGAAGCTGTTGGTGAAAGCAATTGTGGGTCTCGTGTACAGAAACTGTATCACGACGTCCGATGAGTTTGCACTGGTGGAGTTTATTATAAAGCATTGCGGATACGAAGCTCCGGTGAACGTGAATGTATCGAAGTACGACATTGCAGACTTGCACGACACTTGCAAGAGCTCCTTAGCTCTCATGTGCAACACGGTTACAAGCGTTAGACACCAGCTGCGGAACCTGCTACTCTCTGCTCTAACTGTAGATGACTTTACGCCATCAATGGGAACAACCAGCCATTGCTTAACATCGCTGCTCCAGAACAATTCCAATGTCATCGAAGAAGAACAACAACCGGAAAAGGAGGTAGACACCAAAGTGTCCCCTGATTTAGTATTCGTCCGGTGTCTCACGTATCTCGTAGATCCTGACGAGAAAGAGAGAAATAGGAATTTACTGATTTTCCTCGAAGAATACTCCGGAGACGTTCACAAGAACTTGAAAAACTCTTGGACCATTGAGATTCAAAGATTGCTGAAGTTTGTTGATAAAAGCGAGTTGAAAGAGCAGTGGCATGGGATGCTCTTGGACCTACTAGTTTCCGCGATAGAACAGGTCAACAGTAACAAGTGGGTCGAAGTTATTGCTACTTTGCTGTCGCAGCAAGTAATGGCGAAGAAACAATCGCCCATGGTCAAAGGTGTATCCTTGCAGTACTTGGCTATTCTGTCCTGTCACATGTCAAATGCAGCAGTGGTGGAAAAAATATTGAAAATAATTCTACTCGCACTGAAATCTATTCCAATGGAGAGCTGCGAATACGTTAGCAAAGCTTCCGGGATTGCAGCAAGACAACACGGGGAATTTGTGATGAACGAGCTGGACGCGATTTATAAGGAGAACGAGTCGAAACGAGGCGGCAAGCTACTACAGTTTTTGTCATCAAGGAACTCTAAGAGCGAGCAAGAATTTGGTATCGTTAAATACGCAGTGATCACTTGCTACGGGAAAGTCGCCTGCGAATGTTTGGACGTACACGTGCTTGCGAGACTGAGGGAAAACGTCACGGTGATATTACTCGACATTTTAAAGTCTAACCCTCCATTCTACTTGTGCAAGGCGAGCGTCACTACTCTATACGAGATCAGCAAAGCATTGCATCCGGCAGCGCACCACAATGTAGCCTTACGGAACAGGTGGCAACTCCTAAACGCTGTGCTAGAACAAATATACAACTCAAATTTGGAGAAACGTAACGTTGAACTGTACCCTATAATTGTGAAAGCTGCCAATGCTCTCACGAAGCTTCAAAAGGGGATTTTGCCGGAAGAACGGAATACGATCTTGCGTGTATTTTTTAACAGTATATTTGGCGAATTATCTTCTTTTAAAAGGAAGTATGAAATCGAAGGAAACGGAGATAAGAATGACAAGCTAGCGAAGACTCTGAACGACAGTTTGACATTACTTCACCATCTAATCAGAGAGTTGATAATTCAATCGACATGTCTCAGCACCATGGATGACTTGGTGACTTTACTAATGGAATGGATTCGACACGAAAACGACGAGATACGAACGGCATCCGTAATGATACTGCAAGTGATATTCGACACCTTTATCAAGAACGTGAAAGTAAATTATGAAACGCCGAGCAAGTTTGGTCAAATGGGATATTTACTTGGACTCGTGATGCCTGGAGTTGCAGACACAAATTTCCCTGTGAGACTAACAACCATAGATTGCATCAAGTTGATCATTCAAATCCAGGACTTGTACGAAGGCCGGACCGTTGAGCCCGATGACGAATGCATGTCAGGACTTACGCATCTCCAAAACAATGTTTTGACCAACGATCTAAATATGATATCCGATTACTGCATGTTTTTGTGTGATACAATCGCACCGAAAATTCCTCATCACCATACGATGCAGTTTATAGAAAGTCTGCTAGAAGGTTATGATAATCAGGAGTTGAGGAGTGTTGGTATTGGTGCTACATTGGATGCGTTCTTTATAAATAAAGGGCAGGATTTGTATCAGAGTGTGGAGAGGATAGTGGAAGTGATGCTGTCGACGATGGACGCCGTTAATGACGAGGCGCGGTACAAACTGCTCCGTCCACTGACTTCACTGACACGGCATCATTCTAACGCTGTCACTGCTATGCTGTTGGGTCAGAGGCTGCCTTTGAAACCGTAAGTTCTTAAATCAATTTGTTTTGTAACAACAATATTTTGAATCTTTGTAACAGGGATGTTGCGGATGCCGATATTTTCACATCCGCGATGCGGAATTTGGAGGCTCACATCCATGGATGCGGATGCGGAGGTTTATGATCTTATTTGAATATAGTATATGAATGAAGAATTAAAACAATGACAAAGTGATTATTAACATTTTTTGAATGAAAATTAGTAGGATTAAACGTTTCACTCAGTTGAAGTAGCAGTGGGCGGGCCACATCGCTCGTAGAGCTGACAACCGATGGGTAAGAAAGATTCTCGAGTGGCGACCACGAACTGGAAGATGCAGTGTAGGCTGGCCCCCCACTAGGTGGACGACGACTTGGTCAGAACCGTGGGGAGTCTATGGATGCAGTAGGCAAGCAGCCACTCAAAGTGGCGCTCTTTGGGGGAGGCCTATTCTCAGCAGTGGACGTCTTCAGGCTGATGATTGATGATGTTTCACTCAGTGCGTCAAATTCAAATTTTCATGAGTTTTTTTTGTGATTTGTTGAGACATTCTACTTATTTGCGGAAAACAAGTTTTCCATGTAATCACATTGAATAATAAAGCCATGATTAGAAAAAACGCATGAAAGTTTTTTAGGGTTCCGTACCCAGGAAAGCGAACCCTATTACTTAGGCTCCGCTGTCATCTGTCTGTCTGTCTCTCACCAGGCTGTATTTCATAAACCGTGATATTTAGACAGCTGAAATTTTCACAGATGATGTATTTCTGTTGGCGCTATAACAAATACTAAAACATAAAATAAATATTTAAGGGGCTCCCATACATCAAACGTGACTTTTTTGCTCGTTTTTATAGATAATGGTACGAAACCCTTTTTGTGCTTAGAGCATTTAAAAAAGGAGCTGGCAAGACAAGGCTCCTCTGCTGGTCATATGGTGCTACTTGGTCATCTACAATATCATAATGTGCGTGCAGACACTGCGTAACTACGCTAGTTTATATTACGGTGTGCGAGTTCTAAGATGGTGTGCGGCGTGCCTTTACACGCGCCGTTCCGCGCGTGTGCTATGCGTGTCTACCTCGTCTTCCGTAGAAATTGGCAAAAAATGGTGCTTGCGGTATATCACGTTGACATCTCCATTTATAGATGCTCTAAGTTCTTGTGGGAAACTGACTCGCACTCGGCCGGTTATTTTTTTTTAATATAGAATATTGTAAACATTACCTACAATATAAATATACCAGTGTAACATAATGACATTTACCTTGCGATTTTAATTCAATAAGCTGAGCTAAAAATAATAAGTATAAAGATTTCATTCAAACAATTATTTACACACAATAATCACTGTATCACAATAATACACTATAGCGCCAGCGCAAACAAATACACGAATGATTTATTTACAAGAAATAAATGATACACCACGTCCACAACACAACAAACGCGTCGGATCTTGCCACCAATTTTTTCGCTCACGATGGTCATTTGGCCATGACGTTACGTGCGAATGGCACGTACCATTCGCCGGCCCCGCCCACTTTCTTTTTTGTCGCAACTTGTATCACATCCGCATCCGCATGAACATCCGCATATGATTAATGCGGATGTCCAAATCTATGCGGAAGCTCTGCATTTGCGGATGCTGGTGCGGATATCCGCAACATCCCTGCTTTATAATGTGAGAAAGGAAAGACTGCATGAGTGAGTGGAGGCATGAGTTGAGTGATCATGCTGGAGTTGTTTTGTTCGTATTATTTATTAGCTCCGAGTTTACTTACAATTTTTTTAACACCTAAAGCTATCCATCTGTCACTGTCGTAATAGCTCACTTCTTCAATCTAGTGCAATGTCATCAAAGTCGTTCAGGTTTTTTGGTAGGTATGTGTTCAATGTGTAAAACTTTTTCGTATGTCGATGATGTCTATAACGATGGTGATAATGATGACGATGTCATAGTCAATATCATCATCATCACACATACATCACATCATGATTATGATGATAATATAAGGCGTAAGACAAAAAAGTATTTCATATTGAACACTCCTATGAAAGTTATGGCTTATAACCATAGATCTATATATCAGGATATGCCCGAAGGAACATTTTATTTACTCAAAATGGTGTGGGGAAAAGTCAGCGCCATCTCTTAGATTACTCAGGAACTACGATGAGAACGGCCCTATCGCTGCCATTATGCCCATCAATGTTTATGTTTACAATGATTATCCCAAATATAAATTCGATTATTTTCGTACAAAACGGAGTGTAATATTGAAAATATTGACTTACTTGTGGTAAGAAACTTTGTATTTCTTTTTATTGCACTTTAGAGTGTAGTTTGTGCAACCCTTCACAACACAACTTGGCATATTTTCTTTGAGACACACGACCGATATCTTCTCACTTCCAACACAGACTGGGCGCTAGTGGATGTCAATCTGTGAAATTGACACCCTCTTTGAAGCGACGGTTTAATCTGTCATTAGGCCTGTCCTCATATATATGTCTATGCTTATAACCCTAATGATGGTGAAAATGATTATGATAGATAAATAAGTTTCTTTGTCCACAGAAGCGTAATTTTGTGTTGGCGGTACTTGGGTCGCGATGAGGTGTTGGCCCCGGTCATCACGGACAACTTTCTGCGGCTGATGACGTCAGTAGAGATATATGAGGACCCCTACCATATTACTGAGAACCACGTGGCGGCTCTTCAACCTTTGACAGTAAGAAATTAACACCTTATATCATTTCTACTGTTATATGTTACCACTCCCAGATTTATTATATAAACCTTATGGATTTCACAATTTCACAGTTTATGTAGTAGTTACTACATTATGGTATACACATCATCATCATCATCATCATCAGCCTGAAGACGTCCTCTGCTGATCATAGGCCTCCCCAAAGAGCCCTACTTTGAGCGGCTGCTTGCCTCTTGCATCCATCGGCTCCCCACTTCTAGTTGTGGTGGTTTTGGTGGTAAACACATACTGCACGATAATAGCAGAGCAGGGAGTGCAAAGAATCACCGGGCAGAACGCAAGCAGCCACTTAAAGTGGCGCTAGTATAAGTTCAGGGTGGTTATTCTCTATGGAAACACAGATTCCACACGATACGAAACCACGTCGTTATCGTGTCTTGTTCAAATCGTGTCACAGCGTCAGATATACCTTCACTTTACATTAAAGTTATCTTTATTTTGAATAAAATATATTGACATAAGTGTCATATCTTTTGATGTGTTGATGTTTCGGAACGCGTCTCGGTGAAACATGCGATTTTTGACAGTTCAAACCGCGCCAATTCCAAATTCATTTCGCGCGGTTTTGTTTTCGTTTCATAGAGAATACAGTTTCGCAGATTTCTTATGTAAGACAAGGTATTCGCGTGTAAGGAATCGATACGGAATAATGGCCCAGCAGTGGACGTTTCAGGATGACAATGATGATGATATTTTAATCATGGTGTAGTTTTTAGCACCTCACGTCGTAAAAACAAGGCTGTTACAAGTTCGTGCATATCTATGGCACTAGCTTCCCATACGACCGGTTCAAAAAAGTACATTTAGATAAGTTTCTTGAGAACTTTTAATTGAAATTGTACTAAAATTAAATACCCGTTTCAGGTAATAAGCGCCCTTGGAGAGATGCTCCAAGAACCGTCAATGCAGAAAATTTGCGAGGCCAAATTCGCCGATCTTTTCTCAGTATTGTATACCACATTGGTGTGCTACATAGAAGCCGAACCGCCGGCTTACGCTCCACCAGCTAACAAAGGTCAAGAGAGATTCGGTTTCGTGCCAAACAGGGATGCTGTAAGGCTGTCTCCTTCTAAGATTACAGCGGAGACTTTCAACGCGTTTCTCGAGAAGGCTGAATGTCATGAGGTTGGTCTGATCTTATTAATCGATATCGTTATAATTATAACTGCAATAATGTAGATTAGTTATCCAGAGACCAATTGTTAATAATATGTAGTATACAATTTGAACTTGAATTAGTATATTAATCCGAAAGGGGGTAAATCTACTCCCCGAGGTAGACAACATTTCTTCTACGACTTTTCTAAATTAATAGTTTTTTATTAAAGAAATGCCTTGTAAAGTTTACGTTTTACATATTACTCAAATGCTTCGAAGACAGTCCTAGCGCGTAAATAAATTGTGACAGTTTTGTATTATGTTCGATATGTTTTTTCCAGTTAAGATTAGAATCTACAGTTATACCTAGGAGTTTAAATTAGTTAATTTCCTGTAAGTCTATTTGTTTCGAATTATGTCTAGCTCTTACGTGGATTAAGTTGTGCGTTATAGGGCTACTATGTGCAGCGCTAGGTTAGTGGATCATTTTTTAGTATGGAGGTTCGGAAACACGCAGTTTCAAGTAAAGCCTTGTATTCATTAGGCTACATTTGTTGCGAAACTGTTTCGCCGTGTATTCTAATTCTAATTCTAATTTGGAATGGGGGCGGTAAGGCCTGCACTGACGTCCCGCTTGGGGTGTATTGTGCATTTCCCCCTCCAGCATCTACCCAAGCCAGCCCAGCTCCTTTAAGTAACGGAGTGCGGCTTTGGGGTGCTGGCACAACTGCTCCAGTGTTGGCGTCGCAGATGGTGGCGATGATGAGTGGTTACAAGGTTTATATGCTTGCTCACGCATTCCGGTTTTAATTCTTATATCTTCCGTAGCCTCGCAGTGAAACATCACATGCTCTACGGTCTCGTCCTCCTGCAGGCAGCCCCTACAAAGCGGACTGTCTGTTGCTCCAGTTTTATTCAAATGATAATTTAAGTTGCAATGACCCGTAATAAGGCCTGTGATTAGGCGGAGGTCATGCCGCTTAAGCCGTAGTAAGTTATTCGTCACTTTTCGATTGAGAGTAGGAAAAGCTGACCTAGCATGTCTGCAATCAGTTCTCCTATCCCATAGCTTTTGCTGTTCTTTTTCCGTGTGACGATTCAAAAGATCTCGCACCTCCATCGCTGATGGTTTACATAGCCCCAATGGGTCGTCAACCATCGCTTTTTTGGCTCCTTCTTTGGCAAGAGTGTCAGCCGCGATATTTCCCTGACACGAGCCATGGCTCTTCGTCCATTTTACTATTGTTCTGTAGTTCTCTGCTAACTTTTGCAGGGCCCTATGACACTCTAAAATTACCCTTGATCTGGTCACAGGTCGTCTTAGTGCGTAGATGATAGCCGCACTGTCTGTGGTAAAAACTATGGTTCCCCCCTCCTTTTGTATCCGCTGCACTTGCGCCACATCGGAAGATGCGATTGCTCCTGCAGCTAGCAGGAGGCCCATAGCTTCTGCTTGTAACACTGTTGCAGTTTTGTTAAGCGCTATGGACTCAGCTAGGCCCAGTTCCGATGAATAGAAACCACAGCCTGCACCTGTCTTGGTTTTTGAACCATCTGTATAGACGTTGCAAGATGCCGAGAGGTCCTCCAGATCCTGAGCTTCAGTGACCAACTTATACCTTTTACCATCAAGGTGAGTGTTGCCCACCTTGTCAGTGCCCTTAGAAGCCTCTGGGATCACTCTTATCGCTCTGTCGAGTATTCTGCAATGGTTTGTGATGGGGCCATTTCCCTTCCATTGGTTTACGGATCTAATCCTTAGAGCAGACGTCATCGCTTCCTGCTGTATATGCATGTGCAGCGGCGTCAGGCCTAAAATAATGTCTAAGGCTGCTGATGGTGTCGTCTTAGAACATCCACTAATCAGGGAGCAAGCCAGTCTTTGTGTTTGCTGTAGTTTGTTTATTGCAGTCACCAAATTTGTACGTGTCCACCACACTACACAGCCATAGGTAAGGACCGGTCGTACAATTACTGTATATAGCCAGCGGCATAGTTGTGGCTTGAGGCCCCAGTCTTTTCCAACCGCTCTGGTGACCTGCCACAGAATATTTGTTGCTTTTGTTGTGATGTGATCCAAATGTTTCCCCCACAAAAGCTTACTGTCTAGCCAAACCCCTAGGTATTTGACTTCTTTGTTTAAAATTAATTTTGTGCCAAACAGTGTTGGCAGCTTAAGTGTTGTTAATTTGGTTTTCCTAGTGAATAACACCATCTCCGTCTTTTGTGGATTCACGGATAAACTGTGTTTTTGGCACCATGTCTCAACGATTCTCAGTGCTTTTTGCATTTTGTCGCAAAGAGTCGCTTCAAAAAGTCCAGAGACCATGATAGCCATGTCATCTGCGTAGCCAACCGTCACTACGCCGTTTGCATTTAGAAGCTCTATGAGTTCGTTAGCCACTACCACCCACAGTAGCGGAGACAGCACTCCACCTTGCGGACAGCCTCGCGTGACGAGGCACCGGGTTGAACTCAAAGTCTCTATGTTGGCTGTTCTGTTAGACAGCATAGTTGTGATCCATTTGTTCACTCTACTATCTACGCCTCGTTTACTCAGCCCCTCTTCGATGCTGTCAAACGTCGTTTTATCAAATGCCCCCTCAATGTCAATGAAAGTGGCAAGACAAGACTGCTTATTCTCCAGTGCTGATTCAATCTTGTGAACCACCTGGTGCAGAGCAGTCTCTGTGGATTTGCCAGTCTGATAGGCATGTTGGTTTTTGTTCACTGGGCTATCTGTCAGTGGGCCACTTCTTATGTATTTGTCACATAGTCTTTCCAAGGTTTTCAAGAGAAAAGAACTCAAGCTTATTGGCCTGAAAGACTTGGGACTTGTATAGTCGGATTTTCCTGGTTTGGGTAGGAAAACTACTTTGACTTCTCTCCATATCTTAGGTATATATTTCCATGCTAGGCATGCCCTAAAGACTGCCATTAGGCGGGTCTTGATCTTATTTTGGCTCCAGTGAAGAAGTGCCGGAAATATTCCGTCCCCGCGGCCTTGTATGGTTGAAAAGTGCTGATCGCCCAGGAAAGCGCCTCCTCCGTAACAATTGAGTCCGCAAACGCCCAGTCCTCCCTGACGGGCTCATGCGGAGTTTCTGTATCCCATCCCCCATCGTGGTCTATGCGACAGTCTGGAAAGTGGGTTTGAAGGAGTAGTTCAAACTGCTCCTGGTCAGAGACCGTGTAAGTTCCATCAGCCTTCTTTAGTGTGCCTAGTTTTACCTGCGCATTTTTGCTCAAGATTTTCCTTAATCTAGCAGTCTCACTCTCCGATTGGATAGAGGAGCTATATTTCATCCAGGAATTTTCACGACTTTTTATGATCGCTACTTTAAGACAGTGCCGCCTTTTCCTGTATTCTTGCCAGTCTACCTCCTGATCGGTGTTCATGGCTCTATTGAAATGATGCCTGACCTTTTTTCTCAGTTTGCCGACTTCTTTGGTCCACCACATGTCTTTCTTGTGCTGTATCTTGTTTTTCTCCGTTTTAAGAGGGCAAGCCTTTTCATAGCTTACCTTTAAAGAGCCTGTTATAGATTTAACTATCTCCTCTATTTCTTGTGGAGTCAGCTTTGTGGCCGCTTCCATTTTCGGTGTTCCTGCCAGTTCCTTCTCCAGTGTTTCACCAAAGAGTAACTTGTCAGTCTTTTTCGGATTTCTATAGGTACGCGGTTCATGTTTGCCTACCTTTAAGCTATATCTGATCCTTCTATGGTCCGAACAGGATGTTTCGTCTGTTGCCACGCGCCAGTCAGTGATTATATCTGCAACTCCACTGGTAGCTATGGTTATGTCGATTATCGTCTTGGCCCAGGATGTTACAAACGTTGCTTCCGAACCTCTATTTAACAGGTCGAGATCGTGTCTTAGAATAAAATCAAGAATGTCCTTACCTCGATCATTTGTGTCTGGGCACCCCCAGACCGTGCAGTGGGCGTTTACGTCGCCGCCCACTACGAATTCTAGATTATTTCTGGTGCAAAATTGCACTAGGTCCTCTAGGGCTGGAGGTGGTGCCCCGGTTCTGATGTCCATATACACAGAAGCCAGGACAACTGTACCAAGCTTCCCCGGCAAGCCTGTCTCCAGTTTTATTACAGTCAAGTCATCATTACACAAATGTGTCATAAGGGATGCTTTATATGGATTGGGTACATAAATAAAAGTTCTAATTTTATTTTGCATGACAGGGGCAAAAACATTGCCCCGCAGTGCGTCGAAACCACTCACCTTTCCACGACTTAGGTAGGGTTCCTGGACCAGTGCTATTGTGTTCGGTTGCTCTTCCAGGGTTCTTCGCAGGGCGGCGAAACCTGTGACGCTGTGTTGGATGTTGGCTTGAATGATATCGATTTTACTACTGATGTCTAGCCTGTGTGTGTTGTCGACCCTTGAAGTGGTCGTATTGTTAGAATTTGTGTGGTTATTCTTGTCGTGTGGATCCATTTTTAAAAATAGTTGTGGAGTGCCTTAAAATTGTATGTGGGGTTAGTGTAGGTGGTGCGGCATAAACCATCTACCTATAATTTTTGGGGGTGGTCGGACGAAGGTACGGTCGGCTCCGCGTCCATGGACGACGCTGGCGAAAAGATATTGAGGGCCATAATGTCCCCAGCAATATCACCCTCACCATCGTCACCCACCCGCAGCAGCCGATCCACTTCCTCCGCCGTCCAACCCGTTCCCTCGGTGAGAGCAGTGTCGTCGTCATCCTCGGGGGTCGCCAGCACGGCTGCACTACAGGGTGCAGTGCCCGCGCCTACCACCCCCGGAGCCGGCGCCACCACTCCACCAGGTTTGTATCCTCTTACCTTGACAAAGACCCTCGCCGTGGTGTAATGTAGGCGAAAGTCTTCGCGCCGTAAGAGTTCCAGGTCTTCTGGTGGAATGCCCATCACCAGAATGTGATTAAAAGTACTTCCCATTGGCCGTACCTCGTGAGTGAACAGCTGCCACCTTTCCACTCCGACTCCCGGGTTTAAGGCCACCAGGAAGTTTCTTAGTATGTCCGGACGTTTAGCCAGCTCTTCTCTACCTCGGCCAAAGTCCGGAATATATATTACCCCCGTGTGGTATCTGGGCACTTTGTTCTCCGGCACGACTACGAACCCTCCGCATCCCTCCCACAGGGGTGGCAGTTGCTCCACCGTGGTCGTGAGCCAGGCGAGCGCGTAGTCGTCTCGGGGTGTGTACCTGACACCACCGCGAAACAGCCTTGGCATGCTCATGAACTGGGGCAACCGGGTGTCCCCTCTGCCACCGTTGTTCAGGAAAATGCCAAGGACCGCTTCCTCAATGGTTTTCCTAATTTGTATGGCGCGGAGCTCAGTCATCAGCATACGGCTACGGTCCAGGACAACCACTTTATAGTGAGCCCTGGCCGCCTCCGCATACGTCGACGGTCCCGCGCCATCATTTGGTGTGGTCACGCTGGATAGTGGGGGCTGAGGAACCTGTACCACGAGTGCAGCATTTGCGATCCCACTCTCCAGGCGCACCTTCTTATCCGCTGCTATGCAGCCAGTCGGTGACACCTGGTCGCTACTCCGTTGCCGCTTCGCGCCTCGGGTTGCCTCCTCCCCTTTCTCCGCGTTATTGGTTTCCACGGTCTCCGTGGTCTTGGCTGCGCCGCCCTCGGTCACTGCGCGCCCCTTCTTCCCCTTCCCCATCCCCTTGCCTTTTAACGGGCGTGGTTCGGGTTCCGGTTCGGTCGGGGGGCGGACTGTGCGCGGTGCTGCCGTGACCTCAGATTCCGCGTGTTTCCTCAGTACGAGGTCTTTTTTGGTCGCAGTAGCACTAGTCGCAGCAGGCGCCAGCCGTGGCTCTCGCACCGCAGCCTCCGATCCTCCAGTCGCCATCATAGTGATGCCTTCGGCGCCGGAACCTGCACCGCACCAGCCACGGGCTCGCCGTGCGGGTCGACGCGGGACATGCATGCCACCAGTGAGGGCGCGAGCGCCGACATACCCGGCATGCATATCACGCCCTCCCGCTGCTGCTGGTAGTACTGTTCTACCAGCTCGACTTCGCGCCTCCTGCGATCCTTCTGCTCCTTCCTTCGGTTTTTGCCGCGGTGTGAGCTTTGGAGGGAACCGATCGGCCTATTCGGCTCCCCGGTTCCCTGCCCGTTACCTCCCACCACAGCGCCTGATGTTGCGCGCTGCCTCTTCTGCTCCCTCTTGCGGTAGCCATGGCGCGCTACGTGTCGTGGTCCGGTCTTCTGCACTGGTCCAGGAGTGGGAGTCACCGCAGCCGCCGTCTTCTCCGTCGTCCTCCCAGTAACAGGAGCGGCCGACGAGGCCTGGGGTTCCACCCCGCCGTCGCCTTCGGTAACCAATTTCACACCCCCCGGCCCGGACACCGGAGGGCGCCGGGTGCTGGCCGGAACGCATGGCAGAACTGATTCTTTATTTGCACTCATCATGATTTTATAATTTTAGATCTGTGGAGCATAGGCGATTAGTGGGCATGAAGCGAAAGCAAAAGCAGTTGCCCAAGCTACTTTCCCCCGTTGTTTCGCATGTTGGTGGCGAGGAAGTCAGAGAAAACCTAACTCCCCCCTCACCAACACGCCGGCCACAGGCTGCCGGGAGGGGGTGTGGGGGTCCGCACATCAACGTGACATCGATGTGCCGGCCACCACACCCCCCCAGGTGCCCTCCCTCTTTATCCGGGCTTGGGACCGGCTCCAAGAGCCAAGCTATTGTGCTGCAGCAAAAGCGGGTGGTGTGCA
Source organism: Ennomos erosarius (assembly GCA_963580505.1). Classification (NCBI taxonomy): domain Eukaryota; kingdom Metazoa; phylum Arthropoda; class Insecta; order Lepidoptera; family Geometridae; genus Ennomos; species Ennomos erosarius. Next base: position 15,092,101 of record OY756979.1, read on the forward strand.
AATGACTAACAGCGGGTGTAGTGCAATAGCTAGTTATGGAGGCGAGGTTCGCCGTGTATATGTATAAACAAGTGATTCGCAACAAATGTTGCCTAATGAATATTTACAAGGTTAAGTTTCTTACAATTTGTTGTATATCTTGGTCCCAGTTCCCCCTTTCGGAATAACATACGAATAGGCTTGTGTCCTGCTATAAGAAAATTAACAAGTTAATATTATTTTTATAAAGTAGGTCAAATATTAATGCAATAATTGAAAAAAGATAGTAATTATACGGTAAATAAATCACGGAATAACAAGCTTTTAAAGTTTCTGGAAGGGGCACCGTCTGTCCCTTTCTCGCAGAACTGCGCATCCCCACAGCTGCTATGTAATTGGGATATGACGTCACATGCCAAAGAGATTGTATGTAAATCTACCACAGCTTAGTAATGAGGTACTTTGAAGGTGGAAGAACTGACGTCACTACGCGTTTGAACTGTCTCTTTCTATTCCTGTATTTTAAAATACTTGAAACTTTTGTCATTTTTTGAGATATATTATTTTTGTTTTCACGGCTGTTTATTTTTTGAGGTATATTATTAATTTATGCAATAAAAAAATAGCACGACACAAGGCTATTGAAGGTCACCTTGTATAATACCAGGTGCGTGCCGCGTGCATGATCTGCCTGAGCATAGAGCACGGCGACTCTCACGCGACCGCGTGCGGCCTCGCGCCGCTCGTGTGTCCCGCGCTGTCACGTGACTGCGGGCGGCACCTCCCGCGCGTGGCCGCCGCGCTCGCCGCGTACGCTAGGGCCACTCTGCCGCCGCAACGGTTCGCGGCCGTCGCTTTACTGGCTGAGATGTTGAATGGCAGGTTGGTTATAGACGAACACAGGACTCAAACGTATTTAGTTGAAATCACAGACACTTTTAAAACATAATATTTATGTCTAATTTTATATGCAATTCTAATAAACTTTATACATGCTTTCATTCACAACGCTTCCATCAAAACATTCAAACACTTATCGAACAAAACACTCCAATCCTAACACTAACTCCGTGCAAAATCCAAATATTCATAACCTACCTTCAATTCCGGTCGGGCCCGATAGAGGAAGAAGAGAGAGAAGAAAGCGTCGACTGCTTCCTCACCGGACTGGAACCTTTGACCACGAAGACTTTTCTTAATTATAGGAAATGTAAAGAAATCGTTAGGGCTTAGGTCAGGACTGTATGGAGGATGGTCAAGAATTTCTACTTTTTCCTGCTTCAAATACTGTGTCAGGCCTGTTCTAAAGTTGTAGAAAATAATTGCACGAACATTTTCCTTAGAAAGATTCATTTTCGTACGTAACCTGACAGATTCCGATCGACGCTGTGACTCACTGTGACTACAGTTGATCAAATCTAATAGGTACACTTTGACATTTCGAGGGATACCAAGCTAGAGATTTTTTTCCCTAAATTTTGTGGTAAAAGGGGAATGGGGGTTCTTAGGGGATTAATATTTTTGAGGGTGTTTTAGGTGGAGAAGTCAGGATGAATTTCCTATACTAAAAAAGAATCATACTATCACACTAATATTATAAATGCGAAGGTTGTGTGTACTTGTTTGTGCCCTATTCACGGTACGAATTTGGATGTTTGGAATACAGATATCTTGTAGGTACACTGGATTAACACAGAATACTTTTGAACCAAGGGAGACACCGGGAGCAAGTAAATGCATATATTTCGGTATTTTTAATGGTGGCAGCATAAAAAATGTCTGTTGGTAACCTACATTTGCGTTTTAGATGTAGTTAAAAAACATTAGAAAAATATCAGCATTTCCATACATTTCATCAAGATAAACGGTAATTTTTCTATAAAACAACTGATAATTTTTGCGAAGATTGTGTTCTATGCCGCGGAACAAAAACCTTTTTATTTAATATTTATTATATCTTCGCCCTATAAAATTAATCATCTCATGAGCAGAAAAGAAAAGCCCAAAATGTAAACGCGATCGCAAGCGATCAGGCGATTCCATTTGCGTCCATCAGCGGGACGGCTCACATGAACGGACCTGGTGCAAAGCATCATGATGGTAAGATTCTCACTAAAGTAGGCTAAGCACCACACCATAGAATCTCACTCAAGATTTTTCATAGGCGCAGAAAACACGATTAACATGATTAATTAATTGGTAACTCACCCTAAAGGGATTTCCGAATACAAAATGTACGATTTTTGTTCTTTTTTACATTTTGTTTAGTTATTGCTTTATTTTGCGAGTTTCAAATACTTATGTACCTACAACATCAATAAAAATATGTAAGTGATGTAAACCTAATCAAAGTATGCTAGGAATATAAAAAAGCTTAGGGGTTTTCAGGGGGTTCTAAGGGTATTAAGTTATCTACGGAGAACATTCTTTAGGAGCTGGCAGCACTTTTTTTCGAAAATAGTGTTGCGACTATTACACATCCGATTAATCGGTGAAATTGTAGAATAAGGTAATTAATCGAATCAAATCTTTAGGCGAGAATGATTCAGTGAGATAATTTTGTGTAGTTCGCGAATGATCTACTTCGAAAGTGTGATTATAATATTAATAATGATATTCTTGACTTTTTTTGTAAAAAGTATAGATACATACAAATTTTCCTCGCCAAAGCAATTCGCTGATATTTCTTTCTTTGCGGGTACTGCAATTTAGTTATTAATTATAGTAAATTTATTTAAAAAATTTTGTTTAATTTCGATTTTACTATATCTTATAATTATTATTATATAAACTTTTATTTTTACACGGTATCTCATATTTTATTTATTTATTCTTTATACCATTGTCTAAAATAATCTTTCACAATACTAAGCCACCCTTTACCGTAAAGAGAATGGAAATTTTGCTGAAGAAAGCTTGTTCCCACATTACAAATTATGATAACTGGTCTGGTAATGCATGATTTTGACAGAGATGTGCATTTCGACAGTTTTATAGACAATCGAATAATTATTAATTTTTGCGACGATGATGATGATGATTGTTCAAGTACTAATATAAATAGTAGTGAATCTAATTGACTATTTTCGAACCCAGTATATTATTTATTTAATATATATATATATACATTCAGAGGTATACACCTAACACTTAAGCTTAAGTCGAATATACCCAATATGGTATTTAGTTAATACCTTACCGTTCGATGCATACATTTCATGCTGATATAATTCATTATAAGTATTACAATCATTCGTTCTCTTACTGAGGTCATATGAAAAAACGAAACGATTACTAAATAAATATGTAGAATCAGTATCGATTTCTCATTAAAATCGGGTTTATCCGATAGCGATTATTTCGTTCACATCCCTAGACCAGTTAATCTGACAGTGTCAATCACTAATCATGTCAACTTCATACTGCACTTCTTATTTTTGATAAACTGTAAACAACAGCATTAATCCTAATACTTTCAACTGTTTTGAGATTCAAAATTTAAACACATTCGAATATAGAACAGTTCCAAATTCAAAATTGCCGGGAAATATGGAAACGACAGACTTTAAAATGCAGGCCTAGTATTCAATCCAACCCACTGCAATCATTTCAAATATTCACTGAACAGAGTAGAAAACTAAACTTGGGTTTTAAACTTCAATAGTCACTAACATTACTAACATATTGTTTATTAACGGAAAATTTACCATGTAATTTATTTGTTTCTAATTGTCGATATTTCGGTACTGTTGCAAGCACCATGATCACGATAACAATATGTTAGTAACTAAACATGGTACTTGCTTAACCCATCAACTGCATCCTTATTAAACCAATCCCAACTTATGCAAAATCCAAACATTCATAACCTACGTACACTGAATCCAAAACACACACTACCTCACTCCAAATATACAAACCACACAATTCACATTGAGGCAGAGTGATTCAAACAAACGTAATAATGGCGGCTATAAAGTCGGCACGAACCGCTGTAGCGAAAATTAACCTCTGGAATACCAGTATTGAGATGACAATTGAATAACAATGCAACCGTGTTCGGTATCGGGTCGCTTGGCGTTTAAGAGCGCGGGCAGAGGTAAGCGGAAAGCATGGCGTGCGGAATGCTTGCAGTGCACTTCACAGCCGCCATTGCGTTTGAATCACCGTCTAAGCCAATTACTAACTTATGAACTTAATCACCAATATTGGTCAAATGGAGCTCAACTAAAACGTTTCACAATTTCAGATGTAACGACAATAACGTTCTAATAGACACAGTGCTGGCGACACTGGGCGCGGGATGGAAGGACGCAGACGGGCGAGTGCGCGCGAGCGCCCTGCGCGGCGCGGCCGGCGTCGCCCGCCTGCGCGGGCCCGCCAGGGAACATGCGCTACCGAAGGCTATTGCTGCACTGAGTCACGGGGTCGATGCTGAACATACCAGGTAATGTATACGAAACATGGATAAACACAAATTTTTTTTATGGGAATGAATGACGTGGCGACCTTGTCGTTCACCTGATGTTAAGCAATACGGCCGCCCATAACATTTGCAGTGTCACTCGGAACTTTTAAAATAATAAAGTTACGCGTGACACTGCACTGCGCACGTCATCCTGAGACATCACACAGTCTAGTAATCAAATTACTACACTGTGTAATCAGGTCATAGTCTCATTTGCCCAGTAATTTCACTAGCTACAATGCCCTTCAAACCGGAACAAAGTAGTGCTTGCACACCACTGCTTGGCGGCAGAATACCTGGCAAAGCGGTGGTACCTACCTAAGCGAACTTTGCAGAAAAGTCTTACCACCTAGTAAATGCAAATCGTTTTAAAAAAATATATAATTCCTTCAAAATGAACTGTTTTGGTCCTATCCGCTCCCATGGGTGCCGTGAGATCCGGCTAAGAGAATATTCATGGACGGGATATTCTCTTAATGCTCTCTTCTGGCATTAAATCTTCTGTGATCACCCCACCAAGCCGACTGCCTAGCCTGGTCACAGATTACTGAATATGTACGCCTGGTGATTATAATGGCAAACCTATGATGTGTCCAAAGTGGCGTTCTCTTCCGATTGTTGGCTACGATGGAATATAGGGTAGATCGCCGCTTTGAAAACGGCACCGTTTAAACAAGGCATATGCCTTGTTTTTGTTATCAGTCGCGTGGGGCTGCACCTATTTATTGTATACAAGGTGACCTTGAATTGGTATGTTATCGATGAAATTGGGGGACTGAGACCAATTCATTGTAGGGTATCATACTCTAAAAGTTGTGAGAGCCTTACTTGAATCTGGGTGTTTCAAAACCTCCATGGTAAAAAAGAAATCCATTCGCGAAATTGCACGTGCGATCGCTATGAGAGTTAAAAAGTTACTATAAATTCATTTCTAAACACAGGTCGTTCAAGTCATTTATGTGCACTCGGTCAAGGACGAAGATCAACCACCCAGCTGCGCTAGGCTATTTTCGAACGTAAACTTTACATGGCATTTCTTCAATTAAAAACTATTAATTTAGTAAAGTTGTAGAAGAAACATTGCCTACCTTGGGGTGTAGATTTACCCTTTTTCGGGATAACATACCAATTCAAGGTCACCTTGTATTGTATTTACAAAACAAAAAGTATCTAAGTATTATATGTATCAGTTATCTGGTTTCCATAGTAGAAGCTATACTTAGTTTGGGGCTAGATGGCGCTGTGTGAAATGTCTTTTTCGTTTGTAAACACATACATAGAATAAAATATAACACCCAGACACAGAACAAACATCTTGACCGGTTTAACATCAGATGAATGACTATTGCTTGTTATGTAATTTGTTTGCATAGATACGCGTTTCTGTCCCCAGGTCTCCGATAGATAACGTCCCGCTGGCCGCCATCCAAGGCCTGAGCCGACTGCTGACCGAGATAGAGTCACTCGACAAGGAGTTCGATCGGGAACTACTCGCGATCTCGCAGAAGATACGGCCTTTTATGAACACTGAGTGCCCCCTGCTAAGGGAAAATTCCATCAGGTAATTACCATCATGACGCCAAAATGTATCAGAGCGGTTTTTTGACACCCCTCTCCCTTTGGACATCTCATGTCGAGAGATTACCCCGACTTACCTAAAATATTCTTCTTCTCGTGTAGGCAAGTGGTCAGCCCTGGTGTCAGAATTTTTATGCCGCCTAGAGGCTTCTGACTTGGCTTAACGACTATTGTCTTACGACAACAGCCGGGAACGACGGCTTAACGTGCCCTCCGAAATCTAAATCCCAACTTTTTGCTGTAGCGGTCACCCATCATAGTCCCGCATCCCGCAGCGAACGTTGCTTAACTTTACCGATCGGTTAGGAACGGCTAGTCGTGCTTCGCTATGAGCGCTACAAATAATCTCACGTGAGATTTAAAAAAAATTTTTTTCAGCGCTAAACCATCTAATTTCGAAAATATAGAAACAAGATCAATAAATTCACGACAATCTACACTTGGGTGCAAAAAATTCGCACATGTATAAATTTTCATCAAATTTTCAAAAATAAAAAAAAAACATGTTTGTTTTTATTTTTTTGGTATCTAATATTAAAGTTTATTTCAAAACCTATCCAGCAGTACCTTTTTTGTCCTTATACCACGTCTACTTAGTGAGTTTTGGGTAAATGTCTGAAGTACCTGTTTTTTGTGTATTTATAACATAAAAGTTAGGGGTTGAAATTAAATTAAAAACATGAAAATCAGCATAAAAACTTTTTTATTAATAAGGGGTGTTCCCTCCCCTAGCCCGAATGACTGCTTCCATGCGTTTTTTCATTGACTGAACTAAAGTTTTTATAAAATCTTGCGGTATGGCCTCCCATTCTTCTTCAATCGCATGTTGCAGCTCCTGGAGACTCGTTGGGGCAGTGTCTCTGGCCCGAACTCGTTTTTTTAGCTCGTCCCATAAATGTTCAATCGGATTGAGGTCCGGGCTGCGAGCTGGCCACTCCATGACAGGCACCGCAACCTCTTCAAGGTACTGGTACACAATACGAGCCGTATGCGGTCTTGCATTATCTTGCATGAAGATGAAGTGTTCTCCAATATATCCCGCAAATGGTACAACGTGGTCCTGGAGTACTTCCTCAATGTACCTTTGAGAAGTGAATCCCCTTGATCGGCGGCCAGGATTCGCTCCGGAGATGAAAATAAGTTCAGTCTTTGCCTCCAGTGATATGCCTCCCCAGAACATGCATGATCCACCGCCGTAAGAGACTCGTTCTTCGATGCAGCATTGTTGAAATCGCTCGCCTGGCCTTCGGTAGACTCTTCCTCTTCCATCGTTGCCATGTAGGCACATCCTGCACTCGTCAGAGAACAGAACTGCGCTCCATTGGTCTTCAGTCCATTCCAAATGCTCTCGAGCGAATTGAAGGCGGGTTTGTCGGTGGGCTGGGGTCAGTTTCGGTCCATTTGCTGGTCTGTGCGCAGTCAGATTCCCTTCCCGTAGTCGTCTTCTAACTGTCCATCGGCTGACATTGACTTCCCGTGTTTCTTGGAGACGCTGTCCCAATTGAACTGCATTCAAACGCCGATTGCGCAATGCAGTCGTCACAATAAAGCGGTCGTCACGCCTTGTTGTGGTACGGGGTCGGCCAGATCCTTGGCGCCGTTTGAAGCCGCCAGTCTCTTGATACCTCTGCCATACTTGACGGACAGAGAACCGGCTTAGATTCAGTTGTCTTGCCACTTCAATTTGGTTTTTCCCTGCTTGAAGTAGGGCCACCACTTGAGCGGCTATTTCTGGTGTGGTACTCATTTTTTAATTTTGGGTTACGATGTTATCAATTGACGACTGTTCAAAGAAAAGGTTGATGTGCGAATGAGGTCACTACCCTTAAAATGCACCATTTTATACCTGTGACAAGTAGTGCGAGCGTCTCTACCTGTAACGAGCGATTTCGGGTTATGCTATTGTATTGTTGTTATTGTATTGTTTATAGAGGTTGATGGTCACTCGATGTGTCACTCAAAAGCCTACGTGTGCATTTTGTTTTAATGGTAGTAACATATTGCAGTACCGTTAAAATCGCAAAAATAAAAATGCAGCGAAAGTCAAAATGTTGCATACGTGCGAATTTTTTGCACCCAAGGTAGCTAGACACATCATAATATAAACCAGGGCCCCAAGTCTGCTATTTCAGTTATGTCATAAACCATAATGGTTCATGAATGGTATCACAATAACAGACTTGACACTAATGGTAATCTACAAACCATAAGTAGACTAGCATTAGTGTCAAAATCTGTCATTATGGTCCCATTCATGAACCACTATGACACAATTGAAATAGCAGACTTCGGGCCGAGTTTTCTGGCAATAGGCATGATTACTATTAAAAATGAACAAGTAAATATTACTTTCATAAAGAAGATTAAAAATGAATGCAATAATTGAAAAAATAAGCAAAATCGGTAGTTAATAAGCTTTTAAAGTTTCTACAGGAGGCATATCTTGTCCCTTTCTCGCGAAACAGAGCGCCCCCACAGTTACTTTGAAAAACCCACTCGTGACGTCACGTGCCAAAGAGATTGTATGAAAAGCTACCACAGCTTAGTAATGAGGTACTATAACGATATTCCTCTGACGTCACTGGCCGTTTGAGCTATCTCTTTCTATTCCGGTTTTTAAAATGCTTGTAACTTGGTCATTTTTTGAGATAGTTAATTTTTGTTATCACAAATGTTTATCTTATGAGGAATATAATTAATTTATCAAAAAAAAAAAAAAAATTGTCGTCATGCCTATTCTACACAGTTGTCTTTCGAAAACACTACGCGAAACGCCTCAGGTAATTTATGGATCGCGAGTTATAATAATAATAATTCGTAATTTGTGCAACAAGAGAGCAAAGTTGATTTTTGTGTCGAGTGCTAATGTTGAATCCCGAGCAAGCGAAGGATTCTAAGTTAGAATCCTGAGCGAGCGAGGGATTCAAAGGCACAAGATGCAAAAACTTTGCTCTCGAGTAGCACATACAACTTTTCACCTCAGCAGTGAGAACATCATTACAGGTAGGTACTTATTACCTAGTAAGGAAAAAATATCGTGTTCCCGCCAAAAGCATACCAAAGAAAAAAAAGAAGAAAAAATTTCATGTTCTCTTCAAAACTCCATAGGAATGTAACCTAAAGCTGGCTAAATACACTTACCGCAAAGTCATAATAAAAAATTACTTTGTCTCACGCCGTGTGTAAAATACGATTTTGCACACTGTTTTTTCCAACGGTGCCATTTCGAGCTGCTGCGGTAAAAATAATTTGTTTATTTTGGCATCAAGGCCCAAGGGTTAGTTGACTTATAACTAAGTGTTAGTAACTACATCTAATCTTAACATTTTAAACTATTTTATAAAACGGTTAACCAGGGCTATATTTATCGGGCTATCGAATCTCCCGGCAACCACTTGCAGTATTCATTCCCTCCTTACATTACCTAATAATGCAATACCATTTCAAACCTTATATCTATAGCATTGAGTTTTACTTTTGGTTGCAGGTTATTCGGTATAATAGCCGGCCGTATCAAGGCAGACGCCCTTGTGGAACAAGCGGTGAGCTCGCTGCCTTGCTTCCTACTTCATCTGTGTGATGTCAACCCACCTGTCGTTAGGGTAAGTCTTTACAATATTAAAGAAGATAATAGAGGATCAATGACGTCACTACAAAAAGAAGAACGAGTGATATACAACAGGCTGAGATAGAGCGGGACAGATTATATTGATCTTGCATCCCTTACGCGTAACATTCACATGTCACAAAGTCAACTTTATGGCAAAATGTACGTGAGATATTATAGTGATCGGTTGGCGAAAACTCATCATCAACAGCCTGAAGACGTTCACTGCTGAACATAGGCATCCCCCAGACAGCGCCGCCTTGAGCGGCTGCTCGCCTCCTGCATCCATCGGCTCCTCGCGGCTGTCACCAGATCGTTGGTCCACCTAGTGGATGGCCTTCGCTGCGTCTTCCGGTTCGTGGTCGCCACTCGAAAACCTATCTTCCCCATCGGTTGTCAGTTCTACGAGCGATGTGGCCTGCCCATTGCCATTTCAACTTGCTAATTCCCCAGATAATAAAATACCTACAGTACAGATGCCTCATCCCATACAACGGAATAACGCGGGCTATTTTACGAATTATTTTATTTCTGCATAACGCAAGATTATCAAGCGACATTTATTGCGTGTTGGCGAAGTATTGGGCCAAGTGAGTACACTGGACACTAACTAGTAACTCTCTAGACACGATTTCTACATTTTTTTCAAGTTCGGGCTATTTTTCGTTTGTACCGGATGGGACCCCATGCTAATTCTAAGAGCTATATCGGTCAATTTAGTCCTCCTGCAGATCTCCTCATCCCGGATCTTATCTCACAGGCACGTAATATTATAAACTGTTTTACTCTAACACAGGCAAGCAAATTCACACTGAAACAAGTATTCAAGACGTTTAACGTGAAGAAATCAAATGATCTCGTACAAACACACTTACTAGACGAAGGCAGGTTATATCTCGACGAGTTTCTGTCCGCATTGCTGAGACAGCTTGCGGATGAGATGCCGGCTTCTATCGCAAAATGTTTGCAATCCGCTGTGAATTACTTGCACTGTGCCAGCGAGGACCTGAAGCCACATCCGCCTTTGCTATTAGGTGAGTATGGATGACAAATATCTTTTCAAGTCCTAGGTGGATCGTGATCATCGTCTACCTGGAGATGTCCACTGCTGAACATAGGCCTCCTCCACAGAGCGTCACTTTAAGTCGCTGCTTGTCTCCTACATCCATCGGCTGCCCGAGGTTCTTACTAATTACTTGGTGCACCAAATGGGAGGCCTACATCGCGTCTTTCGGGTTGCGGTCGCCACTCGAGAACCTTTCTCACAAGTATTATCGGGTACAGCTAGCGGTTTATGATATTAGAAAAAAAACAGGTAAAAAAATTAAATGACAATCAAAGGTCTGAAGTTGCTAGAAGTTATGTAAATTAACCTTTATTCGCTCGTCAGTCTGTCTTCGAGTACCTAAGCTTCGTCTATTGTAAAAACCAAAAATTGAAGCCTGTTGATAGCTCGTGAACATTATTTCTCGTACAAACACGACTCACTTGCGCGGGTAGGGGGCGAAGTAACAAAGCGAGACAAAGTCATACGAAATTATAAAGAACAGAGCAGGATAGAACAAGACACTTCGGGTGTCCCGTTTCCTCGCAAAGGATTACCGGTTGAAATACACCACTAATTTTCGTATGAGGAGAAGTTGTCAATGGTATAAACCATGCATTAATTGCAAGTGATGATCTAGCTAAACTACTCTAGACTAATCTATACACCATTTCCAGGTCTTCTTTACGCAGAACTTCACCGCATAAGAGAGAAGCACCCAGAAGAAACCGAAGTAGACCCCGAAGTGACTCGCACGGCGCGGTCGCGGCTCTTGCAACTGTTAAAGGACCCCAACCCTAATGTACGGCAACACGCCGCCATGGCACTGTCTAATATATGCCTTGTTTGCGCCCTTGACAAGTGAAACTGCTGGTTAATTTGATCAAAATATTACAAAAACTTTAACCTTGCCTCAGATTAGATTAAAGTTGTTAACTAACTTTAACTTAGTCTGATTAAATTGGGTTAACGTTGTTGGTTTACCATAAATGTGTGATTTATTATCTAAGAGCGTAAAATTGTGTGTAAGGCAAAACGATCCATGGCATTGTCTGAATTTGCCTTGTGTGCGTACTTGACAAGCAAAACTGCGTTAATTCGGTCAAAGAAACACAACTTTTTACTTTATCCTTATGTCAGATTAGATTAAAGTTGTAAACTAACTTTATCCAAATCTAATTAAATTGGGTTAACGTTGTTGGTTTACCAGAAACGTGTGTTTAAATTAATAAAGAGCGTCAATTTTTGTGTAAGACAATACGCCCTCCGAGGCAATGTCTGAATTTGCCTCGTTTGCGCCTTTGACAAGTGAAACTGCTGATCAAAAGATTACAAACCTAATCCTTTCCTTTAACCTAATCTAATTAAATTAGGTGAATATTATTTGTCAAAAACGTGTGTTTTGTACAGTAACTACCTCGTCTCTTATTAGATTAAATTTGCTAACTAAGTTTAACCTGTATATTTTAATTAATAAAGAGCGGCAATTTTTGTGTAAGGCGCACCCTCGTGGCAGTGTCCTATAATTTTGACCTGTTTGTGCACTTGTCAAGTGAAACTGCTGGCTAATTTGATGAAAAGAATACAATAACTTTAACTTTGTCTTATTTAAGGCTGAGTTGCACCATAATCACAGTTAAAGTTACAGTCAGATACTGTACAGGGGCCGTACAGTGAGCTTTAGTGCGATTCAAACCAGAGCCTGTATTGGATCGCTTCGTTTTTTTTTGTATGAAGATTTTGACAAGCGATCCAATATTGGCTCAATTTTGAATCGCGCTAAGAACTCACAGTACGGCCCCTGTACTGACATTAGCCCGCCCGGGGAAGCGTGGACGGTTACAGTTAGCAGTTAAAGTAAGCTGGTGCAACCCACCCTAAGATCTAAGTTAGTTTATGAATGATCAAAAATGTGTATCTTTAAAGGACTCTCCAACTATTGCGTAAAGCAAAACGTCGCCATAGCGTTCTCCAAAACTTGTTTGCTCGCACTTGATAAGTGAGCACAGGTAAATTCTGCCGTAATGTTGATCGAACAGAAAATAGGTTCTAAAGATAAGTAGATCTGTTACATGTAACACAACGGTACGTTCAAATCAATAATGGTACTCCAATTCGTGTGTAAGATAAAATTAGCTGTAACAAATATTGGATTGGCTGTATTGTTGGACTTATTCGTCGAATCAGGAGTATAGGAATCTGCCAAATGTTGTACGATTATTAACTGATTAGATTTTATAAAAATAAAAGTATGATCGAGAGGTAGTTCTTTGTAGAGAAGAGACCCCATCATAGTACGAGACAAAAATCAATTATAGTACTAACAAATATTTGCCTATTTGGCGAGTTTTGTTTATGAACCTACTGGTAAACTTTGCCAAAAATTGTGTTGACCAAAACTTTTATTATTGGGTTTTTTTTTTTTCCTATATTTTGGCTCCACACTGAGTGTATTTAGCCAGTGTCAAGTATTATATTTTCATCGTGTTATAAAATATTTTACGCAAAGTCATGTCCTAGTCATAGTCATAGTCCAGTTTAAGTCAGGTAGTCATAGTCCAGTCTAAGTCATGCTCCGGCAAAGAGGTGGCAACTTTACTAGAAGCTTCTATGGAGTTTTGGAAGCAACACGAAAAATCACGTTTCACCACATTATATTTATATCACTTGCCCTCACTCATGCTCGTAATTCAGCACTTAATGCGTAAAACGCCACCAATTTTGCAAACTGGAAAAAGCAAAAGTTTTGATAAATAATACAATGCAACGCCGTGAACTTTTCCGCGTTTCCGCCAAAACTCTATTATTGGGTTAAAAGCAGATCAAAAGTAAGTTATTGACAAAAAACAAATCGTAAAATAATTATTATTATTTGTGCAGTATACTTATAGCATGTGTAGTTTTGGAAAAATGTAAGTGACCTATTTTTTTTATTTTATACACTTATTCACTATGAATCATTTTTCCTTAACTCTAAAACTGAAATAGCGTTGTATAGCTACAATTTACTCATCAAATATTATGAACTTCGTGGTGCGCTTTTGCATGAGCTTCATTATTTCCCTACATATTTACAAGGAAAAAGATAAAAATGAATATTTACTTACTATTATATCGATGTGTATGTAATGTAATTTGCTAAAAATAAATGAAATTATAATTAGCATTATTGCTTGCTTAGAATGTAAGACTGATGAGAAAATGAGAAATATTATGATAATGACCACGTTATATGTAGCTAATAGTTATTAGGATAAGTCAATAAACTGCAAATAATTATGTGAACGGCACAGCAGAGCTTTTTATTTGTATCATTACCGCGGTCTACTGAACCATAGTCCTTCATTGTTAGACCTAGGGTTGCGTAACTAACTGTAGAAACCGATAAAAACTTTGTTTGGAAGACACAGATTCAATAAGCACGTAAATTTCTACTATGGGCAATTATCAATTAAAAAGATTTTTTCCTTTTGCAATGCAATCAAATTTATTACCCCACGGATGCAAATACTCCAATAGACAAAACGCGGCACAACTAAAATTACTACTAGTCACACGCGTTAATCGGCGCGGTTTTCTAGTCATACCCATCTTTACAGTGGGCCTAGCACGAATATTTACGCGCGCGTAAGTGTAACGTTAACGTAAGCCAATTGTATGGCTTTTGATCTGTAGGCCTAGCACGAATATTTACGCGCGCGTAAGTGTAACGTTAACGTAAGCCAGTTGTATGGCTTTTGATCTGTAGGCCTAGCACGAATATTTACGCGCGCGTAAGTGTAACGTTAACGCAAGGCAGTTGTATGGCATTTGATCAGCGCCCCTATTACGATTCAGCTAGCAGCGCTGCTGAGGCGTGTCTGCCGCTCAACTGCTGTCAAAATTGTATTAACTTTGACAGAAGTTGAGCGGCAGACGCAATCGTAATAGGGAGGTTTTACGTTAACGTTACACTTACGCGCGCGTAAATATTCGTGCTAGGCCTACTGTCCCCCTATTACGGTTGAGCTAGCAGCGCTGCTGACGCGCGTCTGCCGCTCAACTGCTGTCAAAATTGTATGAACTTTGACAGCAGTTGAGCGGCAGACGCAATCGTAATAGGGGGGTTTCACGTTAACGTTACACTTACACGCGCGTAAATATTCGTACTAGGCCTACAGTTCACAGTTCTGTAGGCGATTCCAATAAGACCATTTCCATTCAAACTCACACTTAGAAACTCCTCATCGCCCATTTACAAATTAACTTTGCGATTTGCTTATTTCCACCTGCCTATTTTCAATAGTTTAGTTACTTCCACAGATATTAAACTACATAGTAGGCTACTTCTCTCCTTTTCTCTAATTTCCAAATTAACTTGCCGACATCCTCTTTTCGTAGTCAGCTTACTTAATTCTCTATTTTCTTCTACTTGTTTATAAATTAACTTGCCGACTGCTTATATTTTTCATACTGCCCAATTTATGCTTAATTTCCTAT
Source organism: Ennomos erosarius (assembly GCA_963580505.1). NCBI lineage: Eukaryota > Metazoa > Arthropoda > Insecta > Lepidoptera > Geometridae > Ennomos > Ennomos erosarius. The sequence goes on from OY756979.1 coordinate 15,107,257, forward strand.
TTTCTCCTGCCCATTTTAGTTTGCTTTATTTTTTATTCCATTTGGAACACATCCGCAAAATAACGCCGTCGGATTTATAAAATGTTTCATTTACTCACTTTTGTCATGAATCTTATAGAATTTACACGAATATTATTAAATGAGGTAAAGTAAGTTTGTACGATTGTAGGGAGTAATATCTGGAATAATTGAACTGATTCTGAAATAGTACTTATTGCAATGCTGTGTTGTCTACCAAATTTGCGTATTTTTTTGCTGAATGTTTCTCATAGTATAAAAAACGTTCAGTGCTATTTTCATGTGATATTGCTTAAGAGTTTAGACATTATGAAACTTAGTTTTAGGAATATTTTGTTGTTCATTATATTGATGTACTTATATTATTTCATACTAGCACCATGATCACCTAACCACAGATTACATAAAGTAAGTATAAACTGGCTCTATCTGTATAAATGATCTCAGTTGTTTCTGGACCATATATTTTAGAAAAAAGTAAGGAATCGAATTAAAATAAAAAGTACAATAATTATTTAATACGTTAAAATTATTTAATTACATATTTAATAATAATAACTGGTAATAAAACATAAAAAATCTAAAAAGTATTCAGTCGTGAAAAGCGTTTCCAAGCAATACTATTACTAGTACAAGTATGCTACTATTTAAAAAAATTAAAATGTTAACTTTACATAAGGACAATCAACAGTGAGGGACAAAAATATGGCACGTTCTTTTTTTGTCTTATATTTTGGCTCCACACATAGTGTATTTAGCCGGTGTCAAGTATTGTATTGAGTTTTAGAATATTTTACGCAGTTAAGTCATAGTCCAGTCTATGTCATGCTCTAGTAAAGTGGTGGCAACTTTACTAGAAGCCTCTATGGAATTTTGGAAGCAACATGAAAAACCACGTTACACCACATTATATCACTTAACCACTCTCATGCTCGTAATTCAGCACTTAATGCGTAAAATGCCACCAATTTCAAACATTAACACTGGAAAAAGCACAAATTTTGAGAAATAATACAATGCAACAACGTGAACTTTTTCACGTTCCCGCCAAAACTCATATGGCACGTAACAAATAACAATTTAATTAGTACCAGGACTTACTCGTCCTATACAATACATTAATTAATTCTGTTATCAACTTATCATCATCACATTATAAATTATAATTATAGTTTTAATACTACAACATTTCCTTTTTTTAGCTACGCGTGTTTTTATTGATGACGTGCAGTAACTAATCTGTCTGCTGTGATATTACAATAACAATAACGTCTGAATAAATATCCATTGAATAGAAACACTCGTATTATATGTCGCGGGTTTGACACGTGTTTTTTCAGTTTCCATTCAATATTTCAATGATATGTGTATCAATTGCAAAAACCAGAAGGTAATCTTAAATACCTCTTTCAGTTACCGTTTACTGTAATCCAGCACATGCATATATTTTGTGTTATGTTACCCAGAGACTATATTTTTTACTTTTCCAGTCATATATTTTAGTCTCGGGAGGTGAAATGTTTTAACTCCGACGTGCTATATTTTTGCCATGCATTGTTAAGTTAGGGTTATACATTTATACAATGAAATAGTCGTTAGTAGGGCTTATGTTTGTTTGACAATAAAATAATATGTATTAGTTTATCTTTTAGTGTCTTATTTTATCGATTTCTTCATTGCAGCTTATTGGGACATCTGACACTTTTACGTTCCACTATCAATAAAAACGAAAATAAAGTTGGTAATTTGTAATCCACCAACTCGCACTTGGCCAGCGTGTTGGCATATGGCCTACAGTATGTCCATCTGAGAGCAGGCCCGTGCCCCAACAGTGGGAACGTATAGGGACGGATGGTTATGACGGACGGAATCGTGGAAAAATTATTTTTTTATTTTAATTTTTGAATAGCGTCTATTTATTTTCATCACAGAATTTGGATTTTTTTTGTTCTGTGAGTTTTATTACGTGTAGGTAGAGTCTGCCCCAAACTTAATGGCGGCTGTGAAAACAGCGCGAAACGCTGCGCAGTAGCAAAAATTTGATGTGCGCGGGAAGAGGTAAGAAACCGGTGTGCGCAGCTCACTTCACGGCCGCCATTGAATTTGGTGCAGACTAATAATTCTTGCTGAATTAGCCATTTCGTGCTACGGTTATTTACTGGCTGAAGTCACTGATTCTATGCACGCAGTCATTACTTTGTGTTATTAGGCGTTCTGGCCAACCAGAACTCCTTGGTTGGTTGGCAATAGCTGCGCAGTTGTTTGCTGTCCCAAGACATCGAATCCATACGCCATTCCGGAGACACGTACGAATGGGTACGCACGCGCGGAAGCGCTATCTGTGTATAGTAGGTACCAACCGCTTTATTAAAAAGAAAAAGTAAAACGTGCAAGAAATTAGCTTCCATCATTTTATCTATTCTTCCTTGTGCTTGAACACAGCAACATTGCTGCAACCTAGATGAAATTGCTTGGGTTGGTGGGATTATCCCTGCCGCAAAATAATTGCGTTATCATCATCGGCTACGGCCTGAAAACGCCACTGTTGAGCATAAGCCTCTCCTATAGATGGATACTATGTGCGACTATTTGCACTCCTGCATCCATCGGCTCCCCTCGGTTCTGACCAAATCGACGGTCAATCTAGTAGGGCTACGCTGCGTCTTCCAGTTCATGGTCGTCACTCGATAACCTTTCTTCCCCATTGGTCACATTAGTGGTTGGTTGGTTTTGGTTTGCAATGTCTTTAAACAAAATCTTACAGGTTTTGCTGGGGCAGCCATTTTCGGCAATGCTAGTGGAGACTCGATTTTCTTCACATCTCGGTTGTAAAGATCGATAGTGTGCTGCATTTCCTTATGCGATGAAGTCGTGTAGATGTCGTCTATTATAATTCTGTAGGACCTGCACGGGTAGCATGAGTTGTAGAAAACTATCTCTTCCCTCGAGAAAGCGTTTGATGAACTATCCCGCGGATCTCGCCAACATTTTCTTGCGATTCCATTCTCGCGAGAAGCGATATCCCGATTTGTACCTACAGCTCAAGCTATCCGTGCTGGACAGGTAAATTATTAAAATTAGTAAGTTATCAATTGATAGGTTAACCCCACAAGATTGATTGGTTAACTCATTCTATAAATAGGTATGTTGTTGTTAGTCTCTTCTCCAAAACAACTTACTCATTAGGCATGTCGTCCAACTTTTCAGCTGGTGTCAGGATCACACGAGGGCGGGTTTTCCGAACATGCTCTTTGTCAAGGTCTGGTACTTCCTAGAATTTGAAAGCCGCATTATATTTTCTATAGGAATAGGTGCGAAAACGGCGTGAATTCGAAATCGACGAGCCCAATTTTTCTGTAATTAGGAAGGAACGGGGACTGCGGGGCTGCATGGGATAAAATAATGATTGATACAATGTCCACTTGTCTTTTCCCTGCCTCTAGACATGGAGGACTATTGGACTAACTGGACTATAGATAGATAAGTATAAGTACTTACGTATGGTTCTTGCAAATGTCTAGGATCAGTTCGAATGATATCTTTGGGTTTGCCAAACAAATCAAACGGTGGTACATAAGGTTCCCGCCAGTGATTCATGGACGAGATATCCTTTAAGGCTCCCTCATTTCGCCTAGTTTTTGTGTGCGCTTGCACGTACTTGTAGTCCTTCTTCGTCAAGGAAACCAATTCGTTACTTTTAAAACGGCGGAAATCTGTTTTGTTCGTAGTTTTATGCGTAAATAGCATTGATTTATATCGCTTTACGTTTTCAGACATATTAAAAACAGGTAGGTATCTACTTATAAAAAATATAAGTAAGTATCCATGGATGAAATAAATATCTATGAAAACACAATATCTAGTAGGTAGGTATAAATATAAAAGTTATTACAAAATTAAACACCACCAATCAAAAATATATCTATTCAATCAACCATCTGGTCTATCCTGGTCCATCACACAGAGAACTTTGCTAATTGCTATATACTGATCCTGAAAGTCCATCCATTGATGATCCATTTATTTGGCCTATTGCCACAGAGTACATTGGTAAAGACTGAAACCTATTGCAAAGAGTATATAATATAAATGATTATAATACCTATATTGGCACATTGAGAAAAATAAATTTGGCCTGATTGCCAAATACACAGAGCTATGAAACAAATGACGCTTCGCCTCTATATAGAGACGAAATTAATCATATTATTGCTGCCGAACTTCGGTACGGGGTACTCTTCTGTGTCAGTTTGATATTATAGGGTAATTTCGCTAGTTTCCGACCACTTAGTGGAGTTGTCAAGTTTAGGATGCATAATAAAATGTACCAGTATCATTTTTTGACTTGATGCTACTAAGCTACGTTTCAAATATTATACTCTATATTTTTATCAGATTATCAATCATTTTTTAAAATAACCCACCCTTTTATAATATCTAAACCAAAGGCTAATAGTGACTATTTTGCTAGTTTTCGATCAGTAAATTATATTTACGACCACTTTTTCGCTAGTTTCCTACCACTATAAATTGAAAGACGTAGGTGCCTGACTGCCTGTGGTAAATAAATGATAGAAACAATGATCAGAAAGGCTTCTTTAGATCCTCTGTCTTGTATTTTCATGATTTCTCCAGCTTTGAGGCACTTATTCATATAAAAAAGCATGATCTTTTTTCTTACTGAGACCGCCAAAACTTATTTAAGGATATGGCTGAAAAATTCAGCTATAACAAAAAAATATTGGCTAACGTAGTTTATAAACATAGTAATGTTTACAAACTAAATACGCTACTTTTTTTTTGTAATAAAGCCAGCCCACATTACACCCTGGGCGAGAAATATTCAATGATGGTTCGATCAGTTGGTCACGCCTATTTTGCGACCACCAGCATTTATCGTTTTTTTTAATCGTGTCTGGTCTAATTAGTTAACCTTACAAAGTAATCGACTATTTATGTACTTTTATATGTAAATAAATACGTATTTATAATGTTTTTGATATAGTTTGCTTTTGCGGTCGAATAGCATTTTTCTGCAGCTGGATCAGTTTTCGACCACGAGCGATTTTGGGTATCTGAAGTTTTTATGCCAGATGGTGGATAAACGTGGTCGAAAACTGGCAGTTAAAATGTATGTGCTTTTAAGCTTCAAAGCTTTAAAATAGAATTGGGGATTTCTCGTATATTTGTTACAAAACTGAACCTATTTGGACATAATTGTGTAGGAATAATATATTTTAGAGATGTGTTCACCGCAAGCTTTTTATTTTTTATATTTTTTCATCAAATGTACATTAAATGGTCGGATATAGGAAGTGGTCGCAAAACCGGCGAACTTACCCTATGGCAGAAGTACCGATAGTGATGTAATGCGTTGGTTAACCTTATAATTATCGATACATCGATAGTTTCTATTATGCCATCCGGAAATTTGTTACAATAAGTTTTAAATGTTTTCAATTTATTTTGTGGTTAAATTGACTTCTACTAATTAAACTTTTAATATCTTTTATGTTTATTAGGTTTCCTACAGATCCTAATATAAAAGATAAATAGATATTCGCAACTGGACAGTGCAATTAGTTTCCTCAAAAACATGATACGGTTTGCTCTCAGCATTTTGAAGCTGAATGTTTTATGAAAATGTCTAACCATATACGTTTATATTTTGACGCTATTCCCACATTGAAACTATCCTATTTTTAACAAGGTACTATAATTTCCCCCCACTAGGTGGACCGATGACCTGGTGAAAACCGCGGGGAGCCGATGGATGCAGGAGGCGAGCAGCCGTTCTAATTGGCTCTTTCTGGGGGAGGCTTATGTTCAGCTGTGGACATCTACGGGCTGATGATGATGACTATAATTTCTCTTATCCGCATTTATTATTTGATGAGGACATTATAATGATGTGGCGTGCTCGCCCATGAAAGAGTTTTCATGTAGCCTCCATGGAGCTATTAAAAAAAGAAGGAGGGAATCCCGCCTGATCCGAAACTGAAGCTCCCTTAGGAAGCCGGAACGCTTCGTACGTACGAGCGGAACACGCACACGCTCACATCATATGCAGCCGGTCGCCCTACTTTCAGCTGACACACATATGTAATATGTCCGCCATTTTGGGCTTCAGTTCGATGTCAATCAAAACTCAATCCTTCTTTTTTTTATTTCATCCATGGTAGCCTCATAGAAAATCATTGCTCTTGGTTGCTAAGGACAACTGATCTCATTAATACTACGTAAGACTCTACGTCTTAGTCGATATTGAATGAAAAAATTCACTTGCTTTTTATTTTGTAAATAGCTGTAAATTAAAATATACATCGCATGGTGAGCTGAAAAATTACTTTTATTTACTGCCAAACTAAGGACCTACCTTCTATTAAATAAGTGTTTACCTACAACACCTCAATGATACTCAATATTATTATTATTTTTCCTAAAAATTCATCTGAAAATATAATTTTCAGATGAATTCTATCAAAAAGAAACATGACGCAACAATACTGATGAATCATCAGCAAAACTTGTTACCTATGTATTTGGAGTTTTAATATATTTTTTCGTTTTATAACTTGTTATGTTTTTTCTATTTCGGCATATTTCAAACTTTAGTTTATAGATATAATTATACTATCACATATCAGCCGGCAGACGTCCACTGCTAAACACTGCCTCCCCCATAAATCCTCACTTTGGACGCCTATCGGATTTGCTTATAAACTTAATCTTTATAACCATAAACTGACGATAAACTACCTCTATACTTACACACATTACATTTGCCATAAAATAGTTGAGAGGTGGACTGTATAGCCGTGACGCGAACATGACGTACCTACCAATACCAATACATTCAATTTTATTTATTTTAGATTTATACCGGTATGTTTATCGGCTGGCCATTGTCGACCCAGAATAGAGTATAATAGAATAAAATAACACTGTTACACATAGAAATACGCACAAAAGGCACAAAAGATATAGGTAGGTACTAAAGTGTACCTAATGATACAATCCGGTAAGAGGTACCTTACCGCGTACTTAACTCATATCAAACTATCGATAAAAATATATCGACTCAACCCACAGCACGTTTTGCTGACAGCAGTGGCACTAATGACAAGACAATTGCTATATATGTCATCTGCGCAGGTAAACCATAGAGGTTTCATTGTAATACCTGACACGCTTGAATTGTATGAGAAGTGTCGAAAAGGCGCCTCTATGTAGAGGGGAAGCGTTTTTTTTTTTGCTCTGTGGCCAAATAGTATTTTACCTAATCTCTTCGTTTGAGTATATTCTCCATCAACATAGAATCATATATTCTCCATGGGAGTAGTAGGTACATGTTTAGTAAGTATCATACTCTCACAAACTAGTAGAGGATACAAGTATAGTGGTACCTACCTACCTACTTTTTGTCTGACCATTGGTCATACTTGGTAGTTCTTGATGGTCATTGTTGTAGCAATCACGCACAAACGAATGAATATAATAAATAAATAATAAAATCATCATCATCAACAGCCTGGAGACACCCAGTGCTGATCATGCCCCCCCCCACAGAGCGCCACCTACAGCGGCTGCTCGCCTCTTGCATCCGTCGTCCCCGCGACTTGTGTGAAAAGCCCGATCATTGCCGACCTTATCTCGCAGGGAAACACGAAGCATAGCTCTCTCCATAGCTCGTTGTGCGGCTTTGAGCTTACTAATGAGGCACACACACAGTAAGAGACCACGTCTCAGTTCCATAAGTTATCAATCAAGTCATCACATATTTTACAGTCATATATTTTAATCAAATTTTAATTATTTTACCTGATTATAGGCTTGGACGATCTGGTGAAAACCGCGGGTAGCCGATGGATGCAGGAGGCGAGTGGCCGTTTAGGTGGCGCTCTTTGGGGAGGCCTATGTTCAGCAGTGGACGTCTTCGGGCTGCTAATGATGATGATGATGGGCTTGGAATTGGATCATTCGATTAGAAGCGCAATAATTATTATTATGAGTAGGTACCTACCTACTACCTACCTAAATAACCGACTAGGTACATCAACAATCTTTTATGCTTTATTTATAGGCCTTCACAACTGCTACATTTTCTGTCGAGTCTATCAATATTCTCACGACTATAGTTTGCTCTTTTTTTCAAACATTTAACTATATTTTTTAATGAATTTACTTTATTTACCAACCTCTTATTTACTTTTTGCAATGTTTGAATTTTTTTCGATTTTGTGTTTATGATTTTGCGAGCGGTGAGTATCTTATTCAAAAACTTATTTTTAAGTGTTTCTACTGGTATTAAATCTGATAATGATGCATCAGGAGATTCAGGTTCAGGGCATGTTTCAATTTTAACGCAAATGTGATCTGCTTGATCTTGCTGATACGTGGCTTTTTGTGTGATATCTGGTCCAGAACTCGAAGATGGAGGCTGAAAAAAATTAATCGAATGTAATTATAATGTACGTAGTCAATAATCTGCTAAAACCCAAATAAACATTACTGGTATTGGTATAATCACTAAGCAACATTTTAAAGGAACATGAAATATAAAGACTAAGTACTTACTTAATTATTTTACTGAAACGATTCTACTTAAGTTAAATTAATTTCTGAAAATATATATTTAATGCAAAATTTAAATTTCTTCAAACATCAATAAAATCATCATCTCACAAAATTCATTCCCTAACCCAACAGAAAAATATAAATGTCTCACCAGCACTTTACTATCAGATACTGAATGATTAGTATTGGTTGTTGCTAATGATTGTAGGTCTTCCGACAGGGGTTGAATCTGTTTTGTTGGAAAATAGTTTTTGTTAATAAATAAAAATTCATCCAATTGATTTACGTATCACAGATACCTACATTTTAGCAGAACACAAAAGTATAAATAAAATATCGATTGTATCATTACCTGTAATTTGGGAACTGCTGTTTTAACTAATCGACATCTGTTAGTATTTCCGGTTATGTCTTTTTTATCAAAGTGCTCTGAACATATCACCGAGTTCTTAGCCGGCTCAAAAAACTCATCTCTCCTTTCTCTGGCAACAATCGAGATCCAGTCCGCACACGTAAACGGGTTACTAGGAAAGCTAAAAAGTAAATATATTGTTGTGGTTTCATTCACGTTCTGTGCTCAATTGCGGATCTGTGGGTCTTATCGCAAATAATAAATTACCCTACCTACCTGTAGTCTTTTAAGGTTAAAATATGCTCGTATTGAAAGACGCAACGTAAGGTTAAAATTATTTTAAAAATAAAATTGTTACAATAAAAATATACTCCATGCACCACTTGTTCCATTTACAAATGTTGGCCAAACATTCCCAACTAGCGTTTGTTTGGCCTTGTACCGTAGACAGAGAAGGCAATGTATAATACAAACAGGTTTGAAATTGGTAGTTTTGTTATTAATTTAGAGCCTAAAATATTACTTAATTCACATCTACTTACCGAAAGTAAGATACGCCGGCCAATAAACTGCTTTTTCGGGCATTATTCTTACAACTTTTAAATACGCATTGCGGCATTATGTAACGTAACGTCTTTACGTTGGCTGGGTTTCAACCGAACTAATCGAAATAAGAGCTCACGCCGCAAGTGGGCTGTTATTGGTCGAGATGTATTTGCGTCGACCCATTATCTAGATCTAGTAGGTTAGAGACATGTTAGAGATATAGTTAACTATAACTAGGTTCAGAACTGGGAAATCCAGAGAAACGCACCAAATTGCTAAAATAATTTTATTTGAAAACTTAAATAAAACAATAAGATTAAGGACCTGACAATAAATAACAATACTTACTTACAAAATTAAAAAAAACTACGCAGTAGGTATCTTGCGTATCCGTAAAACTATCTAAAATCAAATAAGTAATTCTAAAGTATCATAAAATGCAAAAATTACCGCGCGCTGACCTGCATAATATACCACGCGTCGGAGGATCAAAAATAGTTGTCTCACATCTCACTCAGCCGGCTCACGCTCACGTTACGACTGACCAGTGATCACAAAGCTAACAGACATTGCCTAGCTCCCTCATCTCTATTAGACTCTAGTCTAGTCTATAGTATAATAGGTCAGTGGTAGTCGACGGCTCGGAAGCATTTAACGCCTCATGATTTTTCTATGGGCCGTGATGGTCGCTGACTCGTCACACGGTCGGCACCTGTAACAATTGTATGAATTGGTAAAACTCATACAGATCTTTAAAGTCTTTAAATAGCATCTAAAAAAATACTTTGCGCGGTTTTATTTAGGTACTACATTTGTCTGTTAGTCGTATTGCACGTACGTAAGTACGTTTTTGACGAGCGCATGTTTCTAGTCGCTACCACTCTTTACAGCGTCACCAAGGAGAGACAGCGCATCGCATAGGCGCATACTAGAAGGCTCAGTATTTGTCATGCCACACTTATCTTGCTTAAGCAATGTCACACACACCTTGGCCCTTGATGGCTAAGCCAGAAGTCCCTGGTCGGCTCACAGTGCGCCCGCAGTTGCTTCCGGTCCCAACTGGCTGACTCTATCCTCCATTCCGGAGACACGTATGGCGGTTGAAGTTTTGGTAATACAGTCTGGAAAAGACCAGTATCCAGGACTGCTTTAGACTATCATCATTATCAGCCGAAAGGCGTTCACTACTAAACATAGGCCCCCATTTAGTGTGCCACCAATAACATCGCATCCATCGCGGTTCTAGCCAGCAGCGGTCATGTCCTCCTATAGTCGGGAAGCGGCGTCTTTTGGCGATGGGTGATCATCAACAGCCTGAAGAATGCCCACTGCTGAGCCTGCTCCAGACAGCGCCACTTTGAGCGGCTGCTCGCCTTCTGCATCCAATTGGCTCCCCGCGGTTTTCACCAGATCATCGATAATGGATTGTTTAGGTTTATTTATATACAGGGTTACAGGGAAAATCGTGCTAGATCCGTTTAGGGCGTGGAGTACCCATAATTTCTGACTTATTTCACTATGTAACACCCTAGTCTAAACTTAACCCTTTTCGAGATATTCGACTTTTAATATTTTTTGTGAAAATTGCCGATTTTTTTACTACAAAATTACAAAATTTAATTTTGTTTATTTTGTGTGTCTTATTATTATGATTATTGCATTTTTACATGTGTATTAAGATGTTTTAGGACGTCAATCATTAAAATAGTACATAAGTTAATTGAATAGACCGTAGTAGACAAGTGAAAGTTAAGAAATACAAAAAATATTAGAAACTGTATTTTTCTCTAAGGAATATCTAAATAAAATATTAAGTTGAGGCTAGGTTGTTTCATAGTGAAATAAGTCAGAAATGATGGGTACTCCACGCCCTTAACGGATCTAGCACAATTTTTCCTGTAACCCTGTATATGTACTTATAAGTATTTAATTTAGGTAGGTATTTATTGAAAGAGAGAAAAGCAACGCCCAAAAGGCGGGAATCGGTTCCAAATGGCTGACCAGCTAGGGCATATATTCCGACCTTTTCCTACTAATAAACCTCAATTAGTGATAATTTACTCACGGGCCTTGCCACCGCCGGCTGGCTTGGCAGCGGCGCTTTAACACTGTGGTATGGTCTGGTAGATTCCTGTTGGGATTGCATGACTTCAGTCGTGTATATGGAGTTGCACAATATGGCTCGTGCATTTGGATCTTCAATGTCATCCATACTAACAGCTGGCGTGATCACCAGCCTCGGGCGAGTTCTCTGGACCTCTTCGAGAGCTGTGTCTTTGGGCTTTACCTGAGCCATAATTTGGAAAACCCTTTAAAGTAATTCCGAATTTCAGTACGTCATCATGAAGACGTCCGCTGTTGATCATAGGCCTCCCTCAAAGAGCACCACATTGAGCGGCTGCTTGCCTCCTAAATTCATCGGCTCCCAGCGGTTCTGACCAGACCTAGTGGGGGCCGGCCTACGCTGCGTCTTCCGGTTCGTGTTCGCCACTCGAGAACCTCTCAACTTCGGTACATAGGTACCTATTTTATTCCAAAAATATGGAAATAACTAACGTAAGGTTCCGGCTGTTCCGAGGGGTTGGTGCCCACAATATCTTTCGGTCTATGGAAGACGTTGAAGGGAACCGTCCCAACCTTCCATACAGATAGCGTGTGAGTATCTTTCAAGGGCGGTGGCCTCTCCCTCACGATGATAGGCTTTGCCTTGTAGGTCGTGACGATAGGCTCTTTTATCTCGCCGCCTCTGAAGTCAGTCTTATTGGTAGTACCATAGTTGAATAGCATGGTTTCTAGCCTGTTTTTTAAGGTATTCGACATTGTGCTGAGGATATTTCTTTCACAATATTAAAATTGTTTTCAATATTAGAGATTAGATAAATTATTCTTCGATATTTACTGTGATATCTCTTTGACGTTTGACTGTCAGTCAAAGAGTAGAACTGTCTTGTCATTGTCAAGTAAATTAAAAATGAAAAGATCGAATTCTCTAAAGAAAATAGGTAGGTACCTACCTATCAACTCGATAATATGATTCAGAAATCAGAAGTATCTCCCAGATAATATAATACCTACAGTACAGATGCCTCATCCCATACCCATACCATCCCACGGATTAACGCGAGCTATTTTACGAATTATTTTATTTCTGCATAACGCAAGATTATCAAGGAACTTTACTGCGTGTTGGCAAAGTATTGGGCCAAATGGATACACTGGACACTAATTAGTATAGTTACTCTCTAGACACGATCACTACATTTTTTTCAAGTTAGGGCTAGTTTTTGTTTGTACCTGATGGGACCCTATGGTTATCTTTCATTTCTAGTAGCATATTATTACGTACTTATATATTACAAGTACAATTTCATGATATTACAGCTCGATCTTTTGTGTATCCTACAAATAAAAACTACTGAAAAATAATTGAAATAATTTATTTATAATTCACCAATAATTACACCGAGTAAATACCAATTTATTTAATACTAAGTATATACATTTTTACAACTTAATAAAAATATGTTTTTATCACAAAATAGGTAATTTTTACTATTCTTGTAACACAGAGATCATACAATATGATTCATTACTCTCGCGCTCAAATTAAAATAGGAATCTAGCTTAATCATTATATCCCACCTTTTAGACAGTTCAAAGATGATAAAAATGTAGGACTGCCTGGCAGGCTACTTGTATTCCAGCCCTAAGGATAATTTCCAGTGTATACCTACCTACCAATAAATCCAATCGCGTGAAATGTACTTAGATATCTAGGAAAAGAGGTAGAATTCCCAACAACTTATATACCCACAACTATCGTAGAAAATGAAATATTTAGACGAAAATAGTTGAAAATTTTACGTTAGAAAGTATAAACCAACCATACAACATACATTTACTTCCATTCAAGTAAAAATCGAATTAAAATAACCAACGTGACCGCGCGTCTCATTTGGGCTTATTTAATAATTGACATATATATAAGGACAGGCCTAATGACAGATTAAACCGTCGCTTCAAAGAGGGAGTCAAGTTCACAGATTGACCTCCACTAGCGCCCAGTCTGTGTTGGAAGTGAGAAGATATCGGTCGTGTGTCTCAAAGAAAATATGCCAAGTTGTGTTGTGAAGGGTTGCACAAACTACACTCTAAAGTGCAATAAAAAGAAATACAAAGTTTCTTACCACAAGTAAGTCAATATTTTCAATATTACACTCCGTTTTGTACGAAAATAATCGAATTTATATTTGGGATAATCAATCAATCAATCAATCAATCAATGTTTATTAAGTACAAGTTACAATTTTGCATGTAGAAGCTATCTTACCATACCAAAATATATTATATTATACACAAGTGGACGTTAGTGATGTCACACAGACCGACGCATATTGACTTAAGAGACGCAATGTTTGGCCACCGGAGTATTTTCTGGCGATCACCGTCTCCGAACTAAGAAAAACTTGTATTTCAGAGTACGGCGACCACTTCCAACACCCGACCACCAAAATTGCCCTCGTAATTTGTGTTCGTTGCGCCTGTCTGTGGTTACACATTCAACATTCATGTTAAATTAAACTTAATACAAAATTTTATTACGGATAGTAGCTACAAAATAATAACACAAAATGGCTTCTACTAACAATGCCCTGTTTAGGTTATTAAAACCTGTATCTAGGGCATCAGATGCTTTACTGAATACGAGAATTGTCGCGCATTTTAGGAATAAAGAAACAGTAGGCAATAACAATTTTACGGTAACGTTCCAATAACTAGGTAAGTATTTTAACAGCTCATGAAAGGTAATGTTTGTTTATGAAAGTGTGAATTGCATGCACAATTGAGCATGTATGAAGTGAAAGAAGAGAGTATGTCAAGTAATCATTATAAACAAACATTGACGGACATAATGGCAGCGATAGGGCCGTTCTCATCGTAGTTCCTGAGTAATCTAAGAGATGGCACTGACTTTTCCCCACACCATTTTGAGTAAATAAAATGTTCCTTCGGGCATATCCTGATATATAGATCTATGGGAGTAGACATAGATTTATATATCAGGATAGGATATGCCCGAAGGAACATTTTATTTTGTCAAAATGGCGTGGGAAAAGTCAACGCCATCTATTAGATTTCGCGTGAACTACGACAAGATGAGAAAATTAGGTGCATATCGCTGCCATTATGTCCGTCAATGTTTATGTTTACAATGATTATTCCAAATATAAATTCGATTATTTTGTTACAAAACAGAGTGTAATATTGAAAATATTGAATTACTTGAGGTAAGAAACTTGGTCTTTCTTTTTACTGCACTATTGAGTATAGATTGTGCAACCCTTCACAATACAACTTGGCATATTTTGTTTGTGACATTCGACCGATGCCTTCTAACTTCCATCACAGACTGAGCGCTAGTGGATGCCAATCTGTGAAATTGGCTCCCACTTTGAAGCGACGTTTTTACCTGTCATTAGGCCTGGCCTGTCCTTAATATATATGTCTATGGGAGTAGATTAGTTTTTTCTTTATATTATGGCTCCACACATAGTGTATTTAGCCAGTGTCAAGTATTGGATATTTTCGTCGAGATTTAGAATATTTTACGTGGTCAAGTCATAGCCATAGTCCAGTTTAAATCATGCATGCCTCAGTAAAGTGGTGGCAACTTTACTGGAAGCTTCTATGGAATTTTGGAAGCAACACGAAAAACCACGTTACACCACATTATATCACACTCATGCTCGTAATTCAGCACTTAATGAGTAAAACGCCACCAATTTTAAACATTAATACTGGAAAAAGCACAAGTTTTGAGAAATAATACGATGCAACGACGTGAACTTTTTCGCGTTCCCGCCAAAACTCCTTTTGGATTAGTTACTCTAACTTTAGTCTTATTGTCATTCGAATATCGAACTTGATAGAAAAAGACAAAAGGTGGTTTAACTAGTCCAAAGCTACTCCCCGTTTATTAATAAAGCTCAGGATGTAATTTAAAAGACGGAAAACGTAATATGTCCTCTTTCGAATAAACCCGGAATATCACTGCGTAAACATTTAAAAAAATCTTTAGAGAATGTTAGAAGGTTTTGTGACATACAAGGTGACCTTGAATTGATATGGTATCCCGAAAGGGGGTAAATCTACACCCCAAGGTAGACAATGTTTCTTCTACGACTTTACTAAATTAATAGTTTTTCATTGAAGAAATGCCATGTAAAGTTTACGTTCGAAAATAGCCTTAGCGCAGCTGGGTGGTTGAACTTCGTCCTTGACCGAGTGCACATAAATGAGTTTAACGACCTGTGTTTAGAAATGAATTTATAGTATCTTGTAACTCTCGTAACGATCGCACGTGCATTTTTGCGAGTGGATTTATTTTTTACCATGGAAGTTTGGAAACACCCAGTTTCAAGTAAGGCTCTCACAACTTGTAGGGTATCATGGTCCTAGTTCCCCCATTTCGCGATAACATACTAATTTAAGGTCACCTTGTATAACCCGATCATGGCACACATTGGCTCAATCTACTAAAAATCGTAAAAATATTCACTACTTCAGTCCCTTCAGTCATGGGGACTCTAATGTGTGGTCTCTGACCACTCGAACCACACAGTACGAAATAAAATACCCCACTCCTGTCATTTTTAATGCCCTGTGACTCGAGCCAAGAAAATAACTAATTTTAGTGACTCGCTTTAATTTAGCCATTCTAAACCGTTGTCGCTTGTACTTAGAAGATCCTCGACGTGTAAATTTATAACCTTCCCTAACTTGAGATTGGGTGAGATTCAGATCTACCCACTCTCCCCTCAAAGTCTCACGTAATCAATAGACGTGTCCCTAGACATTACAATGATTTATTATGTTAGTCACCCATCACAGATATAAATGCCACAATAGCAGTACCTTTTAAAAAGCCAACCCAAATACTATCAATATTATAAATTATACATTAATAACAGGGCCCTTATTCCGTATCGATTCCTTACTTCGAAACCACGCGAATTCCTTGTCTTACATAAGAAATCTGCAAAAATCGAAATCTATTCTCTATGCAACGAAAACAAAACCGCGCGAAATGAATTTGGAATTGGCGCGATTTGAACTGTCAAAAATCATATGTTTTACCGAGACGCGTTCCGATACATCAATACATCAAAAGATATGACCACTTATGTCAATATATTTTATTCAAAATAAAGATAACTTTAATGCAAAGTGAAGGTATATCTGACGCTGTGACACGATTTGAACCAGCAGTGCAAGCACGGATCTTTGGTTCGACAAATATATCGAGTCGATAAATAGATTTTATTTATCGATCTAATCGGTAACTCGTAGCATGGATCTAACATCGGTAATTCTTGTCGTCGTCTTTCGAAGGCTTTATTTAGTCGACATATTATCGATCATTCGTTCATAATTCTCACAGAGTAACTTTATATTACGGAAAATTTCACAGATTAGGCAAAAAATTGGAGGTTAAAAAAAATAGGTTAGACATTCATTCGTGAAAAACACCTACTTGAACAATTTATTCTAATAGGTACCTTTACATTTTTATGAAATATTACAGAAAATCCATTATTTTCATGTGAAATCCGATTAATTATTTAAGAGGAACGACATAATAATAATATTGGCCGAAAGAACTTTACCTAATTATTCAGTTGCAAATATTTTACAACCGTATTATTGTATTAGATACGTAGGTAGTGCTTAGTTGATAATATGATAGTAAAGACATATGAAACTTGGAATAGGTGTTTAATACTCTTTCATTTATTCATGCAAAAACTACTTTATGGTTTTGGCCACCAGTAACTTCTCTCCTATCCCTTGCAGTGCTAGGGACCATGATGTAACTGCTCGTGAGATTTTGAACAACTGCTTGCATCAAATTCTGCACAAGCTTGCTTGTAGTCCTTTGACCAGTGCAAAGTTGTGTCCTTGACCCATACATATTGCATATAACTGGCAACGAAGCGAGCGTAAAAGCGTACCGTACACCCATACAGACCTACAACAATGAATTTCCATGTATAAGTAGGATAAAATAACAATAATTAGAATAAGTATAATTTTAGCAAATAGTTTCCGGTTTGGGAAGTACTTACTAATTACTATAACATTCACGGGCAGTCATTTGATCGGCTCCTTATAGATCGCTCTGAACAACTTGAATAACGGCGAGGGCAATTTCTTTATGAATTCTAAACAGAATCTCAAACTGGTCGTTAGGTAGGTCGAGAGAATAATTGGCATCTCTTAGGCACCGCCTATTGATTCTCAAGACATCTCGACGCTTCCATTTTTCGGCTTACAATATTAAAATATAGCCAAAATCCAGTTTGAAAATATTATAAATTGGTTATCGAGCAACTATGGAAACCCGGTAAAATTCGATAAGTTTGACAAGATTAAACCGATGACAGATGTTAAAAATTAGATCCATGCGTGGTTTAGTCGACATAGAATGACATGATCGTTAAGATTTATCGAATTTATATCGAAGTCGATAAAATACATTCCATGCTACCGATTACGTTTTATCGAAATGTCAAATTTGACATGAAAATTCGTTAAATATATCGATCGGAAGATCGGTGCTTGCACTGCAGACACGATAACGACGTGATTTCGTATCGTGTGGAATGTTTCCATAGAGAATAACCACCCTGTACATGTTAATAATTATGATCTCTGATGTTGATGAGTGATGAGAATCTTCTTGTATATAATTCTGATCAAGTATTTATATGTATGAAAAACCCCATAATAATTAATGTAAAAATAAATACTGCAAGATATCATTCTAACTTTATAATAAAGGGAACAGACTTTAAAGTATTATGTGGAAGAGAATAATAATGTTTTTTTACTATTACATTCAAAACACTATAAAGATAACTAATTATTTTTAAAATTTTACTATTATTTCCATTTAGGTTTTCCTTAATTATTTACATCATTTTGTAATAAGTTACTTAATTTAAAAAGCACAAGTTTCAGTCTATGCTTTGCAAAGACCATTATTACAATTATATTTATATTTTTAATTATAAATTTAATTTAATGAAGGACGTTTGTTAACTACAACTTTAGTTACCCCTAAGCATAATATTTACAATTTACATAAATTCATTAAAATCACACGACAATTTGAAAGATTTGGTAAATATTATTTTCTATAACAGTATGGTATAAATGCCTGAATAATATACAAGAGAAAAATTGATTAGAAAAATAAATAAAATAAACTTTGACACATCATAAGGAATTGGCGGTAAAATTTGACATTGGAAACAATATGGCCGCCCAACCTAACCTCAATTGCATTTAGCAATTTAGCTTTTTAAGTTATTAGGGCCATTAACTTCGCTGTAGCTCACAAAAAGTGAAACGCGAAGTCTTTCGTCTGTCGGTACATAAAACCCGGCGCAATCGGTCCAAGTCCCCCCTAGAGTAAAACTTGGGCTTGGCTTTCCAACTCTCTTTAAAAGTATCATCGGCATATTGGCATCTACTTAATACATACGTCAATCAGGCACGTTGATTTCTGCCCAAATGGGGCAGAATGGAGAGGCAGGGCCACCCCAAGACCATCCTCGTGGTATGGCTAAGTGGCTGAGGCCAGATTTGATCGCGCCAGAGTATCCATTGAAGATGCTATCGTCTACCTTCCCTGGACATAGGATGCTGGTCATGCCGTCAGCGGATGCATCGATTGTGGTCACCACTGCTTCGTCGAGGAGTGGCTCGCAGCTCTTCAATGCTGAAGGTAATAAGGAAAATTTTCAATGACAGACTGGTTTTTGATTATAAGTAATAGATTAGTTAGGTATTAACAATGTATGCAGTATATTAAAATAAACATGAATTTTATAATCAGTAAAAAAAACAAGTCAAATCTGTAAATAAATATTGGAGTATTGGATTACTGGGCAAATGAGACTTTATGACCTGATTACACAGTGTAGTAATCAGATTACTAGACTGTGTAATGTCTCAAGATGACCTGCGACGTGCAGGGTCTCGCGAAACTTATTTTAAAGTTCCGAGTGACACTGCAACTGGTATGGCCGGCCGTGTCGCTTAACATCAGGTGGAACGACTAACTCGTCAAGTCATTCATTCTCATAAAAAACGTACCTAATACGTTTTGAAATTTATAATTTGTGACGTCACATGACAGGGTATTATCCTATCTGTTTTGTGGTATTATATAGTGTAGAGCAGAGATTCCCAAACTTTTTACATTTTCGGTAGACCCCTGCTGCTACATTTCTACTGTATTCCCAAAACTCCTAAAAAATATCACCCTAAATGTATGTGTAAGAAGAAAAAAGTAGCACATAACCTTGTGTCCTATTTATTAAAATAATACTTGTGGTTATACAAAAAACATATATAAGAATAAAATAATTAACCTTAGCGTTAACATTTTAAGAAAACTTTGCCCTCAATTAAATCATAATTGTGTTTATACAAAAGTAGAAACATGTATTATTACAAACAATCAACAACCAGAAATTTTTTCCTGGAGTTACAACTTGTGAACCCCTGTTTTCTACGTCGTGTGGTCTCCTATGCACCCCTTGACCCCTATGGACCACTTTGGGAACCTGTGGTGTAGAGGTACCGTAAAAGCGTAAGGTGCCACAGTAAGACCATGAAATAATAATTTACAATTAATTAATGTTGTTTGTACTAGAATTTTTCAATCATATGTTACGTCACTACGTGTCTCAAGTCTCTTTCTATTCTTGTTATAGTAAATTGCTTAAACTTTGTTACTTTATTGAAATAATTTAATTTTGTTTTACGACCACCTTTGTCTGTTGATCGTTTCGAGGAATACAGTTTCTTAATGCATTAAAAATGATTTAATCGAATTATCCATTAATTTGATGATCGTAATTATCAGTAGTCGAGTTATACCTAAATCGTCAGACAACCGTTACATTTTATAAATAAGCAAAGAAATAAGATAAGAACGATCAATTATTTTATTTTGTAGAGCAAATGAACGATTACAAAGTTTGCTATCGGATTAAAAGATATGTTATCAAATTGTCAAGATTTGAACGAATGCTGTTGCGATGGACGCAGACGGCCGCGACAACTGGATCGGTTGGCATTTTATGAATAGTTTATACCAGCTGAGCGATTGAACAGTGTAAACACACAAGGACATGGTAATTCATGGTCAAATATAAACCACAAAATACTAAAATCAAGAAAACACCAATAAACAACAAAGAAAAGCTTAATTAAAAGAATGTCCTAAGATTTTGAAAGTGTGGACACAGCGCGACCTTGAGCTCGTGACAACGACGCGAGCTGTGACCTCCTACCTAAGCTGTGGCGCGGGCTACTATTTACGCACGCGCGGTGCAAGTGACCACACTTATTGTTTTAATAGATAATCAGGTCAAATATTGACCATTTTTTTTTACACATCTAGAACAAGCAATTAAGTATAGCACATTCTATAAATAATTATGTTCACTGTTTAACAATTCAGCTTGTATAAGCATGCAGAATAAAACAATTTCAGTTCAACATTAGCTCGCATATAAACGATGCAGCTGCTTGCATGGTATTTGTCCAGTCTAAAGCTTCGGATATTAGTTATACCATTATAAATAAATAAATATGTGTGGACATTTCACACAGCACCATCTAGCCCCAAACTAAGCATAGCTTGTACTATGGGAACCAGATAAATAGCTCGCATATACACGTTGCAGCTACTTGCATGGTATAAAAAAGCGCGTGAACAGAGAACAAAGATTGCAGAGAGGTCATTTACTCCTATCTAATCTGAAACGCAGCTGGGTTTGAATAAAAATCAGTTTATTGCTATGCAATAATTAGGTGTAAAAATATTTAACGTTTTTTAATAAGGCAATGAATGGCCAATAACAAGGAAAACACCGTATCCTGCTATTGTCGGTGATTCCGGAAAAATACTAACTAAGATATTATTCTATTCTATTATTATGAACAAACGGATTTAAGTTACGGGAAACACCCTAGCTAGAGGTTTTGATAACGCGTGTGTGCGTGGTTTTTAGTAAAAAAAAATTGCTAGAATGGGTTTTACTGAAGTCATGAGTTCAAAATGTATGGAGACAATTTGTACTTAATATAATACCTTCAGCTGTTCCTAAGAATAACCGGCCAAGTGCGAGTCGGACTCGCGCACGAAGGGTTTCGTATCATTATCTATGAAAACGTGCAAAAAATCATGTTTGTTGTATGGGAGCCCCCTTAAATACTCATTTTAGTATTTTAGCAACAGAAATATCTGTGGAAATTTCAACTGTCTAACTGTCACGGTTCATAAGATACAGTCTGACAGATGGACGAACAGCGAAGTCTTAATAACAGGGTCCGTTTTACCCGTTGGGTACGGAACCCTAAAAAGATTATAATGATGACAAAAAAGTGGCGTTATGCTTACATAAAATGTTGTCCTTCGTGATAAACTCTCCCATGAAGACGCACTGAAGGTTGCTCCCTTCCGCCAGCTCAGCGATGATCCTCAACCGGATGACCTCATCATCCGACAGCCGCTGGTGACACTGCACGTTGACTAGTACGATAGGACGACTGCACACGAGGAACGCTGGAAGAATACGTTGGGTGTTCTAAGTGTACGATAAAATTGGTAAAACTCATATGTCAATGCGAAAACGATTGTGACGGAAGCAAGGAAGTATTGTGCAAGAGAATTATTGTTGTCTCGCTTCTACCATTATGTCCAAGTGCAGTGGGAGCAAAGCCACAATAGATATGTCAGGCCTTTTTAGATTTTTTCTATATTGGAACCCGTATGTATACGTATTCGTTTATGGAGTTGCATAACACAAATATACCGCTTTATTTTTTTTGATAAATTAATTACAGTGACTAAATTTTTCTATTTTATTTTATCAAAGAAAAGATAATTAAGAGAAGAGAATTAAGAAACTTTGTTTTTATTCACCTCCCTAAAAACTACTCTTATAAATTACAGGCACATTAGTAGTCATATTAATATATCTATATAATCATTATTATAAATAAAAATAAAATAAATATAAATATGTGTGTGGACATTTCACACAGCGCCATCTAGCCCCAAACTAAGCGTAGCTTGTACTATGGGAACCAGACAACTGATACAATACTTATATCCAATTCTGAATCGTTGTGTAGATTTTTTACAGAACCCTCGTGGCATGTACACTACTCGCACTTGGCGGGTTTACGCATCTATTAAATAGTTAATCAAATCACATCCTGTATCAAATCGCAACTAATATAATATCTATCAGGTGTAAGATAGTGACAAAACATGAGCTTATAAAATAATTCAATGTATTTATTCTTAGTAGAACTGTTGCTATGCTATTTCTGAAATAATATTCACAAAATAGCAATATCAAGTTAAAAATTGAAATAGCAATGGGCAGGCCAAATCGCTCGTAGAACTGACAACCGATGGGGAAGAAAGGTTCTCGATTGGCGACCACAAACCAGAGGAAGAAGCGTAGGCCAGCCACTAGGTGGACTGGCGATCTGTTGAAAGGCGAAGGGAGCCGATGGATGCAGGAGGCGAGCAACCGCTAACATGGCGGCGTACCAACAGGAAGCCTTCAAACTCGTCGATATCATGGGGAGGCCTATGTCCAGCAGTGGACGTCTTCAGGCTGATGATGCACCACAAAATACTTAATAGTAGAGGTACAATTTAAAGGTCACTATTTTGAATTCCGCAAGGAAGTACCTCTTCAACCACTTTGTTAATAATTGACAAAGTGGCATGAGGGGGATATACAGCTACTTTTTCTATCGCAGATAAACTATATGACGGTCGAGAGTCAAGATACCAGTGTGCTTAAATCCATTTATCTGGGCGTGGAGAGCTACTAATATAACCATTGAGGACTATTGTTTAGGTACAGAAAAACCACTCTGTTAAAACGCTTGAATAAATAGCGACTCTTGCTGCGACGCAATAAGGTGCAATTCAGCTTGCACGCCTACATTGTATACAATACCTTGTCTTTCTCTCGCATAATATATCTCATCTCTTCTAACGCGAAGACACGCCCTACCTTCGCCCTACCTTCAAAACTGAAATAATTGCATTTTTATCTCTTTTTTTTTTATCACCATGGTCTGTAATTTTCGTGTCGGTTGCCAGATACATAGTTTTAAGGTATTTTATTATGTTTCTGCAGGCCTGTGGCTGATACTTGAGTTTGAACGCTATTAAAATATTACGACAATTGGGCTTCCGATGTGTATGACAAACAGAACCACCAAATACTTCCCGCTCTTGTAACTAATAATAGTATCTTATCTATGTCAATTTGTTTATCTTTTCACACCGAAGAACCTTTGAACCCTGGAGCTGGACATAGGGTAATTAATCATTCGTGACAAACTTGAGTCCACGGTTGCCATTGCCAAGCCGAGGGAACAGCTAGTTATATTTGCAAAACTATTAACCAGGGAGCAGTGAGCTTAGAATACCTAAAGCAACATTGACCTTCGGCGTCAAAACGCGATCATTTCGTATCATGCCCCGCATCACGTATTTATCTCTGTTTCAATATACCTGCCTTATCTGATGTCGGGAAATATAAATTTACATTATGTACCTACCAAAGAATATTCATTTTGATTATTTCAGTCAATAGTAAAATACTAATTTCAATAATTAGGCAGCCCACGACGAAGTAATTATTTGATATTTGTCATCATGATCATCATCAACAGCCTGAAGACGTTCACTGCTGAACATAGGCCTCCCCAGAGAGCGCCACTTTGAGCGGCTGTTCGCCTCCTGCATCTTTCGGCCCCCCGCGGCTTTCACCAGATCGTCGGTCCACCTAGTGGGGGGCCTACGCTGCGTCTTCCGGGTCGTGGTCGCCACTCGAGAACCTTTCTTCCCCATCGGTTGTCAAGTCAATCCTACGAGCGATATGGCCTGCCCATTACAACTTTAACTAATAAACTTAACTTACTTAATAACATTAATATTTATATGGCATTTCAATTAAACACTTGAGCTAATGGACGTTTAAGCATGTCTAAAAATATGAATTAGTAATGTTTCTTTTTGTAATAAAACTGTATAAATGTGGATGCCATGATTGTACCTACACGTGAATAGTCATATAGCCGCCGTAATCTATCAATTATTTATTCATGCTACTCTTTATTATGTTGTTTCCACTTATTTTTTGCACATTCCTCTTTGGTCACGTATAATCCACAAGAGTAGCCTTTGGAACAGAATTATCATGTTCTGTGCCGACATATTCAATGCTAAGCTCACTAGCTCACTACACACCTTCAGTTTTATGTGTTTAATGCGATAAAGTGGGAGTCCACGCGTCTTAACCGAAGAGCAGTAATCTATAAATATTCAAATTCCATATGCAATTAATATGCTCAACGTCGCGCCATACCCCGTTTCAAACCACACAAGTCTCCATTGATCAAATCGGTCCAACAGGCATACTCAACCGGTGGACCTCGTGGCTCGCGGAGAATTTAACGCTAGCGAAACATATTTTACGGTGAAATATTGAAAGCGAGAAGCAATTAACTAATAGAGTTTAAAATATTTTGTTCTACCTATGACAGAGTGCTAAACTTTTTAAATAGTAAATTACATATCATTATACAAAAAAATGTAGAATATTTTAAGGATATTTATATATAGGTAGTATTTAGAGGTAAACCGAAATATTTATCCTACTCAGTCCAATGGTAGGGATAAATAATTGAATACAAAACCTAAAATTACAAATACGTGTCAACAATAAACCAATGACAATAAAACATTCCACAACAGACCAACTGCACCAACAGCCACAATTATTAATCGTCGCAATGCTATAAATTAGTATAAACATTTGGCCCAAACCCTTCAACAAACAAACCCACAAAGTCACATTAATCGTAGCTAATAGCTAAATTTTTATGCAAATGTCGCCCGCTCATAAAATCAGTTGAGAATGAGTTTGTTCAGAGTGCAGCGTCCGCCAAATGCGGCAACCGGAATCGACCTCTATTTAGAACTGAATAAGGTTAAATTATTCAATGAGGCTGATTAAATGTCAATAATATAAAAGACCGAGACATAATTGGTCGACGCGACGGTGATTTACTGTTGAGAACAGTGACTGGATCATATGCATTTGTATCTATTATTATGTTTATTGACTTTCGATGTCTCTTTAAAATACACATTATGCCTAGACATACAAGATATAAAGAACAGGTTGACATCGTTATCAAACCACAACTGCTGTTCGGACACAATCATTTAGATTTTGGTTTCCAAGCATTTTAGTGTCGTCTATCAAAAGGACGAAAGTCGAAACTAAACAATGGAGAGACTGGTGGTCTACCAAAGATACTGTTCCATTGGCGTTGACGCCAAAGGCTTACACATTATCTGTGCTCCACTAATGGAAAAAGATATTTGCTACACTACTCCCCGACAGGTAGTATGTTTTCCAATTTATTTTGGTTGGGGTTATAAACCTTTTAAGTTATTTTGCGATCACCTATTAATTCAACCTTTTTTGGACCCAATTAAAATATCGAAGTCCTTCATGTTTAACTTAAACCCACAGAGCAAAAAAAAAACGCTTCCCAAGCATCATTTGTTTCATAGCTCTGTGCTTAAAAACCCTACGGAATCCAGAATCCACTTACTTAATTTTGTTTGTCTCACCTTACAACTTTTCTGGAGGCCGTTCCGAACTAAACTTTACTGCAGTGCAGTCTTTACGACCATGTTTTGCTTTTTACGATGCATAAAATATTGTTTGGTTTCGGAGGGCGTAAAAAGAATAATATCTAACGTATAACTTTGTTAAACATATTCCCTATGTTATTATGATAATATATTAATTAATAGTGATACTAAATGGTGAACTTGTTTTGCGTCTGGGTGTTATATTGTATTCTATGTATGTATTTACAAACAAAAAAGTATATAAGTATTGTATCAGTTATCTGGTTCCCATAGTACAAGCTATGCTTAGTTTGGGGCTAGATGGCGCTGTGTGAAATGTCCACACATATAAAAAAAAACTAATTTCGTTCAAAAATTCACATTGCGCTGCCATGCTATTCGTAATACTTGGAGGTAGGAAAAGCTTATCAGGTATAGCCACAGAGCATTGAAACAAATGCCTCTAGATGCGAAGTGTTTTTTTTTTGCTCTGTGGGTATAGCGTTGGTAGAACTACTATTTCTACTTGATTACGTGAACTCTTAACTTGCTAAAAAGCCTACCACCTAATAGTGATTCTGCGTTATGTTCGCGTACTTATGCGACTATGTTTGGATATTCTGTGGATAGAGATTCATTTGAAAACTACCAACAGGTAAGAATTAAACAATTTGATGAAAAGGCAGGCATCGGCAACAGAAGGTAAGTGTATAAATGACCAAATGTTATTCATCCAAATGACTGAAAATCTTATCAGATCTATCTATCACGATTATGATCTATCACTCTACCTACTAAATAAACCCGATATACCTATGTTGAAAATTAAGGTTTAGTTGGTTCAGTGCAAAATGCAACGTCATTAATTGCCCCGAGTAAATTATGTAACTTCTATACGTAGAACTTCTACGTATAGAGTTTACTCGGGGCAGAACGGTAGAACTATTTCCTGACGATTCGAGAATCGGAACCGTAACACCTTAGCTCTAGCTAGACTCTAGACTTTAGATCAAGTGAGTCTCTAGACAGTTTCATGACATAAATAAAACCATTGATACATAAACGGATTGATATGTTTCTGATAACGTTCTCAAGTAGAGATGATCTCACTGTCGATGAAAGACAAAGAGATCATAATGAAAACATTTTGCGCCAATTAGAACAATCGGTCAAAAACAATGCCAGCACGCGAGGAATGAGTGAAGCAATCGATTCACACAATGCTGTACTAAATTAAGTCAATTATGTAAATAGACTGAGGTTCGCAGTTGTTGTTAACCCGGAGCCAAATCTGCTCTGAAAATGGTGACATCGCGTATCGAGCAAACGACGTGATTAAGCTTGAATACATTATGCCAATAGCATGAGACCATTTAAATCAGGATAAAGTATGAATTTTATAGATATTTTGAGAAACTTTGACTCTTTGTGAATGGTATGGGGTTATTAAATTTCTGGTCCCTGCAAAGGTTGATTTGTAAAATGAAAGGTTGAGGCTGAAAAGGCTGAGAAGTGGAACGCACTTCCTGCTTTCTTGTTTCCTACAGGTTACAATCTGGGTCACATAAGAGTCATGGGTAAACGTGGTCCAACACAGACCAGTCATCAATTTCAACCACGCGAGATTTTGTCACACGTGAGCCCATTCCGGCATAAAAAAGTACATTCAAAGTAACCTTTGAATTGATAGCAATCGTTCCGTGGCCCAATAAAGCTGACAATTAAACCAGTATATCGAAAACCAGCTGCAAAGTCCTATTTTAAGTATTGTTAACGACATTGGACATTAAACTGCACAAGGAAAGAACACAATGCCTTCACTTGAAGTCGACGACATTGAACTGTGTGCAAGGGGCATGCCTCGAGATCGAGACAACTCCTATAGGTATTTTTTGTTTAATTACAACGATAAATTGTTGCAACGTTCATTTTTTAGACGAAATAAAATGTATTTATATACATGTCCCAGAAAACGAATAATACAAGCTTATCAGATTAAACATACATATCGCAAGTTCCATTGTTAGTAGGCATTTTCCTCTTTAAAATTAAATGTTTGAAAATTATCATGATTGATGTGAGAGAGAATATGCCGATGGATGCAGGAGGCAAGTGGCCACTCAAGGTGGCGCTCTTTGGGGGAGGCCTATATTCAGCAGTGGACGTCTTCGGGCTGTTAATGATGATGATGATGATGATGATGATGATGATGATGATGAGAATACACTAAAACAGTACTTTTAAAGAGAAATATGCTAAGCAAACTTGAGATAGCGGTCCAAGTATACGGAGTGAAAAAGGAAATCAAAAGAGTCACAACAATAGATACCAGAATTCAGTGACATCAGAATCGAGAACAACAAATTGAACGAGCGCCGAAACGCGACTCTTGACAGAGTACAATAAATCTAACAGACATAAAGGCACATTTTTTGCGAGCAAGTATCGGAACGACTGAATTCACGAACTAACACTGACAATCAGAAATGAGATCACCGCACCAATACGTTTAGAATAGGGTATGTATAGATAAAAAGCCGGTAAGAATTTTTTTTAATAGGTATTGCTGATATTGCTATAGAAATCGTTTTTGTAATACACAGCAAAACACGTAATCGTGTTTGTTATGTTAGAAGAGGAAACTATTGCTTATATTAAACAGTGAATACGATTTACATTCCGTGTAGATGGGAGAAACTTATTAGATCACTTTGTTACTTCAGAAGCCAAATATGTATATTATATTAAATACGGATTATTGTGTATTTGACGATTTGTCTAGCCAATTTTTGATCAATATTATACACTCTTTGTTTAAAAGAAAAATATTACAGCACAGTGGGCCTAGCACGAATGTTTACGCGCAAGTAAGTGTAACGTTAACATAAGGCAGTTGTATGGCATTTGATCAGCGCCCCATAAACTGCCTTACGTTAACGTTACACTTACTTGGGCGTAAATATTCGTGCTAGGCCTACTGAATGCGCATTACCACAGATCGATGGGCTTCGCACATTCGTGGATCACAATATTTTCAAGAAACTCAAGCCTAAGGCATATAGGGCGAATTCTGTAGCCTAACCATTTAAGAAATATCTGATAGATTTAATAGATGTGTATTGTATGTATTTACAAACAAAAAGTATATTAAGTATTGTATATCAGTTATCTTGTTCCCATAGTACAAGCTATGCTTAGTTTGGGGCTAGATGGCGATGTGTCAAATGTCCACACGTATCTATCTATCTATCTATAAAGTAAATAACTTATGAACGTAATAGCCTAAATAACTAATTATAATCTACTTATGTAAGGTTGTTAAACCGCTGATGGAAGGTCTACGTTCATTGGGCAACGCCCTAATAAGTTACAGCTTAACTTATAAACATATATATAATCAATGCGTCTCGTAGAATGTTGTAGTCTGAAAAAGCGTCTCTGGCGTCTGTTCATCCGACATTACTTGAATTAAAATGCTTTCTTGTTTACGCTCCTAACATTTCACCTTCTAAGAGAAGTCAAAACATTTTAGGCATTGATTAAATTTAAATACCGTTTATAAGTAAGGCTGCTATAGTATCTGCATTAGCTAATGCTGCCAAGTTCGCTGAAGCGTATAGTATACCCAGTATACAGTGTCACTTTATGACTTACGAGTTACGTCTGAATCCTAAGAAACCAGCATTAAAAATATAACGCCAACCACATGTAAATAAGATTATCGTTTGATAAGGTAAGTAAGTATAGACATTTTACAGTGATGATGGATGACGTACGTTCTTCCGTATATTTGTTTTACCTGTCAATGCAGTTTTACATAATGAACTATTAAAAATATATAATAAACCACTCGGGAGGTCGTGTCATTGAAGCGTAGCTTATCAGTATCAGATAGCTACGCTCGAACAGTTAATAACACTACTAACATAATATTTGTGTAGGTCATAGAAGTATAATAAAATATGTAGGTACATTATAATAATTGTACATACATAGAAGCCTTTGGTGTAGGTACAAACAATTATAATAAATAGTGTAGGCATGTAATATACTAAGATACAACTTCAGAACAAAATGCAGAAATGCTACTATAAATATTATGTTTGAGGTCGTAAACAATTTAATGTCAGCCACTAGAAGGTTTCAAAACTCAATGTTTTATTGCATGTTTTTATATTCAGCGGCAGTGGCTCAGGCACATTAGTCAAATCAGATATAATAAAAGGTAGGTAAAGGTAGGATGTCTAACTTGTCTACTTCCGCCCGTGCCCGCACACCGGAATGATGTATCCTAAAAGTAGGTATAGCTGTGCACAGAGCGGGTGAAGGGACATTTTTATGTGCCAAATGAGTTTGACCTTTCGCCAATCTTCCATGTAGTGTGATACAATTCCATGGTTATCGCTGTGACCTTTTTTATTTGGGGTTTATTTGCTTCAATATAAGATTTCTGAATATTTTCGCAAGCAAATCAGGTTGTGAGATATTTTGCTCTAGAATAAAGTTATACTATCTTACTGCTGATCTCACATTAAAATAGTCAACTGATACTAATTTGGCGTGACAAAAGGTAATAATAACAGTCAAGTTTCTAACTAATACGGAAACAATAAAACTGAACTGAAACCCGTATCGACCGTGCGGCTGTTCTCTGTCCCATTCGTTTAATTATGTATTCGTAAATTACACCGCTTTTTGTAAACCCGCGGTGGTAAACGCTCCAAAATGGATATTTGGCTTAATTAGCCGTCTTCAGTAACGTGATATTATGTGGATTTTATAATACAATATGCGTCATACATTATTATACCATGAAGGTAATGAATATGTAATATAATATTTGTAATTTAATAAATAAAATAAAATACGCTAAGTAAGTCGTTTTAAATATTTTTTTAACAATAAGTTGGATTATGTAAAAATACCCAACCAAAGGGACGGTTCGATTCAATTGGTCCTAAGCACTATTGTATTTTATTCTATCTCGCTGCCAACCCTCTTGAGTTTTACACTACTGAATAAATAAGAACCACCAAAATCGGCTGAGAACTAACAGAGGGATCGATGATTATTATGGATGAAAATTAAGAAGAACTTAAGCATCGAAAATACAGGAACATATGGCTATAAAATGTAATCTTAAATTTTGGAGTATTATACGAGAACACGGACACGTCAGAGGCGTGGAGCAGAGTAGCGCATGAAAAAATCAATAGTTTCGACTGCAAATCCAACACACGTAACGTAGGAATTAGAACACGCAATCATCGTGCGATTATGAGCAATGGTTGTCGGGTTTCCGTTTATGCCGCCAAGCGTGAATGTTTACATAGTGGCGAACAATTGGGTGGGAATCTGCGGTGTGCCTCAGGGAGATATTTTAGGTCCATTGTTAATTGTGGTGGTGTGGTAAGATGCTTCATAAAATGGTTATTGAGATAGGTCTATAAAGTCTTTTTCCAGTGATAATTTGATAAAGCAATCTCAATCATCACTAACTACCAGTTAGTACGGTAAAAACCTGTTGAAAATCTTTATATTATACTTGTATAATTAATGTCTTACATCACTCGCTTATGAAGCTTGTTTTTGTGGTATTTAACGCTGTAGATAATATAATTTTATGCGCTCATTAAAATTAGCATTTTTATTTCCATCAAAACAATGACGGATTGTAGCACTTAGCATCATTGTGTGCGAGTCTCATCTCGTTTCAAAACATTTTGGGTCTGCGGGTAGTCGTCACGATTACTTACATGGTTCGTCTTATATTATATGAATAAAATAGAGAAAACCGTTCTCTGTACCATCCAGCTAGTCAAAAGCTATTATGCTTTTGAAAATCAACTCACCTTGGGCATCTATTGTGATATTGTCACTTTCCAATGTAGACAGTTCTGAGACTAGCCGCTTCGCTTCTGGCGCTTCAGTTAGCAAGCAGACTTGGTCCAAGTGTATGTCTTCTAATATGATACCCCGGTTTAACGTCTCGTATATGATGCCTAGATGTGGGCTGAAACAAAAATGTAGACTTAAAGATGGAAAGCGTGAATTTTTTTGCTCGCTTTTATAGCTATCATGGTACGGGACCCTTCGTGCGCGAGTCTGACTCGCATTTGGCCGGTTATTGAAAATATTTAATAACAGAACTCATTGTCTTATATCTGGTGTATAGATACTATAATTATGTTATTGTAGCTGTATCGTGATGAAGTGACTCACAAAATATAAGTTAGTATCTCATTTATATCGTTAGACGCTACTAACAGAATTTTAATAACACTAATTACATGAGTTATCAGTACAAATATTCACTGATATAATTATTATGTTCAGAACTAGAGTCAAAGATCATCATAGTTTAAACAAATTTTTTAATTAACACTGGATAATTGTTTTATTTATATTATTATTACATACATAATTTTATAATCGCTATTTTTATCGAGTGCTTTAGGTTTGTAAGATCTGATACTTTGCTCAAGGTTGCTATGATGTTATGATTTATGTCATTCATCATTCAAGGTTTTATACTCACTTAAATTTTTTTTTATTTAATAATGTTCAATCAAACTGCAATGTTCATCCATTTCATACACTGAGGTATGATTAACTTAAAACTACAGTTTGATTAACTTAAAACTAATTCGCAATCGAAATAAATAAACTAGTTCGTAAACAGGACAAACAAAGTTAGCAATATTTTGAGGGAAATTCCACAGCTGCTCTGCTTTTATTATGGAAAATAAAACAAAGGCCTTGAGAATTTGGCGACCAATAGCATTTCCACCGCATCGTTTCACAACCGTAACTGCAATTTCGCATGTACCACGGTCCACGCTTCAATCAATATACATAAGCTTGGTCGTTGCCAATATGTAGAAGTTATTTATCATTTGGCAAGCGTGCTCTATCAGCAGCTCACATCGTAGTTATCATTCATTAGATACTTCTCACGCACTTATTAGTGCACTGTATATTTTTATTCAACGGCATACAATAAAGTATTCTGTTGAATAGGTAATATTTGCAAGTTGAATTGGCAATGGGCACATCTCTCGTAGAACTAACAACCGATGAGTAGAAGAGGTTCTCGAGTGGCAAACACGAACCGAAAGACGCAGCGCAGGCCACCCCTAGCTAGACCGACACTTAGTTTTAAGCTTGTGCGTGTACATTGAGTGTTTCTGTAAATGTGGTGTTTCAATAAAGAGTTTTTATCTATCTATCTATCTAGTTAAAACCATGGGTAGCTGATCAATGCAAGAGGCAAGAGCACAACGTGCAGCTTTTATACATAATATATTTATTTAGTAGGGAAGAATTCTGATTCATATTATTTGTGTGCATACTTTATGGAAAATTTTCCGGAAACTTCAACTTTTAATATCTTTCACATTATTAGGTATTCTGAAATTTTGACTGCATACATACAAGGCCTTGCCTCTTCTGCATTGGCCATTTTTTTTTGGTAATTAATAAAATAGTGGTGTATAGAATTTCAGAATTTTCATTCCACAAAAAGCTCATGAAAAAATTTTATTTCTATAATAATAATATAGCTCGTTATATTATAATTTAAAACGGTACTAGAAACAATTAATGTAAGATAACAATCTTACAAGTTAAATACGCTCCAAACTGTGTCCCGGCTGGCGACGTTATCACTCCACGGCTCACCCGCGTGAGGTGGTGTCGATCGATTGATTTGATACAATGAACAATAGATTGCAGTACATCTACAAGGTGACCTTGAATTGGTATGTTATCCTAAAATGGAGTGACTGGGACCATAATACCCTACAAGTTGTGAGAGCCTTACTTGAAACTGGGTGTTTCCAAACCTCCATGGTAAAAAATAAATCCACTCGCAAAATTGCACGTGCGATCGCTACGAGAGTTAACAAGATACCATAAATTGATTTCTAAACACAGGTCATTCAACTCATTTATGTGCACTCGGTCAAGGACGAAGTTCAACCACCCAGCTGCACTAAGGCTATTTCTTCAATGAAAAACTATTAATTTAGTTAAGGTGTACAAGAAACATTGTCTACCTTGGGGTGTAGATTTACCCCCTTTCAGGTTAACATACCGATTCAAGGTCACCTTGTATAGTAGCCAAATTATAAATACAATACAAAAATTCGTTATTGTACACCAGAATGTAAACTGTTACAGAAAGTTAGAAACTTGGAGCTAGCGATTCTACAACGTTAGTACAACGGGCGGACTTATCGCGTAAATCCACAAAAAAAATACCTAATAAAATAAATTTAGTCGCAGATGACCTCAGTCGTTGGTTTAATATCAACGGTTTGAGTTTAAATATAACTAAGACCCATTACATCCACTTCAATCTATCTGGTCGCACATATAGACCGCTCAGCGTGAAAGTTGGTAATGTCAAAATGGAGCAAGTAAAAAGTACCACATTTCTGGGTTTCCAACTGGATAGTGCTCTAACGTGGAAAGTGCACATAGACACACTATTTGAAAAAATTGGTGGGTGTCAGCAATATTGCCCTATAGCATGGTCCGGAACTGTTACTTTGCATCTGTGCACTCTGTACTGCAATATGGAATTGAACTATGGGGACGAGCTGCCGATTGGGAACGCGTCTTCAGAATGCAAAAAAGAGCAGTACGAGCCGTAGCCAGAGTGTCACAAGAAACGTCTGCACAGCCCCATTTCCGGACCATGAACATCCTCACTGTGCCTGCCCTGGTATATCTTCAGGCGGGGCTTTACGCCAGAGACCACTTGGACGAGTACTCGAGGCTCGGCGATGGTCACAGATACTACACACGGAACAGGCACCAGCTTCGAGGCGTGCCACGACGGCTGACAAAGACGTCTAAACTGGTGCACGTGATGGCGCCAGCAGTCTACAACCGGCTGCCCGAAAATTTCAAAACGCACATTCGCGAGGCTCTTATGAAAATCAATTAAAAAACTGGCTCGTTGAACAAGCATTTTACAAATTCGATGACTTGTTATAATAATTTAATTTAATTTTTAATACAATTAGTACAATTTTATTTTTTTATTACAATTTTTTACATTTTAGTTTGGGGCTAGATGGCGCTGTGTGAAATGTCCACACATATTTATTTATTTATTATTTATTTTAATTTTTTATCAATGTTCTCCAATTTATTTTTAATATTGATGTAATAACAGTTATGTTTAATTACTTTGTACATTTACTATGTACACTAATGATAATCAAGTATGATTAGTATTAAGATATTGTTATACCTTTTTCCTTTTTGTTGACATGTAACTAAATTGTTGCCAATAAATGACTATGACTATGACTAAACGAGTACTTTGTATCAGTAATAAATTGATGTATGTGTGTTAAGTATTTGAGTTTTATTCAAACCTGGAGGCACCCAGCGGCTTTCAACCACTAGGCGATATATCTTGTATGTAACTAAGGGCGATATTTTCGAAAATAGTGTACTTAAATATACAGATATATATACTAAAAATAGGGAACAGAACCGCGGGGAGACGGTGGATGCAAGAGGCAAGCAGCCGCTCAAAGTGGCGCTCCTTGGGGGAGGCCTATGTTCAGCAGTGGACGTCTTCAGGCTGATAATGACGATGGTACAAACAATACTGGGTTGTATTATGTAAAAGTCCCTTACCTCTCTGTTCTCTGTGATACACAGTACTCCCATCTGTGGCTATTACATTTCCATTCTCTAACCCTCCTCAGAACTGGTGAATTCAGCTCATCACAGATGATCTTCAATGCAGCTTCATTCACCACATCCTGAATGGCTATTAATGATAACCTGGGTAGTAAAATAAATGACATGTCTTACATCATTTTAGAAAGCACTTGATTAAGCCAACAAAAATTTCAAGGAATCAAAATAATGGGTTTTTATTTATAACATAACATTAAATAATATAAAAACACTCAGATATTAAACTATTACACTAAACAACTAAACTAATTTATAAAACTAACAATACCTATAATACAAAACTAATATAGCAAACCACTACCAGTAGGCAAAGTGCCCAAAATATATTATTTAATGTTATGTTATAAATAAAAACCCATTATTCAGGAATCAAAAGAATCTTTGTTCTTTCTTGTTTTGCTGGTCTTTGATCTTTTTTCAATTACTTTGGTTGCAAGTTAGGTAACTATACAACTTAAATTAAAATCTTTAAGAAATAGCCTCATTTAAAAAATTTTATGAGAAATAACGAATAATAATCATTCACCTAATGTTAAACAACACGGCCCATAACAATTGCAGTATCACTCAGAACTTTAAAACTTGAACTCATTAAAGTTTATTTGCTAAAATAAAATACCTACCTACTTTAATGATTGTCAAATTGGCAACAATGCAAAAACACAGACAACCAACAAAACAACCAAATTAAATGAGTAATATGTGATCATTATATTAATGCCATTTTCATTGTCAGCAAATAAGTTTTTTACAATTCTAAACAATAATTAGCAATTTTAATCATTGCAGTAGTCTCACCTAGTTAGCTAATAAGCTCATTTAGCAATAAATTTCTTAAAACTTTTTTGTAACAACAACAGGGTAACATATTGCTGACTTGAACAATATTGAAGTTGTCACATTACTTGTAATTTTAAGCATTACCATACTAATTATTCAACGCCTTCCACACAAGTTATGCCACTGAAATATTGGCACTAAAAAACTATAATACATAAGGTATAAAATTACAAAGTCTGATTAACTTACTTGTTTTCCAAAATAGTCCTGCATATCACCTCTCTTACTCCTGGATTCGTTATCTTGTCTGTACTAAGTTGATGGAGGTTCCACGTAGCTAATCTGCAGCACCTCAATCCTTTCCTTTCATATGCAAACTCCTCCTGAACTATCGGCCTATGAGAATATGCAGCTAATAAGTCTAGTATATCATTCAACGGGGCAGTAGCAAATCCATTCGGTAATGTTAATGGAAACTTAATAGGCATCGATAAACTCTTCCGATGCGGTGTTTTAGGTGTACTAGACATTCCATTTGGCATAGATTCGTTTAACGTATCCGACCAGCCATTGACATGACCGTTTGTTAAATGCTGGACACTCTCACACTTTCTTGGTTCTACACTTAAATGCTGCTTTACTGTGCTTAATCTAACTATATCCATTCCTCGTACTTTAATTAGGTCATCTAGTGATTTGAATGGACCTTTTTTGTTTCTGTAGTCGACAATATTAGCTGCTATCTCTTGGTTAAGGCCAGGCACACATTGTAGCTGGAATACACTGGATGAGTTGATGGAACAGAGCCTGTTTTCAAACGGAACTCGAATGCTGTCCAATGATTGTGTACATGAACTCGCTCGAGATATTTGCTTCTTTGTGTTTGTGCATATTTCTGGTCTTAACAAATCCAGCTTCTCTGCACCTATACCTAAAAATGAATCTCTCTGTTCATGATTTGCTTTGAATTGCAGCAAGCTTCACATTTGCAGAGCACTTTTGCTTTACATTGCCTAAATAAAATCTAAGTAGAATCAATGTCTTGTAATTATTTTTTCTGCAGTGTTCTTTTTGATAACAAGTCCAGATTTCACTGGATGAAGGTAAAAGGTACAACTTTTGAGACTTTTGTGTACCTCGTAACTACTTCCTCAAAGTTACTTTCACAGTCACAATTCTGGGTAAAACAACTTAAAAGCTTTGAAGGCAAATTATTCTATGACTGCCCAAAAAAAAAGAGAGTTCTTAAATTCTAGTCCCGAGGTCATTGACCTCAGGGTCAGGCGCTTGGTTAAAGTCAATCCTTCTCCCCTCTAATGGCACAATAAAGAGGGGAGGAGGTTTAACTGGAAGTCTTTTCTTCTTGTGTTTAGTTAGCTATATTTTAAGCGTTTGTGTTTGCTTAGCTAATTGGCTGGCAGTACAATTAATTGTTACCTTGGCGACATTTCCTTCACTTACCTGAGACAAGAGCAAGGTCGTCAACTCGCTTGAATCGGCCAATCATCTGCCGGTGGCGCACGATCTCACGTGCTAACTGCCGGTTCACACCCGGCAGCGTCATCAGCTGTTCCTCTGTAGCACTGTTCACATTCATGAGCTCAGGGTATTCTTCGGAAGGCGGCAAACTGAACGTGTGACTCAAACTGGACTTGTTCAATTTACTCCGCCGAACAAAACTCCTAAATGACCGCTGCCGGCCGCTTTTGCTCCTCACGGAGCTAGGACTTTGCCCCATATCGTTACCCGCCACTTCGGGATTAAATATCGATCATAACACCACAATTTCACTGATGAAAAGACTATTCTTAGAATCTTACGTTATTTCACAACACTCCAACCTTTGCAAACACAAAAGTTCTGAATCACTGCTTGTTGTAGTTCTTGTAGCTCGTGAACTAACAAAGCGTAATTAAACTAGGCAACGATTGGTTACAATCGTATTATTTGTACGGTAAATAATATTAAATAAATTTTTAACAGCGTACTCCGCGTCAGCATCGATACGGCAACAATGAATTAATAAGGATGTTCCGAATCCGAATGTTCCAATACTAATACTAGATACACGATGACATACATTATTAATTCCTAATAAGTACGAGATACGTTTTATTGAGTTTCAAGTACATGAAACAAACTTTCAATTCGATTTGAAAAGAAAGGTCTAATCGAATCGAAATCAGCGCTGCCTAGTAAATCATGATAGAATCGCCAAGAAATCAATACCAAGTAGGCTTAATGTATTTTTATTTAAAGTAATAATAATACTAATATTATCCCGAGTCGTTTCAGCGAACGGTCTTATAGCGAAGAGCCTCGACCAACACCTCGAGATGCTCTCTCTAGACGGCTGGATCAAGGGTCAGATTCAGAAGGCGGTACTCCTTGACACAGCCCGTATTGTCAGGAGGTTCCTCACTCTGCAGCCCTGACCACCGGTAGCTTGGGCCCTGCCCCGCTGCCGGCGGCATTCTAGGCTTAGGTTTTTTTATATTATTTTTGTAACATATTTTTATATCGATATTATAAAAAAACTTAAACTTAAAAAAAGAAAATAAATGAGTGAATACTAATATCACTTAATTTTAGATCAGGTATCTTAAAAACTATTTTTTTAACATTATTATACTTTGGCTTAAAACAAACTTATTTTAAACTAGCTGACCTGCCCCAGCTTCGCACGGGTTAATTAGTTTTAAGTCCTAAAGCTGTTTCCATAAAGTGTTTTATCCATATAAGAGAGACGGTGAAGGAAGGCAGGCTGTGCTGCTTCCCTTCTTTTGCCGTCCCATCCATTCATCCTTTTCCCCATATTTTTCCCTTTCCTTTCTATCTTCCCTTCCATAGGATGAGTATAAATAAATAGGTAAATAAAAAAATAATATACCAGCAAAAAATCACATAAAAATTACGTCCTTGTTACTTTCTGCATCCCGCACTTGGCTGTTTTAGAAAACATAAAGAATACATAATGTTATTCTGGAAATTGGATATTACCGTATCTTTTATCAAAATCCGTTCAGTAGTTCCAGCGTGATGCGTGTTCAAGTGGACAGACAGACAGACAAACAGACAAATAAGTAAAAAACATTGTTTATGTTTGAAGAAGTGTTATGTGGCCAAAATTTTCAAAAATATTTAATCTACAGATTTAGCCTAGTTACTGTTTTATTATATGTATTGATGATGATTGTAGCAGTATTAATTAAAATGCAAATTTTCTTCTTAGCTTGAATAAGGTTAAAATTGTACCTAAATGAACAACACAAAAGTGAGGTGAGGCGATTCTCACGATGCCTACTCGGTATTGGAAAGAAAGTTCTTGTATCAAATTCAAATTAAATATATCTACGGAATGCATCCTAGTACTCGAATATCTGATTAATCACGTCAAAAACATTTTGAAACTTGGACGTGCCTCAAAGAAACAACATAACTATGCTGCAGTGAGGTAAAATTTGTAAATTTCCCGGTTTCATTTTAAAATAATGTATCTATATGAGTACATAGCGATACGGGTATTTATTTAGGATTGAATAATAATACAAGTACTACTCATATGAATAGGTATCGATACTTTGTTTGGTGATATCGAACCATCACTAACAATGTAACTGAAATTGATGACAGTTGACACTGACAGTGAGATTTTATAGACCTTGACAGCTGAAAGTATAGAATAAATATCTTCATGCCAGCCACAGATACACGTCAGCAGCCGATAGTTTTATAATGGTTTTATATATAAGTCCGTGGAGTATGCTCATACTCTCTGTCTACGGTCTGCCCCCCTATTACGAAGGAGTTAGCAGCGATGCTGACGCGAGTCTGCCGCTCAACTGCTGTCAAAATTGTATGAAAATTGACAGCAGTTGAGCGGCAGACGCTAGTCAGCAGCGCTGCTAGCTCGTTCGTGATAGGGGGGCAGCTCAGCTAATCTGCATGCAGCACATGAAGTTGCTCTCTTAGTAGTCTGTGCTAGTTGCTACCCAAAAAGTACTATGATCATTGACCTAAAACCTATGTAGGCCTGTTTCAGTTATTTTATATTATAATAAATTGTTATGTAGATATTACTACGATTACTTCCATTATAATATAGTTTATTTAACTAAGCTATTGACAACCAACAGCTTAGTCCGCCCACTGGTTTAGCATGGATGGTAGACAAATGTCATTCCCTGTTATAAGTGTTATCAACTACGACTGTAGCTAGTTAATTTAAATAAATAAAATATAAGCGTTACAACAAAAACTGAACTTTAATACTTTAAAGTTAAAATTAAGGTTTCAACAAATTATTATGACCTACAACGACCGTCTATTCCTAGGGCTCGAGCAAAAGTGAATCACTAAACAAAGATAATAAAATAAATTGACCAAGGAGCCACAGACTACACAGACTCGAGACTTTGTTCAAAAACGTCAGCTGTCAACCGCCCGATGTAACATAGACTGCGATTTCTCTTGGTGTTGCTAACATAAGTAACTTTCTTCTTACTCTTAGGCATCTCTTAGGTATCAATTGGAATAAAACAGGGGAAGGACAATTTGGTCTACCGTCCGTGCTACTGCTAATAAAGGTGGGGCGCCTGGATCGGTAGACAACTTGTACAGACCTAGCATAGGGATTGGGTAATACGTAAGACCTATAAATAAAAACCACAAGTCGATCAGAACAGCTTTAGAATTTATTGAAATTATTTTCTGTACATACATTGCCGCAAATAATGTTGGTTGGTACAATTACATAGATAACAAATATTTGTAAGGGGCCTAAGGCAATTTAACCCTTGATATATAGGTATCTTTACTTTAGGTAAGTACGTAATTTAGAAGATATGGGAAATGTTACAGAACAAGATACCTACACTTTACTCTTGTTTGGATTCACTTCAATACTTCTGTAAAAACCAAATATATTTACAGAGATGAGTGTGCGGCTATACAGATAAAACTATAAATAATTAGATCAATAAAAAGATGGAAAACATAACAAAAATGTCACGAGTACATTAAGAATGTCTACTGCCTGTCTGCTTTTTCAATTCATTTTTTAAATTCAATATTAAATATTTTATTACACTCAATACAAGTCGCTCGATTTTTAGTCACACGACCATCGCTTATGGATAATTTATTAGTATTCTTTTTAAATAACATAGTAATAACAACTAAAACATTTACTATTAAATATTGGAATCTAACCTATTGCGAAGCGTAACGAAACTATCGATTGAGAATCTACTTATTAATAAATCACTATGCTTCTGTTCGACAGCTTTTCTGTTATATTATTACAACCAAAATGGCATTTTCGCATCGTATCATCGTTTATAAAGTTTTGATTCATCTCATGCACATAAAATATAAAAAAAAACTTATAGATGTTAAATGGATGGAATAGGAAATATTTCATTATTTAGGATATCATTATTTTGTTAGGACGACCATGTAGAGTAATTACTCTATGGATACGACAAAGCACAGCGCCCCTAGCGGTGAGTTTTAGAACGCTGTTGGCTTTAACTCTCACCCCTGGCTTTTAGACTTCCACAACAAATTACTATACATAAATAAAAATCTAGCTAAGACGAACGACACCTACTCGTCGATTGGTACGTACTGAAGACGACATTTCATCATCTACTACCTCTTTTATGAATCAAATCAAAACCTAACCTATTAATAATTTACCGAACATAGGGTGTATTTTATGATTGTAAAATAAATAAACTGAAAAGAAATCCTTGACTTGTGCAGTCTTCGACTTGCAGTCCTTTTTTTAGTCTCTTACCGCTGGCGCTTGAAAAGCATGGTGAATTGTTTTGGTGAGTCGCGGAGTCACAGTCAGTAGTAGTAGGAATTACCAATAGGACCAGTATTAAAAAGTTTTAGTGGCACTGTTGGTAAATGGCTCTTTCTATCAGGCCAAAATTGCCAAGAACCTGATTAGGTATCTCGTCGCTTAATTATAAATAAAAATATTATTAAGTTGCAATTAAGTAATACCATTACAAAAATATCACATTTTGATAACTACAACTAGCTCTTCGCCCTATCGCGGTGAAGTTAAATTCTTTTTTCCCAGATGCTGCAATCTCGGTTTATATCGGTTTCAGAGACCAGAGGGCAGGCCAATTCAAAACCCATAGACATAGTTTAATCTATACTATAACTCCTTCATCTACTTACACTCTCTGTCTCTTTCAAGACGAGAGTAGATTTCGGATTGGGGAAACCTTCGCGCTGTGTTGTGAATCAAGCTGCAGTTCTGAATATGTCAATTTTGTTTTAAGAAATTCTAATGTTAATTTGAAAATTTTAAATCTATCGTCCATACTTGTTATTTCGATGTAGGTATATAAAATATGAAAGAGACAGCAATATTTTTATAAATTTCAAACTTCTAGTCTATGATTTTGCATAACAAGTTCGACTCCCGTTTTTTATTTTCTGTAATGAAATGAGTATAGGTAAAGTCCAGATTTTGAAATCGCAGACAACTTCGTTAACATTATTATGTTATTGTAAGCATGAAATGAACAAAACCAATAGACTTGAATACATATGCTTGGTGCCCAATAGAGGATGTTATGTGGCTAATACATCATACCCAGACAAGAAACATTTGTTCTAAATAAAAATCATATCACAGAAAAGATGTAGCTAGTTAAACAAAACTTTACTAAAAAAACCAAACTGACATTTTGACTAGTAAAACAAACAAACATAAATATATATTTTATCTGAGCTGAGCAAAAAG
This sequence comes from Ennomos erosarius, assembly GCA_963580505.1. NCBI lineage: Eukaryota > Metazoa > Arthropoda > Insecta > Lepidoptera > Geometridae > Ennomos > Ennomos erosarius. The sequence goes on from OY756979.1 coordinate 15,150,781, forward strand.
CAGTTTGATTCGCTTGCTAAGAATGCTCTGTGAATTGATAGATTTGACGTAATACTTCTAAGCGATAAATACAAACTAATACATTAAATATAGTTATACAAGTACGTATTACACAAGAGCGAGTGTACAGATTTGATTTCTCACATACAAAGACACGCTTTTATAAGGTACACCTATATTATAATTATGCATTTTAGCCACCTAACATTATCCCCGTTATAAAAATAGACAAACATCCCAGCCTTTGCTCCACCATCACTCCGCCATATAAATATGTCTCATATCAAAACTTGCGAATTCTTCACCGTATATACATGAGTTACTAACACGAATATGATACTCGTTAGCGACTTACTATTGTTAATTGGATTGGTAATACTAATAACCAGTTGGTTTAGGTTAGGTATCTTTTAGGCGTGATGCATCGTCTACCTAACTACTTAATTTCAGGCGAATGTGGTCAAATGTTACAACTTCTTTTTATAGATAAGATATTAATGACCGAACATTTAGGTGATTGTATTTTTAGTCCTGCCATTAATTTTTTAGAGACTGTATAGAAAAAACTTCGAAAAAAAGAATTGGTTCAAAAACGTTTAGTGGGACATACACGGGAAAAGCACAGTGCAGCGCTAGATAGGGCGTGTTCGAGTAGCTGCTAGAAATGCCAAGAACGAATTCAAACTGTCAAGGACACTCACAGTGATTACTGTTAATGCGAGTGGAACGACTGTTTTGATCGGAAATCTCAAATATAATACTGAAACCGACCCATAAAAAAATAATATAAATTAGCGACAAATAATCACATAAGCTCTGGATATTAAATACATGTGATACCATTAAAAGAAAATTTAGCTAATTTTATCGTGGTGACTTTTTTGTTACTGCTTCCATCACACAAAAGCCTGCAAAATCTACTACCACAATAGTAAGTCTGCCAACAAATTTATAGTATTATTTAATAGCTAAACTAATAGTTAAGTTAATAAATTACATCATGAATCCCAAGGTAGATTTAATCCTTATATGATATAGATACTTACGTGTTAAGAAAGCTATGCTTTTGCTATTTAATATTTATTCTCGGGTTGATTATGTAACTGATGCTGTGAATTTAAGTACGTTTTCATTGAACCAAAATAATATTGAAAAAAAAATGTTTAGTGACTAATAATAGTGACCTTTAATGCTTACAAAAGATGACTAAAATTTAGAAAAAATAAGAGAGCAGTAAGGCAAGTACAATAAAATGAAAGTCGATAGGTAATATTGTATAAATTTACTATTAAAATAAGCACCAAACCTCGTTTGGAATGTACAGTATTGCACCACATATGAACAGATACCAATATCTAAATAAATTACACTCACAAAGTAAAAATATTAAAACTAATATGTTGTATCTACAATGAGAAACTAATAAAATGGTCCAATTAACAAGTTAGATAAATAAATTCACACAAACACAAACACAAAAAAGGTCACCATTACGATGCTGGATTCGAAGCTTTACATTGTAACTCGTTATTGGCTCAGTTTAATTGAAGAAACGAATGACATGAACATTTTGATGGCTAGCAAATTGGACGTTACAATAGCTAGCCACTTAAACATTTAGGTAGCGAGCGACTTGAACATTTGAGTGGCTAGCAGCTTGAACAGTTGGACAGCTAGCGACTTGAACATTTGAGTGGCTAGCAGCTTGAACAGTTGGACAGCTAGCGACTTGAACATTTGAGTGGCTAGCAGCTTGAACAGTTGGACAGCTAGCGACTTGAACATTTGAGTGGCTAGCAGCTTGAACAGTTGGACAGCTAGCGACTCGAACATTTCGATAGCTACTGACTTCATCATTCAGACAAATAGTAAATCGAACACGTCGCAAGTAAATGAACTGAATTTATATTGATTGATACCATTTCTCCCAACTCCGTATTGTGTAGCGAAAAACCAAACCTACATTTCCAAAACAAAATGGTGCTTTCCAGTCGCGTTTGTTCAGATAAACTCAGCCAGTAAAAACACAGGTCTGTACATTCTATACACAAATACAAATGAGCAAATAAAATTTATGCATTACATAATAATACACATATTAATCGGTTTGTACAAACATGTGACTTGTGCATCAACCGTTACCCATTGCACTGCAATGCCAGTCTTTGAAGAAGATCACCATTTTGCTGAACTTCTTAATCTCAGATATTAGCCGTTCACTTTAGCTGTAAACGCCGGCGACGGTATACTTTGAACATGTTCAAAGTCGATATGCGGAGTAGTCACTTTAGTTTTGTTCAATGCATTTCGAAGTCGTTGAACAATTTAACTTATTATTTATACCAAATGTAAGTTCGAATTGCAGTCGTTGTATATAGCTGGCATGATTACGAAATCGTTTTTGAAAATGTATTTAATATCGACACTGAACATATTAAATATCCGTCGTAATACATATATTTATTATTATATTTTAAACTTAAAATCGTTTCGCCATTAAACTGTTCTAAATAAATACCTTAATATCATACAATTTGTTATAACGCGTAACATTGAAAAGCTGATGTAAGCAAGAAAATATAGTTCTCTCGCTTTCATCATTATTGTCTGTGCAGTGGAAGTGAGACAGCAATAGAAGTGTTGACTCTATTCAGACCTAAACGCGTTATAGAATAGAAATTGGTATGGTATTTGATTTAATAGGATATCAAAACATTATTTAATTACGGCTTACGGGCATTTTATATGACTTGTGAATAATGTTTTAATTCAGCGTTTGAATAATGTTATTTTAGCTGTCAAACGCATTCTCTCAGTGGCTGGACTGTGTAATTTAGAGAAAGAGACAAAAACCGTTTTCATTGGAAATAGTTGGAGAATGTTGAATATTATTTCATTTCCTATTACAAAAGTTCGATAACCTTACAAAAATGCCCTCACGGGTTAACTTGACAATGTGGTTGTTGAAACTAAAAAATACAGATTACGATCATAATCTTCGTTTTTTTAAAACATGGTTCTAAAACACTGGCTTAATAAAAACAGAGCTGCCTTTACGAGAAGCTAACGTCGGTACTACAATATAAAACTTTAGCAAAAAAATCTTGTTATTTAACAGCTAAGTATTAAATAATAACAACCAGTCTTTTAGAACCAAGGGCAGTCATAGATAGTGCTGACTTTCAGCCGATTCTCAGACTTATCTAGGTACGATGTATGTTGCTGAAATGGCTGTTAAGTTTTTAAACCGGCCTGCCTGGCCTTTGCTGGTGACCAATAACAATTCGCCCTCTGATGGCTATACAACAAATCGACCAATCACAAACCCCGCTTGAAACCACTCGGCCAATCATGAACGATCGATCACGACAGTCGCCGAATAACAGAGTTTCTTGTATATTCCAAGCGGCAAATGACTGCTGCAGTGCTATGACTATGTAAGTATCATCCGATGTTGGTTCGCCGTCGCTGCAAGCTTACCGTTGTAGGGGCGAGGGCGCGGGTGCAAGCGAGAGGTGCGCGGGGAAGCGAGACAGCGAGACTTGCCGCGCCGGCGCAGTGAGTGTACACGCCCGTCGCACTATAATGTTTACCTGAAACGGAGAACAAGCTAGTTACAATTTTTAAAACACTGTTACACTAACTTACGTAGGTGCATTTTTATATTCGCGGAATGGGTAGGTAATTAATAAATGAGGGTACTTTGCTTAGTCGTAACTCGTTAAGTAGCTCATTATTAGTATAAATAGAACGTTTTATTTTAATCGGGCTATTACTATTTGAATTATCGTCGATCAAACAACTCAGTTGGGAAGAACATTGTGAAAAATGGAGAAAATCGAGCACAGCGCTGTCATAAAGTTCCTTACCAAGCAAGGTAAATCGGTTCAAACCATACTAGAAGAGATGTCATCCGTTTACGGGGAGTCTTGCCCCGGTAAAACCATGGTTTATAAGTGGCATACCCTTTTTAAGCAAGGCAGGGCCTCACTTGAAGATGATCCTCGGCCAGGACGGCCGATCGAGGTGACCACTCCGGAAATAATTCAAAAAGTGGAAAAATTAATACTGGAAGATGCTAGACTAAAGAAGAAACAGCTCGCAGAAATGGTTGGAGTATCCGATAAAACCATATTTAAAATTCTTCACGATCATCTCGGCATGACCAAAGTCAGTGCAAGGTGGGTGCCGAGAATGCTCACGCCGCCTCAAAAACAACAGCGCGTAGTGTTCTCGCGCGTTTTTGGACCTCTGTAATGAAGACCAGGAGTATTGACTCGAATTGTTACTGGGGATGAAACTTGGGTTCATCATTATGAACCTGAGTCCAAACAAGATTCTATGCAGTGGCACAAAAAAGGTACACCACCACCAAAGAAATTTAAGGTGTCACAGTCGGCGGGAAAAATCATGGCGACAATCTTTTGGGACTCAGAAGGAATCTTGTTGATAGATTATAAAGATAAAGGTGTCTCCATAACCGGAGAATACTACGCTTCAATCTTAGAGCGATTAAAGGAAGCAATCAAGGCAAAAAGAATGGGAAAATTAACCAAAGGTGTCCTCCTTCTGCACGACAACGCGCCTGTGCACAAGAGCCGTGTTGCGTTGGCTTCCTGCATAAGGTGGGCTTCAATATTTTGGTTCATCCACCCTACAGTCCTGACCTGGCTCCCAGTGATTATTATCTCTTTCCAAAAATCAAAAAAAGAACTTCGGGGGAAGAAGTTCTCAAGCGATGAAGAAGTGAAGGAAGCAGTTTCAGCTTATTTTTCAGACAAAGAAAAAACATTTTTTTTCGAGGGTATACATAAGCTAATTGAAAGATCTGAAAAATGTATTAGGGTTGCAGGAGAATATATTGAAAAGGAAAAATAAACTTGTATTTTTATTTCCACGTCTTACCCCCGATTCCGCGAACTTAAAAACGCCCCCTCGTAGATGCTACGATGTTGAGTAACTGGCGGAGTACGGAGTATTTTGGAGGAAATGACTAGATTCCAGACAATGGAACTATGCAAAATGCGTTTTGTGACAAAATTATTCACGTAACCCCATCGAGTAACGACCATCACACCTCTCGCCACCGTGAAAAAGCTCACCCACACAATGATACAAATACAAATTTCTTTATTGTTCAAATATAAATGTTACAGATAACAAGTTACAACCCTGCCCTCTGCTTTAGTATCAACTGTGTTGCAGGGGGCAGTGTCTTCCCTTATGGTACAAATAATTTTAAAACAACATAGAAATCGTAGAAACAAATTAAACTAAGAAATTATAAGTTAATTTAGAATTACAACTTTGTATTTATAGGTCTAAAAATTTAAAATATTATAAATAAATACTTTAATGTTATGTAAATAATATTAAATAATTAATATAAACTAATAATTAAAAGTCGTGGAAATAAAATACGATACAATTTTTTTTATGAGAATGAATGACGTTTCAACTAGTCGTTCACCTGATGGTAAGCGATACTACTCGATTTGTGAGCTCTTGGGTCTCGTCAGCCTCTGCTCCACTCCCCATCTTCATTGTACAGAAGGGAGTGCTATCACAGAAAAAACGATTATTTATATTGATATCTATTTTTTGTTAGTAAAAGAAAACCCTTTACTTTACCCCCCCCCCCATCACTCCCTCTATTCCCGCACCTTACCCCCATTTTTATTATACAGCAAGGACTTGTATTAACCTGTTAGTAAAACAAACTGCAATCCTTACCTTCACCCATGCAGCTAACATTCACTAGAGGTGATGTCTCATAGCTCTCGTGAACCAGTCTTCTTGTAGAGCAGCAAGTATCAACTTGTTAATAAAACAAAAGACCAAAGTCAATCCCTACCACCACCGGTGCAGCTAATATAACGACTGTTGTCTCTTGGCTCTCGTCAGTCACTCCACTTCAGCCGTCAGCGGGTCCAGTTCAGCCACAACGTCAGACCAAACCTCCCCACTCCTGTCTTCTACCTGTTGAGAGATCCTTACCTCCACCCACGCAGCTAACATTCACTAGGGATCTAACGACTGATGTCTCTTGACCCTCGTCAGCCGGTCGAGTTCAGTCACGGCATCAGACCGCACAGCCTCCCATCCCCATCATTTAATACAGCAACGAGCGGTATCAGCTCGTTAGTAAAACAAAACACGGTCTTTACCTCCACCGGTGCAGCTAACATCCACTAAAGTTGAGGTCCAGTTTCTGTAGATCTACGAGTGGTATCCAGGGCCATTATTCCGTATCGATTCCTTACTTCGAAACCACGCGAATTCCTTGTATTACATAAGAAATCTGCGAAACTGTATTCTCTATGAAACGAAAACAAAACCGCGCGAAATGAATTTGGAATTGGCGCGATTTGAACTGTCAAAAATCGTATGTTTTACCGAGACGCGTTCCGAAACATTAACACATCAAAAGATATGACCACTTATGTCAATATATTTTATTCAAAATAAAGATAACTTTAATGTAAACTGAAGGTATATCTGACGCTGTGACACGATTTGAACAAGACACGATAACGACGTGGTTTCGTATCGTGTGGAATCTGTGTTTCCATAGAGAATAACCGCCCTGTTAGGAAAACATAAGAGCATCTTTACCTTTACCCCTCACCTCCATCCCTCCCCATTTTCGTACAGGCGCGACTTGTATAAACCTGTTAATGAGACTGTAATCCTCACCTCCCCCCGTGCAGCTAACATTCACTAGAGTTGAGGTCGAGCGGCGGGTGCCGCTTGGCGCGCGTGAGCCGGTCGAGCTCGGCCGCGGCGTCGGACCGCGCGGCCGCCGCGCCCCCCGCCCCCGCCCCCGCCCCCTCCCGCGCGGGGGACCCCGTCTTCTTGTACAGTAACGAGTTGAAGAAGTTCGCCAGCACGCCTTCGTTGCCCGGCGTGCCCGGAGACATGCCCAACTTCGCGCCTTCCAACTGGAACCAAGAATAGAATGCTTTATCGCCTATACACAAAGATATACAATGTGATCTTGAATTGGTATGTTATCTCGGAAGGGGGGGACCGGGACCATGATGGGCCACAAGTCGTGAGAGCCTTGCTTGAAACTGCCTGTTTTCAAACCTCCACGGTAAAAAATCCACTCACAAAATTGCACGTGCGATCGCTACGAGAGTTAACAAGATACTATAAATTCATTTTTAAACACAGGTCGTTAAACTCATTTATGTGCACTCGGTCAAGGACGAAGTTCAATCACCTAGCTGCGCTAAGGCTATTTTCGAACGTAAACTTTACAAGGCGTTTCTTCAATGAAAAACTATTAACTTAGAAAAGTGGTAGAAGAAACATTGTCTACCTTGGGGTGCAGAGTTACCCTCTTTCGATATAATATACCAATTCAAAATCAGGTAGTATATATAACACTACCTGATGCGCCGCCCGTTGCGTGGCGCTGCGCGGTGAGTCAGCCCTGGGCGCGGGAGTGCCGGCGTGCAGCGCGGCCAGCTGTCGCTGCAGGAAGGCTTGCTCGTCCTCCGCGGATATCTCGGCTTCGCGGTTAGACCCGCTCTGGACAAACACAAGTTCGAGTCTTTACTGTGCCTGTAGATGGTCAGCGATTCTTAAGTCAGGCGCTGTAAGAATCGCTGTCCATCGACACTTTTCAAGCGAAATGGAGCATGTTTTTACAAGTCGTTCAGACGCATATTATTGATTCATGATTGTCTTCTCGTATAGGCAAGTGGTCAGGGCCAGGGTCAGGGTTATTTTCTATGGGAACACAGATTCCACACGATATGAAACCACGTCGTTATCGTGTCTTGTTCATATCGTATCACAGCGTCAGATATACATTCACTTTACATTAAAGTTATTTTTATTTTGAATAAAATATATTGACATATTTGGTCATATCTTTTGATGTGATGATATTTCGGAACGCGTCTCCGTAAAACGTACGATTTTTGACAGTTCAAATCGCGCTAATTCCAAATTCATTTCGCGCGGTTTTGTTTTCGTTTCATAGAGAATAGAGTTTCGCAGATTTCTTATGTAAGACAAGGAATTCGCGTGGTTTCGAAGTAAGGAATCGATACGGAATAATGGCCCTGCCCTGGCCAGCTAGCATGAGCACCGTAAGAAAACTTGTCGTTGCTGTTAGAATAAGATACACTTAGGCATATTCTTGTCAAGAAATATATATCGAGTTAATTCGCGGTGCGCATACTAACCGGGCTGGTGTCAGAATTTTTAAACCACCCAAAGGCTTCTAACTTGGCTTAACGTCTATTGTCTTACGACAACAGCAGGGACCGACGGCTTAACGTGCCCTACGAAGCACGGTAGCGCTCAGTTGTAAACCACTACTTGTAACGGTCACCCATCATAGTAGTGACCGCCCGCGCTAGTGACCCGTTTTTTGCTCTGTGGCTACTGATAATGGGATGAAGTCAGTAATGCAATGAAAGTCCGAATTCATACATTACACCGAATAAGGGTTTAGTGAAATTGTACTTATTCTAATTGAGCTTTCTGCAAAAGATGCACCTTTCCGCGTCATTCGAATAATATCTATAAATGCAATAATTTTAATTTAATTTTTCACTCCAAAACTTCAGTTTTAATTTCGCAGTTTAAACGTTATTCCGTGTTCTCTATCAAAAAAACTCTGTATAAAAAGGTACTCTAAGCTTATAACCACATCAGAAGTTTTTATTGACGCCGAAATACTATTGGTAAAATTAGCAGGAATGAAAATAGAAAGAAAGTGTAAGTAAATAGGTACTCACTTTCCGTGTAGCTGGTTGTACGATAACATCTCTGTAGTAATCGTCCGGCTTACAAGACTGCATGTTTTCATATAATATGCTAATTTTCTTCATGCTATCCCAACCGGCTGGTCTGAAATAGGATAGAAAACACAATAAACGATAATTCTATGACTGTTTGGATCTGAACCGAACCTTTAGTTTTTTTACTTTTTTCCAGACATAAAAATATCAATGGAACATGAATTAACACTTCTTGGTAATGATCGTACGTGACATATTTCCATGGCTGTGAACGTTTTTAGGCCCACCCCATCTCTTCCCGCTGTTGCCGTAAGAACTGGCTAAAGCCGCCGGTTTTTTTTGCGGACACATTTATTTGTATATTTGTGGGATTTATGAAGAGATGCAATCGGGGAGATATGGGGACAGTGGAAAAGAGAAAGACCATGTAACCTTTTCACATTAATGCCGCAGTATTACTCCCGTTTCTCAGATCAGAGAGGTATCTTTAGATATAGGTACATAAGTTTAAAATGTAACTCTGAATGCACTGTTGAGAATTTTTCGAGTGTAAATACGCGCTTGAATGCCTATATTACATGTGCGTGCACGTTTACGTACGTGTGCGTGAGTGTATTTGTAATCTGAATGACACAGACAGTGTAGGAAAGGGGGGAAGTGAGTATAGTTGTTCAACTCACATCAGTACCGCATCCTTCTCAACAATAAGCGCGGGCGTCTGGAAAGGTAGCCCGTATATCCGACCCGTAAGGTACATTAAGATGGACAAAAACAGTAACAAGGGAGAGGAGTAGAGGAGAATGACAAAGACAGTTTAGAAAAGGGGGGGAAGAGAATTTAGTTGTTCAACTTCCAACTCACATCAGCACCGCGTCCTTCTCAACAATAAGCGCGGGCGTCCGGAAAGGTAGCCCGTATATCCGATGCGTAAGGTACTTGTAAAGTAGGTCACAGTTCTTGTCTTCCTTAGCGCTGGTATAGAAGAGAGCGGCGCCGTACTGAAGACAGAACCGCCGCACCCACTGCTGCATGAAGTCGAAATGCTCGTCACGGTAATCGTGCTCCTTTTCTAGCGTGCTCATGTAGTCAGTCTGCGGGAAAGGGAAAGGGAGAAGTTGAGGCCATCTTATGAGCTAGCGAATACGTTACTTTAGATGAAATCGTGTGGCGAAACACTTGGTAATAAATAGGTCAAAAAGTTCGGGAAGGGTCTTTCCCTCAGATGAGATGCTGCACAACTCATAATATCCTCTGTTAGTTGGTAAATCATCACCAGTTCTATTTTTATAAAGGAAATAGATCTGACACTTGACTATGAAAATGAAATATTCATTGACAAAGGTCACATTTTTCTTAATGTTAAAATGGGCATACGTTTGACAACATCTCAGCTGACCTATTTTGACAGATTTTATAACTTTATTCTTATTTCTACTTCCAGAAGTTTGAATGCTTACCTTAGTAGCCACCACAACAATGTCCAGCCCCAGATTGGTAGTAAGCACTCCCTCAGGCAGAGGACAGTCATCATCGTCTCCATTCTCGAGGTCATCCGACAAGTTCCTCGATGACCTCTTCATGGGAGACGAGGCCGTGGGCTCCAACTCATCGCCTGGTTCCGTATACCTCTGCCATTTCTGTACCTGCTGCTTTTTACTTTGTAGCCTTTGTTCTGGAAATCACAAGTTACGTCGTCAGCTCGATACTTTCCTACAGCTAAGACAAAAGGTGGACCGACGGATCAGGGGGTCTAGCAAAGATCCCTAAAACGCTAACTCCTAAATGTATTGGAATGACATTAGCTGCGGACAAGTAAGCGATTTCCGAAACGTCGTTTTCATTCATTTTGAGTTATCGTTTAGCGCTAAGGCTAATGGAAAGGGACCTTTGCTAGATCCCTTGGTCAGAACCGCGGGGAGCCGATTGCAGGAGGCAAGCAGCTGCTAAATGTGGAGTACTGTGAGGGAGGCCTATGTTTACCACAGGACGTCTTCAGGCTGATGACTTACTAATGAGGCCAATAGTAAAAACCAAGTCTCAGTTCCATAAGTCATCACCGGCAACACACATTGATTGAAAACCTGTTTTCAGGCTTTGCGGTATTTGATAATGACTTGATTTGCGACCAAGCTTTAGGGATCAAAATACAATAATATAGCAGCTACCGCAATTTCACAGCTAGTAGGTAAAGCGGGGGTGAGTTATACAAGTCGATAACAAAACGTTGAACCGGCTATCGCACATCGCGTGCCAGAGAAGCCGTATTAAATATGCGCATCTGTCCAGACCTCGCCGCTTAATTTTACACGCATACCGAATTCTAACTTCCGGCAAAAACTAGCACATATCAAGCACGACCACAGTTACAAATCTGGAGAAATTGTTGATCAAACAGTTTAAAAATGCAATTACAAATAAATTAATTAATTTTATGATTCTATCTTTGTACCCACGAATAAATTAATTTATTTTTAAAATTTCGGCGATTTTTTCTTGAATACGACGTAACGTTTACTGAAATCATAGACAAAATGAAATCACCGGATAGCAAAGCTTTTGACCAATAGATGGAAGTGTGTGACATCTGTGGTTAATGGGTATCTGTGTATAAACCAGTATCAGTGACATAAATCACCAAACTAACCATAACACCATGTTTAAAACTTGCTAAAAATCCACTTAACATATAGATCGCCAGTCTAAGCTGTGACCTAGTACCGAAGTGCATCTAATGAACGAACGGTACCTATACATTTTGTACACGTTTACCTACATCCTACATGTCTCACGCTGCCAATGAATCATGCTGATCACGTAGATACGACCTGCCTAGCGGATTGCTTGCCTTTATTTACTACAATTTACATACGCCACAGTCCCTGAGTCCAGTATACTCTCGCTCAATCTGTGAACCTATGTTTCCGCTTGCAAAGACTATTTTTTTTAAATGATTGTGTAATAATAAGCGAAATTAAAATTTTAACCTGACAATTTAGAGCAAATAATATCGATAGAATAAACTAACAATCAAAGAAACTATTAAACAAAATAATTACATCGATATAACTATTATAGTTTTGTTGAACTAAGTTCAGTCAGTGATATTATTTTGTCTCACATCACATCAGACCAATTTATTTCAGTATCTTCGTTCGTAGTAACGGCCACAAAGAGTTACGACTTTTTGGCGTCAAAAAAATGACGAAGTAGTTGACACCAAAATCACTCAACAAATCCGCGAAGAGAATGATGTTGCGCATTCCCTGAATATTCCTTTAGGCTCTTACGTGAAGACATAGTCTTACGCGAGGACCAACTGGCATACAATAATATTCCAGGGTTTAGCTATAGCAAAACTTACGTCGATACTTTCGGTTAAATTTTAATAATTCTCTTGCAAAAAATAGTGTGTAACTAAATAAAACAATGCACACATCCAATGAAACAACACAAAGATACCGAACTCAAAACCAAACAATATAGCATAGCTGGTGTGATGATGTCTCAGCCGCACCAGTGACACAATAGAGCGGCTAGAATGTATTTAGTGTAAACAATAGAAAGCCCACCCAATGTCTGGTTTCTCACGACGAACACTTTTGGTACTAGACAATTAGATACAGAATTAGTGCGTTACAGATAATAATTGAGCTGAAATTCTTTGCTACATAATAAAAGATTAGTTTACTAGAATAGAGAATGCCGTACTGTATTTCATTATCATAATAATAAGTTGAGATGTAAAATTTTTGTATGGAATGTATTACTTTTTGTTGAAAGACTTTAAAAGTAGCTGCGAATAGCTGTGTTAAATTTTTTGCCTTTGGGTGCAGTGCAGTTTTTTGGGTGACGATATCGTGATACCAGCTTAAAAATAGTTCAGGAAATGTCAACTAACGTAACGTGTGGCGAGTTATAACATAAACTATCTCTCGTAATTGAAGAATCATCGTCATAATTATGACTTATTAAATAATAACATCTGTAAAATTAAATGTCAAGCCTTTAAAAATAATTAACCGCAAGCACGATTGGAATCTGTTTACTAACAACCAACTAATATGAGTCATCGTAAAAAATTGTTATTTTTATCAATGACAGACACGTACAAGGATTTTATTAATAAAAGGACAATATCTGCCCAATAGCCGCCGGTCGACCAGATAAACCACTTGTGTATTCACCTCATGGCATTGATTAAATATTACGTGACATGTGACGTCATCGGTGAGTCACGGTTCGAAAATAAACTTTATTGAGATCGCAGGTTTCTTGAGACAATCGAGAACTATGGTAGATGTTGGGAGTTAGACATTAATTTAGTTAACACGGCAATATTGTTTACGTCGCGTCACTGTTTTTTGTCGCACGAAGGATGGAAAATGCCTGGAGCTATTGATCCTTCAAAAAGCTTTAATGGGAGACATAATATGTCAGCCGCATGCCAGAACAGATGATGAGGGATCCGCAGTCTGCAGGAGAACAAAAGTGACCGATATAGCACTTAGAATTTGCAAGACAATGGACACTTGGACAGGCCACATCGCTCGTAGAACTGACAACCGATAGGGAAGAAAGGTTCACCGAAAACAGAGGAAGAGACCAAAGGCGTTTGCCTTTAATTAGAAAAATATGACCTGCACGCGAATATACCAACATAACATAATATTTTACTAGGTGGTTTTCTGCAAAGTTCGCCTAGGTAGGTAGCACCGCTTTGCCAGTTATTCTGCCGCCAAGCAGTAGTGTGCAAGCACTACTGTGTTCCGGTTTGAATGGCATTGTAGTTAGTGAAATTACTGGGCAAATGAGACTTTATGACCTGATTACACAGTGTAGTAATCTGATTACTACACTGTGTGATGTCTCAGGATGACGTACGCAGTGCAGCGTCACGCAAAACTTTATTTTTTAAAGTTCCGAGTGACACTGCAACTGTTATGGGCGGCTGTATTGCTTAACATCAGGTGAACGACAAGCTCGCCACGTCATTCATTCTCATAAAAAAAATTCTATAATTAATGAAATTTCGCAAATCTCTTTACTGCCCAGAAACAGTTAAAGAATAAAGAAAAGTTATAAACCGTTTTATTACGTTGCATCAAGTGCATCTAATAAGGATGCGGGAGGATGACTAATTACGCTAATGAAAGCTGCATCGTCATAATTTAATCATAACCACAAAGAATGAATGCAACTAATGTACTAACAAAATTTTAAAGTAAGTAGTTTATTTCATCACTTTCAATATAGGCACGTAGTATACAACCATACCATACCATACCATGTGGTGCAAATGAGTGTCCCTTACTGAGCTACCAGGAAGAAGCTTTGGGGGGACCTCCGGGACAGTATCACCCCATCTCTTTCCGTCTTAGAGCATTTATAAAAGGAGGTGGCAACGAAAGGCGTTCCCCTCTGCCGGTCATATGGCGCTATTTGGTCATCTACAATATCATAGTGTGCGTGTAGACATTGCGTGACTACGCTAGTTTATATAACGGTGTGCGTGTTTTAAGATGGTGTGCGGCGTGCGTTTACACGCGCGGTTTGCGCGTGTGCTATGCGTGTCTACCTCGTCCCCCGTAGAAATTGGCAGAGAAAATGGTGCTTGCGGATTATAACGTTAACATCTCCAGTTATAGATGCTCTAAGTTTTCCGTGGGCGTAAGAGCTGGCTAAGGAAATATCAAGGGCCGCAGCATTTTCGTACGTACATTAAAATCTTCTACGATCACCAAGCCGCTTGTCGAGCTGGGCGATTATGGCAAATCCTCCCCTAAGATAGGCGTCCAAAGTGGCTATTTATGGGCGAGGCCTATGTTCAAGAGTGGACGTCTTGATGATTTCAATATACATAAAAACCAACGTTGCCTGTTTGTTGTTGTGGGTTTTAATTTGCTGATATCAAACTCACCTGTATACTCAGTACAACATAGAATTAAGAGCCTATGCCACAGAATAACAAATAGTACTGGCATACAGAGTCCTCTATCTAGCTCGCGCATTTCGCCGTTTTTGAAGATATAAAGTGATGAACTAAAGAAAAATCTGGGTAACATCGGCTCTTGAAAATAACATTATTACCATCAAAAAAATCATATTGATCCAGATAAATTTTCATACGAAAAACACCAATTTTTTCATTCTGTTTTAAGCCATTCAAGCAGTTTGACCGCCCGATAGTAAGCGGTTAATTGTGGTAGTCTCACTCAACTATTCTCGATAGGTTTTACGTTTGCGGCGGGAATCGAACCTGCATCTCGTACGCTAATTACATTTTATGAAAATGTTATTTGCCAACTTATGTACTTATGTTCCCTGCAGCCTGTCGAAGATAAATATCTATATTTTTTTTACTTGTGTTAAGTGGTGATTTGGGCCGAAGGTGGCGCCATACTAACATGTTAGAGGTTAGTAGGCAAGTGATCAGCCCTGTTGTCACAATTCTTAGGCTGCCTCCAGGTTTCTAATTTGGCTTCCCTCTTTCTCTCCGACTTGAATTTTAGAAAAAGGGGCAGGACCAATTACATAACACACCCTTCTAAGCACTGGTAGCGCTTAGTTGTAAATACCACTTTATGCAGCGGTCTCCCCAACGAAGTAGTGACCACAGCAAATGTTACCAATAGGATAGGAACAGGTAATTGTGCGTCACTACTTGAAAACTCAAGCTAGCACAAACCTTATTCAACATCAAATAAAGAAGGTCTTTTCAAAGGAAACTGACTGATTGATTAGTAAGTATTACCTAATAATTACCTAGTAAGTACATACCAGGTGAGAGATCCAATTTGTCTATGTGATCACCGAGCACCGCTGCCCAGCTCTGTAGCTGATCTAAAACGCCCCACGGAGTGGTCATCGCCACTGTGAGTAGGACCAGTGTGTGCGGGAATGTATCTTCGTTAAGCGCAAACTTGAGCAGGTTTGTGTGACCTGGATCACCATCCAGCACCCATACGCTGAGTCGTGTGTGGTCTGTGGAGGAAATTGAGATTTTAAAGTTAGCATAAATTCAGCTATGTAAGGTGTAGGCGTAGCATAATATGGTGAGTATTTCCAATATGGACTGCAGTGTGATCACAGTTTTCTATGACCACAGTGGAAAATCCTTAAACTGTTCATTGGACAACATCTTTTTTTACACCTCTTGCATTGAAATCAATTAAGGCCACAACTCTGTTCCATTTTTATTCTGTGTGCATAATTAAATAAAAGTTATTCTATACTCACAAGAATGTGTTTATCGAATATGAAAAATCATTCTGGCCAGGTAGGTACATAACATTATATCATTTATATGATTATAATTTATTATTATTTTAAACATTAATACTAAAAGTTTATAAGTATTTATGCATAAAAATATCGAATAGAGAATATTCTTATTGAAAGTATATATTACCATGGGGTCCCATCAGGTACAAACGAAAATAGCCCGAACTTGAAAAAAAGTAGTAATCGTGTCTAGAGAGTTACTAGTTAGTGTCTAGTGTATTCATTTGGCCCAATACTTCACCAACACGCAATAAATGTCGCTTGATAATCTTGCATTATGCAGAAATAAAATAATTCATAAAATAGCCCGCGTTTTTCCGTTGTATGGGATGAGGCATCTGTACTGTAGGTATTATATTATCTGGGATATTACTAAAAAGCAACAAATAATTTACAGTGTACATTGATAGATAATCAATTAATCAGGCCCAATAACTGTACCTTTGAATGCTATGATACAAATGCACAATTATAGTCAGGTAGGCATTGGTACAGATTGAAATCGGCTGATCAATTATTTGATAACAATATGTACAACTGCACAAACATATTGTTGATATTACAGATATCAATTCAATTTTATGCAAATCGAAAGAGATGATTTGTTAGTTGATGTCTAGCAGTGCCCTAAAGACTTGAAAATGTTAAAACCTAGCATATATCCTATTCTAGACAGATTTGTGACTAAGATTTATGCTACTACCAACATACCAAGCTCAATTTAAGTCTATTCAGGCAGGTATACGCAGGTAGGTAGCACCATTGCAAATATAACATCAACAGCCAAAAGACATCCAATGCTGAACACAGGCCCCCTCCATAAACCCCCATAATGCAACAATCTTAAAACTACATCTGACCTGGCTTAATTGCTTGGCTTGGCTTATCTTACGAAAACAGCTGAGACCAACAGCTTAACATGCGCTCAGAAGCATGGTGGCAATCAGTTGTAAATACCAATTTACGTAGGGGTCACCCATCAATGTTAGAATAACTAAGGTGGTATGTGAACTAATTAAGCTAAGCAAAACAATGCAGTGCAATGACAGAATGCAGTCATTTTCATTTAACTATTGTGTTACTTATGCATTTTTAAGCCTTAACTACAACAAACTAAAATGAAAGATGAAGCGCAAAGTAAAAGTAGGTCCAAATATCTAAAAATTCATTTATGTAGTGTACCAGGAATCTTCCCTTAACCTTAATGGCACAGCCTGATAGAGGTATTATATATTTCAACGGTTTTATATTGAATGAGTACTTACCATCTCTGTATTCATCACTAATGTCTATATATGCATATTCGAGTGCCGACCCCTTCTTAGGGTCCTCAACCCCTTGTAATTTAGCTACTAAAGTGGTCTTTCCAGTTTCGTTGTCACCCAGAACTAGCACATTTTTGTTTGAAGGTAGTTTTGTGTTTCCTTGATTCTGTACTTCTTCTAGGATAGCAGACCTAAAAAACAACATTCATGTCATCATTTATGCGTCAAATATGCGATGTTGGCTCGCGATACATCAAAGTGCGGCAACGGCAAAACATGACACGATGTGAAAACATTTTATCACTGTTTAACATACAAAGGCAAAACGTAGCAGCCAGGTCACATATTTCTCAGGTGCGAGTTGCGAGGCTCTGTCAATCGTAGGTGTGACACATTGGATCCCCTATATGGGGGAGTGCATGCAAGCCGTAAAATTAACAGTGAACCATTACCATAGGTTGTCTTGCACGTCGTCTTTATCCTTCTTTTTAGATTTGAGCCCATTAGTCTGGCCGTTTGTATCCATTCTTCAGGAATTTTAGATGATAACAACGGCACAGAAAGGCTTTTCTTTCGTTTTCGTTTCTTCTGCCGTTCATACGTCACTCTCGATCGCGATGATGTTGGTGTGACAATGCCAAAAATGAAAGACTCCACATCCACACTTTTAGTATCAAAAATAGGGTAATAAAACGATGAAATATATTATATTGTCAGGTCCTTATTAAAAAAAGGAATAATAATTGTTAAAGTATAATTTAATAGTGATTTTTCATTCTTTATATTCCTTTCTTTTTGGGGGAGAACACTTTCCAGAATATGCAAGTCGTCAGTTGAGTTTTCGTACTAACAATAAAAAAAGCGCCGTACTGGGAAGTATTTGTAACTTGGCAACATTTGATGATTTATATTTTTTTTAATTAGGGGTATAACTGTCAACAGAATAATGGAAAAAAATGATTCCTGTTTGATCGATTTTAATTTAGTCGATTTTAAAATTAATCATTATAGATAGTTTTGCCTACTGCCTGCATGCCAATAAATAACACCAGTTTGTTGATAAAAACGTATTAATTATTACTATTATCCTACTTCTTCTCAAAGGTATATGGGTTTTTAATAATGAGGCATATTATTTATTTATTTATTTATTTATTTATTTCTGTAACAAAATCCACAGCTCTTAAAACAAATACATATAAAACTTATAACAAAACTAAAAGCCAATAATGGATTTACAAGTTACGAATTTATCTTTGAATAAGCAAAAACGACAATCACTAAACAGATAAAAAACCATATAACTAAATACTTATATAAATAGAACAACGGTACCTAATAATAAATAGTGTCTTTCCTTGTAGTGTGCCTACTGCCTAGTGTTCAACAACGTAGGTACTATATGTTTGTAAACATGTACCTACTTTTGCGTGTGATTTTGGGGTTATCCCGTTTTGACTCCAACTGCACCCTCATCATTAAGGATTTGGAGAACCTCCCGTTTGAAGCGCACATTGTTGATGTGAAAAATATCAATGGAGCCAAATAATTTATTATAAGTTCTGTGCAATCGATTATTAAAAAAAAGCTGTAATTTTATAAAGACCCGATAGACGGCGTTAAAATGGGGGTTATATGTTCTGTCATTGTCAAGATCATTATGTTTCAAGTTTAGTATCTCATCCTTTCCTTATTTTATAGAAGAAATTTCTACTCTTTGGATTATGGATCTTTAGTAAATTATACAAGGTGGCCTTGGATTGGTATTTTATCTCGAAATGGGGTAAATCTGCATGCACCCCAAGGTAGACAATGTTTCTTCTACGACTTAACTAAATTAGTAGTTTAACATTGAAGATATGCCATGCAAAGTTTACGTTCGAAAACAGCCTTAGCGCAGCTGGGTGGATGGACTTCGTCCTTGACCGAGTGCACATAAATGAGTTTAACGACTTGTGTTTAGAAAGGAATTTACGGTATCTTGTTTAGCGATCGCACGTGCAATATTGGGAATGGATTTATTTTTACCATGGAGGTTTGGAAACACCCAGTTTAAAATAAGGCTCTCACAACTTGTGTATTGTGAATTGGTATGTTACCCTGGAATTGGGGATTGGGACCATGATACCCTACAAGTTGTGAGAGTCTTACTTGAAACTAGGTGATTCCAAACCTCCATGATAAAAAATAAATCCACTCGCAAAATTGCACGTGCGATCGCTACGAGAGTTAACAATATACTATAAATTCATTTCTAAACACAGGTCGTTAAACTCATTTATGTGCACTCGGCCAAGGACGAAGTTCAACCACCCAGCTGCGCTAAGGCTATTTCGAACGTAAATTTTACATGGCATTTCTTCAATGAAAAACTATTAATTTAGTAAAGTCGTAAAAGAAACATTGTCTACCTTGGGGTGTAGATAATGTTTCTTCTACCCCCTTTCGGGTTAACATATCAATTCAAGGTCACCTTGTAGGTCATCATATGAAAATTTAATTTTATATTTATATATATTATTAATGGCTTTACTTCGTTAATGGCTTTCTATCAACAATGTATGTGACCAACTCAACTGAGTTTGACATTTTCGTGTGATTTGAAAGCTTTGAAATACTTGGTTACTACGCCATCTAGTACCCGAAGCGGAACTAGTTTAAAAAAAAAAAAAAAAACGCCAATTATAGAAATATTTAATCGACTATTTTAGGTCGATTAAATATTGCACATTTTTGACATAGCATTTTGGCGTTTTCACTAATCTGTGATTTTTGACTATCAAGCGATGAAGCATAGCGATGAAGCGTCAGCGACATGTTAACATCAAAAATAATTTGTTGTGATTGTAATCATCATTGTCACAGAGCATATATCATTGTGGTCTTTGAAGAAAATCCGACAATGGCGGTTGTGAATTTTGAATTTATTTTTTAAAACTAGTGTATCTTGAACTTTAATGTGTAATAAGGGTGGATTATTATCCGTTGAGTGTTCGTGAACGTGCACAAGTGTTGGCCCAAAATGGTTTCAAGATCATAAAACCATGCATTGTCGTTTTTGCTTCAAAGGCCTTTTTAGAGCCTTCAGTAAAATATCCTCCATTTTACTGTTGGCGTTTTGACTGACAAAATATGACTTTGACTTGACATAACCGTACAAATTTTACCCACTTGACATTGGCAGAATTATTGCAAACAAGCGATAGAAAGCCATAAAGAAGAAGAAGAAGAAGAATCATCATTGTCAGGATGTCACTGTCAGGTCATAAATGGCAGAAATATCAGTCAGTGATATGTGTATCATAGAGGTGGGTCGTACTAGGTAAATCGAGATACTAGGTGACTCTGTGACTGTGACTCAGCCATACCTGTGACAAATACCTGTGAATAAATACTAGCGTGTATTTTTTACTCGCGGGACAAGTCACGGTTACAGGATGTAGATATATAATAGGTGTGTCTTTCTCTGACGCCTATGTGGAAAAAGGATGCACCTGTTACTTTTGAATTGACGGCTGGCAAATCATGTCGCTGTCACAGCTCCTGTGAAAAAAATACTAGGTTTGTCCCTCTCTGGCACGCTACAGACGCCTTCGTGAGAAAAGGATGCACCTATTACTTTTGAATTGACGCCTGGCAAAACATGTCGCTGTCACAGCTCCTGTGAAAAAAATACTAGGTTTGTCCCTCTCTGACACGCTACAGACGCCTTCGTGAGAAAAGGATGCACCTATTACTTTTGAATTGACGGCTGGCAAAACATGTCGCTGTCACAGCTCCTGTGAAAAAAATACTAGGTTTGTCCCTCTCTGGCACGCTACAGACGCCTTCGTGAGAAAAGGATGCACCTATTACTTTAGCACGCTCTCATAGATTCGCGCGCAAGTCACAATGTCGCTGCTCCCGGAGGTATTTTTTCGCAGTGACTGACTGTGACTTTCTTTTATCAGTGACTTTTACCTGTGACGATAAATACGCCTCACGCCTAGTGTATCAGTGTCACTGCCAGTGTTAGAGACGTCATACTCGTCAAGTCGTCAGAGATTTGTTTGAGTTCATTTTGTTTTCGGGTTTTCGTAGAAAATTAAATCGAAACAGGAAATAAATGTCGCTAATAATATATTAATAAACGATCAAAGTATTTTGCATAACTTGTATTTGAGCGTTCTAAAATGTATCGGAAGCCGAGTCCTGGTAAAAAACCTAATTTGTCCCAAGTGAGTCATTCTACGATCATCATTATTTACTTGTCTTGAGGTTTTATCCGGTTTATTATTCAATAGAAATAGATAGCGATGAAGTTACGTTTATTTATATGAACTGGGACTAGTTGATTTGATATGGATGTGGTTTATTTACCAGTCTGGAAATAATTAGATTCCTGACACTATCAGCTGATTAACGTTTTGTAAACAATGGTCTTCATTGTATCTTTTCTCATTGTTTTTGGCCTTCACGATCTAATACTCTTCATGCATTGTACTGTCGTTCTTTTAGAATCTTTGGTACTTATAGTACTGTTGTGAATATTGCAGAAACAACAAATTGTAGAAATTACGACGCTTTCTTTGTTTGAGCTAGCTATATACTCCACATGTGGCAATGTCCCATATTTCTGTAAAGAGTTTTGCGTATAAATCAGCCATATCAATAGTAATTGTAAGAGATTAAGAAATTCCAATGATATTACAGGTTTAAAATATCAATGAAATGACAAATGTAATGCAGCAATGCTGTAAATGGTTAGTTTTGCTTACAACCATTCTAATTTCGATATACCTAGTAGAATAGAATAATAATTTGCTATCCGTAGGTACTTACACCATACTAATATTCCAAAATATAATATAATAATGTAAATGTGAAACAAAATTATATCATGAATAAGAAAACTTGCCAAAGTCTTGCTCGATTTCTACAATCACCAATCAGGCCCTTGTTTCATATTATTTTATATAATAAACCTACAATTTGACAGTCAAATGCGATTCACATAACGTAAATACTATGAGTGACTGATAATTGTCAGTCTTTACTGAAAATTGTAGGTTTAGATTTGTTGATTTATGAAATAGGGGCCTGACAATGACAATTTGTCGCGGGTGCACTTGCTACATTGTTTACACATGCAAGCTACTGTCTGATAGAGAGTCCGACACTTATTGCAGAAGGTTTCTTGTATGTGTAAATGCAGTCTTAGACAAAGTTTCTTGAGTTTATCATAAAGAACAGTTGTTTTAGTTGAGTATTCATTCATTAACACCTGTAATTTAGTATAGTTGCAGCCACATAGTCACAATATAACAACCATGGGAGTCCAGAGATCAAATATGGTTAAGCCACATTACTAGTTATAAATGTAAATTATATAATAAAGTCTGAATAGTCCTTATTTACTGCACAATTTGCTAGTGGTGATTGATATTGATTTTTCGCTAATTCACCTATTAAATAGTCCACCCATGAGATGCCCATTCACTCTAGACTTGAAAGACCCAGGAGGAAACACTGTTTGGACTAGTGATGACATAAGCTTCACCAAAATCTTTAACTAAATGAGTGGTCATTACTTCCAAGACTTACACAACAAATGTGTTATTGGCTAGGGCCTTTGGGTAACTGCTGCCCAGCAGTTATTATTATTAGATAATAATTGATTTCTACCACCTTAATTTCATACTTAAGGAACATCCTTAAATATTATGATTTATAATTTTTATTTTCGAGTTATTTTGATTTAAACCCCAAATGAATAAACCAATTTTGATACTATATGACCAGTCTGAAAGTACTTATTATCATTTCAATAAAAAATAGAATTTTTGTAATTTCCTAGTTTTTATAAATTACGGAGATATGAGGCAATAAATAATAAACAAAAAAAAGAATAAAAACCAATTTTCTGAATTAAAATGCTAGCCTCCTGCATCCATCGGCTCCCTACAGTTCTGAGCTGACCCATCACTTCATATTTTTTCCAGTTTGGCCTCTTAGATATACCCGACTTGGATGATGGAGACCACGAACCAATGGACCTCTCAGATGATGACATGGACCTTGAGGCGGAGCTGGCTGCCATCAGTGGAGGATCCAAGAGGAACCGGCCTCGGAAACCAGCGCCTGTTCCAGCTGCTAATTTGGATGCTATGATTGCTGCTAGTTTGCAAGATGTGCCCTCAGATGAGGATGATTCCGGTAAGAACTGTTGATGTTAGTATTGTAAAATTATATGAAGTTTGCATTATTTTAACATAAGGCTGGGTCTAAGTAGAAGTTGGGGTTGAGGGTAGCTTACATTTGTTTTCTTACTTGTTGACCCACCCCAGCTTCACTCGGGTTAGTTAGTTGTACATTATGCTCTAAGTCCTAACCTAAACCTGTTCATGGGAAGAGAAAAACGAAAGAGAAAAACCGGAGAAAAATATGAATGCCTGCCTCCCTTCTATTGGTCCCATCCATTCATCCTTTTCCCCTAATTTTCCCTTCCCCTTCTTGCATTGCGCAAACTTTATTTTTCCATGGCTTGTTTATTACATGGAGCATGACTATGAACAGCTGAAATTGACTTGACCTTTTGATTATGGCCTCTGCGACGGAGTAATGTTGCAATTTTGCCAGTGTAATATGTTTCCTACTGGGAAAATTACGGATTTAGTATAAGCACAGATATTATAATAGTAATCTACCACAGAGCAAAAAAAAAAGTGGAAACCAACCGTCATATGTTTCAAACACAGAGCTATGAAACAAGTGTAGAGAGGAAGCGTTTTTTTGCTCTGTGGTTTCAAAGCCCTGTGTATTCTACATATAAGTATATACTTATATGTAGAATAGAGAAAGGTTTATTATAATTATTAGTGATTAAATATTGGAATTTTTAAGTATACAATAATGCACTTAGCATTTGAAGTGTATGACTGTTTATGTATTTTATAGTATTTTTAAAATACATAAACAACTAGCTATTTTTAACTTTGACAGTTCCTAAGTTTGTGCTTACCCGTATATCTATGACGTACCTACTGCAACACATTTGGGTACATCCTAGAGAGATAAGTGCAAACTTAAGAGATGGCAAAGTTTAGTGCAAACAGGCATTAGTAGGTAGGTAGGTTGGTAGGTGTGTAGGTATTAGTATTGTATCTAACTTATAGGAGATGAAGACGACCCAGACCTCCTAAGCGAGCTGAACGACCTCGCTATAGACGACGAGGCCCCTCCCCGCTCGTCCCGCCCCGCCCCCGCGCCGCCATCCAGCGCCAGCGCAGAAAGCAGCACAATCAGTTTGCTGCAAGAACGAATCTCCAATTATACTATAGCTGAGAAGAATGCTAAGGCTAGCGGCGAGAGTAGTCGGGCTAGAAGGTAATCCATCCATAGCTTATCAGGGGTCTTATGGACAGTGGAAACTTTTTTAAATGTAAATGGACGACGTGTTCTTCTCGTGTAGGCAAGTGGTCAGCCCTGGTGTCAATGGATGACGTGATCTTGTAGTTGTTTGCCTGAGGTAAAGCGTCACGCCCGCCCATAATAGCTGTAGTGCTACTTGGAACTCTAAATAATAATTTCGCGCAGTGGCATTGCACACGTCGTCCTGAGACATCAGGACAGTCCAGCAGTAAGATTACTAGACTGTGAGATCAGGTCATAAACTCTCATTTGCCCAGTAATTTCATTAGCTACAATGCCGTTCCGTACCGGAACACAAGAGTGCTTGCGCACCATTGCTTGACGAACTTTGCAGTAAAGACCTACCACCTAGTTAACATATGTACATCAAAAGTAACTGTGTGCGCTTAACATTTTGTCTAATCTAAAAACGCTTTCTTTTAAAATCTCTACAGATTCGGTCGCGGCCTCAAAACTTTAAACGACCTTTTAAAACAAGCCAAAGCAGGCAGACCTGTCAAAGACGATGACATCCCTCCACCAGTAAGCCTGGGAAAACCTGAACCCAGCGCTCCAGAAGCAAAGCCCTCGCCAGAACAGCCTCAGTCACCAAGACAGTTAACACCAGATAGGCCTCCTGTGCCCCCTCGGTCGACCAGCATCGAGGCTCCACTGGTGGACTTAGGGCCTGATCCTCCAAGTCACCCTGAGCCAAGAGAGCCTCCACCGACGCCCCCTAGTGAAGACAGCTCTAGTCTCAGCCCGGAGAGGCAGCGAGGCTTGCAGATTATATTAGGTGAGTACTTGTCTACTACAAGCTATGAAGAAAGCTTTGCTTGGTGTTTCCTTCGAGATAACATCCGCAGGAGAACTGAAGTGACCAATATAGCTCTTAGAATTAGCAAGTTGAAATGCCAATGGGCAGGCCACATGGCTCGTAGAACTGACAACCAATGGGGAAGAGTGGTTCTCGAGTGATGACTACGAACCGGAAGACGCAGCGTAGGCCGGCCCCCCACTAGGTGGACCGACGATCTGGTGTTAACCGCGGCAGCCGATGAATGCAGGAGGCCAGCAGCCGCTCAAAGTTGCGGGAAGGCTATCTTCAGAAGTAGGACGTCTTCAGGATGATGATGATGATGATGAATGAATTACCAATTCCCAGGTCGAAAGAACGAGTTTAAATCGGCCGCGCTATCCTGCAAGCATTCAGGAGACAAGGCTGTGGCTCTGGAGTACCTAAAAGTGGTGAAACAGTTTGACATGGTGGTGGAAGCTTATAAAAGCGGTCAGGAGATGGATCTGAACGAATTGCCAACAGTTGATGGAATCGCTGCCATGATTAGGAGTACTAAGGAGGAAGACAGCACTCAGGGTGCTACTGGTATGTTTTTTAGGGTTTAATCTGTACTATAAGGAACCATTATAAACTGGGCATGTTCTCTGTCTGTCTGGTCTGTATGTGTGTTTGTCTGTCTGTCTGCCCCTGTCTGTGTGCTACACTACCAAAATTATTTGACCTTGATCAACATACTTTGAATCCTTCGCTGCGCGTAGGATTCTACTATAGAATCCTTTGCTTTGCTCTGGAATTAAACCATCGCTCTGGCCTTAAATACATTAATTTGGTCCCTTACTATTTATTTTAGCTCCCATATGTGTAAGGAGGGGATGATTTTTTTCATTTCTATGTTTCCTTACTGTTATAGTTTTACGGTCAATGCACAATTGATCGTTTAAGACTACTGAACTAAATTAAACTAGTAAATAACTTTTAATATTATAGAACCAACTCCTGCGGCGCCCACGGAAGCGCCAGGGCTCATAACTGCGTCTACAGTAGACGAGGCGTTACGGCAGAGGCTCGCTTACTTCCAGGTAATATTTTTTTATTTGTGCATTTTTTATTATGTCAGGATGGTTAAGATTTCGCTCAGAATTAAGTTTAATAAAAATTGATCTTAATTTTTAGCTTAAAGATTCTTAGTTCTTTGATTTGAAGAGTTTTAGTCCGCGATTTAAACTCTTAGGCCGTCCGTAGTCTATTAAGTTTATTAAAATAAAATACAACTTAGCTAAGCAACACTCTCTCCAGGCTTCTCCTAAGTTTGTTAAATTAAAGTGTCAACTTGGCGCACCAAATATTGAACGCTGATTGGTTGCCTATTGATCATTTGTGTATAGTGCCAACCTCTCATACAGCATATACCTACTACACATCGCTCGTAGAACTTACAACCGATAGGGAAGAAAGGTTCTCGAGTGGAGATCACGAACCGGAAGACGCAGCGTAGGCTGGCCCCCACTAGGTGGACTGACGATCTGGTGAAAGCCGCGGGGAGCTGATGGATACAGGGGGCGAGCAGCCGCTTAAAGTGGCGCTCCCTGGGGGAGGCCTATGTTGAGCAGTGGACGACTTCAGGCTGTTAATGATGATGATGATGATATCCTTAATATTATAGGTATTTATTCCAGTAAAGTGTCATATCTTTTTATCGACCTATAGCAACAAGAAAGCAAAGCGAAAGAAGAAGGCAACTCGTCAAAGTCGCGTCGCATGGGGCGGATAGCGAAGCAATATGCTGATGCGGTCAAACTAAACGCCGCGGGGAGGCCTATATCTGTTGATGAACTACCCACACCGCCCGGATATGCTCCTTTACCGGACAACGGGGTATGTTATCTGTGGAAACACTAAATATGTAAATATCACTAAAGGTTATGCAGGAAGTCGATGGACGCAGGAGGCAAGCAGCTGCTCAAAGTAGCTCTTTGGTGGAGGCATATGTTTAGCAGTGGTTGTCTTCAGGCTGATGATGATGATCACTATAGGTTGTGGGTTCAATTCCAACCCGGGACAAACATTTGTGTGATGAACATAGGTCTTAGTTGTGTATCTGGGTGTGATAATATTGTATTCTATGATGTATTTATAAATAAATAAATAATAAATATGTGTGGACATTTCACACATCGCCATCTAGCCCCAAACTAAGCATAGCTTGTACTATGGGAACCAGATAACTGATATAATACTTAGAAAATTGCTTTTTTTGTAAATAGATACATAGAATACAATATAACACCCAGACGCAGAACAAACATCTATATTCATCACACAAATGTTTGTCCTGGGTAGGAATCGAACCCACAGCCCTCCGTTCAGAAGGCAGGGATACTACCAACTGAGCTATCGGGCCCGTCATTTATAAACAAAAAGTATCTAAGTAGTCTATTAGTTGTCTGGTTTCTAGAGCACAAGCTTTGCTTAGTTTGGGGCTACATGACACTGTAACTTCGTCCGCACATTTTTTTTTAAATTTATTTACCCCTCATAGCAATTTTTTCAAAGCAATCTTCGAGGCAAGCTTGCGTCACCGTCACATTTTTCCGCACCAAAATAGTATGCATTTCTACAGCATACTGTGCACTTGTGCAGCAAACACTTATAATAGTTCTAGCTGAACCACCCCGGCTTACGGTTTAAGAATTTATTTCTGAAAACAAATACAAAAATTCACTTACAGAGAGAGTACAATAAAATTATGAAAATATTTCTTCGCGCGGGTTGATTAGTTTTACGCCGTAGGTATACATATAGTATCCTTACGTATACCTTGTACACCTTGAGACATTATTATTGACTTTATTGGAGTTTTAGTAAGGATCCCTAATTATTTGAAAATATAATATATGTCACCCCGAGATAGTATAGCTTCCCAACAGTGAATGAATTTTTCAAATCGGTTTCGGAGCCTATTCGACGCAAACCAACAAACAAACAAACAAACAAACAAACAAACAAACAAACAAACAAACAAACAAACAAACAAATTACATATTGCCCAACCACGTAAACTGCAACGATAGCGCGACATACTTTATTACACGAGGCGCAGTAACGAGAATCTAGGTGCCGAGTCAGCGGGATGGCGAAACAGCGCTGGAAGCCGACACCGACATTCCGTAGCGCGTCACTTTTAGTTCTCACATCGAACTGAGTGGATAGCATAATTTTAACTTAGAATATTTTAATGTAATTTTGATTTTTAATTAAATTAGTGCTTTTGAATTTTGGTTTTTTTTAAGTCCTTCGGCTGCTGCTCGCTTAATTGGCGCAGTCGGTAGGATTCTAGAGTCAGTGCGCGAACGTCAAAATCTCCAAAAATCGGCGAATCTCCGTTCGTGCTGCTGGCAGGCTCCTGAGTCTTCATCTGGAATCCGAATCTACGCGGGCGCATCACCGAGGACGAGTATCCGACCATTGATACGCGGAGGAAACCAGAATGCAACTGTAAGTGCGCAAAACTTTCTTTTTGTGTTGCTTCCTTCCTAATTTCTAATCCTTATAACTATTCAAAATTTTTCATCCTACAAATAAGGGTGCTAGCGAGGCTGCATCACGTCAGTCTCGCCGCAATAGAGAGTTAGATAGTATTAGGCAGATAGAAGACGAAATTGATTTAACTTCGTTGTTTGATTTAAGTGATACAAAAATGCCTTACGACCCAGATGTAATTTATAAGGCCTTACGCCCAGTTCCTGATTTCGATGGAAATCCGAATATATTAACTAGATTTATTAATATATGTGATCAAATTGTTGCGACTTATATGAGCAACGAGCCCGGTAGCAATTTACCTAATCTGTGCTTATTAAATGGTATTTTAAATAAAATCACCGGGCCGGCCGCCACAATCATCAACTCTAATGGCATCCCTGATAACTGGCTAGGAATTCGTGATTCCCTCATTAATAATTTTGCAGATCAGAGGGACGAAACCGCATTGTATAATGATCTTTCTCTAGCCACACAAGGTCACAAGACCCCTCAGGAATTTTACGACCATTGTCAGAGTTTATTCAGTACAATAATGACATACATCTCGTTGCATGAAACCATCCCGACTACTATTGAGTCGAAGCGCATGCTATACAGAAAGCTCACTATGCAAGCGTTTGTACGCGGATTGCAAGAGCCCCTCGGCTCTCGAATTAGGTGTATGAGACCATCCACCATAGAGAAGGCATTGGAATTCGTACAAGAAGAGCTCAATATATTGTATTTACAACAGCGCAATAACGAAGTGCACAAAGCCCAGCCATCAGTTAAAGCTCAGATCCCAATTCAAATGCCTCCTCCGCTTAGACCAGGTTTTCAGCTTCCACCGCACATGATTTTACCAGCATCTAATCAGAGACCGGCATTTACGCCGCCTCAGGCGCCTCAGGCATTTAAATTCGCTCAGCCACATAACCAGTACAGATTTAACTCAGGCCCTCAGCATAATCCCCAATACAGAATGCCTACACGTACACAACAAATGTTCGCCGCGCCGCCACCGAATTATAGCGCGCGTAGTAATGTATTCCGTATGGGACCTCGTAATCCTCCTCATAATTTTGGCCCGAAGCCAATGAGCGGAGTACAGCATTTCACCCCTAGAGCGCTACCACCGACAGGGCGACTTACTGGGCATGACTGGACTAAACACGGTAATCCACCACCTACGAATTATTTTAAGAGCCGCGAAATGAACTTTAACGAGTGCGCTAATGACGGTTATTCAGGCTATGTAGACTACTACTACGAGAATGAACCGAATTACTACCACGACTATTACGAGTACCCGACGTACCGACACGCAGGACTATAACGTTTACTATGACCCTGAGAGCTACGGCTCCGAGACAGCCCAAGTGCATGACTTTACTGACACGACCACTGAGACACAGACCTCCCCTGGTCATCACGAAAATTTTCAGAAGGCTTCAGCGTCAGACAGGCCAAAATAGAAGTAAATTTACAGACTCAAAGACAACTGCCGTTCATTCAGATCGCGAACCCGCCGCTAAAACTTCTTATCGACACCGGTGCGAATCAGTCCTTCTTAAGCCCGGATGCTATAGAAAATTTCTATCCACACGTGCAGTTAGATTATGACCCCTTCGAGGTCACGAACGTCCATGCAGTTAGTCAAAACGATTATTCAATAACAGTACCGTGTTTTATCGAAATTAACGACCACGAACCTATAAAACTTTTTGTATATAGGTTCCACGATCATTTTGACGGACTGATCGGCCTCGATTTACTTACGAAATGGGAGGCAAAAATCGATCTAAAAGAGCTGCGTTTAAATACCAAGCACGCGGTGAATCCGATTTTGTTATACAACTCGCGGAATGTTAATTTGTACGAGGACATTATCCCGGCAAAAAGTACGAAGCTATCCCGGATACCGATTGACACATCCGATGGCGAAGTTTACATTCCCGAACAAATTCTGTGTAACTGTATTATTCACGAATGCGTAACTAGCGTAACTCAGAGCAGAGGGTATTTAGAGATCGAAAACCCTAACGAAAATGACGTTGTATTCTCACTAGACCGTCCGGCTCACGCGGAGCTGTTTAATATTGAGTGCACGCAAACCTATGCACCGCCCGCGTCGGCGCGAGTTAGAGACGTCGTATCGCGACTTCGTACGGATCATCTTAACGAGGAAGAAAAGGCAAACCTAGTAGCTCTTTGCTCAAAGTATGCGGACGTTTTTTATATTGAAGGCGAAGATTTAACTTTCACCAATCAAGTAAAACATCGTATTCGCACAACCGATGAAACCCCGGTGTATACAAAGAGCTATCGGTACCCTTTTGTTCATCGACAAGAAGTCAGCGAACAAATCGGCAAAATGTTAGCCCAAGGTATTATACGTCCTTCCGAGTCAGCGTGGAGCTCACCAATTTGGATAGTTCCCAAAAAGGCGGACTCCTCGGGCAAACAAAAGTGGCGTCTAGTGGTTGACTTTCGTAAAATCAACGAAAAAACCATAGACGACAAGTACCCCATCCCTAACATCACGGATGTTCTGGATAAGTTAGGGAAGTGCCAATACTTCACTACCTTGGACCTGGCCAGTGGGTTCCACCAAGTAGAGATGGACCCCATCGACGTTCCTAAGACGGCATTCAATGTGGAACATGGCCACTTTGAATTCCTTAGAATGCCGATGGGCTTGAAGAACGCACCATCCACGTTCCAAAGGGTGATGGATAATATTCTCAGAGGTCTCCAGAATCAGATCTGCCTGGTGTATCTCGACGATATTATTGTATTCAGCACCTCCTTGCAGGAACACATGATTAACTTGGAGAAAGTCTTCCAAAGACTCAGAGAATCCAACTTCAAAGTACAAATGAATAAGACCGAATTTTTGAAGTTGGAGACGGCTTTCTTAGGTCATGTTATTAGCAGCGAGGGAGTGAAGCCTAACCCGGATAAAATAACAGCGATCGAGAAGTATCCGATTCCTAAAACGCCAAAAGAAATTAAACAATTTTTAGGCTTGCTCGGATACTATCGGAAATTCATACCGGACTTTGCACGAATCACGAAACCGTTAACTCAGTGCCTCAAGAAGGGTAAAAAGATAACATTCGATCCTGAGTACGTTAAAAGTTTCGAGATGTGTAAAACTCTGTTAACGAATGACCCGATACTCCAATACCCTGACTTTGACAAGGAGTTTATCCTTACCACGGACGCGTCCAACGTAGCAATAGGCGCTATTCTATCTCAGGGACCAGTTGGCTCTGATAAGCCTATTTCCTACGCCTCACGTACACTGAATGATAGTGAGCTCAACTACAGCACCATCGAGAAGGAGCTCCTAGCAATAGTTTGGGCCACAAAGTATTTTAGACCCTACCTCTTTGGACGAAAGTTTAAAATACTTACCGACCACAAACCCTTGCAGTGGATAATGAGCCTAAAAGAGCCTAATTCACGTCTTACCCGATGGCGCTTAAAGCTCAGTGAGTACAACTTCACGGTAGTGTACAAGAAGGGTAAAGCAAATACGAACGCAGATGCTTTATCTCGGGTGGAAATACACAATGAGGAGACTAACTCGCTCATAGTGAACTCCTCGGAACGGCCAATACAAGATAACGGCTCTACAACCGTTACGGTACACACCAGCCAAGAAAATCCTATACTGGAAGTTCCTATAAGCGACGAACCACTAAATAAGTTTCACCGCCAGTTAGTTTTTTCAATCGTTAATGACGTTAAAAGGCGACCCGCAGTATCAAAGCCGTTTGATACTCACACACGCGTTTCTGTACAAGTTACAGAGTCTAACCTAGAACAGGATGTTATTAACGCCATTAAGGAATATGTCACCCCGAAGATTAAAACCGGAATTTTAATCGACCCGCCTTTAGGCATGTATTCTATAATACCTGTCATACAAAATCATTTCAAAAGTTCCGCCATGAACCTTGTCCTAACGAAACACGAACTCGAGAACGTCAAACCGTATCTTAGGCAGCAGGAAATTATCAGGCATTATCACGACGGCAAGACGAACCATAGGGGCATTAACGAATGCTATCTGTCTCTTTCTAAGAAATATTACTGGCCGAAAATGAATGAACAAATAAGTAAATTCATTAACGAATGCACTGTGTGCGGTCAAGGGAAATATGATCGCAATCCCATCCAACAACGGTTTAATATCGTACCGCCTCCTAGTAAACCACTGGAGATAGTGCACATGGACCTACTTACAATAGATAGTGAAAAATACGTTACATTCGTTGACGTATTCTCAAAGTATGGTCAGGCGTATCATCTCCGAGATGGTACCGCTATCAGCGTATTACAAGCGTTATTAAAGTATAGTACACACCACGGACTGCCATTAACCATAGTCACCGATAACGGCCCGGAATTCAGTAACCAGTTGTTCTTAGAATTTCTACGTACACACAGCGTCAACCACCACAAGGTACTCCCACATTCGCCCAACGATAACGGCATCATAGAACGATTCCACTCAACTATACTCGAACATCTGCGACTTCTCAAGTTACAGCGTAAAGACGAACCGGTAGCGAACTTAGTACCATATGCGATTATCGCTTACAATAGCTCGGTCCACAGCTTTACTAAGTGCAGACCGTTTGACATAATTACAGGCCACTTCGATCCGAGAGATCCAGTTAGTATAGATTTAACACAACATTTGCTACAACAATACACTCAAACCCACAGGGATCAGATGAAATTAGTCTATGAGATCATTAACGAATCTGCCCTGCATAATCGCACGGTTTTAATAGAGAATAGGAACAAGGACAGGGAACCAGAGATACAATACGAACCCGAGCAGCAAATCTTTGTTAAGAATCCGCTCGCTAGCCGTCAGAAGTTGGCGCCAAGGTACACCAAGGATACCGTACTTGCCAACCTACCCATACATATATACACCTCACGGAAGCGTGGCCCAGTGGCCAAAGCTCGCCTTAAGCGAGTACCTAATAGCGCCAAATTGTTTCAGAATTCTGCTGATGATGCTGGCGCATCTTGCTCGCACGCAGGAGATAAGACTTGAGAGTCTTAACGACGGTCCGGGACTTCTACCTTACAAACTAGGACCGACTCGTTTAGTCACACATTACCACAGTTTCCTACAACACATTCAGATAGACGATATAGAAAGCAAAGCTACCGCGGTTAAAGAACAGCTATTAGAATTTGAGCACAAACTTAATAATGACACGTTCGCTTTATACGAGCTCCAAATTTATTACTTGTCGCATAAAATTAGTAAAGTTTTAATTCATTTAAAAGGGTTAGAGCCTACTCGTGCTAAAAGAGGCCTAATCGACGGATTAGGATCCGTAATTAAAAGTATAACAGGCAACTTAGACTATCAGGATGCAATTAAATTTGATAACGCGATTAAAAGCTTAAATAAAAATCAAGACAAAGTTATGACCGAATTCAATGCTCACATAAGTCTTAGTAAAGAATGGATGACGCAACATAATGACGTCATCGACCAGTTAGTTAGAAATCAGCAATCGATTAATTCCACGTTGGAACTTTTATTAGACAGCAACGCGTATAAAGACACTAGCTTAGTAAAATATGCTCGATTTGCCCAATTATTGACGATTATAACTGAAAACGTAGACGATTTATTAGAAGAAATACTTAGGATAGAAAATGTTTTAGCTCTTGTGCGCGCATTAAGCACGCACCATTCTATGGTAGATATAGATACGTTAGGTAAAATGATAGATAGACTTCGGATAGTATACGGAGACAGTAGGTTATTAAGTTTAGATTTACGCGATTATTATAGTATAATAAAACCTGGGTCTTATTTCATCGAGAAACAGATCGTTATAGTTTTTAAAGTACCGATAGTTAGCGCAGAAAAGTTCGATTTTTATAAACTCTCTATAGCTCCGAATAGTTATAATCAAATCCTCATTCCACCCCATCCATTCCTCGCAACCAATAAGGAAGCGTACGCGTACATGGAGGCTGAATGCCCGAAGGTAGACAAGCAGTACCTCTGCGTAGGAGATAACATCAAAGGGGTCCACAACCAGCAGGATTGCGCTCGAAACTTCATCATCAACCACACCCTGGGAGACACCTGTAACCTGACCACTGTAACACTGAAGAGTGAAGCCATGGAGCAGCTGGATGACAAGAACTATGTCATGTCATTCCCTCACCCAACAAAAGCACATCTGCAATGCGGAAGAGAAGAATATAAGCAACTTCAAGGCAGCTACCTAGTCACGGTACCCGTAAACTGTACCGTGATGACGTCAGAGTTCACCATAGTCAACGAGAATAATCAAGTACACGGCCAGCCTCTACTAATCACTGGCATCTCATACAACTTCGAACAGGAACGCACATCCCCGCACAAGCTGATGCTGCAGTCCGTCGACCTCAGAAAACTACATAACGCCTACAATCAAGTCATGATGCAGCCAAAACTGGAACGAGATGTGACGTCAGACGTACTATACCATACCACTGTGCCCTTCTACGTGGTACTACTCAGTGCACTCACACTAGCACTGGTCATAATGCTACGACGATTCAACTTATGCAAACCCAAAACGCCTCAACGCCCAGACGACAAGAAAGAAAGAGATGACAAGAAACCTGCGAAGCATGTATATGAAGACCCTGAAAACCCTACAGATTTTCCAGCAACATTTTCACTAAAAGTTGGAAAATAGTTGCTGATCTGGGGATGGAGGAATTACATATTGCCCAACCACGTAAACTGCAACGATAGCGCGACATACTTTATTACACGAGGCGCAGTAACGAGAATCTAGGTGCCGAGTCAGCGGGATGGCGAAACAGCGCTGGAAGCCGACACCGACATTCCGTAGCGCGTCACTTTTAGTTCTCACATCGAACTGAGTGGATAGCATAATTTTAACTTAGAATATTTTAATGTAATTTTGATTTTTAATTAAATTAGTGCTTTTGAATTTTGGTTTTTTTTAAGTCCTTCGGCTGCTGCTCGCTTAATTAACAAACAAACAAACAAACAAACAAACAAACAAACAAGCAAACAATCAAAGAAGATAGACGATGAAGATAACGTGTTTGTTCTCTTGCCTACAGTCTCCGTCATCTGTCCCGTCCCCATCTCCCCGTCCCGCTCCCTCCGTCCGTCCCGCTCCCTCTCTCCGTCCCGCTCCCTCCCCCTCGCCGTCTCCCTCCCCCGCGCCCCGCCCCCCCTCTCGGTACGAGAAGCAGATAGCCTTCCTGATGCAGCGACAGAAGCAGTTCAAGGAAGCCGCTATCAAGGCCAAGAAGGAAGGTTAGTGTTGTCTTTGTACAATTAACTGCGTCAGCTTTGGGTCAAAATTTTTAAGCCGTATGGAGGCTTGGCTTAACGAATGCCAAGAAGATAGTCGATAGTTGTAAGACAGTCGTAGGGCGTACTGTGCATGCGTAAGCACAGCACGGTATTCATCATCAGCAGCCTTAAAGACGTACACTGCTGAACATACGCCTCTTTCGCGGACCGGTACTTTGAGCGACTGCTCTCTAGTGATGGATAATTAGCATACGCATTAGTTTTTAGCATGTGAAAACTCAATTAGCATTTCGCAAATGAAATGTGGTTGCAAAATTCTGTGAAATATGAAACTTCATTTCAATTAATTTAGTTCACTTTGAATTTAATTAAGTTTCATTTCATTTTTCATATAAATTTCATTTCATTTTTTCATTTCCATTTTCATTTCAATTTTAATTTCATTTCCATTTCATTTGATTTTAACAAATAGCATAGCAATAGCAATTAGCATGCTAAGACTCGTGAATTAGCATGTTTATGAAATTTACGCAAAATAGCATTAATTGCCACCGCGACTGCTCCTCGTAGATCCATCGGCTCCCCGCGGTTTTGACCAGATCGTCGGCCCCCTACTGGAAGGCCTACGCTGCGTCTTCCGGTTCGTGGTCGAGAACCATTCTTCCCCGGCAAACAAAGCACACGGTTTTGTGCAGTTGTAAATACCGTCTTTTGAACCAGCGAACATTATTTAACTTTACCCATGTATTTATAAAAGAGCTAACGACTGTCGTACAAATAACATTCCTTGAGTTAAGAATGGTTAGTCCAGTAGAGTTTTGCTACGGCTAGTATAAATATAATTCTAAAAATGTGATTTTTTGTGAGAATGCATACATTCGTGCGAGCTAGTCGTTCACCTGATGTTAAGCGACACGGCCGCCCATAACAGTTACATATATATTTGTTCTGAAGACTGTCCACTGCTGAACATAGGCCTTCCCCAAAGAGCGCCTCTGAGTGGCTGCTTGACTCTTGTATATTTGTATATTTGTGTTTATTACAGGTAACATAGAGGCAGCAAAGGAATACCTCCGCGCGGCGAAAGGCTTCGACGCGGTGATAGAGGCGGCGAAAGGCGGTCTTGCGGTTGACCTGAAATCTCTACCACTCCCGCCGAAAGCGAAGAATGATCTGGAACATACGTGAGTTAACTTCAATATGAATTTGAATTGATTATTTATTCATAACTAGTTGACCCGCCCCGGCTTCGCTCGGGTTTATTAGTCGCTTCCACTCAAATATAGGTGTTAATTAGGGTTAGGACCCTATTTTTGAGTGGAAGCGAAAGGGGAAAAGATAGGGGAAAAGGATGAGTGGATGGGACGGCAATAGAAGGGAGGCAGGCCGCAGACGGGCCTGCCTTCCTTCGCTGGCCGGATTCTATATTTTTTTTCAGTTATTGCATTCATTTTTAACCTAATTTATGAAAATAATATTACCCTGTTAATTTTTAATAGCAAGACACTAGCCTATTGTCCAGGTGACCGAGGGCGCCGCCAGTGAAATAGTGAGCTAAAATTGACGTGACTAAGGGTGGGTTTCTGATCCATCGTTAAAGCACGGGGTCCCATCAGGTACAAATAAAAATAGCTCAAACGTGAAGAAAACGTAGTGATCATGTCGTGAGCGTTACTAGTTAGTGTCCAGTGTACTCATTTGGCCCAATACTTCGCCAACACGCAATAAATGTCGCTTGATAATCTTGCATTATGCAGAAATAAAATAATTCGTAAAATAGCCCGCGTTATTCCGTTGTAAGGGATGAGGCATTTGTACTGTAGGTATTATATTATCTGGGGGTTAAAGTAACCAATTATTAAAATGCTAACATATACCAATGGTCATAATTTGTTAGGGTTTTAACCATTACCTTTAACTATGGATCAGAAAACCCGCTTTTAATCCAAACTATAGTTTAGTTTGGATTAAAAGCGGGTTTTCTAGAACTGACCGTCTAATGATAATCATAATGGCTTTACACAGTTTCGAGGAAGTATCAGCTGAAGACTGCGACCCGTCTCCATCATCACCGATCCTGGCGTCGGACGGTGACGTCATCGCGCGGCTTCACCAGCAGCTCACCAATCAGCTGAAGCTGTGCTTGTCGAACAGAGAACACAACAATGCTATGGGGAACGTCGCTGAGGCTAATAGATTCGAGCACTTGGCGGTTGCTGTTAAGCAGGACTTGGATCTTGTTGCTGTTGCTAAAGGGTAATGCCCGTCTGTATTAAATAAACTTCTTAAAACGTTAAGTTAATACATCTACTTATCTATTTCCGTTTCTGTTTCGATATCTATAGCTGTTTCCGTTTCCGCGGGGTTATTACGTAACTTTCGCAACAGGCGTAAATTTCGCAGTCATCGCTGTCAAACATGATTTTGGCAGATAAGTGACGTTTGACAGCAATCGATGAACTAACCCTGTATTCCGAGTCACGCTTAAATCGCTCATAGCGCTCCCAGCGCTCACGTTGATTTTTCAGCGTTCCGATTCAGTAATTGCGCTCAATGACCGCTGCCAATGACTCGGGACAACCAATCACGGACGGCGATATCGCAAGATGGCGTTGGTCATGACGTTTACAAGAGATTTCGTTGTCGCGCTCACGGCCATTCGGTACGCGTTTTTAGCGCGATAATGTCGATATTATTGATTTTAGCGTGAATCGGAATAGGGCCTAAAAAGTTTATTATTTTGTTCCATGTATTGCTGTTCTGTCGCTAGTGGCGCTAGTATCAAAGGTCAAACTGCGTTCAGCGACAGGCGGACATCTTGCGACCGATTGCTAAGTGTTCGCTATCTCTTTGCTAACTGCTGTTGCTTTGCTAACTGCTGTTGCTTTGCTAACTGCTGTTGCTTTACTAACTGCTGTTGCTTTGCTAACTGCTGTTGCTTTGCTAACTGCTGTTGCTTTACTAACTGCTGTTGCTTTGCTAACTGCTGTTGCTTTGCTAACTGCTGTTGCTTTGCTAACTGCTGTTGCTTTACTAACTGCTGTTGCTTTGCTAACTGCTGTTGCTTTGCTAACTGCTGTTGCTTTACTAACTGCTGTTGCTTTGCTAACTGCTGTTGCTTTGCTAACTGCTGTTGCTTTGCTAACTGCTGTTGCTTTGCTAACTGCTGTTGCTTTACTAACTGCTGTTGCTTTGCTAACTGCTGTTGCTTTGCTAACTGCTGTTGCTTTACTAACTGCTGTTGCTTTGCTAACTGCTGTTGCTTTGCTAACTGCTGTTGCTTTGGTAACTGCTGTTGCTTTACTAACTGCTGTTGCTTTGCTACTGCTGTTGTGACTTTTACGTAATACAATTGCCGTTGTAGTTTGCGTTTCCGTTTCCGTTGCCGTGGCCGTTGCCGATTCCAAATCTTAATATATTTAGGCTTTTTACTTTTAATAGTAGGTACTTTCATGATCTTTACCGTGATTACGCGTTATCGTTTTTTATTTTTACTTTCACGCGCATCTTAATTCTTCAGTCTACCGTGAACATGGTGCGTGTAACTGTCCCGAAATATTGGGAACTCAAAAATGATTCTAATCACGGTAAATATGCCGTAAGTACTATTAAAAAAGTAGTGAACAACTGTGAAAGTTTAAACCCGTTTCTAAATACTTTTATTTTCATTCCAGGCTAGGGCAGACACCTAAATTTCACTTCGAAAGCCGCAAGTTCGCTGTGGTGCAATGTAATACGGACCTTAACGAGAACGACTTGGAGCTCACAATCGTGCGAGGTATCGCGTACAATGTGCCTAACCCTAAGGAAATCGACACTTATGTACGCTTCGAGTTCCCATACCCACAGGTAAGACATTTATATTACTAAAGGCTATGGAGTGAAATTATAAATAACGCATTTCCATAAAGAAAAATAAAATAAATAAATGTTCGGACATTTCATACATCGCCATCTAGCCCCAAACTAACCAGATAACTGTTAGAAAGAATTCTTACATACTTAGAATACAATATAACACTCAGACATAGAACAAACATTGATGTTTATCACACAAATGTTTGTCCTGGGTGGGAATCGAACCCACAGCCTCCAGCCTAGAATTGTGTAATGAATAGACATCTATAACTGACAATTGTTATTTCGTATTTTGCTGTGTTGACTGCGACTTACCCCCGATTTCTCGTACGTATCTTTGCTAGACCCCCCTAGTCATAGTGTCATTTGCCCATCAATGCTCTTTCAACCGGGGCACAGTAGCGCTTGCACACTACTGCTGATGCTGGGTGGCAGAATAATTGGCAAAGCGATGGGACCTAGACGAACTTTGCAGAAAAGTCCTACCATTTTTAAATCAAGAAGGAATAGGCATCTCATTGGCAAACGTGCTGCAACATAGACCGCATCATCAGTTTCCATCAGGTGTGATGTTGTTAAGCCCATTCAAGCATAAACTAATAAAAAACGACATCTCAACATTGATCCCCTTAGCATGTTAGCACGTAAATTAATTTTCGCACATTCCAACCGCACTTTTTGGTCTACCTCCACCTTTTTACCTTAAAAAAGCCTTTGACTGGCTTGATAGCTCAGTTGGTAGTAGCCCTGCCTCCTGAACTGTAGGCTGTGGGTTGTCCAACCCATAGCCTACAGTTCAGGGTCAGTCTGGGCGTTATATTATATACTATGTATGTATTTACAAACAACCAAGTATCTAAGTATTAGGCCTAATTTTGAAGGCTTTAGTTGAAATGTTAAAAATATATCCGTCTTTTACATTGCCGTCTAATTGACAAGGACAGCAACAGCTTTAGGAGCTTTAGATCTGTCAAGTAAAGCCTTTAAAATTGGCCCCATTATATCAGTTATCTGGTTCCCATAGTACAAGCTATGCTTAGTCTGGGGATAGACTGCGCCGTGTGAAGTGTCCACACATTTATCTATAATTAAATAAATGCGCATATTAATATATATTGTAGGAAGCGCCAATCTCTGACCGCACAGCAACAGTCAAAGACACGAACAGTCCGACATACGAGGCGGTATTCCACCTCGCCATACATAGATCCTCGCGCGCCTGCCAACGATTCTTCAAGCGACACGCCATCAAACTCGAGGTCTACTCGAAAGGGTGAGTCCTGTCTTATTCTACTTTGACGTTAGTCGTTCCACCTGATGTTAAGCGACACGGCCGCCCATAACAGTTGTACAGTTAAATAGCAGTGCAGTGTCACTCGGAACTTTAAATTAATAAAGTTTCGCGTGACACTGCACTGCGCACGTCATCCTGAGACATCACACAGCCTAGTAATCAGATTACTACACTGTGTAATCAGGTCATGAAGTCTCATTTGCCCAGTAAAGTCGCTAGCTACAATGCCCTTCAAACCGGAACACAGTAGTGCTTGCACACTACTGCTTGGCGGCAGAATAACTGTCAAAGCGGTGGTACCTACCTAGACGAACTTTGCAGAAAATCGTACCACCTAGTAAAATTTCATGAGTAGTGTATACTGGTTAAGTTTACTGAAGTTAGAAGCTTGCTCGGTTTCACAATAGCTGCTTAGTCAAATGCAGAAAGCTTAATGTATCTATAGCTCAGTTGGTAGTATCCCTGCCTTCTGAACTGAGGGCTGTGGGTTCGATTCCTACCAAGGACAAACATTTGTGTGATGAACATAGATGTTTGTTCTGCGGCTGGGTGTTATATTGTACTCTATGTATGTATTTACAAACAAAAAAAGTATATAAGTATTGTATCAGTTATCTGGTTCCCATAGTACAAGCTATGCTTAGTTTGGGGCTAGATGGCGCTGTGTGAAATGTCCACAGATATTTATTTATTTATTTATTTATAATTATCATGTAATCTACTATCCCTTGCATGGTATTCCCGGGTAGCGTGTGTGTTTGTAGCGTAGATGTGTGTGTGCAGCGGATGTAGGTGTATGGGCGGGTTGTGTTGTAGCGGCTGGTTCCGGGGCGACGCGCTGCTCGGGTCGGTGGCCGTCAAGTTGGCACCGTTGGAGACGCAAGTCACCCTGCACGACTCATTCCCGGTAAGTCTTATGGGGAAAATACCACCGACCAAGGTCACATTTGTCTCTTTGTTGGTTGGTGCAAAAACCGACCAATTAGAAGACCATACGACCAAGGTCGAGCGGTTGGCCGACCGAATAGACACCAACCAACATCCACACGATCGGTTTTTACACCAACCAGACCAAGGTGAGACAAATGTTACCTTGGTCGGTGGTTGTTCCCGATCGTCTATTTTGCTCATTACTGATTAACTTTTAACCATTGAGCTATGCTCGGTGTTTCCCTGCGAGATAAGATCCGGAATGAGGAGATCCGCAGGACTAAAGTGACCGATATAGCTCTTAGGATTGGCAAGTTGTGGCAATGACCAGACCACATTGCTCGTAGAACTAACAACCGATGAGGAAGAAAAGTTCTCGAGTGGCGACCACGAACCGGACCGAAAATCGAACGAACCGAAAAAAATTCCATACTATTTCTGTGCATCATTTCAACGCGATCGGTATACGAACTCGGCAGAAAAGTCCTACCACCTAGTACTACAAGGTGCTATTTCGCGACATAAAGAGTCAAATTATAATAAAACTACAATCATCAGCCACGTAATTATATTCACTAGTTTTAGATTTTTCGCTTTTTAAAATAGGGTTCAGGCTGTAAATAACAGATATAACATTTCTAGCTAATGGAGGGACGGCGCACGGCGGGCGGTTCTATCGAAGTGAAACTGCGCGTGCGCACTCCATTGCTACAGCAGCAGATAGAAACCTCCACGCATCGCTGGCTTGTTATAGACCACTGAATATTAGCCACTGAACAGAAAATGAAGCCTGGCATACATACTTCCCGCCATCTTGATTTTTCTTGAAAATAGCGGTCACTCATATAACCCATATGAGTCGATAGCTGACACTAATACGAACAAGGTTTATATGAAACAAAATCTACTACCGGTAAGTTGACTTAGTTTTAAGTCAACTTACTTACTTAAATTGAAGGTATAAATTGGTTCTAAAGATTTTCTTTTATTTTTATGAGTTGCTGCTATTTTGAAGAAAAACAAGATGGCGGACGGTAAGTATACCAAAATTGTGATAGCCATCCAGGACATTTATATATATACAACACGAAATGTTATCATTGTTTGGTTTTCTGGAATAAATCTTAAATATAAAACAAAAGAAATGAATATGAATATGAATATGAAGTTAACAAATAATAAGTTTGTAAAAAATGTAATAATGCCGTGACGTCATGACGGTATTACTCAAGGCCTAAGACGTAATAACTGATTTTCAATCGCAACAATATAATTATAAAAATACTAGCCGTTCTTCTTTTCTCTAGTATTGCTGCCATCCACTCCGTCTATTTTATAATAATAATAATACCTGGAGCCTAACTAGGATTCCCAGTATCTAGGACACGAACTACGAGGACCATGGTCCCATAACACCCAGACACAGAACAAGAATTTCCCTTATTTTTAAACTAAAAACCAATAAGCGGCTTAAAAGCTTACAAATATTGCGTACGGATGGCAATATTAATAATATTTTCAAATAAATTCTTATCCTTTTGTGATAATTATATTAAATCTTATTATATTGACTGTATAGTCATATAATCAATATAAAATACAACACAAATGGATTCTACAAAAATATTGCAATTCTTACGAAGCAAATAGAAAT
Source organism: Ennomos erosarius (assembly GCA_963580505.1). Taxonomy (NCBI): domain Eukaryota; kingdom Metazoa; phylum Arthropoda; class Insecta; order Lepidoptera; family Geometridae; genus Ennomos; species Ennomos erosarius. The sequence goes on from OY756979.1 coordinate 15,194,865, forward strand.
ACAAAAAGTAATACAGAAAAAAGTGATATAAATCCAAAAAATGTATTGTGATATTATAAGATAACTCAAAAACAATGATTGTGCTGTTTACAATATTTATGAAATCAAATATTTAACACAAAAAAATGCTTTCCCAATGTAAAAATGTATGTATTGTAGTTTTTAAGTAGTTTTGTAATTAAATTACTGTAAAATAGATCTGTACTACTAAATCTGTATTACATTGTAAATTAAGCATGGCTCCTGTATTGAATTTTTTCTGTCTTTGTTGCCCTCATTAGTTTTGCATTGTAAAGAATAAGACTGAAGCAAATTTGACATTATGAATTTTACGGTTTTTATCAAACTATCTCTTGTTGTCCACCGTATGAATAAATTCTGACATAAAAGAAAAATTCGGACATGAGACCACTTGTCACGGTAGCTTAAGTAAAGCATATCACAGTTGAGTGATGGATGGATGCGGGTTCAAGTCTCGCTCGTGATTTTAACTTCACCTTTACAAATTTATTTGAATAAATTCTGTCTCACGAAGTCGTTTTGGCTTTAATCTTTTTTTTGTTTGTTTATTCATTTATATTTTTGGTATGTACAATACATAAACGTAAAGTTACATTCAAATACGATTACCCGCATAATCTCTGCAGTTAGGCTGAATAGACTTCGTGGTAGAATGATAGGGGTGGTTAATTTTGCAGCTAATTGTACAAAACTCAGCTGCAATAGAAAGTGTCAAAAATCAACAGCACTTGTGATTAAAAATTGTTAAGTTTATTTCGCATTACGCAACTTGATTGTAGCTTTAATTTTATACTGCAGAATAAAGGAGTGTCCACACACCATGTGGGCTAATTTTTCTGACTTTTATGTCAAATTACTCCTTCGCCAGGCGAAGTTCGTCTGATGCTTTCGCTGCTGGGAATGTCCAATTTTTAAAAATCGTCACAAAAAAGCAGCAGTCAAAGTGTAGCGTCACTGCTACTCCTAACAATTGATTGGCATTCAGAACTTCCTGAGACTTCACCACTGTCTGGTAACTGATTTCTAAACTGTGGGATCAGTACAATCATTATTTACTATGGTCAGTAATTTTACAGTTGCCGTGGATACTTTCAAAATAGCAGAGGTCAACTTAAAGTTGTCCAGATACTTTTATTAGTCGAGAATATTTTGAAGTTGGTACAAACGTGTTTGTCGATTTTAGAGGGTAAAAAATCTCCAACAAAAAACAATACCAATGATTCTCTAGGAACTTCTCTTTTTTGTTTTTATACAATGTGTGGACGCTCCTTTAATGATCCCAAAAGTGCCTCCTTTACGCGCAGTTATAATAATGTGTATAGTGTATAATATTCATTTTAATTACTCATATTTGTTAATTACATGGCATAAAATAGTAAACATATTATTTAAATTATTACGATAATGAGGAGATATGAAATAGTGTGTTTACTATAGCATCCAATTAAATATAATTAGCCGTAATAAAATTTCCTTAAATGTGATTATCCATTGGTACCCGTATATTATAAGCATTTTTAAGTTTTTTCAAATAATTGTTATTACAACGTTGACAGCAGGTGATAAAACATACCTACAACAATATAATTCATATACAAATCTGAATCTGTTTTTTTATTCAAGGCGTGGCGTAGCTTTTATCTTCTTACTTCTACTAGAAAAATAAATAAAAAATAAAAGGGAACTATTTTTGATGAAAATACAAAAATGCAACAGCGACAAAGCGGGTTGTATCGCTCGACAAAAGAAGTTTCTTTGATCGTCTTGTTTGGATGATTTACTTTTACCTAATTGCAGAGTACAAAGGTTTTGCTGCAGGTAGAAGGTTGGGTTAGGTTAGTTGTGACAGTGGTTGGAAATAAAATATGATTGCTCTTAGATTAGGTGTTATCGGTAATTTGCATGGACTAGTAAGTTTTTCTGATAAATCTAGAGTCAGATTGATCATAAGTAAAACTATACAAACATCATACGCAGGTGATAGCATATTTTAAACGGTAAAAGTATTGAATATTATACTGCTGAATGCAGTGCAGTATTCAATACCAGTGGGAGAATTGTACATAGTTGAGACGATTTTCTTTGATAGAATTGTGTAATTATTTTAATGGAGACACTTTTTTATCGCTGGTACCAGTCAGCGGGTGCCTCCTCTGGGATCCCTCGTCTTCTAAGCATAGGAGCCTGAACATGCGTCGCGTGCGTATGGGTGCGCATTCGTCGCCAGACAAGCTGCCACGGCCCGCAATTGAGCCACCGCTGGTCGCGTCCTATAGCAGCAGACTATAGTCTGCCGTTAAAACCTCGATATGGTGGTCGGTGTCGCGCCCCGGACGCCAAACTAACCCTGAGGAGAAGTCTTGATCTGTGGGTAGATCTTGTATCGTTGGCGCCCGTGGCCGACATGACCGAGCCATTCAAAGGCTGCGACGAACGGGTCAGTCGATGAGGAAACCCAGAGAAAGACCGACTGTGTAGCACCGATTAAGTTACACATGTCGAGCGGACGCGAAAATAACGCTTGCGCGATGCAGGACTGCCTCTTCACTGCTCAATTACTACGCAATGTGACGTCATACGAACGTATAATTTCGTCAATATTACTATTATGGCGGTGCCTATCGATTGGTGTAATTAATTTACGCTGTTTCATTCATTATTTTAGATAATTTAGACGGGTGACGTATTGCAAGTGGCCGGTTGTGATTGGTCGTCGTCACCTCGCGTCGGAGCAGGATCTGTTGAAACGAAATTTAATTAAAATTAAGTATTCTGTTCTTTGTTTCTAGCGCGTTAAGGTTTATATTATCATTCCAGTACCAGTTAGGTATGAATAGTACGTACCTATGAAGATTTTTGATAACGACTAGCCCTTTGTTCTTAGAGCCTACAATCCTGTGGACTACACAACATAATGATTCCATTTCCATCTACCGCGCCTAATATTGCGCTTATATGTAGGTACATAGGTATAAATGGTTAAGGACCTACCATAGACATATATATTAAGGACAGGCCTAATGACTGGTTATAGGTCGCTTCAAAGTGGGAGCCAATTTCACAGATTGGCATCCACTAGCGCTCAGCCTGTGATGGAAGTTAGAAGGCATCGGTCGAATGTCACAAACAAAATATGCCAAGTTGTATTGCGAAGGGTTGCACAATCTATACTCAAAAGTGTAGTAAAAAGTAAGACCAAGTTTCTTACCTCAAGTAATTCAATATCTTCAATATTACACTCTGTTTTGTAACCAAATAATCGAATTTATATTTGAAATAATCATTGCAAACATAAACATTGACGAACATAATGGCAGCGATAGGCACCTAATTTTCTCAACTTGTCGTAGTTCACGCGAAATCTAATAGATGGCGCTGACTTTTCCCACGCCATTTTGACAAAATAAAATGTTCCTTCGGGCATATCCTGATATATAAATCTATGGGACCTACACATAATAAGTGATCAAACTACTTACCTGACGTTCGATCATTATTGTACGAAGTGCTTCGTTCGAAGACATAGAACTTTTAACATGCAGCAGTCCCATTTGCTGGCAACATAAACGCAACTTTAGAGCCTCCAAAGAGCCCTAAAACAAAAAACTAAACACACCCTAGTCTATGTCACGCGTCCTGTCAAAGTCACTTTCTTCAGAGCTTGTACTCAACTTTACCCATGGGTAGGGTGGGAAGGGTGTGTATGTCTTCGAACGAAGCACTTCGTACAATAATGATCGAACGTCAGGTAAGTAGTTTGATCACTTATTGTACATCGTGCATTCGTTCGAAGACATAGAACTTTTAACATGCAGATGTTCAGAGACAATTAATGGTAAAGTTGAGATAAGAATTAAGTATTAAAATGTTTGTTGTAATAAAAACAGTTGTTTCATTTTAATCGCCTTAATAAATGTAATTATTGTAATCCAGTAGTGATAGGTTGGTACCTTCGTAATTAGTTACCATTAAATAATTATTTCTTAATTCTGTAGGTAGTGATTTCCATAAAATCCATTCACTCCAGTATATATTGGCTGCGTGGCCAGTCACACTCAAGTTATCAAGGATTTCTAAACTGGTATTTTTACCTTAAACAATAAAATCAGTCTAATCAATTATTGATAATGAATGAATCGCCTAAGTAAAAATTATTAATAATCAGTGGAGTGTAGTTTGGCACACACATAAAATTGGCTACAAAGTAATATAAATTACACTACTTATTATAATTATGTAGTGTAATTCTTGTACCTAGGGCTACAAGCTTAAAATTTTGTAGTATTATAATTATGTTTTGTCATTGATCATAGCATTGGAAAATTGTCCCGGAGCATTAGCTATGGGTCTGCTATAAATTTTTGTAAATGTTGACGAGCTATTAGTCCAACCCGCTGTTCGTCTTATTATCTCCAAGAAACACATCTTTTAATTTAAAGTTGACGAAAGTAATTTTTTTTTTTTTTTTAATGTGTTTTTGAGTACGACCGGTAGTATCCCCTACCTAGTCTGTGACAAGATGTCAGTTTCTTTAACGCATCTATTAATTGTTGTTCAATGACAATATCAAATGATTTATTTATATTGTTTGAAATATTTTATGAGGCATAATATTCAAGGTACTTTTTTGCTGGGCAGATTTTATTATTCAGATAATTGCAAGTATAAGATAGGCTTGACTTACCCTGGAGCAGACTAAGATTTATGACATGAACCCCTTCATTATGAAATGAAGTGTTAGAGTTTTATTAATGACTAGCTACTGCCCGCGGCGTTGCCACGCGTGGACTACATTACTTTTCAGGTTTCAGTTTGGGTAATGGCTTTATTTTTAAAAACTGATTTTCTATCAGCCACACTGAGTTTTCTGCTCGTATAATCACTTCCACGAAGTAAAAATGACATGTCTTAATCATGGATGAAATAATTAATTATAATATTTCCCAAAACAGCGTAGGTACGCTAATTATTATCCTTGATATTCCTGGACCAATTTTGATGAAATCTCCACTCATGGCTACTTAACTATAGAAAAATTTTCGATGATATTTCGATAAGTATCATCGAACTCATGACTAATTAAAACCTATATTATATTAAAATCTAGGCTTTCAAAACATTTTTACAATAGGGCAAAGTCTGGGGGTCTAGCAAAGATACCAACCGCTAACGCTAACGCCAAACGCTAACTCCAAAATGTACTGAAATGACGTTTCGGAAATCGCTAACTTTTCCGTAGCGAATGTCATTTCGATACATTTTTGGAGTTAGCGTGAGGCGTTTGCGTTAGTGATTGTGATCTTTGCTAGACCCCCAGGGCATTTTACATAACATGTTTCGTACACAGATTAGAGGAAAAAATCTACTTCGTATCATTCCAAAGAGTATTATTATACTTCTGTATCATTCAAAGAGTATATAATTTATACGTAACGTAAGAGTATCATTGGCCCACTGCATTAGCCTATGGTAGTAATAGTATGCATTGGCCCTCAGACCTGTGGGCCAAACATAAACGTCATGTAATGCCAAAAATAGGCGTAGCAAGGGTCAAGATTATACTCCCAAGGGTAAAGCTCTAATTATCACGGTTCATGAGATACAGCCTGGTGACAGACGGACAGACAGCCTGACAGACGTCGTCAGTCCGTTTTGGGTACGGAACCCTATTACTAAGGCTTCGCTGTCCGTCTGCCGTCTGTCACCATCAGGCTGTATCTCATGAACCGTGATAGTTAGACATCTGAAATCTTCACAGATGATAAATATATTTTTGTTGCCGCTATTACAAAAAATACAGAATAAAATAAGTATTTAACCCCTTAAATACTTATTGTATTCTGTATTTTAGTATTTTTTCTCTCTCATACATCAAACGTTTTTTTGCTAGTTTTTATAGATAATGATACGGAACCCTTCGTGCGCGAGCCCAACTCGCACTTGGCCGGTTATTTCTTTAATCTGCGGGCACTTAAGTATAATTAACATGTTTGTATCTTGAATGCAATCGATTCATACTACTAACATATTATTTAATGGTATATCTATTTTACTCCAAAACCCCCAAACAACCTGCAAGGGCTTAAATAGAAAAACTAATAATGGTTAATCAAATCTAATAAATTGTAAAATTTCATTCCACTGTTTAATGCATATTTACTACCAAAATGAACTCCTATTACTCTTTGTTCATGGCCTTACATACGTTTTTTTTCTTTAATCTGTGCCTCCAGATGGACTTTACGTGAAATATGTGAAATATTCAATAACAACACGACGAAAAATTACTATACTTAACACTGGCTAAATACACTATGTGTGGAGGCATAATACAACATAAAAAAAATTACTGTGACACAAACTAACCGTCAGTAGCAAAAAAAAATTCACCATGAAGCGGCCATGTTGTATAAAATTCCGTCCGGTTTCGTAATGATATTTAATAATTTTGACCAAAAATTTTTAATGATATTTGTATTTTAATATATCCTATGTTGTGCGCTGGTTATTTCTAAGCATATTAGTGCAACCCGCATGAAAATCAGTTCAGTATCTAGGGATTTGTTCAATAACAAACAAACAAACAAACAAACAGCTACAAATTATTGTTCCTAGATGGCGTTAGATACGATAAATTAGAAAATGTATAGAGAAGGCCAAAAAGCCTTGTAGTCCTGCATCGCGGTTACGATATTTTTTGAACAATAGAACCTATGGCATAAATTAGATTTGACATCATTATGAGTATGTTCCGTAGCGCATCAGAATTACACATTTATTATATGTAGAGAGAGACAAGGTTTGTGCTCCCTATGCTGTACCTACTCAATGCTAGTAGTATTACAGGTTAAACTTGGTGACTGATTGTGTGTCCAGGTCTGTAAGACACAGAACTATTATAGAACCCCGTGGTTTGGTATTTTGCCAAAAGTGGATTTTTAAATTTATAGGATCCTTCATAATCTCTTTTAAATGGTCATCATCCCCAATTTTAGAGTTGTTAATTTGTGATATTGCTGATTTACAGAGCTATAAGCCTCTCCGGATTTAAATAATTTTGTTAGAAATTAAATAACATTCGGTACTGAAGGTATAAATGGATCTATATTTCTCTCTTGGCTAAATATCTGCCCCAGATCCTACATCATATTGTTTTAACATGTTCCATGTAAGAAAGCATAGCATGTTGGTGGAATGGTCTGTCTCAATCTCAACCATGCTTGCTTGATAGAACTCCTGCAATCAGTGTAAGCTATTTGTGCAGGGGAGGGATGTCTCTGAAAGAAGAGTGCAATCAATCTTTTTCAGTTTGAAAACATCATTAAGTCTGAATATGGCATGGTTTGTATAACTAGCCAACCTGGCTGAGACGACCAATATGGAACTATAATTATTTTTGTAGTTGTAAAGTTTCTAATTTTTGCATATATTTTAATATTAAACTTAAGTGGGGTAAAAGCATAAAAGAAATATTGGAACTGGTTTACAGTAAAGGCATCACATTTACTTGGTATCTGGATCTGGGTCGCCAAGGTATATAAGTGACATTTAGCTTCAACCCTAGATGCAAACAAATTTGTGTTGGGTTAATAGTTTTCTGTGACTATTTATCGGCATCTGTTATCTGATGATTTCGACGGGCCTGATAGCTCAGTTGGTAGTATCCCTGCTTTCTGAACTGAGGGCTGTGGGATCGATTCCTACCCAGGACAAACATTTGTGTGATGAACATAGATGTTTGTTCTGTGTCTGGGTGTTATATTGTATTCTATGTATGTATTTACAAACAAAAAGTATATAAATATTGTATCAGTTATCTGATTCCCATAGTACAAGCTATGCTTAGTATGGGGCTAGATGGCACTGTGAAATATCCACACTTATTTATTTATTTATTATTTACTCATACTAAAATGTGGATATATTTAATGTTTCATAAAGAATTTTAAACTGAGAAATATTGTTAATAATTCCAAAAATTAAAATTATGTGATAAGCTTCGCAAAATGTGTGTTTTGTGTGTGCTTCTTGTTTCCACATTCCATTTATTTTTCGACTATAGTCACGTGTACATCCTGTTCTATTTGCATCAATAATGATTTCATCATCATATATTATTTATCAATTTATTTATTATATTTTTAATACTGTTGGCCCACCAAGACAGATCAAGTTTACCCCTTAGGGAATATCATAGCATAGCACCCTTGACTTAGCTTTGTGGTGCTTTAGGAGTGCAGAGCACACTGCAATCAAAGTACCTATAATCTTGGCAAGATCTCATGTGCAACATCCATTTAGTGAAGGTGTCTTTGTATTGAGTTATTTTTGATATTCTTTTGTGCCTAGGTAACTGTACTGGCATAGTTCTCTGGTGTCAAATATAAAACCCCAAAATTGACAACTTTCTATGGGTTAAATAATGTTTTCATAAAAGTTTTATAACTAACCCAAGGCAAGTATAACAACCATTACTTGTTTCATAATTTGGACTGATTTGTATACTAGTCTATAACTTATATGTACTAGTCCACACCATTATCATTACTTTTGTAATTATACATTCGGTAATGGGTGCTATATAAATTATAGCAGAGCATTAAATGAATAAATCCATTTTAATATGAGCTGTGGTCGGATATTTTGATTAACAAGATAGATAGATTGCATCCTAAGATTGCACCCATATTTTAGCGTATTATACAAAATATACTAATATGTTAGACATATTAGTATAAATTGAGGTCAAGCCCCGTTTGTGATTCAACTTTTTCTTATACTAATTAATCTGTGAATTATGGTGAGTAGGCAATACTGCCATAAAAATCATAAGTATTTTATTGGCATTGCATAACTTTTGAAGTTGAATTAAGAAAGAAATTATCTGAAATCACATACCCATACCATACGGGTTAAAATAAAATGTACAGTCTTTGCACTTTTCTCCAACAGTTCAGATATTGGGACAATCATTGGTATGACTCACCTCTATGGACAAGCAGTTGTCTTGGCCTGAGTTGGTTTCAGTCGCTTTCACTCCACTGGTAGGGTGGCTTGTAATAGCTGGTAATAGCATTTTTTGGCTGGAGTTGTAATGTTTTTCAAGAAATTGAAGGCTAGGTTTTCTTATGTCTATACCTGCGTCAACCTTTGGTGGTAGCCAGGCCCACCATTTGTGTTTTCTTTATGGCCTTTTTTATAATATTAAGCAGTGTGCCTTTGAGGTTTTAATTTTTCCAATTAGATTATTTATCCTCTTTTTTAATTAAGAGTAATGTGGTATTTCCTAATATAGATAGGCCAATAGCCGGCTGTGTTGATTCCGATTCGAATTTGTTGTCTCAATTAGTTACAGAATCAGTTAGAGAACTGTTTATTTCAAGATTCACCTTTATTGCCTGCATTAGGGTACAGTTTTGTGGTATCAGTTGATTCATTAATTTTTGTTTATTTTTCTTTTGTAATAAAGACTTAAGAACTGCGGTCAGTCCAGATGTGGTCTTTCTTTCATTTATTGGTGGTCCATATTTAGGCTGCTTTAGGCGTTAGGTCTCCTAATGCCAATAGTATGTCTTGACTGGTAGATGGTAAACTTCCACCTCAATTTCAATGCTCAAGGCTGTCGGTTGTCGCTGCGGTGATTTGTTGTTTTATTTCTCTTTTCGTTCTTTATATATTAATTCAAGGGAATTATTAATTTTACATTATTCCTTCTGCGCTACTGCCTGAAACTCTGGAACTCTAGATCATTTACAATACAGTACCCTGTGGGGCCATAAGATCATGATGGTAATAATGAGCTATTAATACTAGGCCCAAAGTGAAAGACTCATTGCCACATTGTGTGACTGCAGCCAATTAGGTAACATGAGCCATTGAAACTTAGACCAGGTACAAGCCGACAGTGGTAAAGCTTTGAAAGCTACTTTTACATAATAGATCTCTTGTCTTCATGTCGCATATGAAATCCAAGTCATACCTACGTTGACACATCTGGCGTGTCACCTGTGTCTTCGGTTTTTAAACTAGATATAGGCAGATAGTGGTAGAGCTTTGAAAGCTACCTTTACATCATAGATTTCTTGTCTTCATGTCGCGTATGAAACCCAAGAGTCTCAACCACGTCGACACATCTCGTGTGCCGCCCGTGTCTTCAGTTTTTTCACCAGGTATGAGCAGACAGTGGTAGGTAAAGCTTTGAATAACTACCTTTACGTCATAGATCTCTTGTCCTCATATCGCGTATGAAACCCAAGAGTCACAACCACGTCGACACATCTCGTGTGCCACCCGTGTCTTCGGTTTTTTCACCAGGTATGAGCAGACAGTGGTAGGTAAGGCTTTGAAAAACTATCTTTACGTCATAGATCTCTTGTCTTCATATCGCGTATGAAACCCAAGAGTCACAACCACGTCGACACATCTCGTGTGCCACCCGTGTCTTCGGTTTTTACACCAAGCATAACCTCGACGTGTGCCACCCATTTTGAGGTTATGAAGAAACCGGCTGTCTTCCTCTTTTTATTTGCATCTCCGAATCTGATTTCAGTTCCTGATCATTCTTTACCTGGGATACTGGCTTCCTACGGATATAAAATATCGTAGTCTTACCATTGTAGTATTGTTTGGTGTTAAGTCTTTGGTGTTAAGTTATTATTTTCTTTAGGTAATATTTCACATATTCCGTCCCTTAGGAGGCTTTGGCTGAAAAATAATATCTCTGAACTCGTTTTCTTAATAATTTTAGTAGAAAAATACAAAGTTAAAGAAAATTAAAGTTAAAAACATTGCGTGTTTTGCCACGCAAAAAAGGACAAGTGACTTTGACAGGACGCGTGACATAGACTAGGGTGTGTTTAGTTTTTTGTTTTAGGGCTCTTTGGAGGCTCTAAAGTTGCGTTTATGTTGCCAGCAAATGGGACTGCTGCATGTTAAAAGTTCTATGTCTTCGAACGAATGCACGATGTACAATTACTGTAAACCGTCGTAAAGGAACTTCGTCAGAGAAATTATTTTATACTTAAGCTAAAACAAATTGTATTGGAAGTTCATAAGACCTCAAACTTTACCTACGTACGTACCAAAACTCGCAAAGTTGGCTCAACGAACTAACGCTACATCGAATGACGTCATAGTTTGACCTCGACGGGACTAGAAAACACAGTTATATACAGATTGTCAGCTTATCACCATTTGTCGGACAAATTTTCGGTTGCCTTCCACTTGCAGTAAGTATATAAAAATGTACCTGCCTATATAAATTAGCAAAGTGCTCGACTGCGGGGAATTCCCGCACGCCCGATTCGGAGCAAAATCGGTATCGACACAGAATAAATAAATAGTACGTATGGATCAAGACATCTACTAGTGAAAATAGAATTTTGACCCTTGTTGTACTGGGTTGTCCGGTGTGTTATATTGCAAGCTGCTACATATGTTAGACACAACCTTGAACGGTTCCCAACGTGGGCTGACTCCCATAGCCACTTCACGGGACACCGGCATCAACTCAGGCTGCCCTCCGTCCGACTCACTAAGTCACAGAAGCGGCTAGACTACATCGGTCTGAAGCTGTATAACTCTCTTCCCGATAACATCACTAGTGCGCCCAGCTCGGGCTCGTTTAACGCCAAGTTAAAAATGCTGCTGCTCGCTAAAGCATATTACAGTGTAGACGAGTACTTTGCAGATAAAACATTGAATCATTGAACCACGTTTTACAAGCAATTTACAATTGTAAATTAATAACGAAATATTTTTTATATTTTATTGATACATTTATTTATCATTAATGGTAAAGAAATAATAATAATCATATATTAACAATAATTAATATACCTAGGTATTCATAATTATAATTTAGTATTGATAACAATTTGACATGTAAGAAAATATCTTATAGAAGAAGAGATAAGACCGCCCATCATGACGCCGATGTAAAAGTGCCACAGCAGGCCTAGCACGAATATTTACGCGCGCGTAAGTGTAACGTTAACGTAAAACTCCCCCTATTACGACTGCGTCTGCCGCTCAACTGCTGTCAAAGTTCATACAATTTTGATAGCAGTTGAGCGGCACACGCGCGTCAGCATCGCTGCTAGCTCAATCGTAATAGGGGGGCAGATCAAATGCCATACAACTGACTTACGTTAACGTTACACTTAAGCGCGCGTAAATATTCGTGCTAGGCCCACAGATTACTTATATGTATAGTAAGTTACTATTAGTAGGTAAGCATCTAAGCATTCTGACTCAAACAGTCACATATCCATCATCAGAAGGCGGCGGGTTCGATTCCCGCGTCAGGATAAGTTTATACCTTTGTGCACAAGAAAAGCGCAAGTACTTGTACTGTATCTGGGTTGTGAGAGCATGGTCCTCGTAGTTCCTGGGTCCCTAGATACAGGGAATGCTAGTTACGGCACAGATTACTGAATATGTGTTAGGGGCCGGGATCTATGTATGTGATCGTTGAGCGTTATCACCTGGAAGAGATCGCTATTGGCGTTAAGTAAGCCCATTACCCAGGTACTTATAGCTCTTAGTTTATAACTTTCTGTATCTGTATTCAAATCTTGTCTACAATAAAGAATAGTGTCTTGTATTGTCATCCACCTCATCCACTTAACATGGAACACCTAGCGTGGACTGTATCTGAATCCTAAATGATTAAGTACCTTAATATCAACACCACCAACCCGCACTTGGCTAGCGTGGTAGATGACGGCCTGCCCTCCATGTGAGAGGAAGCTCGCGTCCCAGCAGTGGGAAGTTATTGGCTGATAATGACAACGGAGGTAAAATTAAAGGTCACCAAAGCCTAGAACTTCACATTGCCCGTGAGCTTGGAGCCACGCGCCTCCCTCGGCAGGGGTCGGCGTGGGCGTCTGACGTCATTCCCCCGTTCCCCTGACGCACACCCCTCCCCCTTCAACTTGACATTCGCAGTGTATCGATTCGCGAGCTACAGCCGAGGCCAACTCTGTTTACACTCCCATTGGCGCCGGCTTGTGAATGAAATTCTGCCGGTTGATTTTACACATCAAAACTATATTACATACCTTTACCTAAATAGTTTCGCTGATATATAGGAACCTATTTATGTATCTTCATCATCATCATCATCATCTTCATTAACAGCCTGAAGACGTCCACTGCTGAACATATGCCTCCCCCCGGGAGCACCACGTTGAGCGGCTGCTCGCCTCCGGCATCCATCGGCTCCCAGCGGCTTTCACCAGATCGTCGATCCACCTAGGGGGCCAGCCTACCCTGCGTCTACCGGTTCGTGGTCGCCACTCGAGAACCTTTCTTCCCCATCGGTTCCCTATGCTCGGTGTTACCCTGCGAGATAAGATCTAAAGTGACCGATATAGCTCGCCGATTACCGATACCGATTAGCAAGTTTTCAACTTGCATATCCTGCAATTGGTATTGGGCAGGCCACATCGCTCGTAGAACTGACTATGTAGATAAACTTGCCTCATAGATCGTAGATATCTTTTGCTCAGGCATTTTTCACAGGAGCTCAGTCAAGCAACACATTATACCCGTCGTTTCGGCACCAATGGCTTATAAGTTGCGCCATGTACCTACGGATATCAGTTTCATACAACGACGAAGGAAAAATCGTGACGAAACCAGCATTTATTGTACATATATGACCCGTATTAGGTAAGGAATCTGGCAAAGAATCATTCATCCCAGCAACGAGAGTGTAAACCCGCTAAACTTTTACCTATGTACATAACCTGAACAGTGAATACCCATGGTATTATGTAATAACACTTATAAATAAGCCTGCATGTAAACCCATAATGATTGCAATAAATTATCGAGTAGCTATAGACGCTTTCAATATGCTTTTTATTTATTTTAAAATTAAGAATGTATTATTATTAGTAGCATTGCAATCAAAGTTACTTGAGTAAACATCCTCTTGATGATGCACATAGTAATATAACCTATACTTCTATGAGCCTACTTCGGAGAAATCCATCGAGAAGATACGAGCAAACTACAAACCTTCACCAGAATCTTCAGCAAAACTGTCCTGAATCATCATCAGCCCGTAGATGTCCACTGCTGAACATAGGCCTCCCCCAGAGAGCGCCAATTTGAGCGGCTGCTCACCTCCTGCATTCATCAGCTCCCGGCGGTTGTCACCAGGTCGTCGGTCCACCTAGTGGGGGGTCTGCCTACGCTGCGCCTTTCGGTTCGTAGTCTCCACTCGAGAAACTTTCTTCCCCATCGGATGTCAGTTCTGCGAGCGATGTGGCCTGCCCATTGCCATTTCAACTTGCTTACTTTGAGGGCTATATTGGTCACTTTAGTCCTTCTGCGGATTTCCTGATTCCGGATCTTATCTCGCAGGGAAATACCGAGCATAGCTCCATAGCTCGTTGCGCGACTTTGAGCTTACTAATGAGGCCAACAGTAAGAGACCACGTTTCAGTTCCATATGTCATCACTGGCAACACTGATTGAAAACCTTTGTTTCCAGGCCTGTCCTGGATATTCCGTCGATAATCCGGAAGGGCATGGCAGCCGCCGCTGAGAGATTCACAAGGCAAAAACCCAAAGAATCTACTTCGAAAATATGTATTAGATATAGTTGTACAACATGTGAGCGAAACGAGAAGTATTGCAACTGGGGGAAAATGGAGCTCGTGGAGTGACGACCATGATATCAAAGTGGCTGCAATTTTGCTGCTAGTATAAGTCTGTCCCATTACGCTACCTACGCAAAAGCTACACCAATAGGTACTTCGCAAAAGCTACGCCAATGATACGCAAAACCTAGGCCAATGCTACGCAAAAGCACGTCAGTGCTACGCAAAAGCTACGCCATGATACGCAAAATCTACACCAATGCTACGCAAAAGCACGTCATTGCTACGCAAAAGCTACGCCATGATACGCAAAATCTACACCAATGCTACGCAAAAGCACGTCAGTGCTACGCAAAAGCTACGACAATGCTACGCAAAAGCACGTCAGTGCTACGCAAAACCTACGACAATGCTACGCAAAAGCACGTCAGTACTACGCAAAAGCTACGCTAATGCTACGCAAATGCTAAGCCTAACTTATGCAGGAAGCATTCATTGGTTTAGTTAGGTACTTCTTGGCTGTGCAAATACAAAAGCAGATAGGTCGATCTATTCTTTTTAATATTTAGGTTATTTTTCCTACCTAAATATTCATCCTCCCACTCCTGGCTTACTCTCGACTGAATTAAATACGGCTTAAGTTACAAGCGAAGCGTGCAACCCAATTGAGTGTAGGGTAGGTATTATGATATTAATGTCACGCCGTGATTCAAGTAATTTAGGCCTTTGGAGAATTCTGTACCTATTACTATGACAGCAACTGCTTAGCACTGCAAGCATTGACAATGCCATTAAATATGAAAGTACTGGATGAACTCTTTCCATTCACTCATCATCATCAACAGCCTGAAGACGTCCACTGCTGAACATAGGCCTTCCCCAGAGGACACCACTTTGAGGGGCGGCTCTCCGCAGCTTTCACCAAATCATCGGTCCACCTAGTGGGGGACTAGCAAAGATCTATAATGCTAACGCTAACTCCAAAATGTATCAAAACGACATTTCAGAAATCGCTTAATTGTCTGTAGCTAATGTCATTTCAATACATTTTGGAGACCCCCTGGTCCATGATCGCTATTTGAGAACCTTTCTTCCCCATCGGTTGTCAGCTCTACCAGACCAAGTATTATTAAATTCATAATTCCTCAGGTACTTATTAAGTTATTTGAGGGGTTGGAACGGTCCCTGTCGCCCATCACTTGTGTCGCATTTGGGCGAGAGCACTATCGATCCAGGGCGGGCATGAATGGCTTGCTGACGTCATCGCCGCAAGGCGGGGTGAGGGGAGGGCGGGCGGCACGGTCCCCCTGAACTTGCAGCATCGATCGCAACGTGAACTTGGTCTTGAAATGCAGCTGCGAATGTCAAGGGGTGGCCCCCCCTTGTGGTGGTTTTATTAACTGTACAGGTAATAAATGAAGGACTAAAATAGATTTTAAAATTCTTTATTTTTTTGTAAGATTCTCTTAGGTAAGAAAGCGCAAATTATATTAGCTACTTTCAATTTTGAAGGTTGCATACTTACGTTGATACAAGGGTACACTCCGACCGATTGTAAAAATAGTCAAATTACCTATATAGGTTACAGAAATTGGCGCACTAGATAACAACCAGTAAGAGACTGTTAGGCTCATAGGCTCAAAAACAACCAACTGTACACTGGACGCAACGCTAAAGCAACCAGTTAGCGATTGTTAGATCTAAAAACAACCAGATGGAGACAAGAGACGCATCGCCTAGTGAATTTTTTTACAAAGCATTATGCGAGATTACGCAAAGAATTACATTGAATTACTCCACTGGTGATATTATAGTAATGGGCGATTTTAACGTCAGAACTGGCCCTGTAGTCGATGGCCGCTAGAAGTATATGGGCCCTCATAGACCGGGAAAATTGAATTATAATGGTAATGAAATGGTTAAGTTCTGTAAGAAGTTTGCGGGATGGTCACTTTTTGATCACAATGTAGAAGAAAAATACACATGGACTCGTGTAAGCGGTGTCCAACACCAGGTGGATCATATTCTTGTTCCCAACAGTAACAACCAGTTAGAGACTGTAAGGCCCAAAAACAACCAGTTGCGCACTAGACGCAATAGCAACCAGCTAGAGACTGTAAGGCCGAAAAACAACGAATTGCGCACTAGACGCCATAGCAACATTAGCAACCAGTTGGAGACTGTCAGGCCCAAAAACAACCAGTTGCGCACTAGACGCAATAGCAACCAGCTAGAGACTGTAAGGCCCAAAAACAACGAGTTGCGCACTAGACGCAATAGCAACCAGCTAGAGACTGTAAGGCCCAAAAACAACCAGTTGCGCACTAGACGCAATAGCAACCAGCTAGAGACTGTAAGGCCCAAAAACAACCAGTTGCGCACTAGACGCAATAGCAACCAGTTAGAGACTGTCAGGCCCAAAAACAACCAGTTGCGCACTGGACGCAAACAATACACTTTTATATAACAAGCGACCATCGACCGGTCGCCGCTGAATTCCAATTACCCGCAATCATAAGAAGAATATTGGTAGCTCAGTATCAGAAATAAATAATACCACAGATGTTTACTATGGTTTTGATGTAGGTACCTAACCAGTTTAGAAGACGAACCGCCACGCCACGCCGAGTTCGGGTTACATATTGTACCGACGGCTATTAGTAAAAATCTATAAAAAATCTTAGGAATAAAACGGATCTATCAAAATAAGTAGCAGCAGTAGCACAAACATAATATATTTAAAAATATAAATATTGATTTAGTTCCAGACCAAATAGACGTCACGGGACGTGCGGCTTGTGTTCTATTCTATATAATACAAGTAAAATATTTATTCTACTTTTAATGGTAACCTGCAAGTTTACTTTTTGGCGAAAACGCCCAAGTGGCAGTCTACAAACTACTTAATCAAACTAGTTGTTTGTTATTAGTAAGTAGTAACGTGTCTCTAATTATTTATTTATATATATACAGGGTTACAGGAAAAATTGTGCTAGATCCGTTAAGGGCGTGGAGTACCCATCATTTCTGACTTATTTCACTATGAAACACCCTAGCCTAAACTTAACCCTTTTCGAGATATTCGACTTTTAATATTTTTATTGAAAATTGCCAATTTTTAGGCTACAAAATTTAATTTTGTTTATTTTGTGTGTCTTATTATTATTATTATTGCATTTTTACGTGTGTAATAAGATGCTTTAGGATGTCAATCATTAAAATACTACATAAGTTAACTGAATAGACCGTAGTAGACAAGTGAAAGTTAAGAATTAAAAATAAATATTAGAAAATGTATTTTTCTCTAAGGGATATCTAAAAAAAATATTATGGCAGTTGTTCGGCAGATGTGTTTTAAAATATCTACGTTTCATTAGCTATCTAACGAGGTATAATAATCTAGAATTTTATTCAAATGCATTGAAAATAATTTAGTTTCATAGGCGACAGTGGAGAAGAAAATGTATACTTAGCCCTATAAAGCAAAATAAAACAATAGGTAAGCATGCAATGTCATTTTTTAAAGGTTTTCACAAAACTTTTTCTTATTTTACAGTTCATGTTCAACATGGCCGCCTCTATTTCTGATACATTGTCGCATTCTTCTACGGAGACCAGTCTTCACTACTCCAGTGGTCAACGTGGTCCTCATTTTATTTCCTGCATTCACAATCCTTTCTCTTAAGTCTTCCACAGACGAAACTGGATTTGGCTCGCTGTACACTAGACTTTTCATGAGCCCCCACACATGAAAATCCATGGGGGTTAGGTCCGGACTCCTTGCTGGCCATGGCAACGGCCCACCTCGTCCTATCCATTTGTTTTGGTAATTTGTGTCCAGCCAGTCTCTGACACTTCTTCTGAAACGGGCAGGGCAGCCATCGTGTTGGAACCACTTGTCCCTGATCAGGTTGAGTGGCAGATCATCCAGCATATCACTCAAGTCTGTTCTCAGGAAATTTTCGTAGCTTTCCCCATTTAGATTATCCGGGAGAAAGTAAGGTCCAATCAAATGATTGGATATAATGCCCATCCACACATTCACGCTGAATCTTCGTTGGGACCCTTTCACTCTTTTCTTATTGGGATTCCTTAGTTCTTTTGGGGCCCAGTAATGGGCGTTGTGATAGTTGGTTATGCCATCTTTATCAAATTTGGACTCATCCGTCCACAAGATATTTCTTAGGAAATCTGGGTCTTCTACGTCAGCATTTAGCATAAATCTGCAAAAGTCCAGTCTTCTCGCAGGGTCTCCTTCTTCAATAACGTGTACCGGCGTGTAATGGTACGGGTATAGGCCAGCAGTATGCACTGTAAACCATACTCTCCATTGCGAAAGTCCCAGATCACGGGCAACAATATTAGTGGAAGTAGTCGGATCCGTTCAAAAGCGTTGCACTATCTCATTGTCCTGGTCTTCGTCGTCAATTCGTGGTCTTCCCATGTCTGTATTTCGTCTCAAAACAGAGCCAGTTTCTCGAAGTCTTCGATAAGCTCTGTCAAAAACGGCCACATCCGGCACTCGACGACCGGGGTAGCGAGTTATGTATTCGTTGCGAGCTTGCGCAGACACACAATCGCAGTATCCGTAACAAATAAGCATATCAGCATATTCCTCAGGTGTGTAGGACGTCATCTTCAACACTTCCGTATCACAACAAGCACAGTAATCACAACAATCAGAAGAAAAAGTCCAGAATCACAGCCAAGTCGAGAAATAAAGCAAAACGATAACACATCTACTATGTACGAAGCACAAAAGCAGACTGACTACCAAAACAATACCCCCTGTTGCATTCCCAGCCCTAACCAGTCTCTACACATTTTTTCTTTCATTCGCACCCACATAAAACGTCACTTGTCTCGCTCGCACGGTGCGTCTTAACTTGAAGGACAATAGGCGCGAGACCATTAGAACTGCTACCTGGAGCGTCCCAATTATTTTTTTTCCATGAAATGTAATACAAACCCTAGATTATTGTACCTCGTTAGATAGCTGATGAAACGTAGATATTTTAAAACACATCTGCCGAACAACTGCCATAATATTTTTTTTAGATATCCCTCAGAGAAAATTACAGTTTCTAATATTTTTTTTAGTTCTTAACTTTCACTTGTCTACTACGGTCTATTCAGTTAACTTTTGTACTATTTTAATGATTGACGTCCTAAAGCATCTTATTACACATGTAAAAATGCAATAATAATAATAATAAGACACACAAAATAAACAAAATTAAATTTTGTAGCCTAAAAATCGGCAATTTTCATTAAAAATATTAAAAATCGAATATCTCGAAAAGGGTTAAGTTTAGGCTAGGGTGTTTCATAGTGAAATAAGTCAGAAATGATGGGTACTCCACGCCCTTAACGGATCTAGCACAATTTTTCCTGTAACCCTGTATAAAGTTCGTTACCCACTCACTCACTCACTGACTGACATTTTTGTTCCCGAGCTCCTGGAAGTGGTGGAGAAAAACCGAGTATGAGGTTGTATAGAGATTGGTCACGTGACAACCAGAAAAATCTGACATCAGCAAAAAATCGTCTCCTTGATGGAACCGGTCAACGGCTCTCGGAAACTACAAGTCGGATGGGTGACCTGTTCTAACTAAAGTTGTAGTAAACCCTGGGACGCTTGGAGAGAAATAAAAAAAAATAGGGGTTGCCATACAAAAAAATAAAAATTCCATACAAAATTGAAACGCTTATAAATCGGAAACGGTAAGAGGTAGGTGGGGTGTGTTCGACCAAATGTCATAGAGGAGGATGGGCGCTTTCGGATGGTCGTCATGAAAATCCAAGATGGCGGATCCAAGATGGCGGCCATTTTGAAAGTTGGTCCGATCGGGCTGATTTTTTGCATCGGGGGGTTTTCGGGGTCCCTGATTCGATATTTGAAAAAATATTTTGGATCCCGCCATTTTTAAAGATGGCTGCCATACAAATTTTTTTTTTCATTTTTGGCTCATTGTTTCTCGATACCTATGGGAAATTTTGAACTTTTTTTTTAAAATTTGTATGCAAATGGACAATCGAAATTCAAAACATTTCATGACCTGGTCTTCCGACCTTCCATCATCGTGACCATCAACGGCCTGGCTAAACGATGTGAGATGGGTCATATGCGTTCTCAGGAATGTCATAGCAAACCCTGGGACGATTTTAGAGAAAATAAAAAAAATTCAAAATGGCGGAAAAAAAAATCTTCCATACAAATTTAAACCGGAAATGACGTCGAAACCATAATACTTTAGTATAAAGAGCTCAAACTAATATTGTTTGGAGGCCAAAAGGGAAAAGAACACCAAATTTTTTTTTTCAAAATGGCGGAAATTTTGGTCGTGGCGGAAAAAAAAAATTCTCCGATCCGGATCAAAATCGATATCTGATGGTCCCCAAGGATGCTGATCAACATTCTAAAATCAAATTTTGACATGCGCCATTTTTCAATAGGGTTGCCATACAAAGGTGATTTTAACGAAATATGAACTTTCCTTTTTTACGCCTCCAATATGAATGTAATAGAAAAGTTGTTTCTGGGGATCGAGTTAAGATGTATAAAGGAACAAAACAGAACACAAATGAAATTGATTTTTTCAAGATGGCGGATGGAGACGTATCGACTTATAGAAAAAGTTATCCGATCCGGATGAAAATCGATATCTAAGACTCCCCCTAGATACTTAGCAAGAATATGGGGAAAAAATTTTGATTCCGCCATTTTGAAAAATTTCATTCATTTTACCGAACTATTTTATGGATCTCCAATCCATATGAAAATTGATATCTGAGTGTCCCCAAGGATACTGATTAACATGCTTTAGCTTCTTTTAGACATCCACCGTTTTTCAAAATGGCTGCCATACATATTTTCAAAACCACCAATGCGACGACGAGCGAAGCGAGGAGGAGCTTCAAACTACCTACCGCGACGACGAGCGAAGCGAGGAGGAGCTTCAAACTACCTACCGCGACGACGAGCGAAGCGAGGAGGAGCTTCAAACTACCTACCGCGACGACGAGCGAAGCGAGGAGGAGCTTCAAATTACCTACCGCGACGACGAGCGAAGCGAGGAGGAGCTTCAAACTACCTACCGCGACGACGAGCGTAGCGAGGAGGAGCTTCAAACTACCTATCGCGCCGACGAGCGAAGCGAGGAGGAGCTACAAACTACCTATTGCGATGACGAGTGAAGCGAGGAGGAGCTTCAAACTACCTATTGCGACGACGATCAAACTACCCATTGCTACGTTTACAATGTTTTACTAATGCGACGTTTTTTAATTGGCTTAAGCTAATCTAACCTAACTTCAACACCACTAACCTTTTTTTACCTAACAACTGAATATTTTCGGGAACCTTGAATAAAATAGACACTCTTTGAAGAAACATAACAAAATGGCCGCCATGCAAAATTAAAAGGCGCACACTATCGAAACTAATAGAGGCAAGCATAGCGTGTTTGGACTCATGTTACAGAGAACAACGGAGGCTTTCTTACAGTCTTAAAATAATTCAAAGATGGTGGATTCAAAATGACGCCCGATTTTATAGTAACTCGGATTCGGCTGATATTTTATATTTGGGGGTTTTAAAGGATGCTGATTTCAAATTTTGACCTTTTACTTGACTGACAGCATTTTTCAAGATGGCCGCCATGCAAAGTCAAGCGCATTATCATTTTCTTTGAAAAATACCGCTGTTTTGTACTAATTCTTGCAAAATTTAAAGTTTAGCACCAAGTATAACATTTTTATAAATACAACAGCCACGAAAACGTCCTCGCGGGCCGCACGCGGCCCGCGCACGGAGCAAAATACTAGTTTACTGATATTCTTCTGTGAGTTTTTTCATTTT
The DNA here is from genome assembly GCA_963580505.1 of Ennomos erosarius. Classification (NCBI taxonomy): domain Eukaryota; kingdom Metazoa; phylum Arthropoda; class Insecta; order Lepidoptera; family Geometridae; genus Ennomos; species Ennomos erosarius. Next base: position 15,217,359 of record OY756979.1, read on the forward strand.
CCTCAATTTTGATTTTAATATCCACACCCGGTTGGATTTACTGGAAATCACTGCCTGTCTAATGATGATAAGATTACGTCCTCCTAATAATAAGATTATTCCCTAATTATGATAGGTATCTGAAGCTCCTTGGCATCATCAAATATCAAATGAAAACTCCTGATATGATCGTAGGCGTATATTGTCCTTTTATACAGTGCATAGGAAAACGTTGAACAATGTCTCTGCTACAGCAGTTAAACTCGAAATGTGAAACAAATCACTGATAAAAATATGCAGACAGACGCCGCGGTGACGAGCGCCTCTTGTAACTAATGCAGGCGTTAACAGTCCCTGTTTACTCTTGATTTAACACACCCAGGTTATTAAGTTGGGAACGATAACGACGGCAAGGACAATATAATACAGTGCCACACAGACAATTTAATATACTAAACTCAAGGTAGCTTAGTATATTTTAAAACTTCCTTGACCAGATCATACCTTTGACTTTTCATCAAATACTCTCAATAATTAATTAATATCCAATAACTGCACTCAAATGGCAACAACAATAATTTTATTCTTCAATCCATTTCGCTCAGATTTTCACCACCTCAGTCTTTTCAAACAATCTCTATGCCAAGTTACCAAGATGGTAGCGCCAGCGGCTCCATATCACTGGATCAAGTCGTCATCAGGTGGACCTACATATATGTATAGTACTACTATTTATTCTGTGTGGCACACACGTGTGAGGGTGACCTTCGGCGCAATAAGTAGCTCCGTTGCTACGGCCAGTACCCAATGTAACTAATGGAGTTTATGGAGTGAACTGCAGCACTGTTCGCAGTCGGTGTCCATACACTGCAGGCAAACCTTTCGGAGCTTTATACGTTTCTAGATTATTCCATATCACGATTGCTATGTTACTTATCAGGATAATGGAATGTTCGGACCATTTATATTTTATACTGATGTGGGTAATTATATTCTGAGCTGATGAGAGTCAAGCGTTTGTCCCTACATATCTAGACTTTTTTGTATCTAACTACTTATAATAATTTTTAGCTGAAATCCTCAAAAATAACACCAGTTAATAACTTTTATACTTATATATTTCATTGATAAGATAATAAAGAGTTCTTTATCTATTTATCGGAATTTTATTTTTGCCCCGTTCCCTTTGCTATATTTAAATCAAGGTATTACCTACATCTAGATCAAGATACAATGCATTATGTAATTGACTTGAAGCTCCTAATATATGAGCGAGTTTTGAAGTTGATGATGGAAGCAACTGGAAGCCGCAGCAGGGCTCCTAATCGCGTGGCACGCGGGCCGGCTGCATCGCTCGCCGAACGACACAACCTGATAGCCTACCTAATAATACCTACTTACTTTCATCGAGGATTCCAAATGATTTTTTTATTCGCTTCAAAACTATTGTTGACGTAATATGACTCATCACAAAAAAATTCAAACTCAAGCAAACCTCTTACCTACTTTTTATTAACGATGTAAAAGAAACTCTATGTTCCTGATATAAAAGTCAATTTACTCAAATACCGCAAGCGTCTGATAAAAAATCAAAGCGTTTTACAAGTAGATTCCTGCTTGTAAAACATGATGAAGATCTCCGTCCCGGTCTGGAAAATGATCATGATCATGTTCTTCATCATGAAAAAGGAAGGTTATAAAAGGAGCCCAATGGGTCAATACATTATCAGTTGCATTTCTAATTCAGGAAAAGGAATACATAAAATAAAACTCTTCTCAGGTATGTAATTTTAATTAATTTTATTTTTTAATATTAATTTAATTTTTTTTAATGAAGGGGGGGGGGGGTTCGTTGACCTACTTAGCGCGCGCGGCGTCCGCCGATCACTCCGCGATTCGCAATGACGTTTGATGACTCATCAGTCTGCGGTTGGCGCGCATTGATTAGCATTTTGCACCGCGGCACTTTATTCTTTTATTATAGTTTATGTGGTAACGTTTCTTTTGATGCGTTCAAGGTTAAAAGATGACGGGAGGTGGCCACAGGGCTTTTGCTCTAGCGAACGTAGACCCCTCGTGTTTGGGCTCGTTAGAATCGTCTCGATGAGTACTTTTGATGCAGAGAGTAATTAGGTACTGATGATGAAACATGCTCAGACAGAATTTAATTATTTTAACTACGATGTTAATGAGTTGATCAAAAACAAATATCTTTATCCTTTACTTAGATATTTTAAACTTTAAAGTCCATTTCGGTGAGGAAATCCAATTAATTTTGTGATTTCGTATTTAAATATATTCTTCGGTAGGTACCTTATATCCTTATTTATAATAATTAGCTTCAGGGATTCTGTAACTCTAGGTAGCCTTAGAAACATAAACAAGTATTCTTTTATTTATTTTCATTTCATTTTTGTCATTTTCTTTTATTTGCAGATACTTAAAGACTAGGAAAAGGAACTGAAAGTATAAGTATGGGCATGGTAATGGCAAAAATTGCATCTTGGAATGTTCAAACACTTAATGGAACAAAAATGAAGAAAAGTGACGAGTTCTTGGCTAAATTAGTCGAGTACGTGAAGGATTCTAATCTTCTTGTATTGGGCGTGTCTGAAACTAAGTGGGTGGGTAAACAGTGCGAGTATAAAATAAGTGAACCGGAAGCTGATGGCCTCTCGTTTTTCAGCAGTCCATTAATAAAAAAACCTGGTGTACGACCGGGTCTACATGGCGTGGGACTCCTCATGTCCCAGGAAGTTAAACGTTACCTAGTAAGATGGGAGGCCGTATCCGAACGAATTATCACAGCTACTTTCGATTTTAATGGTTGCATACTTACGTTGATACAAGTGTACGCTCCGACCAACTGTAAAAACAGTCAATATATAGGTTACAAAAATTGGAAATTGCAGGGTAAAAGCCCCAAAAACAACCAATCGCGCACTATACGTAAAAACAACCAGTTAGAGAATGTTAGGCCCAAAAACAACCAGTTGCGCACTGGATGCAAAAGCAACCAGTTAGCGACTGTTAGATCCAAAAACAACCAGATGGAGACAAGTAGCCGCAAACCCCGCCAGGAGCGGCCTGTCAAAACCGATCCATCGCCTAGTGAAATATTTTACCAAGCATTAAGCGAAATTACGCAAAAAAATAAATTTACCTACCCCTCTGGTGAAATTATATTAATGGGCGATTTTAATGCCCGCACCGGCCCTGTAGTCGATGGCTGCGAGAGGTATATGGGCCCTCACGGACTGGGAAAATTGAACTATAACGGTAACGAAATGATTAAGTTCTGTAAGAAGTTTGACTTTGTAGTGGGATGGTCACTTTTTGATCATAATGTAGAGAACAAATACACGTGGACTCATAGAAGCGGTGGCCAACACCAGGTGGATCATATTCTTGTTCCCAACAGTATCATACATTTGCTGCAAGATGTGAGAAATCACAGCAGAACTTCAGAATTGCTGGAAATAGATGAAAGCGATTATAAAACAAGCGACCATCGACCGGTCGTCTCTGAATTCCAATTACCCGCAATCATAAGAAGAAAACTGGTGGCTCAGCGTCAGTAATAAATAACGCCGCAGATGTTTTGATGTGACCAGGGGGTCTAGCATAGATCCCAAACGCTAACGCTATCGTCAAACGCTAACTCCAAAATGTACTAAAATGACATTTCGGAAATTGCTGAATTTTCAGCAGCTTATGTAATTTTAATACATTTTTGGCGTTAGCGTGAGGAGCTTTAGCGTTAGCGACTGTGATCTTTGCTAGACCCCCAGTATAGAAGAGGTTCCGCAAAGAAAAGTCGTTCCATCGAACAGAGATCAGATATCAGACATACAGACAAGGTTTCCAAGTTTCAATCATTTATATGGTTTCTTCCTTTTCTACCTAAAATGATATTTGACTCTGATTAATCCATTGAGATTTTTCACCTTTCTAAACACGCCAAAGTAGTGCGAATAAAGTTATCGGTCCTTGTTGAATATAAGTCACCTCACTATTTAGATCAGCGTTAGTAATAAAACTATTGAACTCTGTGGCATGCCACAGATTATATAATACTTTCTATACAGGATGTAATATAATTCATTAGCATAAATTGAGCCCATAATAGTACATGATTTATAGATGATTATTAAAGAGTAAAGAGTGAAAATGAAAATATTTTTATTGAAAATTATGAAGATTGCCGCGGCGCCTAACGCAGTTGGCACGGATAATTTTGATACATCTAAACGTTTTTATACCTTGTATGTACTAATTAAAAACAGTACTTCATTATTTTAATTAAGTCTTGTATTGTAGCATTTAATTAAGTAAGTTAATCCATTTTTTGAAGTTATTATTATTACCAAACCAATGTGTTAGAATTCAAATATGTTGGTCCACACGTGACCGGTACCAGGAGTAGGTACCTACTTTCAAAGGATGCTAATGAATTCAATTAAACCCAGTATACTGTGGTCAATGTGGTCTTAATGTTTTTTAACCGATAAGTTATTTTGCACTAATTTGACAGTCCAAAGCCTGTGTAAAGTGTGATGGGAAATTAATATAGATGAATTTAATAAGTATCATCAACACGTGAATAACTTGTTATGGTACCACGCAGTTCCTTTCTGAGGCAAACAGTGAAACAGTAGTTAGGTATACTATTTTCAAATCAGTCTTCTTCTCTTCTTTCAAGTACGTGGCCAAACAAAAATATGAATAAAAGAAAAATATTAATATGTGATTTTGATTTTCCTATATTTTCCCAATTTTTTTTTTCTTATATTTTGGCTCCACACATAGTGTATTTAGCCAATGTCAAGTAATGTAATTTTTCATCATGTTAATAGAATATTTCACGTAAAGTCAAGTATTAGTCATAGTCCAGTCTAAGTCAGGTAGTCATAGTGGTTTTAGTTTAGTGTTATAAAATATGTATGTTAGTCTTTGAGGTATCTATAATATGGGCCTATGTTTATTTTATAAGCTTGTTGCCAGCAATAAAATGGTTTTTTTTATTATTATTACAGTCCAGTCTAAGTCATGCTCCAGTAAAGTGGTGGCAACTTTACTAGAAGCTTCTATGGAATTTCGGAAACAACACGAAAAATCACGTTTCACCACATTATATCACTTGCCCTCACTCATGCTCGTATAATGCAGCACTTAATGCGTATTACGCCACCAATTTTAAACATTATCACTTGCCACCACTTTGCTAGGGCATGACTTAGACTGGACTATGACTACCTGACTTAGACTGGACTATGACTATGACTAGGACATGACTTTGCGTGAAATATTTTATAACACGATGAAAATATAATACTTGACACTGGCTAAATACACTATGTGTGGAGCCAAAATATGAGAAAAAAAAAATATAACTTCGAAACATTCGGGAGTGGACAAATATTGTCAACGTTGTTGACTTGCGCTTCGCACAGGATAGATAGATTCGCAGAGCTGACGGCAGTAACAGCCAACCTCCAGTGTAGTAACCGTAGTGGAGAGCCACCAGAAGAAAAGAAGTCTTTAATTAATAAAAGATTTTAACATAAAATAGAAAAAGATCAACAATGGGGTTTCGCCCATAGACTTGACCTAAGTATGTAAATATGTAGAACGAATTCTGCGGTTTCGCCTTTCATTTTTCTAAAGGTTGGAACGTTTACTTGTGAGTTTGCGGCAATGTTATGAAAAGTAAATAATCCCCATCCCCTTTTATCCATAGTACACGGAAACACGGCATCCATATATGGTAGATATTCCTAGAATACGTACAAAGCATTTTGATTCTTCGTTTATAATTCGGAGAGCTAAGGAATGGAACACCTTACCAGCGTCATTGTTTCCTGACAAATATAATCTGGGAGTTTTTAAGGCCAGAGTGAACCGGTATCTTCTAAGCAAACATGCTCCATCGTCGACCGCGTCGTACCACCAGGTGAAACCGTGGTCAAATGCTAGAAGAATACTAGAAGATAATAATGAATAATATGTTGAATTATTATACAACTACCTATAGGTAATTAGGTACTTACATGAGGTAAGTAGGTCCCATTTTCATATTTTGAGCCATTGAGATGTTTGGTGCAAGTCATCATAAATTCCATTTTATTACATTGCTGATTTTTAGTAATGAAATTGTACATTAAATACTACTTATAGTAATATCCACACAGCTATGAAACAAATGACACTTCGAGAGAAAGCGTTTTTTTTGCTCTGTGGTAATATCTAATAGTTAAATGAAGTGATTCACATAAAAGGAATAAAGTACAGATCTCCAAAAATATTGTGGCCCATGAGGGGATCGAACCCGCGACCTTCGCGTTATTAGCACGACGCTCTAACCAACTGAGCTAATGGGCCGACGAGTTTCTTCGTCAAAAATACGGATCATATAATTTCTGCAACATTTAGGTAACATATATTATTCAGGAATCTGTGGTGCACATGCCGGGCTAGGATGCGCACCGTGAGATACGTCACCCACGAGATGAAAAATTTACTCGATGTAGACAAGTTTCTCGATTACCCTAACATGCACACCGCGACAGAGAAGTTTGTCGTTGTATCTCGCGTAGACAAACCAATATTGCCCTTTTATAACTCTTACTGTATTTTAATATGGCAACACCGCTTTCGTTCATTCATTTTCATAGTTTTTTACATGAACGCGACCTTAAAAGACAGAAACAGTTATATATTGCTGTTTCTGTCTTTCGTCAAACAGCAAAGAGTATATAATTCTTATAGCAGAAAGTCAAAAAACCGTCTGTTGAAATATGAAAACATTGAAAAAAAATTCAAATTCTGCTCGAAAATTTGGATTTACATTGAAAATGGTTGCAAGTTCAGAATTCGCCCTATATACAATGCAAGCATATAAACGTGAGTAAAGTTCGATTAAGCCTTAATATTGAAACCAAGCAGTCTGTGTGTCTGCACTCGAATATTGAGTTAGTTCCTTTGTAATCACGGAACATTCCTTTCTGCCGTAATCATTGCATGAGGCATGACGAATACTTGTTATTAGTTGGATACAAGTACAAACCTTCTGTTCAAGACTACAGTCCGATACTAGAAAACATATGTAGTTTGTTGCTCTGTACATAAAATCAAACCTGTACCTAATGAGATGCACTATTGTTTCAGAATCAAAAGTATTAAGAAGCAGATAAAAATATTTTTATAAATATATAATAATATTATGGCTCAACACCCAGAGCTTTCCGCTGGCACAGAATATATAGCACTAGTAGTACCGCAGGAGAAAATTGTTTGCCACAAGGAGCCGGTACACATCAGTACCTAACAATATATTGACTTACTTGTTCATCTAAAACACCTACAATAATATTAATACCACCAACATTATAATATCGTTACACAAGACGGAAATCTTAATATGTACTTATAAGAATTAAGTGTACGCTAATAAATGTGATTTAAATAAAATAAGTGTTTTAATAGATAATTATATTTAAGTAGGTATATTATGTAGGTACCTATATATTAATGAAAATCCTGAAAATTTCAACCCATGCATCTAGCTCGAGCTTGATTTTTTTTAATGTAAATTATACATATTTTAATTATGTAACAGTATAAAATATTCAACAATAATTCAAGATAATTAGTAAGTATAAAATGAAACACAATTATGTGGGCGGTAGTAGCCGCCATATTTATAATCTTGTAAATTTTTATATTTTTTACGTACCTAAGTATATCAAAATGCCATTTTGCCTTTAGATTTGCTTTCTCTACGTATCTCGTCCTCAAAAACTACCACGAGATAATACTCGGGCCGAAGTGTCAAATAGAGCTTAGACGATTGTGTGCATGTTAGCGTTTGTCGACAAAAATCGAGAAAAGTTCCACAGATAGATAAACATTCGCGTTATCTCTTCATTTGACAGCACGAGATGAGTTTCTTGCGCTGCCATGTTAGCACAGGTAGACATAACGTGATATCTCTATTATTGACGACATAAAGTGTCGAGAAAATTTTGTCGCGGTGCGCATGCTAGCCCGGATGGTCTGTGGTATAACCCTCGGCTTTTCGTACGTTAGTTGTACGTATTTCTAGGGGAAACTTTTTTTTGAATTAAAGTCATGTCTAATAAAACACCGGAACGCTCATTGGTTGTCTGTTGATCAATCGGCTGTTTTCAACCAATCAGGCGTTCAGTATTTATAAATTGACATGAGCCACATGGCTACGATGTGCGATATACAATATATCGTCACCGTAGTTGGAAAACTACATAACTGACAAAACCAAACTCGCGAGATAATCGCGATTTACTGTTTTTTTAAACAAAAGTTGTGATAACTTTTTCTTCAATCAATCAATCAATCAATCAATCAATCAATCAATCATTTATTTGCGAGAACACAAGCACAATTCACAAGGAAGGTCTTAAAATAACATATGTAGACATATTGCGTTCAACTTGCATGCAAGTGTGCAAATATTAAAAAGTATTTTTGTTACAGTACATTTGAAATTCCTTAACACTATAAAATGTGTGTTGTAATAACCAGTCATACAAAGATTTCTTGAATAAATTGCCTGTTAACATTTTTAAATCATTAGGTATACAGTTATATATTGATATGCACATATTGTAGACATTTTTCTTATATATATCTTTACGACAAGGAGGTTGATGCAGTAGGTTAACAAATTTGGCTCTTTTCTGTCGTTTAATAATTTCACTGCGTTTATGGAAAAAAAGTGAATTAGCTTTAACGAAAATACAAATTTCTTTGATGTAGATGCATGGCAGAGGAAGGATGTTACATTTTTTAAATAGTGGTTTGCAGCTATCCTGAAACCAGGCCTTGTTCATCACACGAATACATCGTTTTTGAATTTTAAATACTCTATCAATATCGACTGAATTTCCCCACATTATAATTCCATAGCTCAGAATAGACGACACGTAGCCATGGTAAGCTGTTAATGCAGCTTCCATAGATACAGTCTGTCTCAGTTTTTTTAGGGCAAAAACGTACCGATCAAGTCTTTGACATACGAAATCGACATGCATTTTCCAATTTAAATTTTTGTCAATATTAATCCCTAAAAATTTAATTGTGTCAACTACATCAACTTTTTCATTATTAAAATAAATGTCAAGAGGTAATAGATTTGAATTATAAGATTGAAATTGTATTAATTTAGTTTTATTTATATTTATGGTTAAATCATTATTTTTCATCCAATGGATAACGTCTACCAGGGCTTTGTTTACCATTGTCTGCGAATCTACATTCTTGTCACACTTTACAACTACTGTGGTGTCGTCCGCAAATAATATACATTTATGTTGAGTAGCTTCCGGAAGATCATTTATGTACACCAAAAATAGCAGTGGGCCAAGAATACTGCCTTGCGGAACACCACTACCATTTAAAAGTGGGTCGGACCTAAATTTTTCTCTTGACAGGACATTTTTTGAATTGGTATTTAATCTCGTTATTTCAGTATACTGTTGCCTATTTTTCAAATAACTTGCTATCCATTCCAGTGCCTTTCCCCTAACGCCGTAAAATTCTAATTTGTATAAAAGGTTTGCATGATTCACAAAATCGAAAGCCTTGCTCATGTCTAAAAATAAAGAAGTTATTGGAGTACCATTATTTAAGCTTTCTGTGACAGTCTTAATTAAACTAAAGCAAGCCATCGAAGTTGAACTTCCTTTACAAAAACCGTACTGTTCTTCTCGTAAGACTCCATACTTCGTAAAAAAACTGCTTAGCCTAACCAGCATAGCCTTCTCCAATATTTTAGACATAATAGGAACTATCGTTATTGGTCTGTAATTGTTAGGGTCCAACTTATTTCCCTTCTTAAATAATGGTTTGACAATTGCCAGTTTCAGTTGATCTGGGAAGATTCCTTGCAAGAAAGACAGATTAGTGATATATGCAAGGGGGTGACAAATACACATAGCACAACACTTCAGTACTTTTATGGTGATATCATCAACTCCACTTGTTTTGCTATTATTTAAAGACATAATAATATTGTAAATTTCGCTAGCATCAACAGGATTCAAAAATATTGTTCTCACATTTCTATTATCACTGTTCAACTTATTACATTTCTTTTACGAGTCTTGATTGGATGTCAGTTTTACAAAATGTTTATTAAATATATTACAAATGTCAATAGAATCAGTATATGTCATATTATTCGAATTTATTATTTCAATGTCATTTTTAACTAAGTCAGTATTAGAAGTGGTAGCTGAAATTATATTCCAGATTGCCTTACTTTTATTATTACAATTTGTTATACGTCTGGCATTAACAATTTTTTGTGCTCTCCTCAAGCACTTTTTAAAAATATTATTGTATTTATTATATTTAGTTTTATTTATCTTTTTATTCGTATTTGTTTTTATGTAATTTAGATATAGATGGCGTTTTATTTTACTAGATTTCTTTAAACCTTTAGATAACCAATTCAGCTTTACGGGTTTATTATTTACTTTCACTCTAATAACAGGAAAGCACAAATTATAAAACATGCAAACTGTATCATAAAAAAGCTTAAAAGCACCAGACAATGTATCAGACTCAAATACTTCCGAGAAAGTGAGAGCAGATACACACTCACAAAACTTTCGTACATTGTCCTCACTGTAGTCATGTTTACGCTCAAACCAAGTAGTAATAGCTTTATGCTTATTAGCTTTCAATGTTATTGATTGTGCGGTTTCATGATCTGACAATCCTAGAACATGTACGCCTACGAGGATACGCTTGCTCGTATGTTTTTAATGTTGCTTGCGATTTGATCCAAACAAGAATTCAATCGAGTGGGAGATTTAATATGAACCTTAAAATTGTAATTTTGTAATAAGCTTATTAGATTCTTTGTGATTAAATTGTCTTTTAAAATATCAATATTCCAGTCACCACAGATGACAATTTTTTTTCGCTTGAATTCATCTGTTAGGTAATTTAGAAGTTTATCTAATTTATGAAGGAAAATACCTGTATGGGATATATTCTGTTCGGGTATTCTATAAATACTAAATATTATCAGGTTAAGGCCAATCATTTCTATACCACAACATTCAAAATAAAATTTATATTATAAGAGATATATTATAAGAATAAAATTTATTCGTGAAACATTTTGCTGTCCAAGTTTTTATATGTTATGCATTGTTACGGTATGCTTTTCTGAATTGACCTGTTACACATTTCGATAAACTTGTGTTAGTGAGAAAAACAACAATCAAAATTTTGAACATGTGATGCACATTGCACATATTCACTTTTGCATGTCAGTTGTTTAGTTATTTTTTTTTAATATTTTGGCTCCACGCATAGTGTATTTAGCCAGTGTCAAGTATTGTAATTTTTCATCGTTAATAGAATATTTCATGTAAAGTCAAGTCATATTCCAGTCTAAGTCAGGTAGTTAAAGTCCAGTCTAAATCACGCTCTAGTAAAGTGGTGGCAACTTTACTAGAAGCTTCTATGGTATTTTGGAAGCAACACGAAAAACCACGCTTTACCACATTATATCACTTGCCCACACTCATGCTCGTAAATCAGCACTTAATGCGTAAACCGCCACCAATTTTAAACATTAACACTGGAAAAAGCACAAGTTTTGAGAATTAATACAATGCAACGACGAGAACTTTAACGCGTTCCCGCAAAAAAAAAAAAATAGTTGTTTAGTTCTCCTTCATCGATGTTTTCCATTGAGGTCCAAAAAGTTATGTACGTTCAATAAAGTGAGATATGGTGTGAAACTGTGAGTACTGTTGCTATTATATTATCTGGGGGTGTGAGAAATCTGTGCCTGAAAAATAAATCACAGCAATTTCTATCACGCACATCTATTTTGTGTTGGTGATTCTTTTGCACAAGGCACTGTATACATTTTATGCCCAAGCTCTCAAGTAGGCTTTATAAATAAAGATAGCAATAGATAGATTAATATTACTATTATAATTATTAATGCTCCCACCCTGGCCAATGGTAGCCACGGACATTCATCAAATTCATTTTTAGGGTTCCGTACCCATAGGGTAAATTGAAACCTATTGCTACGGCTCCGCTGTTCATCTGTCTGTCCGTTTGTCTGTCTATCACCAGGCTGCTACTCATAAAACGTGTTAGTTAGACAGTTGAAATTTTCACAGACGGTGTATGGTAGCCGCTTACGCTATAACAACAAATACTAAAAAAAACCGAATAAAATAAATATTTAAGGGGATTTCCATACAACAAACGTGATTAAAAAAATCACGTTTGTTGTATGGAAATCCCCTCGTTTTGTAGATAATGGTACGGAACCCTTTATGCGAGAGTCCAACACGAACTTGGCCGGGTATTGTTGAAATCCTTTGATTTGTCAAGTTTACATTCGTCAAGTTACAGATATTTTAGTAGTATCCCAGATAATTATAATACCTACTGTACAGATGCCCTATCCCATACAACGGAATAACGCGGGCTATTTTACAAATCATTTTATTTCTGCATAACGCAAGATTATCAAGCGATATTTATTGCGTGTTTTCGAAGTATTGGGCGAAATGAAAACACTGGACACTAACTAGTAACTCTCTAGACACGATTACTAAATTTTTGAGAGACGGGCTCGATAGCTCAGTTGGTATACTTATACCTGCCGTCTGAACTGAGGGCTGTGGGTTCGATTCCTAGACAAACATTTGTGTGATAAACATAGGTGTCTGTTCTGCGTCTGGGTCTTATATTGTATTCTATGTATGTATTTACAAACAAAAAAGTATATAAGTATTGTATCAGTTATCTTGTTCCCATAGTACAGGCTATGCTGAGTTTGGGGCTAGATGGCGCCGTGTGAAATGTCCAAACATATTTTTTTTTCAATTTCGGGCTATTTTTCGTGTGTACCTGACGGGACCCCATGGTAGTATCAAGTATACGTCTGAGTCGTTCGAAGATGTTTAAACTTGTAATAAAGGGGTAAGTGTGCCATGGTCACCACGCCTGGCAAGTGGCCGGTAAACGCAGATTTTAATGTACCGACGAGAATTCTGCTGCTTATTCCCTGGATATTGCCTTAGTCAGCGCTTATGGCACCCACAGGATGAGATAAGGTGGTCCAAAGAGTAAAAAAAAAAAATTTATTCCCAGTAGTTCCGTGGGAGTAGTTCCGTAACGGAACTACTGAGACTTTTTTCCCAATAGTTCCGTCAACGGAACTACTGAGAAAATTGCTTCGCCTCGAAGTGACCGTCCACAGTGACCGTTATATGTTTCAAAGCTTTGTGGGGTGGTCCTATTCGCACATCATTCTGGGGATAAAACAGGTTTAATGCGAATAAAAATAAAATAAGTACCCATATAATGCTATGACGCTTGCTAATTGATCATATCATATTATCAATCAACACGTGAAAAACCAGTGAAATATCAGTACAATCTATTGTAAATTTTTTCTTTAATCTGTGGTACAATACAACCAATACAACCCACAGATAAGAGAAAAAGCAATGTATAGAATAATATACATTGCTTTTTCTAATGAGGAGTTTTGGCGGGAACATGGAAAAGTTCACGTCGTTGCATCGTATTATTTTTCAAAACTTGTGCTTTTTCCAGTTTTAAAGTTTTAAATTGAAGACGTTTTAAGTGCTGAATTACGAACATGACTGAGGGCAAGTGATATAATGTGGTGAAACGTGATTTTTTGTGTTGCTTCCAAAACTCCATAGAAGCTTCTAGTAAAGTTGCCACCACTTTGCAGGAGCATGACTTAGACTGGACTATGACTACCTGACTTAGACTGTACTATGACTTGAACATGACTGCGTGAAATATTTTATAACACAATGAAAATTATAATACTTGACACTGGCTAAATACACTAAATGTGGAACCAAATAATACCAAAAAAAAAATACAAAATCACGCGCAAAGATGACGTATCGACGTGAAAACGCTATCCAAAAAGAGGTTATCAATACAGAGGTTTGCTTACTTATTTTTCGCAATGTTTTATTATTTAAATTGTAAAGGTCGAAGATTGTTCCTGTTCACAATTCACATTGTTACAGTAGATAAGTGATAGGGCTGATACCTTATCATTTTCACGTTGTTTAGTCACTTTCGCACATGAAAGATAAATTAGATAAGAAAGTCGTTCAATAAACTAATAATAAATGATCAAATACATAGCTCCTGAACACTAACTAGGATATCCTGTATCTATCAAAACCATTTTCTTCGATGAGTTAGAGTCTGGTAAAGCTAACTCTGCAGTGAAGTATTTTGGAACCCTCTTCTTCTTCTTCTTTAATGGCTTTCTATCGCTTTTTTGCAATAATTCTGCCAATGTCAAGTGGTAAAATTTGTACGGTAATGTCAAGTCAAAGTCATATTTTGTCAGTCAAAATGCCAACGGTAAAATCAAAAATGGTGGATATTTTACTGAAGGCTCTAAAAAAGGCCGTTGAAGCAAAAACGAAAATGCATGGATGTATAATCTTAAAACCATTTGCCAACACTCGTGCACGTTCACGAACACTTAACGGATAATAATCCACCCTTATTACACATTAAAATTCAAGATACACTAGTTTTGGAAAATAAATTCAAAATTCACAACCGCCAATGTCGGGTTTTCTTCAAAGACCCCCATTAAAATTATAAGTAGTAGATATTATTTACTCAGTGGCCAATAGTTTTGTTTATATGCCATCGCAGTTATTATACATACAGTCCATATGTTCTTTGTAGTAGGTAGTGTAGCTAGTTTAGTTTAGTTTGTATTATTGTAGTAGTTAGCTTGAATAATAAAGGCCCTATTGCCCGCTTAAATAATAAATAAATAAAATATAAATAAATATGTGTGGACATTTCACACAGCGCCATCTAGCCCCAATCTAAGCATAGCTTGTACTATGGGAACCAGATAACTGATACAATACTTATATACTTTTTTTTGTATATACATACATACATAGAATACAATATAACACCCAGACGCAGAACAAACATCTATGTTCATCACACAAATGTTTGTCCTGGGTAGGAATCGAACCCACAGCCCCCAGTTCAGAAGGCAGGGATACTACCAACTGAGCTATCGGGCCCGTCAAATAATATTTTTGTTTTAAAAAAGTAACGATAAAGTTCTATGCCTATGGTTTTAAATCTGTGTTGTAGAATTACCATCAAGCGTTCGTTTTTACAAAATAACTTTTTATCATTTATATCTCACGATACTTTGCCCGCTTACGTTGGTAGGATTATAGTCCTAAAGATAAACAACTTCAGCTTTGATAGTGATAAAAATCGGAATATTTTCCAGCTGTTATATGACTCAATGAGTATTACGGATATGAAATGATATTGTTGTTTTGAAAATTAGTTCCAGTAGTGTACGGAAGACCTGATCAAACTGCGGTGAGCTGTTGAATGCAGGAGGCAAGCAGCCCCTCAAGGTGGTGCTCTGCGGGGGATTCTTATGTTCAATGATTTTTTTAACCGATAATAAATTGTCGAACGCCGACGACATGCAAAATTGAAACTTTGTTTCCATATTTTTAAAGGCGCTCGTTTTTATGCTGTCTACTTTTCATTTTCATTTTCATTTTCCAATAAAAACAACATAAATGTGTGAAAATAATTAATTATTTAAATATTATTAAAGTCACAGACCTAGGTTTTTTTTTTACGGCATATGTATAAAACTCAAGAATAAAAATGAATACCGCTAAAAATACTTCGAAAGTAAAATAAATAAGTTAATGTTATTCTACATTTTCTTTGACGTAAATATTATGATAGTAAGTAAGTAGTAGTAGAATTACGTAGACCCTCTACGACCTCTACGAATATGGTAGTATTTATATAATACACGTAATAGTAGTTATCCCATACTTTACTTTTGGAAAATGGTACTACTAGGGGCGCCACACAGTTTCCCAAAGAAAATTCAAAATTTTCTGGGTTAATAAATACCCTATAATAATTAAAGTACCAACCCTATAATAATCTCGGTAGTATACAATGTGTGCGCATTTTTTTAAAGTTATATATATACATTAAAAACTTTTGGCTTTTGTTGTTCTTTTAGTAAGGACTAGACCTAGCTTCGGCCCCACCGGCAACTGTATTACGTAAAAATTGCGACAGCAGTAATAGCAAAGCAACAGCAGTAGCAATGTGACACCAAACACCTAGCAATCGGTCGCAAGATGGCCGCCGTTTACACACCTGTCGCTGAATATACTTTGGCATTAGACACTAGCGCCACTAGCAACATAACAGCAATAGATGGAAACAAAATAATGTAATTTTTAGTTCATCGCTTGTCCGACAGTCGGAAATCTTAAATCTAGCGACGTTTGACAGCAATGATTGCGCAATTTGCACCTGTCGCAAACTGATTGCGAGTGACGTAATACCCCCGCGGGCGCGTCTGCGAAGCGACAGCGTCAGCGACGCGAAACTATTCGTATTCGGTAGGCCTAGCACATGCCTAGCACGAATTTCTAGTAAGTCAACGTAAGTGTACGTCCGTTGTAACTATGGCATATGATCAGCGCCCCATACAACTGACTTACGTTAACGTTACACTTACTTTCGCGTAAAGATTCGTGCTAGGGCCTAGCAGTCAGCCCTACGGTGCCCGCAGCAATCGCGGCTCGGCGGGCGTCACGAACTCGGGCAGCAATGAGTAATAAATACCCAATTTTGACGCACCGGTGTGGTCGTACTGGGGGTCTAGCAAAGATCACAATCACTAACGCTAACGCCTCACGCTAACTCCAAAAATGTATCGAAATGACATTCGTTACGGAAAAGTTAGCGATTTCCGAAACGTCATTTCAGTACATTTCGGAGTTAGCGTTTGGCGTTAGCGTTAGCGGTTGGTATCTTTGCCCCCTGGAGTGGTTCCTAACTTTCATTTTTTTCTAAGTAAGTATCATAGCAGGTAGGACCAAGTTAAACTTCTCTCTAACTCTAGGTGACTCTACGTATAGGTATGCCTATATTATACCATAAGTAGAGTCACGTAGAGTAGAAGAGGAAGGCACTCACAAAAGGTTTTCACAAATTTGTCGGTCCACCTAGTAGGGACCCACTACTACTACACTACTACTTGTATTATAGTTATGCTATGATATTACCCTGGGAGTTGGACCGGTTTTTGAACTAAATACGCACCTATTAAAAACCGGTAGGTAGGTATTATGAAAACAAAACAAATATAACTCATGACCCCGCAGGCGCAGACGCGTTATCAATGTTGACACTTGCCAATCAATGTGCCGGGAGGCATTTGCGTAAGCGCATTATCTCTTATCATTAACCAGCGTAGGATGATCCTTGATTGTTTGAGACTGGTACTGTGTGAGGGGTCTATTGTATTTGGGTAGTGTTATCAACAAGGTAGGTAACGTGGGGGCTAGGATGTCCGCACGGCGTCAGTCGGCGGTGGATCGTCGCCGGCTGCGGACCTCTGAGGAGAGGTTATTTAATTTACCCTGAAAATTGGTCGAAATTATGAAAGATAAATCACACTAATGCTTTTTTAGAAATGACAGTTGGCACCTGGCAGTCAATCAATCTTGCAGGTACAACAGG
Source organism: Ennomos erosarius (assembly GCA_963580505.1). Classification (NCBI taxonomy): domain Eukaryota; kingdom Metazoa; phylum Arthropoda; class Insecta; order Lepidoptera; family Geometridae; genus Ennomos; species Ennomos erosarius. Next base: position 15,234,972 of record OY756979.1, read on the forward strand.
ATATATGATAGTACAAGTAAGGTTCAATCTAACATTTTGATAAGGAACTCTGCTCTTTATCATAGACATTTTGCCAAATGTGGGTAGATATCTAAAAAGAAAACCTACGAATTTTATCACTTTAGAAAGGTCATAATAAAAATCACACATCTCCCAACTAAGTAGTTATTAATTAACTTCTTAATAAACCGAGACAGAGATAACGGTAATTGCCAAATTGCGTGAGAAAAAAAACAAAAGCCAATCGCCAAGTTCAGACTATAAACAACAGTTTTGATACATTTTATTTTCATTGCGGTTACCACTTTTGATTAAACGTACCCAGCTACCTAATTAGTGTTACTCTCATTACTACTAGTAGATAAAGAAAAGCACCACACTCGGTACATAGTTACAGCAGATAACAACGGAAAACAATAAAATGTACACGACGTAAATATGTGAGAACAGCACGCCCGGTTTTATCGCGTCCACAGAATACCACGTAGTGCGCTCGTTCAGCAAAACAAAGCCACGCGTTGAGCGCGTGGCCGTCGTGCGACTGTTTAAAAATAGAACGCAGCGAGTTCAAATCAAACCAATTTACCAAGGCATGCCCCGGTTCCTCTGGTATCTAACAACGGTGGCGATCTCGACGTAGTTATTTCGAATTTGGAGGTCGATGTTACGCTGGCAAAACTACGTCTTAGCATAGGGCCACGCCCTGATGATGTCCGAACTCCGAACGTGTTCTAAATTTTAAATTCTTGGCGCAGCTCTTCGATATTTGACTAAGCAATTTTGGCGCGGTATTGTATTGTCGTTGTATTTGGCCAGTGTCATTTTCATTTCGTTCGTAAATTAATGCAATAACTATATGGTAAACTGCGAATACAATAGCACCGAGTAAAACTAAGTTCACTGAAGCTGAACTAAGCTGCCCTTGATAACAATGAGTAAGTATCAGTAAGTATTGAGATTTGCGCGATAACTTCACGTGTTATTTTGAATTTACGAAGCAAAGGCGTATTACCTTTACATATTTTGAATTGTTTTGCTATTATTGAATTCCAAATAGCCTATAGCGGCGTATTTATGCCTAACAAATAAAAAACAGTGACTCAGTACTGTTTTTATAAACTTCCTAGCTTTACTATATCAGTACTCTTTTGAGGTATTTTTATTTCGATGGCTAAAAGAAATGGATAAAACCTACTTTGGATTTCATGGGATTTTTGGGTTTATATGATATAAAAGATTTGAATGTGTGTCATATATTTTTTATCTGGCAATGGCAGATTTTTATAAATATAGCAGCACTAAGATTAAGGTCATTACTGGGAGGAGAGAACCGAGAAGACTACTTAAAGTACGGATTAGATGAAAAGTTACAAGTCCAAGCCATAAATCACAAAATGCTGCCTTATCTTAAAAAAAAACACAATATAAATTATGTATATAGGTGTCACAAAACACCATGATTAAATGCTTATCAGCTGTGGAAGAAAGTACTAGAAGCTTATCACGTTGTTGCCAGATGTATTTTCAGAAATACCTACTCGTTGATTAGCTACTTATTATGTGTAACTACCTACTCACTAACGCGTCGTTAAACAAAGAAAAATATTCCACATGCGGTTAGGGTCATATCGTTGCGTTTTAAACAGCCTGTGTAAACAAAATCTCTTATTTGCAGAATGACTACGTTAGTAAAACGTCGAGGTTGCATAAAGTCTGGATTAAAAAAAGATTAGGTAGGTAAGCAAAACGTCTGAGTATACAAAATTTCTTAGTTGCAGAATGACTATATTGGCAAAACGTCAAAGTTGCACAAAGTCCAGATAAAAACTAGGTAAGCAAAATGTCTGAGTAAACAAAATGTCTTTGTTGCAGAATGACTATCTTTTTATTTATGTTTATTATTAATTTGTTATGTTAATTATAATATTTATATTAACTTGTCTAAAGCATGAGATCATGGCTCATTTCTACTAATTGCAATCGATAAAACAGGTATGTGTATACCTAGCTCCAATAACACTTACCTATCAACTATCTTAATTCTTATACCTAGGTTCCTACCTAGGTATATAACGGATAATATAATAATACCTTGAAACAAGTAATTTTCCTATGACATGTTCTTTGAAATGGGTAGGTGTTTTGTATCGTATTTATTCGCCGCTTTTCTTTCAAGTTATCAAAACTGAAAATTTGTAATTACTGTCTTCTTTTCTCCACACATAGTGTAATTTTATCATCTTAATTAGAATATTTAACATAGTCATAATACAGTCTAAGTCAGGTAGTCATTGTCCAGTCTAAGTCATGCTCCAGTAAAGTGGTGGCAACTTTACTGGAAGCTTCTATGGAAATTTGGAATTCTGGAAGCAACACGAAAAATCAAGTTTCACCACTTTTGATCACTCACTTAATGCGTAAAACGCCACCAATTTTAAAAGCACAAGTTTTGAGAAGTACAATGCAACGACGTGAACTTATCCGCGTTCCCGCCAAAACTACTAATTTACTGTTCATAGAATTTTAACAAAGCATAATTATACAGACAATAAGTAGGTTATCGAATATTTAGAAATAGATATTAGGCATGAATTTCTTAATAAAATCTAAGACAAAGAAAATTTACAGAAAAGAGTTCCATATCACTTTTTTAATTCAACACTGATAATGATATCATAAGCAAATGCAATAATTAGCGCAAACATTTGCTTTCCCAAAGCGTTTTTTGCGGTGAAATGAGAATGAGAATGAGAAAAGAACCTATCAGTTGTCATAATATAATTAAAGAACTATTTTTAGTTACTTAGGTCTATGATTATCACGGAGATAAAAAAAAGAAGCAGAAATTTGCGTGGTCATAGCGTAGGTACTCTACCAAAGAGTATATAATTTATTACGTAGAGTACTCTACTAAATCCGAGCTAGCTAGGAGTTTGAAAACCCTGACAGTACCCAATGCGAGCACGTTTATTACAGCAGACAAACTTGAAACTTATTTTGTACCTAATAGGGTCGCTTTATGCATAGCAAAAATATGGCGATTACGTTCCGTTGCACTTCGACTTTTCCATTTTTCGGTACAAATAATTAGTTATAAAAGAAATGCTTATTGTTATAAAAAAATAGCTTATAGACGGATGCATTGAAACATAGCTTATCACTATGATTTATTTCAATGGGGTGTCTTATTATAATGTAACATTTTAGGACGTTTGAATGATTTTTTAGATGACACTTCACGATTTTTTCTGTCGAGAAAACTTTTCGTAAACCTGTTTGACCAGTATTAGAAAGATAGAAGATATGACCAGTATTAACGTGCATTTTTTTCAATCCTGTAAATGGTATACGTTTTGATAATCACGTTCGAAATAGTCGATTTGGGACCATTCAGCGCCCTAGGGTTACCCATAAAATGAAGGTCAAAAGAAGCAGTAGCGATAAGTTATTTTAATAAACTACTTATTTCTGAACTTACAATCTGCTGTGCGTCTTAGATCATTTAAAAAAGGAGGTGGCAAGGCAAGGCGTTCCCCTCTGCCGGTCATATGGCGCTACTTGGTCATCTACAATATCATAATGTTCGTGTAGACACTGCGTAACTACGCTAGTTTATATAACGGTGTGCGTGTTTTAAGATGGTGTGCGGTGTGCGTTTACACGCGCGGTTTGCGCGTGTGCTGTACGTGTCTACCTCGTCCCCCGTAGAAAATAGCAGAAAAATGGATTATAACGTTAACATCTCCATTTATAAAAGCTCTGAGCTGTGCGTGTGTCAGCTTTTTGAAATTAATGCGCAAATTACACGATCGGGACCAACCACCGACCAAGGTCATATTTGTCTCGGTTGGTGTAAAATCCGACCAAGGTGAGACAAATGTGACCTTGGTCGGTGGTTGGTCCCGATCGTCTATTTGGCTTTTTATTCTTTGACTGCGGGCACAATCGGATGAGGAGATTCTGGTGACCAGTTTTGTTGACAAACCTGGTCTAGGTGGCCTGTATAATTATGTATCGGTAGAGACAGCAGTGGACAAATGGATAATTGTGAAATGCAAAAAGTTAGCTATGAGTATGTAAGTAGCTAAGTAATAATACTTATAATAATAATTTAGGAGAGATAGGTTTTCTGTAGATAATATTGGATTATGACTGTAATTATTAACAATATTTAACTTCTCTTACACGTTTAGTTACATAACTTTGATCTAAAACGTAGTTTCGTCTCTTTATCTCAATTGATTCGATATCTATTAGTTTGTTGTTATAACCTATTGTAATAGGGGGAATTCTGTGCCTATATTATTATTAACTACCTACTGTATCTACGTAACGTATGTATTATATTTATTATGCTTCTGATCCAAATTGTCACGTGACTACTACTTCTACACGAACCTACTTCAACTGTCATTGTTACATAAATAATTAAGAAAAATATCACAAAAGCACATCACGGTTTAGATGTAGCTAGATAGTAGTAGGTACGTATACGTAATACGTATGCCTACTTTATTTTATTCCAAACAATCATTATCGTTATTTGGACTGCCAAGGTGATGAAATACTGCCATGCCACAATTTAATCTACAAGACCATGAAAATAACAATTCGCTATCGATATTTCTGCTAAATTCTTGTTTTACAACAATCTTATCGAACAAAGGTTAACTCGGAATCGGTCCTTGAAATGTAATCATTGAAAATACCACGATTTTGCTAACCACGCTCACGTTAGGCACGCCTTGAAAAAACATCGCATTTTCGAAATTGGAATTTTAAAACCGTTTGCGGCCAGTCACCGCGGCTGCAAACACAAACGCTGCATAAAAAAGTAAAAAAAAAACGGTTGCTACACGGAGCGCGGGAGCGGCGCGGGTGTTGGCAAGAACAACAAACCGGGCGAGTCGGTGGGCGCGTCAGGCAACGATCACGCGTAGCCTGCGTGTCGCGTGACGTCACCGCGCGTCACTGGCACGCCAATCCCAACCGTACGCCGTTACCATACAGATACAGGTGTAACAGCTGTGTTATTGTGCAATGGACTCAAAGCCTTTGGCAGTACTTTTCCATCCGCTTTGCGTAAGACGCTATCGATGCTCCAACCGACTGTAGTTGGATTCACGTGCATACATCCATAAAGACTTGTACTTATTTTATTGCAACTTAGGACCTTGTTAAGCGGCAGAAAAGCATGCATGTAGGAATAAAAACACCGTGATCATCAAATAATTATCTCAATGTAATTGTGTCGCGGTATCGCATCGGACCGAAGCTATAAAAGGCGTCGCGCGCGCTACTCCGCGCCCAGTGCGGATCGCACGGGCACACTAGAAACAACAGCCACTGAAACAAATACACACCAAAACATTAACATAACACGCGCTGGACACATGACTGATAACTATGAGTAATTTTATGAGTAATTCGAAACATAAGCAAGCGTAATACATGACACCGGAACAGCAGGTGTCGTCAGCTTACTCAGTAAAGGTAATTTCATCAATGAATCATACAATATCATTGATTCAATATACGAAAAGGAATTTTCTGATTTCAAATTGAATGATCATACAGATTGTAACGTAAATAAACATACAAATTAAGTTATTGATCGAACTACCTGATTTGTAGTAAGCAATGATAGTAGTGACCTTAACTTCCTACCTAGATAATAATAACGAAGTTACAATAAAACAAATGACTATAATGACGGGCCCGATAGCTCAGTTGGTAGTATCCCTGCCTTCTGAACTGAGGGCTGTGGGTTCGATTCCTACCCGGGACAAACATTTGTGTGATGAACATAGATGTTTGTTCTGCGTCTGGGTGTTATATTGTATTCTATGTATATATTTACAAACAAAAAAGTATATAAGTATTGTATCAGTCATCTGGTTGCCATAGTACAAGCTATGCTTAGTTTGGGGCTAGATGGCGCTGTGTGAAATGTCCACACATATTTATTTATTTATAATTAGCTAAAAGATCAATAATAAAGGAAGTATTGCAACTGCTACAGAAATACTACTTAGGTACCTACTACTTGATCGAGGCAGAAAGTGAAATTGTATTAGAAGATACGGTTACTTATGTTGATTCACAAAATATAATACAGGCAATCAATGATTATTTCCAACTCACTGCAAGCAATAAGTAATTAAAAGTACTTATCTACGTAGAGTAAATAAGACAAACTTATCTTTTACACCATACACATCTTTTTATTGCATTGCTTGCAGGATTATTATGAGTTGACGCTGTGAACTTTTGTCTTTCGTTTGTTCAACAAGTAAATATTTAGTTGGAATGATCGTACACCAAAAATGGCTTACGCTACCAAGATAAACGTAAGTAAAAAATCAATGAAATTATCATTACTATCATGTATCAATAAGAATTTCCACAGGAAAATGTGAAACCGTGCAGTGTCTTCGTGTACTAATTATATTGATGCTATTCATGCTATGTGAATAAAAATAGAGAGACGAGGAGTGAATAAGTGAATACTGAATCTTCTTGGTGGGCGTTGCCATCTTATGCCATTTTAACATATCGCAGTCCTACAATTTTTCAGTTTTAGAAATTCCTCCTTCAACGTACAGATCCTCACAAAATTTTCAATTCAATTTCTAGCATTTAATTTGACCATAATTGTGTCTCACTTCACTTCACATATGACGCATTACACTTCGGGGCGTGTTTTTTTTTCTTGCTCTGTGTCTTACCTGATGAGAAGTGACGATGCAGATACTAACGAAGACATATTAGAGAGTAATATAAATTGACTTTGATATACATTTTTAAAACATTGTTAGAAGTGTTAGAACGAAGTAAAGTAACAGTAACATTTAAATTCAACCGTAAACCCAAATCCATCGAGTTTCTTTTCCTTTGTTTTTTTAGAATATTCTCGAATCTCTCGCGGAGGCGCATTCAAGGTTCCAGACTTTTAAGCATAGCTTTTGGTTTTTGGTGCAGAGTTGAAAGGCGTTGGATGCGTTCTGTGGAACAAAGATACGATAACCTTAGTTTTATTTTGCTGTTATACGTACTTTTTTGACTGTGGTGCCTATATACCTTTTGCGTTTGTGCCATTTTTATTAAACTTAAAGAAGAGCTCTTAATACTATCATATCGCCATTAAGGTGCACAGACCTTGAAAAATTACGCCAACTTTAACGAATCTTCTGCCCAATACGTGCCCACTGGTTGGGCAAAGAAAACTGAGCCCCAATTTACCAATTTTTTGCTTTAAAATGACCTTAATATTCCGAAGTAGATTACTATGGAAAGTGGAAAACAGAAATACGACAAAGCCGATGGCCGAGCACTACTAACGTGTCCAAAGTTGTGGGAAATAAACATCAGAATCACTGAAAATCTCAATAATAGGTCAGAACGATTGATCACCACATCACAGGTTACTAAATATGTCCATATGCCAATCATACTTGTCTACCATAATGATATATGTAATCAAATAAATATTAGTTGAGTAGGTATCAAGATTTAATTGCGTAGTTTGTCCTATTGCAGTTCAAGATAATTATATGTTTTATAGTGTGTATATTATTCACAACAGGTTTTGAATACTGCGTCTTGGAAACCTTATTTATAAAGTTGCCTGCGTGGATCATGCGATGACCGCATGCGAGGTTAATGCATATTAAATAGCATAGGACTTATCTGCATCTACCTATCTACGTATTATTATCAGGGATAAGGACCTGCTGTTAATTATCAGCTATGATCGATCATTTTCAAGTACCTACAATGTAGTGGTTAGCGGTTTTTCATAATTGAAATGGGAAGTGAAAACAACCTAATGATAGTCAAAAGAGCCTAATAAAAAACTTACAACAACAAAACAAAAACAATAGCCAAAGAGTTATTAATATTAAAATCTGTAAAAATGGTGTTTATTTATATTAACAACACAGAATTCGCCCTATTACATAGGATTAACAAGGAGAAAAAAACAGAAAATTAATAAATAAGTAAAGCAGAATCACACACGCCTACAAACAAAACGGTTACTTCTGAAAAGGCTTTACGCGCGCATTCAGCAAAAGCACAGCAAAAGCTGCTACTATGCACCCAACTTTCACATTTAAATAAAATTCTTTTTTATATTTTGGAATTTTACATTTGAAAATCTCGACTTGTACTACCGATTCATGACTCAGTCTGCATCGGTCATTCGTTCTAGAATATGAGTGCTATAGATTCTATAGCATCTGTTATAGCCAAAAACTTACAAAAAAAATTAAATATTTACCTCAAAATTTAAAAAAGAAACAATAACAAAGTAGGAACAAAAGTTGCAGCGTACACGATGTGTGTCAATGTTGGTGGTTGCGCGGTGCGGGCGCGGCGTGTGACGTCACCAGCACGCTGCCGCCGCGTGCCGCGCACGCCCACCGCACGTTGCTATCGTGCCAACTGGTGCCAACAAGCGGCTTTCCTACCTACTCGAAAGCGAATCGCTATTTCCGAGGTTGTCGGTACGAATGCAGTTTTTTGTGCAAAATTATTTCATGATCAGCCGTTCGGCGTCAACAGGTATCATTTAGGCATGCGTGCTACATCCTAGACCGCATCATCACTTCCCATCAGGTGAGATAGTGGTCAAACGCAAGCTAACCAAGCGTAAAAAACTGCTGAACAATCCTGAAATGTTAACTTTTAAGGATATACTTGTGTCATCTGCCAACATTTAGCCAGCCAATGGTGGTTGTGTATGGCTCACACTCACTCCGTGTGAGAGAAAGTGAGAAAGCCTTATCAACGATTATAATACACAGCCTGGGCCCTTACTAGGATTCCCTGTGTCTAGGGACTTGCTAGGGACCCAAGAACTACGAGGAACATGGTCCCACAACACCCAGACATAAGTAGAACAAGTTTTTGCGTTTTTTTACCGGTGCACAAATATTTGTCCTGTCGCAGGAATTGAACCTAGTTATAAGCCGAACTGCTCAGCCATGACATCACAGAGGCTGACTTAATTAACACAATCATATTCAAAGCTTTATTAGTGGTGTGTAGATGATATACCAATAGCTCATCTTCAGCCTTTGGACTTGGTGCAGTCATAGAGGTATAATGTACATGGGCGCAGTACATATCTTTGCCAAGTTATTAATGCTAATGCGTAATTACAAATGCAATACCAGATGAGACTGTATGGTAATAGAACAACCACAGCCAGACATCACTATCATAACACGTGCAATTTAATATTTCAGTATGAAAAATGGCACGGCAATCACAGCGTATATTACAACACTGGCTTTTAATATACGCCCATCATTTGATCATAACCCGGAAGATGAACACAGGCGATCCAATAAAGCATCAGAATGGATGCTTGTCATAGGGAGAGGTTTACCATCATCACCACGCATGGTAGGTAACTTGGTGATCGCAGACTTGAATGAACCAAGGAAAATGCAGCCCTTTCCTTGGATAATATTCCCTTCCCGGTTACGGCACCCACGGGAAGAGATGAGGCGGTCCACCACTATAACGTATGTCTAATATATTATGTAGAACGGGAGCTCACCGCGTTTTCTAGTCTTTTAGAGCACCTGGTCGATGCAACGCGTGACCGAAATGCTGGCACTTATTTGACTCAACGCATCAGCATTGCAATTCAACGAGGCAATGCTGCCAGCATGTTGGGTACGCTACCTACCGGCAGTGGGCTGGAGCATTTGGACTGTCTATAAGCCATCGCGGCTATTATACAGTCCATTTATGTTCGTTTTAGTGGGTAGTGTAGCTAGTTTGGTTTTTATTATTGTAGTAAGTAATTAGCTTGAGTAATAAAGGCATTATGTAGAAAATACATTGATGATGGCATAAACAAAACATTCATCCACTAGTGGGCGTGGGTAGATTATTGGGGGCTAATTATAGTATATACAAATTCAACCCGTTTGTGGCGAGTTTAAGGGCGATAGGAATCTATCGTTCAGAGAGCCTTTTCAGAGCATAAAAAGCATTGATCGAATTCAGGTCGTGTCCTCAACATATCTCTTGCTTTCTAAAAAATATGTCATAGACTAGTCTAATTTTGGACTATTCTATTCATAGTACAAACAATCATGCAGCCCAAGCACTGATGGGAAGTGGTCACCGTAGTCTATGCACATCTGTGACATAGGTAGGAGGCGTGATCGCGCTTCAAAACGGAAATAGAGCTAAAATGGAACGGTCCATCTCAATGATACTACATAATTGTATTATAAATAGTAACCAGTTTGGACTATGTACATTTGGCATGTACTTGTGAATGATATTCGTCACTAAATTTAGGTATAGATACATAATTTGGCAACCCTCAAGCGCCATGTGACGTCATCAGTTTAATAAGCACTTTTCTGAAGTTTTGGCGGGAACGTGAAAAAGTTCACGTCGTTGCATTGTATTATTTCTCAAAACTTGTCCAGTGTTAATGTTTAAAATTGGTGGCGTTTTACGCATTAAGTGCCGATTTACGAGCATGAGTGTGGTCAAGTGATATAATGTGGTGTAACGTGGTTTTTCGTGTTGCTTCCAAAATTCCATAGAAGCTTCTTGTAAAGTTGCCACCGCTTTACTAAAGCATGACTTAGACTGGACTATGACCCGACTTAGACTAAACTATGACTAAGACTTGACCACGTAAAATATTCTAAAACTTGATGAAAATATACAATACTTGACACTGTCTAAATACACTATGTGTGAAGCCAAAATATAAGAAAAAAAAAACACTTTTCTGTGATTCTTAAAAAGGCTGTCAACCGGTACCATAGTGTACTTAGTTCCAGTAAGAAATGGGAACTGTCATCATAAACAGCCTGAAGACATACACTGCTGAACATAGGAAGGCCACAGAACTCCACATTGAGCAGCTGCTTGCCTCCTGCACCTATTGGCTCCTTGCAGTTTTGACCAGGACCACCCTGTGATTCCATTGAAGACTACGCGATGGACCATGAGAAATAATTAGACTTTATCAAGCTAAATCGAACCCCTAAGAGGCAGAACAACGAGGATGGTAAATCTCCTGAATTTATGATTTTACATCATTATTCTAATTGTGAATTTTCTGTTTGACTTGAAAATGCACTTCCAAAATAACCACAATCTAAACTTTTTTATAGGTAGCATACAGGGCCCAAAGTCTGCTATTTTGTGTCATGTGTAATTGTGTCGTAATGGTTCATGAATGGTGCAATAATGACAGATTTTGACACTAATGGTAGTCTACTTATGGTTGTGGACTAACATTAGTGTCAAAATCTGTCATTATGGTACCATTCATGAACCATTATGACACAATTGAAATAGCAGACTTCAGGCCCAGCTCTAGTGATGGGACGAGATTACCGTAGGCAGGCTAATAGATATCTGTGACACTAGACGTGCACTAATGCGTTGCCAAAGTAGTTCTACCTATACAAGAATATATTGATCAACTTCCTAGTGCGTTGCTTTTTGACCCTCCTTTTATATATTGCTACATGATGCAGCTCTAACTGTAACTGAATGAAAGAAAGAAAGAAAGAAAGAAAAAACATTTATTTAACACTCACATTAAGAAAAATCATTCAAGTAAGTACATGACGGGCCCGATAGCTCAGTTGGTAGTATCCCTGCCTTCTGAACTGAAGGCCGTGGGTTCGATTCCTACCCGGGATAAACATTTGTGAACATAGTGTTTGTTCTGCGTCTGGGTGTTATATTGTATTCTATGTATGTATTTACAAACAAAAAAAGTATATAAGTATTGTATCAGTTATCTGGTTCCCATAGTACAAGCTATGCTTAGTTTGGGGCTAGATGGCGCTGTGTGAAATGTCCACACATATTTATTTATTCATTTTATTTATTTATATCTTATAGCAATAAGAAGAATGATATGAAGAATGTATGTTATAAGATACGGTCTGTGTAGGCATAATTTCCGTACGTCACGGGATGCTTACTTACATCACAGTTTACATAATTGGCGTCAAGCAATTTACGAGTAGGTACGTTGATGACGTCACCGTTTGTTTCCTCTTCAACTCGGTGCGAATCAAAATAATTAAGAATGTTAGTTATTATAATATTAAAATTATGTTAATTGGTTTGTGTCAATTTAGTCAATCGGCTTATTGTAGGAGATGTAGGTTTTTCGCGGCAATTTTTATTTTCGCAAAAAAGTTTCAAATCTTAGAATAGTATATCTATAGAAGGTATTAAGTTTCCAAACAACGCCAGTGCAAAATTTAATATGCAAAAGCAAGTGTGAGCCAAAAGCAGGTATTTTTGACTTACATTTTTTTTTATGCTATAGGTAGCAAACAAGCATACGGCCCTCCTGATGGGAAGAGGTCACCGTAGCCTATGGACATCTGTAACACTAGACGTGCCACTGATGCGTTGCTTACCCTGTGATAATAATCTTTTGACCCTCCTTTTAAATTGCTGCATGTTGTAGCTCTGGGGAAAGACCGCTGGTGGAAGCTCATTCCACATCTTACAGGTGTACGGTAAGAAAGTGCGCATAAACCGAGTCGTATGCGACTTACATGACTCAATAATGTGTGGATGAGCTTTTTCACGGTGGCGAGAGTTGCGATGGTAAAAACGCGAATTTCGAGAATTGAGGTTCTAGTATCCTATGAGTATAGATTTCAGTAGAGTAAGCAATCCGCAAGCACTAATTTCATTCAAATCGGTTCAGAATTACACAACCAAATATGTAAACAACGTCTTTTATGACCACAGAAATTGATCTAACTATTTGCTGATATTATCTACACAATTACTTAGAAGTAGGTACATAGGCCTGTGTTTGGGACAAATAAACCACTCTTTAATCTCTGAATTGTGCTAATGTCTATGAAAACTATAAAAAAGTAATGTTTATTCCTAACACAAACCAATAGTGGTGCCTCTCTTTGTTCTAGCATTTTCTGTTATTCATTTGATTTTAATTTATCACACATCCTGCCTGTCTGAGTAATCGCTTTGTGCATGATTTATGAATGTTATGATGCAAAATATTCCTTTTTTTTATGAGAATGAATGACGTGACGAGCTGGTCGTTCACCTGATGTTAAGCAATACGGCCGCCCATAACAGTTGCAGTTGCAGTTGTAAACTCTAAAATAACGCCCATTGATCACATACATAGATCCTGGATCTTAACTACGATTCCCTGTATCTATGGAATCCAGGACCATGGTCTCGCAACATTCAGCGGATCGCGTCACAGCCTGCGCGCTGGGTCGCAACAGTGGGTTGTAATGTTGTATCAAATACCCACCTCTGTGTTTAGCGCTCGCTCGATTAAACGAAACCAGTTATAGGTTTGTGTCGTGGTGCGTATTTAGCCAGCGTTTCGGCCGTGATTCACGTTTGCGAACGCAGTATTTTCCTCCCAACCCATACTTCCGTTATTAGTAATCTGCGGCTGTTATGTTTACTCGTTATTGGAAACTTTTGGCAGGTTTTATACAGTTTTTACCCGCATTTTCAAGTCAAGAGTGAACGGCCATCTCATGAGCAATCGTGCTCCACCTTAGGCAAGTTTGCCAGTAGAGATGTCACATATAATATTGCCCATTTTTGCATAAAAAGCGACATCCCCATCTTTAACTAGAAAAGAGCTGATGATACGAATGATATGATAAAATAATAAACACTGTAATCAATTAGCAATTATATCCCTTTTTTATTTGTTTTTTTTTCACGTTCCATATAAGTGCAAAAATACGAGGAAATTGCTGTACGCCGACTTTTTGACTCAAGCTACTTTTTTTACTACTAAAATGGTATACAATACATACAACTTGATTGTGGTAGCACCCTGACCCCAACCTGAGGTCAACACTTTCCCACTTGGAAGAGGCACACTCTTGGCACCAGCACAATGGCACATACTGATAGGTGTATGTGCCACTTTTCCTGCTTTTGGTGCCACGGCTGCTTATATTAGTTACTATTAGCTTCATCTAAACGAAATTGAACCGAGTCTTGCTTCAAAATTGAGTTCTAATTTTAGTGATAAAATTACTGCACTTTGGACGTTATTAACCATCGTAATATAATTTGAAAATGAACAATGTTATGAATGAAACTATGAATTTTCCGTCGACATCATCATCAGTCAAACACGTTGCTTACAACGTCGTTTTGACAGTACTGTACACAATATGACGATGTATGACGTCATAGTTCTTTAGTACGCCATAAGTATAATGTGTTTATGTCGCCTCGAATGGTAGGTATGCTACCAAAGCTTTCAAAGCTTTTATTTCGTAGCGTTTAGAATATAACCATAGAAAACGCGAAGTGACTCGGAAAGAAAGAATGACAGATTTGTATTACATATTACTAAGCGATCCTATTATTCTGCCAATCCGAAGAGAATTTAGCCTCTTTTATGGTACACGTTTCCGAGATACTATGTATGTACCTATGTATGTCTATCACATTATAGTGTATGTAGTAATCGCATACTGCAAGTTTTATTTGCAGTATAATATCATAACCTAGCAATGAAAAATAGAAGAAGAGAATAATTATTAATATTATTATTTTAGACATACAAAATGAAAGCAATGCAGTAAACTTCTATTAGAGACACCACAAAAAAATCCAGTTATAAATTAGAAACGGTACCACGTCTTATATTCAACCACGAGTTCATAGTTACTAAACGAGTGAAAAATAACAGGGTAGCTCGCACTCTCGCAGTTTACATTTTTACATGCGGCGCCGCGCGCTGTCGAGAATAGCCGCGTTGCGTCACCACACAAGACACGCATCGCGCTCGTGCGACGAGCCCCGACTACGTTGCTATTATCCTATTCTATGCCCTGACGTGGTATGCAGTAGTACTACATACAGTGTACGAACCTAGCTTTGTGTAGCCTTCTAAATAACAGTGGGCAGGCCACATCGCTCGCAGAACCGACAATGGGGCAGAAAGGATCTCAGTGACAACCACGAACCGGAAGGTGCAGCTAAGCCCAGCACTCTACCAAGTGGACCAACCCCACCCGTCGGATAAAAGAGGCAAGTAGCCGGTCAATGTGGCGCTCTATGGAGGAGGCCAATGCGCAGAAGTAGACGTCTTCCGGCGAATGAATTGTATGAACCTGAGTTGTAATCGGTAGAATAGTATTGGCGGATTTATTTAAATACTACAAGCTATTATGGCATTATCCTAAGAGCTACATCGGTCACTTTAGTTCTTCTCATTTCGGATCTTATCTCGCAAGGAAACACCGAGCATTGCGCTCTCCATAGCTCGTTGCGCGACTCTGAGCTTAGTAGTCTGACCATCAGTATTACACGATTATTACAAAATTAAATTGACCATGATGGATTCCACATCACCCACACATAATATAAAACAACACGGGAATAGCTGTGTCCATCGACTCAGGGCCGTACTTCGCTAATAAACTAAAACGAGGTTGATTTCGGTTATTATATGAAGCAAAAGACACCGGAAGCGATTGTATTTTAGAAGTAATAGAAGTACCTAATGCAATAATCAAACTGCAACAAGTCGCAGAACTAACAACCGATGGGAAAGAACGGTTTTCGAGTGGTGACGACCAACCGGGAAACGTAGCGAATGGCTTTGACTACAAGGTGGACCGATGACTTGTTCAGAACCGCGGGGAGCTGATGGATGCAGGAGGCTAGCCGGTCAATGTGGCTCTGTGGAGGAGGACAATGTTCAGCAGTGAACTCCTTCCAGCTGATAATGATGATGATGATAAGAAACCAGCCAGAGCGTATTAGACTCGCGTTAACGATCTTGATCTGAAATGAAAACACTGAGTTGGCGCTTTTCATTTCACCGTCTCTAGCTTTTTAGCCACCGTCCCTCATATTTAAGACTTTTTTCTTCACTAACCCTGACTGACCAAAGCCAGTACCTACGTATACTTATTTATAATAGTTTTGCCAGTCAGGGTCAGTGCACGAATTTGATATCATACAATGATTTCAGAACGTGATGCATTCATTTTCACAAACTCAATATTTCTATTTCGAGTACAGAAAATCTAGATTACACTGGTTGCATCTCACACCTTTTCAAATTATAAGGACTCACTAAGTTGAATGTACAACAGAAACGTGAAGGCTACATTTAAAAACTAATACATAAATAGAGTAATGTGCTCATGCAATTTTGAGTCCTATCGTAGTTGTTATAATGATGAAAAAATACGCGTGTCGTAATGAAATGTGAATCATTTTACAATAAGTTTGGGCTTTATTGATGGAAAATATCTTGAGAACTTGAGCAAATATTATGCGGTTTTGAATAGAATATGTTCCTTCTCTCGTTTTAGCTACCACTGATTGCTTAGTGGTTTTATAACGATAGATTTGCGTTTGAATTAATTTCGACTGTATCTATTGGAATATGGAAGCATATGATATGAAAGCTCTAAAAGCATATAATTATGTCTAACCCGTTGCATCAGCATACCTAAATGTTTACTAGTCGGCAATGGAAAAAAAAATGCAAGTGTGGAGTTCTTTTTATTAACGAAACCGACGCAGTATTTTTAATTGATCGTCAAGTTTTGAATTTCAATATGATTGCACATATTTGATATATTTTTACCCCGACTTTTGCAAAAAATCTAAAACCTATCACGATAATAAACATTCTCAAACAATGATAATCATTTTATTTTAATATATTGTATATAACATAATGAATTCTTCTGTACGTGTGTATGTATATAATGCAATATAGTAATAGTAGAGCATAGTAGTAGATTTCTAAGCGTATTTTGACGAGTAGGAAACTACTGCACCGAAGAAAATTATTTCAATCAGGGAAATCTTTTGGGGAGATTATTTGCATTTTCGAATTTTGGTACTATGTAACGAACTGATACATCTCCTAAATAATTCCCATTAATCCACATAAAAGTTGTATATTCACCGGCTTATTGTAAAAACCGTTTGTTTATAAAAAAAAAAAACGAATTTAAAACCGGTTAAGTATTTATAAACTGTCGATTTATTGCAAACTGAAGATATGTCTTACAATAACATGGATAATATTTCGATTATTTATAAACAGTCGGTGCCTAGCGGTGAGTTTGTAAAAAAACGGGTTTTAGTAGCGTTTAATTGTGAACAAACCCGTTTTAATGCACCAATTTTTGCTGTATTTTATTGTTTTTTTTGGAGTCAGTTTTACTAGAAGTACACATTTACGAAAAAACGAAGTGATGCTGATTAATTATACAACTGACATATCTACCGTTTTATTGTGAGACACATTGCTCGTTTGCAATAAATCGACAGTTTATAAATAACCGCGTTTTTTTATAAACTGACGGTTTTTACAATAAGTCTGTGACATATATAACAGTATGTAATAGAATTTTGATAGAGTGGTAACCAAAAACAATCTTCAACGTTCAATACACTATTTCTTGGCATCCAATCACGCAACTTTGACACCGATCTGTGATCTTTCAGCGTTATAAACTTTATTTTTAGTGATCATGTAGTGTTTTCATGCCACGCCCGAGTATTCGAACTTTGTACTGGTATCGAAAACAAACTGCCGGTTAAAAATAACCAGGCGTGCCCGTTACTGAGGGCCAGTAGCACGCGAGGCCCAGAGAATACTCCACAGAGTATAAACAGAGTTTACTGTGATGCTGATGTCTACTTATGCCTTCGTGTCTAGGAAAAGTTTTGTGGGCGTTGATCCTTCATGCACTTATTCCCACCAGCCCCGGCAGCGGGACAGAGCCACCTGGGCCGATGGGACCAAGCTCGAAAGTAAACCGCAGTATTTGTTCTCATACCAGACAGCGATTAAGCCTATTTAATTAGATGTTTTTCTCTAAAATAAAAAAAAGAACTTACAACATGACAAATATTCAGCCATTTTAGGATGTGTCACGTAGAAGTCGGGTAAAAACAAATAAATAATTAAAAAAGAAAAAGATATTTAAAAAAAAAAAATTATTGATTTCAACCAGCGAACCAGTATCTTAACTTTATATTTTTTTTGTATTCTACAGCCAATGTGGGAATACGATTTGAGGTATTATCACTTTATTACCCGACTACCAAAAGAAGGTTATGAGTTTGACTGTCTATGTATGTATGTATGTATGTATGTATGTATGTATGCATGTATGTATGTATGTATGAATGTTCATATACCCTCCCCTCGTATCTCCTAAATTACTTATCCTATTTTAAACAGCAAGGTGTCAATCGATAGATCTTAACACTCTGCGTGTCATAGGCTATATAAAGTTACATTAAACTCAATATGGCGGATTATATTTTAAAAAATCGCGGACAAACAAATATATTTTTTCGATAAACGTCATGTTTGGTATCAAATGTCTTTGTGAGTACGTTTAGAATATGTGTAATTTGTATATCTATGTATAACTATGTATGGCCTACATATAATAATAGGCGCCAAATTTCTGGTTTTGTTGTTCCCTAGTTGTGCCTAAATTACTCATCATATTTAATCAAATTTGATAGCAATCGATGCGTATTGAAACTCTGGATGACATAGGATACATAAAATTATACTAAACCTAATATGGCGGATTTTATGACCTATCCATTCCACCTCATAATAAGAAAATTCGCCAAACATTAGACAAACCGCCGAAATCATTCGTGTAGTCTTATATTTGCAGCCTTGCACAGTTATATTTTGAAGGTGTACTGATGAATATACTAAAATGACTGAAGGTGGGGGGTAGGTAGAGGGAGGGGGAAGGGTTTGAATAACAATTTTTTTCGGATATTTGCTTATATAGTAAGTATAAGTATAGGTAGTCGGGTATTAGTTTTTGAACTCTATCTTGTCAGATACTAGTTGACCCGCCCTGGTTTCGCACGGGTTAATTAGTTTTACGGTCCAACCCTGTTTATGGGTAAGAGAGAAGGGAAAGGGAAGAAGATAGGGGGAAAAGATTAATGGATAGGGCAGCGAAGGAAGGCAGGCTGCGCATGGCTCGCTTCTTTGGCGTAAAAGCCTCATAATAAATATACTATAATTGCAGTAGTTGAACTCTTACAAGATCCGAGTGACACTACTTATATTGTTATACTTACTTATGAGTGTCATAACTTATGACACTGTTCTATATAACAAAACAATTGCAAAGCAATGGGTAGATACACGTAATCGCCTATTACTTAGTCTATGTAGTTTAATGAATTGTCATTAGTAATATGCGATGATTAGTGATGGACGTTTGGGTCACGTACGCGTCTCACAAAGTGTATGTTATATTACTAACACTGGAATTCATAGTCAAGATGGGGGCTCCTCTAGGGGATGATTCAGGCGCTGTGTGGCGAAGTCTAGTTTTATGCATTTCATAAACAAAATTAAGTAGCCTCCAATCTGACAATTCTGACATTGTCAAAGGCAGGATGATATGAAAGTGAAAAAAGAATGATTCAACATTCAACCTCTATGTTAAAGTTGAATGTTAGATTTTGGGGGTTTGTTCACCCTTTGTTTATGAATACCACTGTTAGGTGGCTTAATCGCCCTTTTTGTGGCGGTCACTTACTTATAATTATTGTGGTAACCCTATATAGTGGGAGCTTGGGGGGCGGCGCCGGTTGGGAATGGGAATCCCCAACCTTCCAAGGCTTTAATGAAATGCTTTAGCTTATATGGATTAGTAAAGAACTAATCTAATAGAATATTTTCACTACAAAAAAACTAAACTTATTTTATTCGACAGCCTCCGTGGTGTGGTAGTTGAGCAGGTCGGCTCAGAACCCGGGTTCGATTCCTGCGACATGACAATTATTTGTGCACAGAAAAAAAAGCGCAAATACTTACTTGTTCTGTGTCTGGGTGTAGTGGGAGCATGGTCCTCGTAGTTCCTGGGTCCTAGATACAGAGAATCCTAGTTAGGGTCCAGGAGGAGGTTATGTATGTGATCGTTGGGCGTTATTTTTTTATTTATTCAATGATCGACTTGTGTGTGTATATATTTTTTTTAGTATTTTCAATAAAATGAAATAAAAAGTTTAATTGTCAAAATATGGGTACAGACCCAGATAATATAACACCCACAGTAGTGACGGTGGTATCACAGAGCTTTGAAACATATGACGGTCGCTTAGGAAGCGAAGCAATTTTTTTTTGCTCTGTGGGTGGTATATAATGTCATGTCAATGTTAAGTACATGATTGTATATATTTTTATCATAACTTTTAAATTATTTACACCCGCCAATATATTTTAATGATTACAAATAGGAATACACCAAACATGGGTTTTTGAATAGAAAGAACCTAATAGCGGGGTACTGCGCATGGAGTAAGTACGAGTCCCTATCCAGTCGTAGTGGGGTGCTACGAATGGAGTAAAAATTAG
The DNA here is from genome assembly GCA_963580505.1 of Ennomos erosarius. NCBI lineage: Eukaryota > Metazoa > Arthropoda > Insecta > Lepidoptera > Geometridae > Ennomos > Ennomos erosarius. The sequence goes on from OY756979.1 coordinate 15,255,382, forward strand.
TTCCATCCAGGTGAAGCGGGGAGCTACGCATGGGGTTAGAGTGAGTCCTAATCCAGGCGTAGCAGGTTGCTACGCATGTAGTATGAATGAAATGTAGCGGGGAGCTACGCATGGGGTCAGAGTGAGTCTCAATCCAGGCGTGGCGGCTTGCTACGAAGGCAGTAAGAATGACTCGCAACCCAGGCGTAGCGGGGTGCTAAGAATCCAGTAAGAATGAGTCCCAATCCAGGCGTAGTAGGAGTGCTACGCCGTGATATTTCGATCCGACACTAAGGTATTTCAGACATCATCATCAACTTCATTAACAGCCTGAAGACGTCCACTGCTGAACATAGGCCTCCCCCAGACAGCGCCGCCTTGAGCGGCTGCTCGCCTCCTGCATCCATCGGCTCCTCGCGGCTGTCACCAGATCGTTGGTCCACCTAGTGGATGGCCTTCGCTGCGTCTTCCGGTTCGTGGTCGCCACTCGAGAACCTTTCTTCCCCATCGGTTGTCAGTTCTACGAGCGATGTGGCCTGCGCTTTGCCATTTCAACTTGCTAATCCTAAGAGCTACATCGGTCACTTTAGTTCTCCTGCGGATCTCCTCATTTCGGATCCAAATGACAAAACTGAAGACCGAGAATGGTAGTGTCATTTCATCCAAGCCTGAGATTCTGAGAGAGATTGAGAACTTCTATGGACAGTTATACACCTCGACACGTGAGCCCGCTACTAACACAGCTAAGGACACCAGAGCCAAGTTAGTTTCAGACATAATCAAATCAAATGCTATGTACCTATTTTACACAACAGGTTAAAGCAAGTTAAAACGGCGATGCCACATCGCTTGCAGTATCGCCAACTGAAGGAGAAGAAAGGATTTTCAGCAAAGATTATAAAGCCCGGGAAGGTGTATCGTGGGCCCACCACTAGGTGGCAACGATCTGGTCAAAACCACGGAGAGCCAATACTGGCAAGGAATTACTCAAAGTGCTGCTCAATGGGAAAGGCCAAGTACCTAGAGGATACTCGTTCAGCATTGGACATTTTCAGGCAGGTGATGATGGTAAGTAGGTATCTAGGTTTACTAGGTGGCAGGACTTTCCTGCAAAGTTCGTCTAGGTAGGTAACACCGCTTTGCCAGTTATTCTGCCGCCAAGCAGTAGTGTGCAAGTACAGTCTAATAATCTGATTACTAGACTGTATGATGTCTCAAGATGACGTGCACAGTGGAGTGTCATGCGAAACTATATTATTTTAAAGTTCCGAGTGACACTGCAACATTATGGGCGGCCGTGTTGCTTACCATCAGGTGAACGACTGGCTCGTCACTTAATTTATTCACATAAAAATAAACTACATTATAGGTAACTGTTATTTGTCAATGCCAGTCAAAAATAGCGGATATTAAAGCGGGATTCTCTTTGAGTTTGGTAATTACATGTGGTGAATACAGGTTACCAATCATTGAGTCAGTTGTTTGTTGCCATGTCAAAACAATAATATAGTTACCTACACAAATATTTACTGCACTTACATAACATTAATTTACTATAATTAAGTTAGTATCCATAAAAGGTAATGAATGAATCCTGTACGCGATTGGTCCATGAGGATATCCGCACTACCGATACCGACTGGTTTGGCTTTAATACCTTCACTAAAGTTTATTCATTATAGTTATAGAATTTTATTTGGCAGAAAAGAATCAATTATCGTTGTAGCTCAACAGGGCAATACTACTGTTAGGTGGATCCATGAGAATTTTGGCAGAAACGCGGACAAGTTCACGTCGTTGCATCGTATTATTTTTCAAAACTTGTGCTTTTTCCAGTGTTAATGTTTAAAATTGGTGGCGTTTTACGCATTAAGTGCTGAATTACGAGCAAGAGTGAGGGCTAAATGTATTTTCTTTCTTTCTTTCTTTCTAGGACATGACTTTGCGTGAAATGTTTTGTGACACGATGAAAATTATAACACTTGACACTGGCTAAATACACTATGCGTGGAGCCAAAATATATAAAAAAAAAAGTGGATCGATAATCTGGGGGGGGTCTAGTTGACCTGAATCCACTTTATTTTCGTTATTTTCGGTCATAAAAGTCATTCCACTAGCAAAAAAGTGATCACTGAGAATTTTTGACAGTCAAAATAACAAATAACGAAATAACAAAAATTCAGTCCAACTGGAACGCAGCCCAGGCTGAAACCGTGGCGAACCGATGGTTGCAGGAGGCTAGCAGCCGCTTAAAGTGGCGCTCTGGGGAGGCCTATGTTCATCAGTGGACGTCTTCAGGTTGCTGACGATACTGCCAGCTTCGAGTTAGAGTACCTACTTAGTACAAAAAAAAACTAACATTGCAAATAACTATAAAAAAAGACCCTTACAACCAAACTTAATTTTAACGTTATATTAAACCTAAATTTTATATATTAAGTAAACAACTAATCAGTCACTATGCCTGGCTGCACTTAAATTGCAATTCAAATTTACTAACTGCATTTACCTTGTATTGGTACAAAGGAGGAGCGTAATTTAGACGGGCCCGATAGCTCATTTGGTAGTATCCCTGCCTTCTGAACTGAGGGCTGTGGGTTCGATTCCTACCCAGGACAAACATTTGTGTGATGTACATCGATGTTTGTTCTGTGTCTGGCTGTTATATTGTATTCTATGTATGTATTTACCAACAAAAAGTATCTAAGTATTGTATCAGTTATCTGGTTCCCATAGGACAAGCTATGCTTGGTTTGGGGCTAGATGGCGCTGTGTGAAATGTCCACACAAATTTATTTATTTAATTACTGATATAACCGTAATGTAATCTCATACGTGGGTGTCGTTATCTGCGTAAAATACGTAGTTTTCAGCTATGACGTCACGTAACCACGACGCTCTAGCGTGACACTGCCATGCGCTGAGCGTGACATTAACATGCTCGTCCAGCGTCAACCGTGCCGTCAGCGATTTGCCGTTTATTTTGACGCTTTATCTAAAACCCAATGACTCGAGTTTTTGGCGTCATTTCAGACTTTCCATGACATTGTGAGAGTTGAACCAACATTACGTAAAATCGGTTATTGTTGCAAGAAAAGCTTTATTAGTTTTAGCTATTGTTCGGGCTTTTCACAAGAACGAATGGGTGTGGTCACAAATTACGTAGTTTTGAGTTTTCTGCTTGCACCATAGTTCAGAAACAAAGCAAAACGTAACCGGTTGCTTGATTTAAAGAACTCTGACATTAAGCAATTTTATTGTAACAACGAAAATTGTTTGTTTGACTAAATTATCATAATAACGATATTAGTTTTTCTAATTATCAATTAGTTATTTAACTTGTCGATATAGAGCTAAGAGACTTTGGACCATTCGACCATAATTTATTCTACGCCGGGACCTAAATGACGCAACTGTAAAAAGTTGGTATTATTTCAAAATGTTTACCATCTAGATTATTTGTGGTCTTTTATAAATAGTTGAATAATTAATTGGCATTTATTTGGTAACTTTCCAACTTGGTAGGACCAGGAATCAGGAGTTTTTGGTATTGAGTACACTGCAATATTTTTGGGATATTGTAAATATTTGGCTTGCTTAGTGATCCCAAAATTTTAACAAAACTATTTTTCAAAACTTTTGCTTTGTCTTGTATAGCTTTTTGTTTCACCCTGTATCTACACTTGTATTGTTATTACTATATACCTTCTGATACTGGATTGTTGGAAATTTTTTCTATTTCTTTTTGAATGCATCTAATTATTCTAATCCATTTTCTATCAAGTTAACTATCTATACAATGTAATAAATAAATACTTAATACTTAGTAAGAAATGTGTTGGAGTGCTATCGTTAAAGATAAGGCGGTGTCTGATGTGATGTCAGTAGTGCTAGAAGTGCGTTATCAGCGGCGACGGCGGCGCGCGGCTCGCCACCAGTCGCGCGCCGGCCTTCCGCGCCGGGGACCCGCACCATCACCACCACGCATCTCCAGGATACCATGCAGTGCTACTACAGTGCCTAATCCGTGATTGTGACAGTGTAGTGAAGGATTGCAGTGCCTCAAAGGAAAGTAAACCACCAACTTATATAAAACATCTGTTTTTATTCTCCGGAAGCAAATCTTCAACTAAACGATTAACATATTATCTTACGAACTAGCAACTACTTAAGTAGAACAGTCTTAAAGATGAGTAGAGCTAAAACTAGGTAACGATCTTGAGATCTGGATGACAGTCGGTAGCTCAGAGCGCGATGGGCAGCGTTGGCGAGGGCAACAGCCGAAGAACGGGAGCCGCGGGCGCGCGCTCCTTCGCGTGCCGCTTCTCGTGCTTGGCGAGGTGGTCGGAGCGCATGAACCGGCGGTTGCACACGCGGCACCCGAACTTCTTCTCGCCAGTGTGCGTGCGCTTATGCCGTGACAGCTCGTCGGAGCGCGAGAACCGTCGCTCGCAGCCCGGCCACCCGCAACGGAACGGCCGCTCACCAGTGTGCGTGCGAGCGTGCGCCTTCAGGTGGGAAGACTTGAAGTAGTTCTTTCCGCAACCGGGATAGGCGCACTCGTAGAGACGTCTCCTGGGAGCGGGCGCAGGGGAGACGAGCCACAGGTGCGTGGTGGGCAGCAGCGTGCCCGGGAGCAGCACGGCGGGCGCGGGCCGCGGGGCCAGCGGGACCCAGCCAGGTGTAGCGGCGGGCGACGGCGCGCGCGGCTCGGGGGCTTCGGGCGTGCGCTCGGGGCCATCAGGCGTGCGCGCAGCCTCGGCGTGCGGCGCCGGCACGCGCGCCTCCACCGCGGGCCGGGACTCCGGCTCCGGTGGGGGCGCCGCCGGGGCCTGCGCCTGGCTTGCGATATATTTCACTTGGGAGTAACTGTGGCCACGGTTCATTTTAAACTTAAGAGTTTTCAGGATGTTCATGTCGTTGGGAGGTGGAGGGGGCAGCGGCAGCGGCTCGGGGCTGCAGGTCCCGTCCTTGTGCGCGCGCATGATGACTGAGGGTCTGCAGCAGGGCTCCGGCGGTGGCGTGGTGAGCAGCAGCCGCGTCAACTCGAACCGGGACCTCTTCGCGAAGTCATCCTCCCCCTCGGAGTCGGAGGGCTGCGGGGTCACTAGGCCCCCGGGCGGGGGTGACTCACGGGCACGCTTCATGCCAGCCTTTTTCAAAGATAACTCAACCTGTAGACAAAGACAAACATACGTAAGTGAACGGTCGCTGGCTCGGGTGTGCACGCGAGCGCTGCGTGATCGCGCCCGCAAGCGTGCTACGCCCGTAATTTCGATTGCAGAAACGGCTCAGACATAATTTTATTGTTATTAAAAAAATAAGTAAAAAGTAAATAAATTTTTTAGGGACAATTTAATATAAATTTAGAAAAGTTTTGTAACTTCGCAAAAACTCACTTTATTTTCCATCAACGGCGGCGTTGACGGCGGTGAGAGGGGTCCGCAAACTTCGATCAGTGTCGACATTATGGGCAGAAAAATATCATTCAATAAAATAAAACTTTCTTTTTTAATTCATAAACTTGTGTATTCGCTACGCGCTTCCGCTTTTGAGAGAGGTGTGGATCTGTTAGCGGGCGGCAGACGAATAAACCGCTTCGCGTGCGGTCGAGGTTTGAGGCATGCGACGTCGCGGGACGCTGGTGGCGGGTGGCCAATGAGAGAGGACGGCGCGGCTGCGGCGACCAATAGCAGCGCAGTGATCACGCAGCCGGCGCGTGGGAGCGCGTGGTGTTCACGTGGACACGGAGTGACGGCGGGCGAGGTCACGGCGTGACGTCACCGGCGCGCCCCCGCATGACGTCGCGAGGGGCGCGGGCACGGCAAGGTCGCCAGCCGCCTGCACCGCACCGTCGTCGGTCGGCAATCAACGACACTCGCCTGCATCTCTATACCACTACTATTTTGACAGTTTGGGGTCGTCGCCCTCGACGGTGGTGGCCGGTAACAGTGGTCGTCCGCAAACTTTCAAGTTTCGAGAACGGTCGAATGAGGTCGTCGTCGGAATGACTTGAAATCGATCGCGCAACAATACTTGGCGACGTTTTATGCAAAATACACGCCCTAAAAATCGTTAGTTGATTCAAGAGGTTATAGAATCCACGGAGTTAACGATTTTTGGTTAACACAAAGTAAACACTAATACTAAACAGATCATGTTATTTTTCAGGAAAAATACCGTCAAACCATCAGTTATCAGTATATACGTAACTATAAGCCTGATTCCGCACAGGGACCTACCTACCTACCAATTCTTGGTAACTGGCTGATTTACCTTATTCAAAAGTGCCTAATTTAATTCTGGACAGGTAATGTTACTATTTAAGTAGTTGTAGTACTTAACTAACCTACAAGTTCAAAATTAATAAACCAAAAATCCCCAACATTACCTTCATCAACTGGAAAAGAGCTTAATGATCTTCAAATACCTGAGCAGATTTAGAACACTCTTGTTCAAATAACCTGTATGGATTTTTAAGAGTCCAGCTATCTGATCATTTATTACAAACAAGTAAGAATACGGTACTACTCTTTGATTAACTGTAATACTGTCTTTTATGAAATAAACTATTTGATTATTTTTGATTTAAAAGTTTATACAAAACAAAATAAGAAAAATCAAAATTGTTATTTTACACAGACACTTATAACACCCCTCTATTTTCAGTAATGGTTTATTGTTAAAGATACTTTTAATAAACTGAGACCCACGTATAAGTAGCTACGTATAGGTCATCCCGTCATACTAGCTAAACATTTAACGGCAGTGCAACTTGCAACCGTTAACAGAAGAAAACTGGCATTAGTCATGCGCTGTCACGCAACATTCACAACCTCTGTAAGTGTGCGTGTTGCGCGGACGCATCACCGCGTCTCGTGAAAGCGTGCACGCGACCACCGCATGCACACCAACTGACGCCTAATCTGTGACGCGGGCTGGCCTGAGGCGTGAGAATCAGCGGGGCAAGTACCTACCACAGAACAGATAAGTACTTATACGCATGATAACATGATGCTACATTAGTTCGTACCTGACTGCCGGCACGTTCGAAAATTACTGAATCAAGTCATGAGACTGAATATAATTTATTGGAGCAAGGGCAAAAAAGGTTAAAATTTATTTTTTTGAAATTATAATTCTTCAACCTGAGCTTCTATATTTATTATGTGATTATTTGACATTTATATTAATAATTTTTTTTTATTTAGAATAATTAATCTACTGTATGTCAGACCTCGTATAACATTCTTTAGAAAGGTAATCATTAATCAATTATTACGCTAAACGTCGGCATTTGACCGGTTAGATATTGATTTTAATATAAACTAATTTGCTGTGTTATAAGGTAGGCATGCCAATTACGTACTTGTCACATTGTAATGAATATATGTAATAATAATAAAACAGTTATTACATAGAAAATAATAACTCACAGATATCTTTTTTTACTTTTTTTTATGAGAATGAATGACGTGACGAGCTAGTCGTTCACCTGATGTTAAGCGACACGGCCGGCTGCCCATAACAGTCAGTGTCACTCGGAACTTTAAAATAATAAAGTTCCGCGTGACACTGCACTGCGCACGTCATCCTGAGACATCACACTGTCTAGTAATCAGATTCCTACACTGTGTAATCAGGTCATAAAGTCTCATTTGCCCAGTAATTTCACTAGCTACAATGCCCTTCAAACCGGAACACTACGCTTGCGCACTACTGCTTGGCGGCAGAATAACTGGCAAAGCGGTGGTACCTACCTAGACGAACTTTGCAGAAAAGTCCTACCACCTATCTACCTATATCTAATACTATACTTATAGTAGGTATACAGTAAGTATATTATTAGATGTCTGTGGTATAACTAGGTACATCTTTGAATTTTGAGTCCATCAGCTGTTGTAAGCATTTTTAGGTGAAAGCTTCCTTACACCATCGTATATATGACTACGACCGGAGGGTTAAATAACAAATATTTTGCTTGTAAAGAGAAAGTTAAAAAGTAAGTATGAAGGGAACGAAGAAGGAGGAGATGGGGAAAAAGTTTAGGCAAGTTATATTATAATTATCATGTGCGAAGCCAGTTATGAATTGAATTGAAATGAAGACGAGGAAGAATGTTCTCGAGTGGCGACCACGAACCGGAAGATGCAGCGTAAGTCGGCCCCCACTAGGTGGACTAACGATCTGGTGAAAGTCACGGGGAGCCGATGGATGCAGGAGGCGAGCAGCTGCTCAAAGTAGTGCTCTTTGGGAGAGGCATATGTTCAGCAGTGGTCGTCTGCAGGCTGTTGATGATGAATTATCATTTAACTTTAAAAGCTCGCCCGCTATCCTCTTAATACCGGTCCCACGCCCGCACTACGCGGGTGTGTATATCCAACCTTGCATAGACGCATTCACAACAAACGCACACGTTTTAGTCTATCAACGTGTTAGCATACAAACCTACATGCACACCCCACAAACTGTTAAATAATCTGCTGGAATAACTACGAGATAATCTGTACGATTTGATTAGGGGAAACATGGCGTAGTAGATGTAAAGAGTAGATTTTTTTTTTTTCGTAGATTCAATAGTGCATGGTGGACTTTCCTGTATTCTGCCAAAGTTTTTCATGTTATATGCACAGAATTCGCCCTATTACATAGGGTTATATGCTGTTGCACGTTGCATTAGTCGTGTTTTGGGCTAATAATTAGTATTCATTAGTATAGGTGCCGGAACAAGGAGGAACAACCGTACCGATCGACCTAATAAAGATGGTCCTGCCTTTTGTATTAGTTTTTGTTTTTAACCAACATAGGTAATGTAAGCATTTGTGTCTATAATTCAGAACCTCTTTAACTCGGTAACTCTGGCAATATGCTGATTATATCGTAACAAGATAAAAACGTATTCGCAATCGCAAACGTATAGGATACGCCAGGAAAATTTACTAAGTACTAAGTCTGTGTGTGTGTTAGGCGTGAGGCGTATTTATCGTCACAGGTAAAAGTCACTGATAAAAGAAAGTCACAGTCAGTCACAGCGACAAAATACCTCCGGGAGCAGCGACACTGTGACTTGTGCGCGAGTCTATGAGAGCGTGCTAAAGTAATAGGAGCATCCTTTTCTCACGAAGGCGTCTGTAGTGTGTCAGAGAGGGACAAACCTAGTACTTTTTTCATAGGACCTGTGACAGCGACATGTTTTGCCAGCCGTCAATTCAAAAGTAATAGGTGCATCCTTTTCTCACGAAGGCGTCTGTAGTGTGTCAGAGAGGAACAAACCTAGTACTTTTTTCATAGGAGCTGTGACAGCGACATGTTTTGCCAGCCGTCAATTCAAAAGTAATAGGTGCATCCTTTTTCCACATAGGCGTCAGAGAAAGACACACCTATTATACAGGGTTACAGGAAAAATTGTGCTAGATCCGTTAAGTGCGTGGAGTACCCATCATTTCTGACTTATTTCACTATGAAACACCCTAGGCTAAACTAATAATATTTTTGTAGATATCCCTTAGAAAACAATACAGTTTCTAATATTTTTTTTATATCTTAACTTTCACTTGTCTACTACGGTCTATTCAATTAACTTATGTACTATTTTAATGATTGACGTCCTAAAGCATCTTATTACACATGTAAAAATGCAATAATAATAATAATAAGAAGACACAAAATATTTCAATAAAAAAATTAAAAATTGAATATCTCGAAAAGGGTAAAGTTTAGCCTAGGGTGTTTCATAGTGAAATAAGTCAGAAGTGATGGGTACTCCACGCCCTTAACGAATCTAGCACGATTTTTCCTGTAACCCTGTATATCTACGTCCTGTAAACGTGACTTGTGCCGCGAGTAAAAAATACTCGCTAGTATTTATTCACAGGTATTTGTCACAGGTATGGCTGAGTCACAGACACAGAGTCACCTAGTATCTTGATTTACCTAGTACGACCCACCTCTAGTGTGTGTACTACCTAAGTGAGTTTTTCTTCTGGTTACGATTACGTTACGTAATACGTTACATTTTATGAATATCCTATTCACAATGGTATAAATAGATAGAGTAACAAACTCCACCGAAGCAGAGTACATAAAAACTGGTGTTAGACTCATTTGAGTGTCCCCTCCACGGAAATCTTTAGTAAAAGGCGAAAGATTTATACGTGTTGAAGGGAAACCAGAGTAACGGTACAGCACACTCCACAATGCACCATGGTAAAGTCGGAGAATCTTGTCACCGCGATTCAGCAAATGGGGTATCGAGCGGAACCGCCATCTAGTAGTTTTGCGATTAAACTTCGATCACGACGCACGCGCACCATGAACTGAGGGCCTAGCACGAACATTTACGCGGGAGTAAGTGTAACGTTAACGTAAGCCAGTTGTATGGCATTTGATCAGCGCCCCATACAACTGATTTACGTTAACGTTACACTTACTCCCGCGTAAATGTTCGTGCTAGGCCCTCTTACCTATCTGTTTTGTGCTATTACGTTCATGCGCCATCAGATCAGCTAAGTCTGTGTAGAAAGGAAAAAACTCTTAAACTCCAGTCAAATACAATTATTAAGAGTCTTGTGCGTAAGTAGTATAATTGGGCATTAAGGCTCGATTTCTGATTCCTCTCCAGGCTCATTCTTCGCCTTCCATCTTCCAAGTGATCCAGCAATGCCCAATAATATTGATGAAATTTAGTCGAAGTAAATTTCATTAGAGATTTGAGTTTTCACCAATAATATTGATGAACTTTACTTGAAGTAAACGTTGCTGGATCACTTGGAGAGACGGAAGGCGAAGAATGAGCCTGAAGGAATGGGAAATTGAGCCAGAAAGCCAGAATGCCCAATAGTATACTATAAAATGCTTACATACGTAGATTACGTAGAAGGTATTATTTATTCTTTTGCTGTGGTTAAGATAATTTAATATACTAATTTAAATTAAAATATAAGAATATAGGGACGTCATTTAATTGAATAAATATGTAAAATAAATGTAGAGAAACTGCAAATAGATAGTAATTATATTTTGCCTTATTTTAATTAAATAGTTTGATTGACAAACTCTACCGAAGCAGAGTATATAAAAACTGGAGTTAGACTCATTTGAGTGTTCCCCTCCACGGAAATCTTTAGTAAAAGGCGAAAGATTTATACGTGTTGAAGGGAAACCAGAGTAACGTTATCACACACACCGCAATGAACCATGGTAAAGCGAGAGAATCTTGTCACCGCGATTCAGCCAATTAGGTGTCGAGTGGAACCGCCATCTAGTAGTTTTTCGATTAAACTTCAATGATATCAAGCCACACGCCGCGCGCCGTGTGTGCCGCGTGTAGCAATCAAGCATTTTCTCAATTGTCATTCTGAAATATTTTTTGTACTACTAGCTATTTGTAATAAATAGAAAAGCAAAAAGAACCGCATAAATTATATTTTTAGTTTATTGCCATTTATATGCATATTTGAATATTATATGCAAAAATGCATAGAAATAGCAATAAACTAATAATATAATTAATGAAGTTCTTATTGGTTTTGTAGCTAGTAGGTATCAATCAAATGTTTCATAATGAAAATTGCGACAAATGGTCTGGGTTCTTCTGCACTTACATAAGTTAATAAAATTTATGGATATTTATGATAAACGCAATCTGCTCTTGTAAGGTACGTAAGGCGTTTAAATTGCAACAAAATAGGTATATAGGAATGCATTTCTGTATAATAATGTAACGAACAATCTTCTCTTCCCTAACGTAAGATTCGGAATAATGTCATAGATATCTTAATAATATTGACAGACCTAGAATATTTTTCGATATTGTACTGTGAACATCAAGGTTTGATTATATTTAATTTCGAAATAATAAAAAAATATTTAATTTTGCAACCAGTGGCGACATCTACTGGAGCTGACTTCAACTGACGAAGCAAGTTAAAGCGAAGCTAGTCGGAAAACTCAGCACAATGTTTACATTACCCAACACGTGCTGCTAGTTTTCTTGAACCTTGTTGAAGCTCGTTTATTGGTGTGCTCCGTCTTACATAGATGGCGCTAGGTAGGTACAATAATTAAGAAAATGTCTATTAATAAAACTTGACTTATAGCCCAGATAATTATAGCAAACCAAACAAGTAGGTACCTAGATATCACAGATCTTAAAATAGTAGTTACCTCTAGATATGCATTTCCTTCTGGCCAAAAAAGATAATAAAATCACTAACCACTGTAAAAATAATATATTGCTTAAAATATTAAAAAAATAGACAGTGTATAATTTTTTATGTAGTCCAAACATTAATATCGAATGTATTATTAATGTGTTAAGTCATTGGTACTGTATTTTTGTAACTATTACAATTTAATTGTTCATAGAATATCAACGAACAAAAGACTTCAACGCGTGTCCCCATTTTCCAAAATAGAATGCAGTAAATATGTACAATAATACCTTAACTTATTTTTTTTTCTACATTGAGTCCGTCACAAAAACCGTATAACAAAGCCATAATATTATAATGAAGCATTTATTAAATAAAATATACAACTAAAATTAGATTAAATTTGAAAAAATTAGACATTATTAAAAAATTCAAAAAGTTGTAAAATTACCCCGTTCGCGTTGATGTCTTTTGTATGGAAATTTCACGGACGTATAATAAATATAATATCTAATAATACTTATTCTTAAAAATGGGTTTTGGAGGACCATCTCGGTATTTGAAAATATTGCCATCGCTATTATTATCTTTTACTATTATATACAAAAGAGCCCATTAGTTAACTTACCTACATAATATTAGCATGTCGGGCGAAAACGCTTTTCACCCTAATAATTATGATAACGTCCAACGATCACATTTCTGGACCCTAACTAAGATTCTCTGTATCTAGGTATCCAGAAAATATGGAGACGTGTCACAACACCCAGACACAGAACAAGTATTTGCGCTTTTTTCCTGTGCACAAATATTTGTCGTTTCGCGGGAATCGAGTCCACAGCCTCCGGGTTATGAGCCGACTGCTCAATCACCACACCACGGAGGCTGTTAAATATTCACAAAATCTTTTTATTTTGGTCTTAATCATTTGGATATTTGGATAGATCTATGCTTGTACATTTTGGTTTATTGAACATATGTTTAGCGTTCTAATTAAGACTACTTTAATTACTTGTCATAATTTTAAAACCAAAAATTCATAATTTTATTTGAATATAGTTTACGAAGATATTGCGTGAACAAAAAGAAAGAAAACGTATGAGCATGATTTTTTTACTAGGTAGACAACATAATATTATAAAAAAAACATCTAAATCGTATGCCTAACGTTAGGCTCGTGAGTGAAAATTTATTTTTGCATCCTTCCGCTCGTGGTTTTTTTAAGCGCGGGCGCGCACTATTACCATAGGCATGATGACTACTATTAAAAATGAACAAGTAAATAATACTTTCATAAAGAAGATTAAAAATGAATGCAACAATTGAAAAAATAAGTAAAATCAGTAAATAAATCACGGAGTAATAAGCTTTTAAAGTTTCTATAGGAGGCATCTCCTGTCCCTTTCTCGCGAAACAGAACGCCTCCACATTTACTATGAAAAATCCCCTCATGACGTCACATGCCAAAGAAATGTATGTAAAGCTACCACAGCTTAGTAATGAGGTACTATGATGACATTGCTCTGACGTCACTGGCCGTTTGAGCTATCTCTTTCTATTCCGGTTTTTAAAATGCTTGTAACTTTGTCCTTTTTTGAGATATTTTATTTTTGTTTACACAAATGTTTATCTTTTGAGGAATATTTTTAATTTATGCATAAAAAAAATTTCAGTCATCATGCCTATTAGACTGAATTCCCTGGTTTTCGTACAGACTAACAATGTATGGGAAAATCATAGAGTATGAAATGCTCTTTTTTACGGTGTATAATGCTCAAAATCTTATGACAGTATTAAAGAGCAAAAAAATATGGAACATAACTTTGACTGATTTTGACAGGTGTGGTGAAATATAACTTCTTGGACATGGAGGTATAAGGAGAGAGCCAAAATCTGCCAATGCGGCGTTGCCGCTCCGCATCCTTCGTGTAAACATACTATCTTGTATCTCTGTCTAACACACGAATCGTCGCATAGAGTATGTGAGAAAGCGACTGTAGGTACGGCAACCTCGCCTTACCTACCACCGCGTGTCATGTCTTGACAGTTTGGTGTGTCAAGAAATTAAATGAGAGAGCATAAAACATGAAAATATAGTGATTGTATTGTTATTAGGGCTAAATATTGTGTCAATAGTGAAACTGTGTCGTGTTGTGCTGTGTTTTGTGCATCAAGAGTAACCCGAGGAGTCGAAAGAAAACCAGAATCATCATTTTATACGTTAAAGTTTACTATTTTTATGTTAAACATCGAAGGTTTGAAGTAAATATGCATTTCACATTAAGAATATAGGTTTTTCCATCGTATAAATACCATGCGATTGCAATTACTGAAAGATTTAATGCTTTAATTGATATTTTTGGGATGGGCGATTTTACGCCTCTCGAATAGTGATGTACGTACACTGTCCATTACATTTTGTCAATATTCGTAAATCTTCATACATTTGCACAAAATTACTTTGGTTTTGGGGAGATTAAAAAGTAGAAAATCTCTTTCCCTAAAAGTGGCTGAATGGATTCAGATCAAAGTGCAAACAGAATGAAAAAGTAGGTGCAAATCTGGCAATTTAAAAATAGGCACCTAACCTACTTTTATAAAATACAGTAGGTAGGCTAGTGTCGTCTGGCTTCAATATAAGTTATGAAATTTATAATAAACTAGCTGACCCGCCCATGTTTCGCACGGGTTTATTAGTTTTATGCCCTTACCCTGTTTATGGGTAAGAGAGAAGCAAAAGTGAAAAATATAGGGGAAAAGGATGAATAGATGGGACGGCGAAGGGAGACAGGCGCAGCCGTCCCATCCATTCATCCTTTTCCCCTATATTTTTCCCTAAAATAAATATAGGGGCTTCAATACAACAAACGTGATTTTTTGCTCGTTTTTATAGATAATGGTACGGAACACTTTTTACAAATTTAACCATCATTTTAATGAATAGAATAAGAAAATGCGAATGTAATATAAGAACTAACTATTATGGAACAATGTTATTTGAACAGCTTGAAGACGTCCTCTGCTGATCATAGGCCTCCCCCAGGGAGCGCCACTTAGAGCGGCTGCTCGCCTCCTGCATCCATCGGCTCCCCGCGGCTTTCACCAGGTCGTCGGTCCACCTAGTGGGGGCCGGCCTACGCTGCGTCTTCCAGTTCGTGGTCGCCACTCGAGAACCTTTCTTCCCCATCGGTTGTCAGTTCTACGAGCGATGTGGCCTGCCCATTGCCATTTCAACTTGTTAATCCTAAGAGCTACATCGGTCATTTTAGTTCTTCTGCGGATCTCCTCATTTCGGATCTTATCTCGCAGGGAAACACCAAGCGTTGCTCTCTCCATAGCTCGTTGCGCGACTTTGAGCTTAGTAATGAGGCCAACAGTTAGATCCATAAGTCATCACTGGCAACACACATATAAAA
Organism: Ennomos erosarius; assembly: GCA_963580505.1. Lineage (NCBI taxonomy): Eukaryota > Metazoa > Arthropoda > Insecta > Lepidoptera > Geometridae > Ennomos > Ennomos erosarius. The sequence goes on from OY756979.1 coordinate 15,270,930, forward strand.
ATGTTACTTACAAACGTTATTTCATATAATGTGTTTCTATATACTTTTACTAGGATGGGTCATCATCATCATCATCATCATCATCATTAACAGCCCGAAGACGTCAACTGCTGAACATAGGTCTTCCCCATAGAGTGCCAACTTGAGCGGGCCACTCGCCTCCTGCATCCATCAGCTCCCCGTGGTTTTCACCAGATCGTCGGTCCACCAAGTGGGGGCCGGCCTAAGCTGCGTCTTCTGGTTCTACGAATATCTAATTTTATTTATTGTATCAAAACTAAAAAATATCGAAATTCTGCAGCACTGTTTGGTTAGGTTTATTATAAATCGATATATTGTGTAATAGGGGTCACTTCCCTACTCACGCATACTAATGCATATTTAAATACTCACACCAACAGAAAATGGACAGGCATTTTGTGAATGTCCGCCGTCCATATGATTCTATGTTGATGTTCTTGGATGTTATTTTTTTGTACTTAGACAATATCATAGAGTATGAAATGCTCTTTTTTATGGTGTATAATGCTCAAAATCTTATGACAGTATTAAAGAGCAAAAAAATATGGAACATAACTTTGACTGATTTTGACAGGTGTGGTGAAATATAACTTCTTGGATGTTATTTTTTTTGTACTAAGACAATATAGACTGTGGATGTAGATGGGATGTAGAGTATTAAACCATAAAGTGCTAAAAACAACTAAAGGGACTAGTTCTTTCTTGGCGGTTTTGTTTATTTTTGGGGGATTTTTCAAAAGTCGGCATTTTTTTGGTAGTTTTTTTTTTGGATGTATTATTGTAATGAGTATATCGATTGAATGTAAAGAATTCATTGCAAGATGAAATAAAACACAGATATATCGTTTTTATTGTAAAATTTACCCCAATTGGCTACGTTTACTGGCATATGACTAGCTCGTTACGTCATTTATTCTCATAAAAAAAAAAAAAATAAAAAAAAAAAAAACACCAACTTTTTTTATTGCATTACATCTGTTGCGCAGCCATGCTAGCCATGCGGCGCGGACAAATCTTTTCACGTCAGAGTATAGGGTAGCAAGTTGCGGCGCGGACAAATCTTTTCGCGTCAGAGCGAGGACATAGCTCATTACACTGAAAAACCAAAACAGTTGTTTCAACCTTTTTTCAACCTAAATTTTAAGTTAATATAGGACCTACCGAGACGATTTGTTGAATCAACAAAACGAAAATTGTTATTTGAAAAAGTTAATTTAACAACGGTCACTTTGGTTGCTCCAAGACATTTTTAAAATGGTATATTCAACTCTGCCTTGTTCCTTCAGTTTCGTTTATTTGACTAAGTTGTGTTGTTGATTAGACTTAGGCAATATGCTGATCTAACTAAATAAGCAGTAAAATTAACCTGGATCTGACCGAATATACAATGTGGTGTTAGACTAACCCCTTTTTGTGGTTGAAATAACCTATTTCAACATAACATTTTATTTTTTGTTAAATCAATCTTCACACCATGTTTATTAGAACATAATTTTATGTTAACTCAACTGAAATTGAATCAACATTTAGAGAATCAACTATTCGGTTTTTCAGTGTACACCGCCCGGGACCCGACCAGCACCACATCGTCGCTCGCCGTCGACAATTGGTCCACGGGTGGACCACGCGTTGTTACTTGTGATGGCAACACGTGGTCCACTACGCAGCGTCTTCCGGTTCGTGGAAAGCAATTGAATATTTATTAAATTACTAGTTGACCCGTCCAGGCTTCGCAGCGGAAAAGGATGAATGGATGAATTCACCAAGATCTTTTTTTCTCTTCCTTAAGAGTTGTCTGTAACTACTGAACTATAAAAACGATGACCTTGAAATATTTAGAAATGAATTATAAATAAGTATACATTTTAACTTTCACCCCCGTCTCCCGCGGGAACCTTGCTGAATTTCGGCATTAAAAGTATCCTAGGTGTATAATGCTCAAAATCTTATGACAGTATTAAAGAGCAAAAAAATATGGAACATCCTACATTGGATGCACAGGCTATGGAACTTGTTATGTACTGGGTTGATCTTTATGTGGGTGCGGGCTTGATTGTTAAATGGCCGCCGTAATGTTCTGATTTTTTTTTGTGGTTACTCACGCGTTACAAAATAAATTACACATTTTGTTTCCTTGGACTCGTCGCCATATTTGTCATATCTTGAAGGTGCCTAGTTCTGTGGGTATTTATTAATACACTGAACTAAGGCCCTCTTGCACGTTCTCGGTTTAAAATTATAACTGAATACCTAACCCAGAGCTAGTAATTCGAGTTAAGTTGGTAAACAGAAATATCCAGACATTTTCTCTTGCACGTTCGGAATATTGACAGGGGTTAAGCCCGTCACACACGTAGCAATAATATATATTAATATTTGGCTAATTTAAATGACTTGTACCTGAGGTAGTATAAAAAGTGACCAGTCGCCAATCAGACTTTTACATCGCCGATGCCTAGTCCCGAGTAGACTAAATGGCGATATATCGCCTAAATTGACCACACTGGTCGGGCGGAGGCGGCCCAGGGGTCTAGCTAAGATTCCAAACGCTAACGCTATCGCCAAATTTTGCTTTTGGGATCGTTCGGGATCGGGAGGAGCGCGTCGGATATGTTGAAACATGCTGTACATTCAAAATATGTCTCGCTATACCATAATATATATTAATATACAATAATATAAAAATATACCATAATATATATTACGGTATAGGTTGGTCACAGAAATATATATTATAGCTGCGTGTGCGGTCCCTCGAGAATTTGTATAGAAAACATAAGGTAATATGTCTAGCTATAAATATATTAATATATATTATAGCTACGTGTGTGACGGGCTTTAAGTTGGTAAACCTCCGGCTCAATGCAAAGAGTAAAACAAAATTACACCTGACTTATGTATTTGAAGTTGAAAGGTACAAGGTATACATATTCTATACTAACTGGAATAAGCTCATAGCATCGTAAATTATACAAAACTAAACTTTAATTTTAATGCCGTAAAATTTACATTAGACTATCGTGTTTGGAGAGAAACATGGTCTGAGGAAGATAGTACGTTGTGTACCCATGGAGTAGTCTTTTTCTTATGCCTTATTATCGGAGGTAGTTAACCTGTTTTCATGGGAATACATGTAGGATTAAAAATCTGATAAAGTTTATGAAGGGACAATCTAAATGTAAAAAAGGTGTGAGAGTTTATGAACGAAGGAAGAAAGAGAGACATGCAAGATGTGAATGGAAGACGTGAGAGTTTTTTTCGAAAAATAGTTTTGTCGGAAAATATAGAAGACTTTGCTGCCTCAAGCCCCCCATCGTTTCATTTTCACGAGCACCAACCAGATTCTACATGCATAATAAACTCAACTTCGTAAATTCTCGATGAATGTAAAATAATGAAATTAGGTAAAGTTGACTTACCTACTTACTTTTACTAAAACTGTACTAAAAAACAATACAGTAGTCAATCGCACAGAAATCATACTTTCTATGGGATAGCATAATACCGTTACTTCGTAAATTAATCAACTAAATTTTATCAGATTTAGTAAAATTAGAAGCTGTAGCATGCATGTACTAAACTGGGGGCGATCCATGTGGGGGCAACTGGGAATATACCACCTACCGGAGGAAGAGCTAGGCATGCCTTTAGCAGTCTATGTATGTAATGTACCTTTGTTGTTTGTATTCATAGCACATGCTGTTTAAGCATCCTATGCTACACACGGTTTTTATGTGATTGAAGAGATGAAACTGCGGGCCTACTACTTTATTTTAAACTCATTCACAACTCGAGACACAAAAAAAAACTTCTCGAAAAACTTATCGTTTCTGTTCGAAGTGCTTGTTCCAGTTAGTATGTAATATAAGTACTATTATAGAACTTCTTGGAGAGGTATCAATAGAACATTTTCAGCCAGTGTCAATTTAAAACTTATAAAACGTACATACCTAAAGCCGCCTCTACATGCTTGATGTTTGCCACAAACACCTAGTACCCCAAACAACGACCACAAATTACTCAACACATACACTGCATCCACAGGATAGTCAAAAGTGCTAGGTATGGATGGGCAAAAATGGCAGGCGACGAGCGTGTTAGGGCTGCCAACATTTTTTTTCGGAGAAATATATAGCATCTTTTTAATATAATAAAAAACAAAAGATAAACAAACATATTATTTATCAAATATTCATTTTTATAAACACTATCTAATGTCTTTTTTTAAATTAAAAGTATCATAAAATATGCATTAAGTAAAATCAAAAGGGATATTTGTAACTATCTGTTTCTTTGTTCTCCGCGATTTTAAATTCATATCGGAATTTCCTTCGTGTGAATATGGCGGGAATAGAAAGCAGGAACGACATTACTTTAAGGGCCTTACTTATAAATGCCGCTTAAAGTTAGTCAGTGTTTTCCCGCGTGACATTTCAAATCAGTCAAAAGTTGACAGAAGGTTTTAAGCAATGGCTAACTTTAAGCGGCGTTTATAAGTGAGGCCCTAAATGAAGAAGGTTATATTGGCATAGCTACTGACCGCATCTTGAAACTTGGCAACAGGCAACTTGAAAGTGACGATGCGATCGAAGGAGTAACATGCTAGCTATAGCTTATATTTTATATTGGATACTGGAACACATAGGATACTGATTACCTCTTTTATTTAAGCCGCAGCGAATAATCTCAATTATTCGCGGGCAGTATTCGAAGAGATATATAGAACCTACTAGTTGCGCACAGCGTTTAGCACACAGCCTTGAAATATAGTGCAGTTCTATATATTAATGTATGGTTAGCAACCCTACGCGCGTACTACTGTCAAACGTTTGGATACATCACAAACAGCTTTGTCGTTCGACAAACGTATTTGTCAAATCCTTAGAACTATGCACAATTCCGACACTGATACCGATCAATGGTGTTTGCCAGTGATACATGTGTGTTTCCAAACAGGCAAACACCAAAATAAAAATACACACACCCATCCTCAAGTTCGTGTTTGCTATTTGATGTTCGCTGTTTGCCAAGTATGTGAAAGCCGCTTAAGGATCAACATGTCAAATTACCCCCGGGTTAAATATATAACGGGATAAGTGGTCAATTTTCTAACGTGCAAGATAAAATACAGAAATAATCCGAGTTAGGCATTTATTCAGGTAACACGAGGTTAGAGTGAACGCGCAAGTCGGCCTTAGACAATTGTTACTATACTTTTCTACGCTAACACTGGCCGGTCACACAGAAAGCGAGACCATAGACTACTCATAAGAGTAATATACTACACATTTCTTAAATCTTTATACTTACTTGTTTGTATGTGTTAAGTTTCAAAACGATAGGTCACTAAATTTTTTTCATTTTTCATACAAACGTGTTTTACCCTTTTTGACCATATTTTCAAAAATCCTTTCTTAGTACACGCTTACGTCATAAAAGGAAGCCACACTTCCAAGTCTTTACGTTCAGCGGTTTGGGCTGTGCGTTGTATGTCAGTCAGTCAGGAGAAAGCTTTCTATATAATATAAATAAGGATAACACAACAAAATAGAAATTTAGAAAGCATTGCCAAACTAACCAAAGTAACCAATAGTTATTTGTTATACAAGGCTGCAAAGTTGGTATTTAGCACGAGTATACTTGAATTGAAACCTGAGCAAGCGAAGAAATCTGGGATTGACCGTAGTCCCAGTCAGTGGCTTCACTGTGCTCGAAAAAAGGCCGCTGTGCGGCCTAGTTGCGGAAAAGGAGCCCGAACACCAAGCACCAAGTATGCTGGTGGTTCAAATAAAAGAAATTATAATAAAATATGTGTGGACATTTCACACAGCGCCATCTATCCCCAAACTGAGCATAGCTTGTACTATGGGAACCAGATAACTGATACAATACTTAGATACTTTTTGTTTGATGATTTACGACTTGACGATCTGGACGCAAAGCGCCTTGCTCGCAAAAATCGCGTCAAGCCCTCCTACGCGTATACTTACAACAGTGCTGGCAACTCTACTGCAGTGTATGTGATCGCACATTTGAAACCAAATTTGGTATGGCAAGCCACATTAGGGCTCATGCTAGGAAGTGAATGAAAGGGTCGCCGTTGTCGAAAGCCGGCAAGGAGGTCATCATCATCATCATCATCATCACTTTTTGTTTGTAAATACATACATAGAATACAATATAACACCCAGCCACAGAACAAACATCTATGTTCATCGCACAAATGTTTGTCCTGAGTAGGAATTGAACCCACAGCCCACAACTCAGAAGGCAGGGAAACTACCAACTACTATCGACAACTATCAAACCCGTCAATGTAGAATCCTGAGTGTAGCAAAAGTTTCAAAGATACGTTCAAAGAGACGCAGAATAACTTTGTTGCCGAACGAAACACAACTTTTTACCTTACAGGTAAATACAACAAAAACGGCTTAAATAATATATTAGTTTAGTTATGACTGTCGTCCTTAATATTCACCACAAAAGATGCAATTATTATCACCACGTCATTAAACTTGTAAATTTAACTTAAAACACGAGTAAAATTAAATTTATCTCTACTTATAATAAAGTTTACATTTTATAATCTTGTAGGGGAAAGAGAACCCGCTTGAAGTAAATTGAAATTTTCATATTTTTTAACGGGCAATATGCCTTTATTACTCAAGCTAACTACTACAATCATAAAAACTAAACTAAACTAAAACTAACTACACTACACACTAACTAGCTACACTATACCTACTACAAAGAACATATGGACTGTATAATAGACCGCGATGGCCTATAGACAGTCCAAATGCTCCAGCCCACTGCCGGTAGGTAGCGTTCCCAACATGCTGGTAGCAAATGTTGGGTACAACAATTTTTTTGGTATTTTAGACGTTTCAAGTGTTTTTTATCTATCAAATTTTAATTAGCAATGATAACGCGATATAAAACATTTAGTAGTTAATTTCACTGTTATTAGCATGTTTATTACAAAGGCAAGAGTCTATGAACACTGTAGAAGTAGATTTTCACAAAACATGAAAACTGTTTTCCTCCAGCTACAACAACGTCTACGACCGGCGTGCTACGCGCTACGCTCCGTAGCCAAGAGGGGGGATAGCTTAGCAAGGAGGCGGCGCCTCATCCGGCCCTCCGCTTCTCGTCGCCGCCTTCCCTCAGTCGCGTGCCAACCGCCGCCAAGAGTGCACGTTACACGGACCCTCGCAAAACTGCGAACGTCGACCCGAGTAGTTCAGTGCAGTGAATGTGTCATGTTGGAATCAGGTGCAAGCTAGGTCATGTCGCGAAGGAAGCAGAGCAACCCCAAACCTTTGAAACGTAAGTTTAGAGTTTAAGTCACCAGTAACGGTTAAGTTAGTCATAAGTTGATCCTAAGTTTGTTGTCGTTTTTGTATCAATGTCTTAGGTACTTAGATCGTGGTTATTCGTAACAAAGTTTAAGTAAGCGATTAAGTAATTAAATAAGTATAATGATAGAACTGTTTGAAAATTAATGATAAGAATATATTGATAAGGGGATTGACACGTGTAGGTACATACATTTTATTTAAATTATAATATGACGCCCATGTTCCGGCCTTATGACGAAAGCCTTTTTTATAAAGTTAATGAAATAAACATGTTAATATTACATTTACTTATACATAGATGTTAAGTAACGATTGCGACTTTACAACATATAGTCATCGTTATCATATTGGTCATCTAATAAATCATTTATGTCGATTTATTTACATTATTGCATAGTATACTGGATAATGACACAACAAAAACACCCCTGACAACAACCTAATTAGTAGTAGGTAGGTGTTGTAACACCGGTACGTAAATGACTACAATCAAAAGAAAAACTACTATTCAGGTAACAGAAAGCGTTGCGTGCCAATAATGTTCCTGGAGCTAAATACATTCCTTAGAGTACCTAGACCTGTGACCTGTGATTAATAATTCTTGGAAGTACACATATTGCTATAATACCGCTGTGGTTACCACCAGTTATTCTGCCGCCAAGCAGTAGTGTGCAAGCAGCAAGCACTGTGTTTCGGTTTGAAGCGCATTGTAGCTGGTGAAATTACTGGGCAAATTGGACTTTATGACCTTTGAGAAATCTGATTACTAGACTGTGTAATGTCCCAAGATGACGTGCGCAGCGCAGAGTCACGCAAATCTTCTTATTTTAAAGTTCCGAGTGACACTGCAACTGTTACGGGTGGCCGTGTCGCTTAAAATCAGGTGAATGACCAGATCATCACGTCATTTATTCTCATAAAAAATACTAGGGATACGAATCGGTTTCGCTCACAACTCACTACGTGGAAATAAGAATGTCTGATCTTATGCATTTTCAACCTAGCAGAAAGAAGCCGCGTGCCTCAATGAAACTTGTAGGTATCGAAGGTATAGATTAAGCATATTTAAATTCCAAAAGAGCCTATTCATTTAAGGCACTTGGGCAATTCACAACGCAGTACAAACCCCTCGTGGTGCGAAACGCCCCATTACCCAATACATGCTGTCATTTTGACATGAAAACCGCCAAAACAAAGGAACAAACATATCTCCTTCTTATTATAATAAGCAAGGAAGAGGTTTTGTAATTATAGACGTAACTCCATATATGTACTTGTAGGTATTATTATGGGGTCCCATCAGGTACAAACGAAAAATAGCCCGAACTTGAAAAAAATGTGGTAATCGTGTCTAGAGAGTTACTAGTTAGTGTCCAGTGTGTTCATTTGGCCCAATACTTCGCCAACACGCAATAAATGTCGCTTGATAATCTTGCTTTTTAAGAAATAAAATAATTCGTAAAATAGCCCGCGTTATTCTGTTGTATGGGATGAGGCATCTGTACTGTAGGTATTATATTATCTGGGGTATTATGTTATCTGGGTATGTACAAACAAAATTATAATTTACTAATACCGACTGGTTAAGCTAACAATTTTGTTTTTTTATTCAAGTTGTTATTGCATTGACATTTTATTGACCTTCTGTTTTTGATTAGACTATAAATTGAAATCAAAAATGTTAAGACCACAGAGCATTGAAATAAAAGACGGTTTTTAGGAGGCTAAGCGTTTTTTTTATTGTTTTCTGTGGTTAAGGCTAACTGTTTATTATATTGCTATGTGGCTTAATGTATGTAAAGATAATGAAGCCTTCTTCAGCTTAAGAAACTTTATTTTTAACTGATTTCAAAATCGAGATGTTCTCAATTTGTTTATGTGATTTTTTTTGTGAGTTGTTGTTTTGAGGATATTATGTTATTTGAAAACTAACCAAGACCACTAACTTAACCAAGAGTTGAAGTAGGTACTTAACACTCTTTTTAATTTGATAGGATTTCATCACAGACATTTTTAAGCATAGTATTAGATATCTGTGAATTTCATTTACTTTCAAAATTTTATCAAAATCTGTTCAAAGTTTGAATTTTAAATCAAAATACTGAAAAAAAATAGATTTTACGTCAAAGGATTATTCAGTATGAAATTAAGGTGTAAACTCGAGATGAAATCAAAAAATAATTTTCTAAATCAGTTAAAAATTACACAGTCATAACAAACATAACATGATGAAGTAACACACATAACATGATGAAGTAACAAACATAACATGATGAAGTAACAAACATAAAGAAAAACAAACATAGTAACGGAATTGAGAATCTAATTCATTACTTTCCTGAATTTGGTTTCTTTTACAACCAAAAAAATTATAGAGTTCTTAACATTTTTGACTTATCCTAACTAATATACTTATAGATTTTATTTTAATTAAAATTTCATAATTAATTATTTATTCGAGGTCAGTTTTATCTAGTATTTACTAAAGTCGAATAAGATTTTGAGAAAAGACATGAATATTTTATTTAAAACATTTTAATTTATGTTTTTATACAGTTTTACTTGCATAAATGGCATTTTATTAACGGATTTTAACATATATATAATTATGTTTTCATTAAACTTATATCTACTTGAAATTCAAGGTATTCAGTATTTAAAATAATTTTTCATGTTTTAAATGTTGAATGATAATAACTAGTTTTATTATAATTAGGTCTATCAACGCTATAAGCATTCGATATTAATTATTATTAATATATAAACAAAATTCAACTGCAGCCGCTCAAAGTGGCGCTCGGCGAGCCTTTGTTCAGCAGTGGACATCTACGGGCTGATGATGAGGATGAGGTATTATTATAGAACTAATAATGCACCATTACATTTCCCTATGGGAATGGCATACTTAAATGGTCAAGATATGACTGAAGACAGTTATGAAGGAAAATGATCTATACGATAAAATGTTAAAAGAAAACTATCCAAAGCCGCGGGTGGGTTAATTTTACTTTATTTTATTTTCATAATGTTATTTATCTTATTATTTGCGTATTTTGTAACTATTCTTTTACTTATTCTTTTTTAAAAGTCTACCAATTGGGGTGAAATGTGGATATTATACAGGATGTTATTTAATTCGTTAGCATAAATTGAGCCCATGATAGTACACCATAGATGATTATTAAAGAGTAAAGAGTGTAAATGAAATTATTTATTATTGAAAATTAAGAAGATTGCCGCGGCGCCTAACGCAGTTGGCACGGATGATTTTGATACATTTAGCGCTTCGTTCTCTATATTCGATTAAAGTTACGATTACCTTAGCCAGTGAGTAATACTGATCGGGACGTAAAGACGGCGAGTAGTTCTTCCCAGTTTCACGAACGAAAACAGAGTTTCGATCAGCTACTCAGTGGGTAAAAATTTAGGGTGATCTGCAGCAACGTCAACTGTTCATTTCGTTCGTTCAATAGTCACCCTGACTGCTGTCAGTGACGCCATTCAGGGTTTGTTTTTTATTTTTTTTTTTACATTTTTATGTGCCAGCTATATGCTACGGTGCGGTAGGTGCCCTTCAAAGAGTATTTATTCCCTACCTAAAAACAGTAAGTAGGTAAGGATTTACCTTTACAAAATAGGGTATCAACTAATTAAATTAATGTAATGAGGAATGTAATATGAATTTAGATTACATACCTATAGGTACCTGAAATATGGTTTTATCTTGACGCAATAATAAAAATTAAAACAACACAAAACAAAAATATCATAATATTATATAAGTATTTAAACATATTATAATTGAACAAAAACTTTTTTAGTAGTCATCATCATCATAATCATCAGCCTGAAGACGTCTACTGCTGAACATAGGCCTCCTCCAAAGAGCACCACTTTGAGCGGCTGCTAGCTTCCAGTATCCATCGGCTTCCCACAGTTCTGAGTGGACTGTTTTAGTAATTAAATACAATGATTTCTATATTCATAAGTATCTGATCTCGAAATGGAAACGAATTGTCGATGTTTTTATAGCAGTAGCGTAATCAACAGGGTTGGTACTTTTTAGTTCCGTAGATCTCAGTATTTGTGGCATGCAAACTATAATAATAAATTACAAACACATGCGAGCTTGCAACAAGTTTTGCTATAGCCGTCTGTTAACCGTACTAATCGGCAGCTGATGTATCCTGTAAGTAGCAGCCTGGTTTACGGGTCGGCTAGCGCTACTCGGACATTCTGAAATTCGTTACTGCAGTTAAAAGTGACATTACGTGGTGGCTAGCCAACTCGGAACTTCACTCGAATATAGAGAACGAAGGCCTAGACGTTTTATTACCGTTAGACGTTTTTTGTGACATTTTTTTTGTTTTGTATGTACTAATTAAAAACAGTAATTCATTATTTTAATTAAAATTTGTGCTGTAGTATTTGTTTTAGAAAGTTATCCCATTTTTCGGAATTATTATTATTACCAAACCAGTGCCTTAGAAGTAAAAAGTTTTGGTCCACACGTGACCGGTATCAGGAGTAGGTATCTAGTCTAGTTTCAAAGGATGCTAATGAGTTCAATTACACCCGGTATAAGGTAGGCCAAGTTATTACTTTTTTTTATGAGAATGAATGACTTGACGAGCTGGTCGTTCACCTGATGTTAAGCAATACGGCCGCCCATAACAGTTGCAGTGTCACTCGGAACTTTAAAATAATAAAGTTCCACATGACACTGCACTGCGCACGTCATCCTGAGACATCACACAGTCTAGTAATCAGATTACTACACTGTGTGATCAGGTCATAAAGTCTCATTTGCCCAGTAATTTCACTTCGGTAAATCAAATCAATTGACATAGCAAAACTGGATAGATTAGCACCTTTAAGTGTCGATTTAGAAGTTAAACGGCAATAAACCTTTAGGTCCGCGTAATTTGAAATTATAAGTAGGTAAGATACGTTTGTTTATTTAATTCACAGCTGTCAATGCCAGCAGGTTTTTCTGCCACGCCCACTTATACATAAGTAACGGCTGGCAACCTTAATCAAAATGGTATCACACAAAAAAACATAACGGATTTTTTTACTATGAATAATTATATAAAACAAACACACACCACACACATACGCGTCCACTTCTGAATTAGGGCCCAGATAATAAAATACCTAAGTACAGATGCCTCATCCCATACAACGGAATAACTCGGGCTATTTTACTAATTATTTAAATCTGCATAACGCAAGATTTAGCGACATTTATTGCGTGTTGTCGAAGTATTGGGCCAAGTGAGTACACTGGACACTATCTAGTAACTCGCAAGACGCGATTTCTACATTTTTTTCAAGTTCGGGCTATTTTTCGTTTGTACCTGATGGGACCCCATGATTAGGGTTGGCATAATTACCACACTTGGCAGTATGTCAGCTCTTCCACACTTGGCATCTCTTCCTGTGGGTGCCGTAAGGGCTGGCTAAGAGAATATTCAAAGAACGCGCAGCAGCGTTTTCCGTGGTAGGTTCATCAAAATATTCTGCGATCACCAGGTCACCTGCGAAGCGTGGTGATCAAGGCCTCCTTCCTATGATAAGCGCCTAAGTTAGCGTTTTAGCTGCTGCTGAATAGTGGACGTCTTCTCTGGCTGTTGATGTGATCAAACTAGCATTTAAATACATATAATGAAACGTTGTGTTTGTGTAGCTTTTACGCTTAAACGGCTGTGCTGTACCGATTTTGCTGAAATTTCGTACACGTATTGCTTACACGACCGAAATTAACATAGGATATAACTTCTCCTGAACCATAGAGACTTTTGCTTTATTCGATAGTGATGTTCAACTAGTTTCGGTTTTAGTCGACTTATACGACTGACACCTCTAAAAATTGAATATTCGATGTTTTGACATCCCTAGTATTGCAATCAGCTGTGAGCCACTATTGTGGCCTCTGTGCACTTTAGGTTTTTCGGGGCGGGCTACAAATGTGGCAGAAGTGCCTGAGCGGGTATCTCCTCTGCAAAATAAACTAACTTCAGTCATTTTCGGCACCATATTCTGCAATCTGGGCTTCAGGTACGTAGTTATTGTGGTATCTGAATGGTACTGAACCGACTTACGTGCAGTGAGTCAGATAAGCAGCGCTGTAGTGATAGAAAAAGAGGCACCTGTAGGTGCTTGTAGAGCTGTACGATCTGAACTGCACTTTATTGCGTTGTAGAAAGAGTCTATATTTATTTAAGTGACTCCGCGAAGTGAATCTTCTATACCTGTACCATTATGTGTAAATAGTTAAATGCTATTGTACGATTATAATTATTATATTCTGTGCTAACGTCAACAAAGCCAGAATCCGGTTGGAAATCCAAGAACGATTAATCGCCAGTTAAAAATATAATTTTGTTTGTCTGATCGATACAAAGTGCGGGTTCGTTAAACCGCTATCTCTGCTTAATGTATTCTCCGATTGTTTGCTTATCAACGCTCTTGATAACTTGTATGCCGTTAATTATTTATGTTGAAACTGCCGACCGAGTTACTAAAACGTTTTTTTAGTGTTTGACGCGTGATGAGTGGTGAGTGGTGACGGCTGATGGTTTGATAAAGAAGGAACTGCTGCTTGCCTCCTGCATCCATTGGGTCCACGGACGGTGGTTTATTTCTACGGGGGTCGAGGTAAACACGCATAGCACACACTCGCGTCTGTAAACGGACGCCGCACACCATCTTAAAATACGCGCACCGTTATAGAATACAGCGTCGTTACACAGTGTTTACACGCACACTATGATAATGTATATGACCAATTAACACCATACGACCGGTGAAGAGGTACGCCTTGCCTTGCCACCTCCATTTATAAATGCTCTAAGGCTATAAGCTATAGACGTTAAAGATATTTTTTAATAAGTTATAAATAGTTGGTTTTCTTCAAACATATAAAAAAATTGATAAAACTTCTTGTTGCTATGTGTGCTAGGACCTTATATTAAATGTCTGTGATTTGGAATGACTATAGGTAGTTTTAGCTATAGGCACTCTTTACAAAATTCTATGAATGACGCAATATTGTAAGTAAGTACTTCGAACTATCAACAATATTTTTGTCCCGGAGAAAGTGAAGTGAAAGTGACCGATAAGAATATCATGCATTAAGAATGTGACCCATTATCTTTTCGTTTATACAATTAGGTAGATCATCGTATTAAGGCCTATTCAAAGCGGTGCGTTCTTCGCTACCGGTGTGAATATGCCTTACAAGTGTTTTGTTTTAAGGCATGAGACCATCGAGGAACCAACATGAGACATAATATCCATTGGTCTAACGATTTTACCAAAAAAATACCTTAGTTAAGCATACAAAGTCTGTTAACTGGTTATCTGGTGGAAAGATATTCTAGTTACATAACTAATAAATAAATAATAAAAATAATATATATATATATATATATATAATATATAACTGGTACTTTAATGGCAATAGGCATGACGACTAACATTTTTTCTGAATAAATTAATTATATCCCTCAAAAGATAAACATTTGTGAAAACAAAAATTAAATATCTCAATAAATGACCAAGTTACAAGCATTTTAAAAACCGGAATAGAAAGAGATAGCTCAAACGGCCAGTGACGTCAGAGGAAGGTCGTTATAGTACCTCATTACTAAGCTGTGGTAGCTTTTCATACAATCTCTTTGGCATATGACGTCACGAGTAGATTTTTCATAGTAACTGTGGGGCGCTCTGTTTCGCGAAAAAGGGACAGGAGATGCCTGCTGTAGAAACTTTAAAAGCTTATTACTACGTGATTTATTTACCGATTTTGCATTCATTTTTAATCTTCTTTATGAAAGTAATATTTATTTGTTCATTTTTAATAGTAGTTGTCATGCCTATTTTCAGTTATTTTGATTTAAACTGATTTCGATTAAATTAAGGAAACTAAAAATAAAAAAATAAGTAGTTTTGATAATAGGTTTATAAATGTCAAAATAAATAATAAATAAAATAAATATGTGTGGACATTACACACAGCACCATCTAGCCCCAAACTTAGCAAAGATACTTTTTGTTTGTAACTACATACATAGAATTCCCAGACACAGAACAAACATCGCTGTTTATCAAATGTTTGTCCTGGGTAGGAATCGAATCTACAGCCCTTAGTTCAGAAGGTAGGCGTACTACCAACTGAGCTATCGGGCCCGTCAGAAATATGATGTTACAAAATTGAATCTACAAAATAAAAAAATTAACTTTTTTGAAGTTAAAAATGGTATATTAGTCATATTTTACGATTTATTACATTTCAATGTTACGTGTTTTGGGACCATTATGCAACGGTATTATAATAGGCCCTTTAGACCTTCCTATCCTAAGTTGCAAGTACCTAGGGCGCAGTTAGGTCATTAGTAGAAGGAAGATAAATATTAGATAAACATAAGATAAACCGAGAATAATAGTCTTATTCTTAAAAACACACAAATAAAAAAGAAACACAGTCATACACTATTTAATTTATCAGTAAGCTAACTAGATAGTTACTTTCTCTACAATGACATCAAAGTTTTTATCAAGTTAACCTCGTGGTCATATCTCGCAGATTGTCACCTTTCCACAGATATAATATAAACACAGATACAACTATCATCTTGAAGGTGAACGTAACTTAGATAGGTACTTAAATTCGTTGAGACTTTACACGAGTCTAAAATAATCTAATAAATGATACAATAATGTATGTACTATCGTGACCAAATATTATGATAAGACAAATCCATCGATTCCTATTGCTAGCGGTACAACACTAGCAGAACAGAGTCGAGATGTCCCCGCACTAGCAATGCCAGATGGAAATAGTAATATAACCTGTGTTTTGGCGGGAACGCGGAAAAGTTCACGTCGCTGCATTGTTTTATTTCTTAAAACTTATGGTTTTCCAGGTAACTTGTGGTTTTTCCAGTGTTAATGCTTATAATTGATCGCTTTTATGCATTAAGTGCTGAATTACGAGTATGAGTACAGGCAAAAAATCTTCAATGTTGGTACAAAATTGAACTTGTTACAGTTCTATTATATGTGTAGATTTGTTTTTTTATTTAAGGGTTCATCTACAAAGCTGTTGTACTACAATTTTACCGTTACAAAGTTCATCGATACAAGGAGGTCAATTTTTTAGTATCCAATACAAAATATAACCGGAAAAGTTAAGCCTTCTCCATGTCAACAAATAGTATACAAGAAAGTGACCACTAAAAAGCTTGTCCAAAGAGACCATTGGTACAATCTGTAGATATCGTTGGATGCCGAAGGAAAGATAAACAGATGTAATTGGACCATTCTACAGATATTATTCAATAAATGTTGCCGGGAATGGAATGCCGCGTGGTGTAAGGATCTCGCAGTGCCTTATTTTAACCCAAAGTAAAAAACTGTATTGAGAGTCGATGAAAATTTCAGAGATTAATTATCCATTTCAATATTATGTTCATTTTAGTTTAGATTTAATTTAGTTTTAAGTCCTTTTTTATGTAGGTAATATTAATCTTTTATATTATTTATTATTTAATTTGTTCTGCTTTGTATTCTATTTCGATTGTTTCATTTCAACTGTTCCATTTTAATTATTCCATTTTAATTGTTCCACTATAATTGTTCTACTTTAATTATTATTTTTCAACTGTTCTGTTTTAAATATTTATGATTTACTAGCTGACCCACCCCGGCTTCGCACGGGTTAATTAGTTTTAAGTCCTAACCCTGTTTATGGGTAAGAAAGAAGGGAAAGGTAAAAAAATAGGGGAAAAGGATGGAATGGATGGGACGGCAATAGAAGGGATTAGCGATGGATTAATTAGCATTCGCATTTATTTTTAGCATGTGAAAACTCAATAGCATTTCGCAAATGAAATGTAGTCTGCAAATAGCAAAGTGTAGCAAATTTCTGTGAAATATGAAATTTCATTTTAATTCATTTAGTTCATTTTGAATTTATTTTTTAATACGTTAAAAGTTTCATTTCATTTTTATTTCAAGTTTAATTTCATTTTGCATTTCATTTTCCATTTCCACTTCATTTCATTTTAGCAAATAGCATAGCAAATAGCATGCTAAGACTCGTGAATTAGCATGTTTATGAAAATTACGCATAATCGCATTAATTTTCATCGCTAATAAGCATTCAAAGTTGCGTTCTATGCGAGAGGCCTGTGTTCAGCCGTGGACGTGTTACGGCTGTTGTTGTGTGTGAGTGGTAAGATTGTTCCGAGCTCAGTCACTGTCTTGCGAGTAAACTGCGCTCGCCACTTGTACTAATGGAGTTGATAACAGCCTCTTGTAGTTATTTGGGTTTACATCTGATACCGCCGCGGGGAGTTAGTACTCGGAGTATAAAATACTGGACACAGATTATGCAATAGTTACTGTTGATATTGACGTCTATAAAAAGTTTGGCTTGCTTTGGTACAAGAGCATGTAATTGTAATCGAGAGAGAGAGTTGGGATGGTTTTTGTAGCAAAAAAATTGCTATATAATTTGCTTTAGCTTTGATTGAACATTGTCCTTTTGTTATAACATCGCATTGAGAAACTGTAGAGCTGTTATGATTGAGTAAATAAATCAATTAAATAAATATATAATTAAGCTTGTGCGTGTACTTTGAGTGTTTCTGTATATGTGGTGTTTCAATAAATAGTTTATCTATCTATCTATCTATAAATCATTTTTGACACTATTTCAACGGAATAATCCTAAATACTCATGGAATGTTAAACGTACGGTAGTTGTACGCTTTTCAATTTTTCAATTATAGTTCCTGTACAAATTAATTGAATGAGTAAAGGCGCTGTAGGCTCCCAAATCGACTATTTTGAACGTTTATTATCTTAAAACGTATACTATTTACAGGATGGAAAAAAATGCACGTTAATACTGGTCATATCTTCTTTCCATCTGCCGAAACCGAAACACGTTTACGAAAAGTTTTCTTGATAGAAAAAATCGTGAAATGACCTCTAAAAAATCATTCAAACGTCTTAAAATGTTACATTATAATAAGACACCCCATTGAAATAAATCATAGTGATAAGCTATGTTTCAATGCATCCGTCTATAAGCTTATTTTTTTATAACAATAAGCATTTCTTTTATAACTAATTATTTTAATAACTTTAAATATCCCCCTTACTGCCCCAAATTCAAATCAAACTACTATTAGTCATCAAAACGTTTTGGATCAACCTATTTGGAAAATACTGTCTAATTGCAAGGTAAACAAGCCCGTCGTAAAACGCATTCCTCGTGGAGCCCGCCTCTCTGTAGCTTCCGCTTTATCCCAGGCCATAAAGGCCGTATTATTACACAACTCTACACGTGCCTGGGAGCATTTGTTGCTCTTCCCTTACGCTGTTCTTCATGTCAGAAAAGACTCCAATAATAAAAAATCTTTAACAACACGTATAAAAGAAAACTGTGTAAAGTACAGCGTCTTGGATGAGCAACCTAGCCTTTTTTCGGGAACTAATTTGGTCTCGGATCAAAACGCCTCGATTCTTTCGAAACCCTGGAATGAGGCTTCCATGTATAAAGTTGTGGAAAGTAAGCTCTTTGATGGTGACATTAAAGGTGCAGCACGTATCCTATTTTCCAGCGACACATTGGCACCTGCCAGTCCTGAAACCCTCGCTATCCTAAGAGAGAAACATCCTCGTTCAGCAGCACATCTCGATCTACCTGAGGCACCAAGAGAATCTGATGAAGAAACCGGTCTCCCTCTTGAAGTTGGTGCGCTAGATGTGTCCAACGCCATCATGTCGTTCCAAAGTGGGTCTGCAGGTGGTCTGGATGCCCTGTCACCGCAGCATTTAAAAGACCTTTTATGCGGAAGAAGCGGTGAAACCGGTGAGGCACTACTGAGAGATTTGACGGCTCTAATTAACCTCATGTTATCAGGGCGAGTCAACGGAGAGATCATCGAGATTCTCTATGGTGCCAACCTATGCGCACTCAAAAAAAAGGACGGTGGTGTCAGACCAATAGCAGTCGGAATGACCTATCGACGCCTCGCAGCCAAGATCTCCTGTAAAAAGATAGCGCCACAGCTAGCAAATCTCTTTCAACCCATTCAGCTTGGTTTTGGTTCGCGAGGTGGTTGCGAAGCCGCTGTCCACTCAACGCGAACTTTTTTGAGTAACGGTTGTGGAGAGGTGCTTCTAAAGGTGGATGTAAAGAACGCTTTCAATTCTGTTGATAGGGGAGCCTTATTGACGCAAGTGAAAGACAAAATTCCAAATCTGTTCAACTTTCTTTGGCAATGTTATGGCTCTTCAACTAAATTGACATATCATGGTAACGAAATTCTCTCTGCGGTTGGCTGTCAACAAGGCGATCCACTCGGTCCAGCAATTTTCAGCCTTGCCATTCATCCCATTATCCAACGCTTAAAATCCAAGCTTAACGTTTGGTACTTGGATGATGGGACATTGGGTGGCGACATAAATACCGTTTATGATGACCTATTTCTATTAGTCGATGAATTCCGAGGGATCGGCCTTGAGCTAAATTTCTCAAAATGTGAACTTTTTATTTCGGACGACAATCCCGCAACTGATTTGATTTTACAAAAGTTTAATAGTTTGGCCCCAAATATAAAAAATATTGACAAATTTTCACTTCGTCTATTAGGTTCACCTATTTTCGACGAATCGTTCTCTCCATTTTTTGAAGAAAAAATTCAAAATATCTCGCTTTGTTCGGAACGTTTAACCAAAATTAATACTCATGTGGCCTTTACTATAATTAAATATTGTTTATTTGTTCCAAAATTTACATATATCCTACGATGTTGTCAACTCTGGAAACATACGGATCTCCTTAACAGATTAGACAACATCATTAAGATTACTTTGGCATCCATTTTGAATATAAATTTAGATGAACGTGAGTGGTTACAGGCTTCTCTTCCCGTGCGTCTAGGAGGCCTCGGCGTTCGGTCTATCTCTGGTGTCGCTCTCCCCGCGTTTCTGTCCTCAGTGCATAGCACTCAAATTTTGACTCAAAAAATTCTTGCGGCCTCTTTTGACATTGTAGATTTAACCTTTTTTGGCGAGGCCAGAAACGCGTGGTTGTTGGCCTGCCCAGACACAGAATTACCCAAAACCCCATACTCACAGAGGCTTTGGGACGGGCCGCTCTGCGAGCAAGTACGGAATCAGTTACTTCATACGTGCTCAAGCTCCGCAGATCGTGCCCGCCTCTTAGCCGTTGCCAAGTAGGAATCGGGTTTGTGGCTGCAGGCTCTCCCTTCGCCCAATACTGGCACGCTAATCGATTCGTCGACCTTCCGAATCGCAGCATCCCTTCGTTTGGGCGCATCGTGCTGTGCTCCGCACCGCTGCCAGTGTGGCAGTGCCGTCGATCGGCTTGGTCACCACGGTCTATCATGCGTTAGAAGTGCTGGGAGGATTTCTCGTCACGCTAGTCTCAACGATATAATCCGTCGAGCTTTTGTCAGCGCCAACTGTGCGGCCATTCTGGAACCCAATGGCCTCGTACGTGACGATGGCAAAAGACCTGACGGAATGACCTTGATTCCATGGAAGATGGGGCGGCCCTTGGTTTGGGATGCAACATGTGTTGACACTCTCGCGCCGTCACATCTTCCTGGAACACAGGTTGAGGCTGGCGCGGCGGCCGAATCCGCAGAGAACATGAAAAGGCGCAAATATAGTACCCTGGACAGTGGTTACTTATTTGCGCCTTTTGGTGTCGAGACGCTGGGGCCGTGGGGATCAAGTGCTCACAAAATTTACAAAAACCTTTCGGAAAGACTGATCGAGGCAACACGTGACCAAAATGCTGGTATATGGCGCAAAGACTAAGCATTGCCATACAACGGGGCAATGCTGCCAGCATTTTGGGCACATTGCCCACTGGTAGCGGCTTCTTAGATTAAGTTTATTTACTTTAGTTTTAGATAGTTCATTTTTGTTTAGATTTAATTTAGTTTTAGTAATTATTCTTATGTCAATATATTATATAATTACATGTTCAAAAAAAAAAAAAAAACTAATTATTTGTACCGAAATGGAAAAGTCGAAGTGCAACGCAACGTAATCGCCATATTTTTGCTATGCATAAAGCGACCCTATGCGGTACAAAATAAGTTTCAAGTTTGTCTGCTGTAATAAACGTGCTCGCATTGGCTCCTGTCGGGGCCTTAAGACCAAAACTTATTACAAGCCCCCAAACAAACCGACTCATAAGATACAAAAGTTATGCTCAATTCAAAAATAAGCCCCTACATTATCTCTTACCATAAACACTAACAAACATACAATCCATCTTGTTTTACATGAGTTACAATACTTGCATGTCTCCTCAACTGATATACAATTCCCCTGATACACAATACTTGTGATATAAGGGTGCCTGATACAGGGAGACCTGATACTTGGTCATCGAGAATTATGCGAGCGGCGACATCAAAGCGTTATTGTGTGCCAACTTGTACGCAAATTACTGCGCGGGCGCACAGTCGCGTATTTGCAAAGTCTAGATCAGATGTAAAAATATGTTAGGCTACGTTATGAAATCAAAATATGTGGAAGAAGTACCGATATAAGTATCTTTCGGCTGAGACGACATTCTTGGAACAACTGGGACAAAAAACAAAGAGAAAAAAACTGCATCATTTTTGTCATGAATTGCTAATGTGGAAAAAATTGCATGCCTAATATTTATTAGTAGGTACTTATTATTTTATTGTATAAATTACCGTTAGGTAAAATTACCAAAAGGGTTAAACTAATTTTTGAATAGGGAAGAAAAACATAAATAATGTTACTTATTTAAGCCCTAGTTTGGAAATACGCAACCGTAGCCGTAGCAGATCGTGGCATCTTCTACGATGGTTCTACGCAATGAACCTTATTTATTTGGTTTCTATACAATTATTGGTAAACGCACTTCCTTTTGTATTATTCTTGAATTGCTTTTAAAGAAATATAATCAAAGCAACATTGTATCAAAATTTTGTCATTAAATTCTAATAACTAAGTATAATGAGATGATTTAATACTGTACCTATCACTTGTGTAGCGTAATCAGTAGATTCATCATCATCGTCAACATCATCAGCCTGAAGACGTCGACTGCAGAACATAAGTCTCGCCCAAGAAGCGCCACTTTGAGCGGCCGCCTGCCTCCTGCATTTATCGTACCAATAATTAATTTATAATCAAAATAGTAAATCAAAAGATTAATTTTAATGTAAAAGGAAATACTTTAGTAACGGGATTTGAACGCTTATCATTTCACGTAGATGGAAAAAAACTGCGTGATAAAATTCAAGGAATCAAGTTCAACTTCTTCGTTAAACAATGTCACATCGTTTCTTTGATAACATTAAATAATTTATTTATTTATTTATTTATATAAATAATTAAATAATTTTTTTATTTTTTTAATAAACTAAAGTAGTGAGAAAATATCAAATGATTCATTATTTAATGCACCAAGTGAAGATTTATCTACGAAGTATTTTTTTACAAAGATACTTATTCGTGTGTCTTAACCTTTGACCGCTTCCTTCCTCTTCCTTATGAGATGTCTTAAGATATGTTTCAGTCCCCTCTCCCCTACCATAATCTCATGTGAGTTTCTATTTGCTTGGTTGGCCAGTGGCGTGTTCGCATAGATAACTGCCATTAATATTATTGTGTAGAACTTAACCATAATTTAGTAAGTAGAAAAGCATTCAACCCAATTTTAAAGATTATTTAATCGGTTGTACCACATGAATATTGTGTCGATATCTCGACCAAATAACCAGGTGGAGGTTTTTCGGTTAAAATGAATTACACTTATGAGAATTTCAATATTAAAATAATCCAATTTTCACGCAATTTCATACTGCTTCTTGAAGACATAAAATGAATTACGTGAGATTAGCCGAAACTCCGCCTCTAACCCACGTGAGATTGAGTGAGCTTGCACTACCCCTTCTCCCCCTAAACGCCGCAAGACGACGCCTCAAAACTACTTATTACCTAAATGTCTATTCATTAAATAATAATTTAAAATGCTCATTGATAATGTCTATTTGTTTGTAAATCCGCTCCTTCCGTTGCCAAACTGTGATAGCTCGCGATAACAACTGATTGCAAACAATATGGCACGCATGTAACACATCTAGATAACTTATCTGGCTTATGTGCCAATAAATCTGTCTTGCTATATACTTACATATAAATAAATAAATAACGCACACATATAGATCTTGACCATGTACAAGGATTCCCTGAACGTCTGTGTAAATAGTTTTGTAAATTGATATACCTATATGGATAATCTATCTAATCCATATAATATGGATTAGATAGATCAATAAACTCTTTATTGAAACCAATATAACAAAATACAAAAACTGCTTATGAGTAGATTAAAGGGGGTTTTATCGCCAAAACGACCTCTTCCAGACTATCTTCCGGGTTAGTTAGTTAGAAGACCACACAATGTACGAAACTTTAGAAGATTGGTTGAGGCCTTGTTAATGTTTATCATGATGAAAACAAACCGTGGTCTTCCGGGACGGGGGCTTCGGGGATCGGAGTACTCAGGGAGTACCACGTTATTTTACCTACATAGAAAAAAAGAATTCTAATCACGAAAAATATCCCGTAAGTACTATTAAAAACGTGGTAAACAACCGTGAAAGTTTAAAACAGGGTTTTAGAAAAAAAAGAGTTAATACCTATTAGAACGGATATAGTAAAAGTAAAATATAAATATTTTATTATGTGTTTAGTACCTATCCAAACTACAGTCACTTTCAAAATGTCTTTTATACTATATTCACTTCATGTCTGCAAATCTCACCCCAATATTAAATAGCCTTAAAACCACGGGGTTGATTCACCCCTGTATACTTTAATCCAGAGTCAATTGGGAATCAGGGGTCTGTGTGACCCTTGTGGTACAAGAGAATAGGTAGTAAAGGGGTTCTTATAGTGGTCTGTTAATATGAATGAATGATTTGAACGAATGATTTCTTTTTTTTTAAATACTTATTTAATTATAGAGGGTTTGATCAGACATGATCATGCCACCCTCATAGGCACTGAATGATTTTTTAAGATTTACTAAATAATAAATAAATAATAATAATAATAATAATTGGCTGCCGCCAGCCAACGAATCAGCTTGGCAATTTTTGGGCAAGCTCCCCGCAGAAAGCAACCTACATTATGTGTTTTAGTTATAGTATTTTTTTTGCGGCATGGCTTTTTTGATAGGGTTTTCGTTTTTAGTTAGGTGTAAATATTTATTATGTTAGTTTTAAAGTAATTTAGTTTAGTGTATATATATCGTTATTTAAGTTTTTGTAACAAATAAATAAATAAATAAATAAATAAATATGTGTGAACATTACACACAGCGCTATCTAGCCCCAAACTAAGCATAGCCTGTACTATGGGAACCAGATAACTGATATAATACTTAGATACTTTTTTGTTTGTAAATACATACATAAACTACAATATAACACCCAGCAGATACAGAACAAACATATATGTTCATCACACAAATGTTTGTCCTGGGTAGGAATCGAACCCACAGCCCCCAGTTCATTAGGCAGGGCTACTACCAACTGAGCTATCAGGCCCGTCAATATAATGTAGGTATTGTTGTTTAATGTTGTTACTAGCTAGCTAGGTACCTACTGTCCGTGGCATGGAAAGAAAGGTCTAAAGTTGAACCTACGGATAAGAAAAGGTTTTTTGTTTTAGTTTAATTGAAACATAATTATGGTGTTGATAGTTGACTAACATTATACAAGCATACCTAAATATAATACTGACCGTGAGAGCCATAAGGGAATATTCAGGGAACGCCAATTTTCTCGGTAAATTTAAATCTTCGGCGATTTCCAAGCCTCCTGCCAAGCATGGTGATAAGTAATGGCGAATGCCCCTCCTGTGATAAGTGTTCAAAGGGGGGTTCTGTGGCTAATGATCTAGACTGTAATAATACTCACCTTTTGCCTTATGATGCTGCCTCGATGGCCAACAAACCATTCGACGTTTCTCCCTAAGCCTCTCCATTCGAGCGCCACTTTGACCGGCGCTTGCCTCTTGTCCTTTTGCATCCAACGTTTTCCCGCGGTATCGCCCAGGTATCGCATATTGGTCCACCTGATTTAGGGTACAATTGTCGGTTCTGCGAGCGGTTAGCCTGCCCCATTTTCATTTTAATCTTGCTAATTTTACAAGCTACCTATGTCGGTGACTTGTCCATGGCTTAATTGTAGTCAGTACTGTCTATGCCATTATTATAAAAAGATGTAGTCATTGGTCTGCTAGTAACCTTTCATTCCATGTGTGATACAGTCATATTTATGAGTAGGTATTGGCCATCAAAACATGATGCGACCATGCATGTACATAGGTACAAAGGTGTCATTGCCTTTGCACTCATTGTTTATGACAAATTTATAGTAATAATTAAACCAGGATTATAATTATCAGTAAACAATTAGCCGAAGGTTTATTTTCCGCGTATTTCCCATATTGTAACAAATGTAACGGAAGTTTTTAAGTTAGTGAGTTTCATATTTTTATCCTGTGTTAACTACTAGATTAGATTGTTTAATTATAAATAAGTATGACTTTATTTACGTTTTTAATCAATAACACTCCGCCATTTTGAAAAACAGAACTTTACGACAATCGGTTGGAGAAATGCGACCTAAAGAGGAGAACAGGGCCCTTATTCCGTATGACCATTCACGCACGTATCGCGGCGCGTTACGATATCTTCGTGGAATGGTTTTGGGTTTAAAATGCTATTCTGTATGTCGTTCTCAAATTTGACAAACACGACAACACACGTTACACGCACGTCAAAAAACAGAAAACACTGGGCACAAACAATCTAACGCGTGGCATAAAGCATACAATTTTTTGATTCCATGTTAATTCCTTGTCGTGGCGCGTTAAAGCCCGCATTTACGTTTGGACCATGTTACACGTCACGCGTTATTGGCAAGGAATCTCATGTGTCATAGCGAATAACCCCCCAGCCGGACATCCGCCGGACAGACAAACGAAATCATTTCTGCTAAAGCTGTCATACACGCTTTGCGTTTGCTCGGTCAATAAGCATTGTCTGACGCACTGATTGACAGACATCCCAAGTCTCTAGAGTCTAGACACAAGTCACTAGGTTCAGCTAGAGTCTAGTCTAGTCCTAAGAGATTTGTTTGTAAATGTCTTCCTTTTAAGAAGTTAGGGCGTTTTGAAAATCAACTGAAGTAAAACACAGAGAACCTTTTTAATTCTTGTATATTCTTTCTTCTTTAAATATTCAGTACACACTCAGTACATAATAAACGAACAGAAGCAATAATACGTCTTGACGCTTCGGTTGCTTAACCAGAATAGACCGCCTTTTTGGACCTTGTCCTCCCTCCAAAACTTCCCTCCTAAACCTCAATATTATTTTACCGGAACTACCAAGGCAGCCATCGTAATTGGCTGATGGTTCAGCGGACGCTCCTTCCGCCAGTGTGGCCAACCAAAATAGTATTTTTAAACAGTCTACCAACCTCTTAATATTAAAAAGTGAGAATAATTTATAAAATTCACGACACAACCTCTAAAGGGATTAAATGCAGGGTTGAAAATGGCCAAGTATCTAGTGTCTATGTAATTGGTCTAGAGAGACTTGACTCCTTCTTACCTTTTTTCTACTGTTATATATTATTAGCGTTATACGTTATAATCGTTTATTTCTTCGCTCCATTCAATTAACTTCTTATAACTTGTTTTTTTAATTATTGTCCATTTGGACACAAATAAATCACTAAAAATGAAAAAAAAAAAAAAACACCCGTGAAGGTAAATACCGTTAAATTTTACGGGTGATCTGATAAAAATAATAAATACGAGATCATAATTGCAGATAATTACAAACTGAATCATGTCAAGAGCGCAACTGAGAAGTGATCCAATTTATATAACACATGGGAATTGATCCAAGGTTAGATCAAATCATAGATAACTCAGACTGATTACCATCTTATCTTACAATTTCGAACTCTATCATTATTAGGTTAGGGTTTAAATTGCTCTTCATGCCAGTATATCCTTCATAATGGGATTGTTGGTAGCAATCGCTAAATTATTTTTCTAGAATTATTTTAATCTTGATAAATATAGCCGATATGGCTTATCCAGGGATGGATTTAAATATCGAACGAACGGTAGATAGCGATCATTATCTGGAGATAACGTCACGATAGCAAGGTGGGTACAGGCGAATAGAAAAAAATCCGTACTACACCTACACTGACAGCCGATGGGGAAGAAAGTTTCTTGAGTGGCGGTAGGTCCTTCACTAGATGGACCGACGATCTGGTGAAAGCCGTGGAGAGCTGATGAATGCAGGAGGCGAGGGGCCGCTCAAGGTGGTGCTCTGTGGGGGAGGCCTATGTTCAGCAGTGAACGTCTTCGGGCTGTTAAGACGCTGACAGGACCTAATGCGAGCACGCTTATTACAACAGTCGAACTTGAACCGTATTTTGTATTATATAGGGTAGCTTTATCCGTAGCAAAAATATGGAGATTACTCACATATTGTTTATTAACGGGATAGAAAAAAGTTGGAACATAACCTATCACTATGATTTATTTCAATGGGTTGTCTTATTATAATGTAGCATTTTAGGGCGTTTGGATGATTTTTTAGAGGTTTTTTCTATCAAGAAAAGTTTTCGTAAACGTGTTTCGGTTTCTGCAGATGGAAAGAAGATATGACAAGTATTTGACATGTATTTTTTTCAATCCTGTGAATGGTGTACATTTTGAGACAATCACGTTCAAAATAGTCGATTTGGGAGCATTCAGCGCTTTAATGATGATTATGATGATAACACCTAGGGTTAATATATCTGCTACTTTTGTCTCACGTAAATCAAAAACTATCTTAAACACACACACACAACACACCCACACACTTAAAGAATGAGTTGAATACATCATTTGTTATTATAAGTATTAGCGGTATTTCTTTGAACACAGATAGCAAAAAGTAATTTCTGTTTCATTGTTCATAATAATTGTAGTAAGAATTAAAATGAGTAAGTTAATCACTACCACTCGTAATGTATAAAATAAAATTGTTGTTGTCCATTTGCATGAATGTTTGTTTGTGTGGCTTTGATAACAAAGCTGCACCGATTTGGGTGAAAATTTGGCCACAGATTACTTACATTAGCGAAATTAGTCCATCCAAAAGTAGCTTGGAAGATATTTTTTATGCAATAAGGTCCCCCTTTGTTATACTATTTATTGTTCTGTACTATATGCATTGTTAAATTTTGATTTTTAATAAAGTGTTTTTGTATTATATTGTGTCGTAAATTACAATATAAGCACCTACTTACTTTATTGTGTATTGTGATGTAGTCTTGTGTGATGTCCTGAATAGATGTATTTTCTTTTCTTTCTTTCTTTCTTTTCTTATCACGAAAAAATTAAAAGCCTCACGGGAAAATGGGTGGGTGAATTCCGGGTAAAATTGTGCAACCAAAAGAATTAGTCCAGAAATTCACTAATATTAATAAAATGTGTTGCGTAACGAATCATATTATTATATAGGTATAGAGGCTCATTCCTTATACATTACTCATACGTGGTCAAATAAATCATTTCTAAGCCACTTTACTTGCAATATCTATAACCTATAAAAACATATACCTATTCTTCATTCATCACTTCTACGGATGTTTTGTTTACAACAAACAGCATGAATCGTAAATATTAAATTATTCTCATTTTGAATATTACCAAAATGAAAAACCTTTTGATTCTTTTTTAATGTATGAAAAGATTAAGCTTGCTCAGATTAATGTGATATTTTTGTTGGACATTAATAGCCTTGTGTCCTGCTATTTTTAATTGCATAAATTAATAATATTCCTCAAAAAATGAAGTCGTGAAAACAAAAATGAAATATCTCAAAAAATGACAAAGTTACAAGCTTAAAATACAGGAATGGAAAGAGACAGTTCAAGCGCGCAGTGACGTCACTTCTTACACCTTCGTAGTACCTTATTACTAAGCTGTGGTAGATTTACATACAATCTCTGGCATGTGACGTCATATCCCAAAGTTACATAGTAGCTGTGGGGATGCTCTGTTCTGCGAGAAAGGGACAGGCAATGCGGGGGGCATTGCCCAGAAACTTTAAAAGCTTATTACTCCGTGATTTCTTTACCGATTTCACTAATTCTTTCAATTATTGCATTAATCTTTAACCTACTTTATTAAAATAATATTAACTTGTTAATTTTTAACAGCAGGACACAAGCATATTGTGATATTATTATTCAAGTTTTTCTACGGATAGACTTTTCGTAAGCAAGAGCAAAATGTAGCAATGTGCGAACGAAATACAGAATGCACGAATATACTTACTGGCGTTTAAAGTCGGGGTATAGGTATTAGGTACGGTATACCATATTACCTACGCGCCGGTCTATTGGTAGCTACATTCATGTCAAACCTGTTCTACTCGAGTGTACACGTAATCCGTTCAAAAACATTCTCAACACATGTAATTTGATCTGTATCTACCAGTCCCTAATCGCTTGAGGATTTTCAGATAAACTACTTGATCGATCATTTCCAGATATAAACTAAGATAGCGATGCTTATCTGTAGAGAGATTTATAATTTTACCTTCACAATGCTTAGAAATTCCATCGGGTTCTAATCGGATAAGGCAAAGCGGTATTTTGTCGAGTGGGGTATTTTTAGATGTAGTGATTTTTTTTTTTTATATTTTGGCTCCACACATAGTGTATTTAGCCAGTGTCAAGTATTATATTTTCATCGTGTTATAAAATATTTCACGTAAAGTCATGTCCTAGTCATAGTCATAGTCCAGTCTAAGTCATGCTCCGGCAAAGTGGTGGCAACTTTACTAGAAGCTTCTATGGAGTTTTGGAAGCAACACGAAAAATCACGTTTCACCACATTATATCACTTGCCCTCACTCCTGCTCGTAATTCAGCACTTAATGCGTAAAACGCCACCAATTTTAAACATTAACACTGGAAAAAGCAAAAGTTTTGAAAAATAATACAATGCAACGACGTGAACTCTTCCGCGTTCCCGCCAAAACTCCCCATGTAGTGATTTTGGTAGCATATTTTGTGTTATGGAATGATTATATTTTATGTAAGATCGTTGAAATCACTTAGATTAAAATAATAAAATAGACGGAGCGTTACGTAGATCAAGAAAATGAAACCTCTCGTAGACGGTTGGTTTAAGATAATATCCAAACATGAAGATCTCCTAACCATCTCTCATCTCGCGGTTTGTGCAAGGAATCGTATCCAGCATCTTATTGTTTCTGATCATGCAACCCAATTAAACATTAGCAATGTTTACTTCACCGTGTTCAGATCGCAAACACAGATTTGGTTTTATTTATTGTCTCGTGAATTGATAAAACGTATGATGGTATCTTTGAACGCAGTCATGATCTGTCCAAGTCGACCCGTTAATTTAGACTCTATTTTTACTGCTTTAGAGTAGTTATTGCAGCGGTAGTTTTTGTTGCTGGTGGAGCAAGTTAATGTCGTCAAATGTAGGTGGATTTATGCACTGGTCTCTACATGTGTTCACGTGGGATGAAGTCGTCTGGTACTGTCTTGGTGTCTTCACATTTTTTGGTCACGAAGCTGTGGTTTAGGCGCAGCCAGTAACTTGGTCCAGTTGTCCAGTTACACCAGTTATCTGACAAGTCCAACTTAATTCTAAGTCGCTCAGTGAGCTATGCAAATGGCTTATCTATGGATTGGCTTTGGAAGCTCGAATCAGAAATCTATTTTGATAAAAGGGTTTGCCTTGATAGACTGACTGACAGAAAACGTACCTACAGCGAAAACGTATAGCTATGATATTTCGGGGGTGTTTTTTTTTATGGCATAGCGGTTTATGAAAGGGTTAGCAAAACTTTAACCCTTGAAGGAGTCACGTGGGCTTTTAAAGATTTATGAAGAAATGCTGGTGAAATCGCCGACTGCATCTACTCTAATTATAATCATAGGCATTAATATAGCATTTAGAAGCAGATTCGTCTATAGCTATAACCAATCGTTATTTTTGTATCCTAAGATAAACTGACGCTTGACCAGTTTCACCTGACTGGTGGCCTAAATATTACAACAGGATTAAATTATTTACCAACATGAAAAGACGAAGAAGCGCACTAAGTCGTATAAATTATGTCACAAAGCATGAGATTAGTTGTATCCGCGCATCAGGTGTTCTGTGATTTGATTGTAATTTATCCCGTAATACGTAATACGTCCTGTCCACTTGTGACCTACCTTTCAACTTGTCTTTGTTAAAACTAAACTAACTGCATTTACTGCCCCTAAGTAAATCAACCAAAAGATTGTTTGATTAGACACTGTTTGTAATCTAAAGGCCAGATTAAAGGATATATAGCCTGAGGTCACGATTTAGCCAGTCTCATACGGACTTCAAAAATTTATTTTACGATAATTAAAGATAAATAAAATAAAATGTAATAAAAGCGTTATAAATTGGGTTATTTGCAATAACTTATTTATCTTTGACATTAAACTTATGTACATACACATATCCCCACACGCTTTCGCGATACATTAAATATTATTAGGGTTTCATAGTATTCTATAACAGGTACTAAGATATAAAAATATATTTATCTGAAACTGGGTCAGTAAAATAACTTAAGACTGCACCTTGTGCAGTATATTCTGTAAACATGTGAGCATTGTGATGTAATCTGATCTGTGATACAGATAATACGTTAGGTATCGCGACTTATCGCTAATAATTTAATATACCAGTATATTGATGTACAAACATGGTGATAATATTATTTTTGTGTACCTGCCCTAATTGGCCGTGTGGTGTGAGAATAGGACCACCACATCTCTTCCCATTGGTGCCGTAAGAGTAGCTAAAGGATTATTCAAACAATGAAAGAAAGACAGAAAGAAAGAAAATACGTTTATTCAGGACATCATTGGCATTGGCAGCATTATCCATTGGCGACTGAAACGATCGGGCTGATTCGCAGATAAATGTTACCGAAATTGAAGTAGTAATTTTTACCACCGGAAATTTAGATTTCGAAAACGAGTAAAATCTAAATGGCCAATATAAGCCAAAGGCAATCTTTACTTTATTATTAAGCTGAATCCATTGACCATATTATGATCTTTGGCTGGAACTAATTATAAGTATTGTAACAGAACTATGCGCTCAGTTACGAATCTACTGCTCGCCCAAGAAGAAATATCATTCACGAAATGATCAAATAGTGAATTTTCATTCACATGATGATCAAATAGTGAATGAAATCTATTATATTTGAGCATCAATCAACGACTTTTATCGTATTATAAGATAAGTTCAAATTAAAATTACTCATTAGCCAAATAGATGGCTAGATTGTAATATAATTAGAATGCTACCCACATGTTGGGACTGTCTATTAGGCTACCCTGGCTAGTTTACAGTTTAAATACTATTTGTAGTAGGTAGTGCAGTAGTAGTAGTAGTAGTAGTTCTAGTTAGTGTAGTAGTTTCTAGGTGGTAGGACTTTTTTGCAAAGTTCGTCTAGGTAGGTACCACCGCTTTGCCAGTTAATCTGCCGCCAAGCAGTAGTGTGCAAGCACTACTGTGTTCCGGTTTGAAGGGCATTGTAACTAGTACAATTACTGGGCAAATGAGACTTTATGACCTGATCTCACAGTCTAGTAATCTGATTACTAGACTGTGTGATGTCTCAGGATGACGTGCGCAGTGTCACGCAAAACTTTATTATTTTAGTGACACTGCAACTGTTATGGGCGGCCGTGTCGCTTAACATCAGATGAACGACTGGCTTGTCACGTCATCTGTTCACATAAAAAAAAGTTTGTTTGATCAATAAAGGCAAATCGTCCGTTTAAAAAAATTTTAATGCTTAATTTTATTTGGGAATAGTAAACGTAAAAAAAATCGATGACTGAATATATAATATATAGTTCTGTATAGGTATATGAGCCATATCTTTAGGTGATTATGTAGTGTGTTACTTTCCAACTATTGTTTTCTTTTTCTTTTTTGTGTAAATTTATTAACTTGACCGTATAATGATAAATTCTATAACACGTGTAAGTACGTACTAACTGATTTCAGTTAGTTGTTTATCGCGATACAGTTTCGATAGCACAATCTCAAGTAGATCGCTACCGATGTTGTGATAAATTTTAACACACTTTTTCATGTTAAAAACCCGCAACTACTTGGTTTTACAATGTTTATTTTATAGGTGCGTTCTATCAGGCCTAATTTAGGCATTTCACATTTTTTATAATCATTACGTCTGAAGACGTTTACTGCTGAATATAAGCCTTCCCCATAGAGCGTCATTTTGAGCTACTTGCCTCCTGCATTCGTCGGTTCCTGCGGTTTTGGCGAGATCATTGTCCCACCTAGTGATGGGGGGCCTACACTGCGTCTTCCAGTTCGTGGTCGATGCTCGAAAACCTTTGTTCCCGTTTCTTTCTTTCTTCACATTATGTAGGTATTTAAATAAAACCAGGACCATGCCTCATCATCATCATCATCATTAACAGCCTGAAGACGTCCACTGCTGAACATAGGCCTCCCCCCGAGAGCGCCACTTAGAGCGGCTGCTCGCCTGCATCCATCGGCTCCCCGCGGCTTTCACCAGGTCGTCGGTCCACCTAGTGGGGGGCCGGCCTACACTGCGTCTTCCAGTTCGTGGTCGCCACTCGAGAACCTTTCTTCCCCATCGGTTGTCAGTTCTACGAGCGATGTGGCCTGCCCATTGCCATTTCAACTTGCTAATCCTAAGAGCTACATCGGTCACTTTAGTTATCCTGCGGATCTCCTCATACGGATCTTATCTCGCAGGGAAACACCGAGCATTGCTCTCTCCATAGCCCGTTGTGCGACTCTGAGCTTAGTAATGAGGCCAACAGTTAGAGACCACGTTTCAGTTCCATAAGTCATCACTGGCAACACACATTGATTGAAAACTTTTGTTTTCAGGCTTTATGGTATTTTGGACGAAAAGATAGGTTGAAGCTTCCCGAACGCTGCCCAGCCGAGCTGGACCATGCCTAACTTGTGTTTATTCTTAATTTTTCAATATAGGTACATCAAAGCTTCGACAAAAAGGTTGCAGCACAGAGAATCCAACTTGGCTGGGCAGCGTTTGGGATGCTTGTTTTTTTTAACTAACCTAACCTAACCTTATAACTCTAGTGCCCGTCCAATGACCTGCTGCTCAGTACTGCCAACCAGAAAAAAACAATTATTTAGTACCAACTTTATAAAGGTTTTTTCAAACACTAATGTACACAGTGATAATCACACAAAAATCTAAGATAAAAATAATCCGTAGATGCAGCCTCGAGTGCAAAATCGGCATCAGATTTCAACTCTGCTAATATTCGTGCCTTATCGGTGAGTAATGGCGAACGGGATGCAAAGTGCTGATAAACTCGAGTCTGTGTGAATCTGTTATTTGATTTCGCTAATTCAATGTCCGCATAATGCATCTTATCTTTAATTTATTCCTGGTTAAATTGTTATTTTTAGGATTAGGCATTTTTAACAGATTTAATTAAGTTATATTACATTTATAATATAACATTATATTGTATTTTACGTACCAATGTATTTACAGACAAAAAGTATTAAGATGGAACCAATTCGATTAGTTAAGTATCTAACTTCCCTAGTATACGAGCTCAAAACCTTTTATTGATATAATAAATAAATAAATAATAATATAGATCACCCCAGCTTGCGTTCCCTTCCCACTGCTGGGACCTTCCTTCAAAGGGAGAAATATGGATATAAACCACAGTACTTACCGGCCAGCAAGCGCGGGTTGATGCATGACACAAATGTCCTCAAATTTTGTGATTCACTGAGAATACCTACCTCACGATTTTTCATTTACTGTCAGAGGAAGTTCGGATTCCGTACAAAATCTCTACCTACTCACTCTAAACTCTACTCGCTATAACTAAATAAATAAACGTCAGTCTATTTGTTTGTGGCTTCACGCTAAAACGGCTGAACCGAGATAAACATAGAGAATACTTCTTTATCTATAATTTAAAATTACCATAATCATTTAATTATCAAGCGTTAAAAAAATTGTTGTTGAATAAAATGATTGCCATCACATCCGTGATGAGAAATATTTTTACAAACAACTCGATTCGTTATCAAGCACAGTTAAATTAGAGGTCAACATCGATAACTAACTTTCGAATGAACCTAATTGTCATCGATATTAAATTATCTTATATCAGTCCACCATGCGTCCATCACGCTACGTCTGTCTCTTTCTCTCTGCGAGATAAGTATCGCTATCTCGCTTCGTTATCGGCTAGTTTCAAATTAAAAATATGGAATAATGAGTGATATCGCGCGATAGCGGCCAGCATCCGCCGCGTATCGGACGATAACAACACATCTGCCATGTCAACGGTCGATTCGATACAATTCTATTTATTATGTTTCGAAAATGGAATTTGCATGATAGATTCATAAATAGAATGATTTCGTAATATAATCGGTATTATAATATCTCGATAAAGTTGTCCAACTATTCTTCTTCTATCTATTATATAAAAGTCTTTGTCCTGACTGGGTGACAGACAACGTACAGCCCAAACCGCTGCACGTACCTAAAGATTTGAGATTTGGAGGGTAGTTCCAGTTTCCTATAATGACGTAGGCGCGTCCTAAGAAAGGGTTTTCGTAAATTCAACCCTTAAGTGGGTCAAAAGGGTAAAAAAAGATTCTACCTAAACCTATATTTCGTGACCTATTGTTTCAAAACGAAGCACATACAAACAAGTATAAAAATAAGTTATATGGTATCATGTAATT
Source organism: Ennomos erosarius (assembly GCA_963580505.1). NCBI lineage: Eukaryota > Metazoa > Arthropoda > Insecta > Lepidoptera > Geometridae > Ennomos > Ennomos erosarius. The sequence continues at coordinate 15,307,286 of OY756979.1, forward strand.
TTTCGAAATTCAACCTTTGAAGGTTCATTTGTGTGTAGGTACACATATTTCCGCACAATTCACAAACTGTGATTTAAACTGCACCCAGATTAGCACTCTTTGATTGTTACGAAGTGTGTTGGTAATTATTAAACTTCAACATTTAGTTGTGATCATTATGACAAAACATTTTTGTCTTACTTTTTGTTTAAGATCACCCAGTTTTCTCAGAACATGAGTCCAGCGACATTCACAGTTTTCCGTTCCGTTTTCCGTCACGCTGAGCATGCATGGCACGATATCTTGGAGTGATAATCTTAAAGAGTGTATCTTTGGGTCAATAATTATCTACATACAGATTATAATGTCTACTTTGTAATGTTTTGGAAGTGTATAAAGCGGTCTACTAATAGCGCTCCGTGGTTTCACTCGCGTCCAAATAAAAAATCCCAAAATGTTGAAATGGCAATGGTCAGGCCACATCGCTCGTAGAACTGACAACCGATGGGGAAGAAAGGTTCTCGAGTGGCGACCACGAACCGGAAGACGCAGCGTAGGCCGGCGCCCCACTAGATGGACCGACGATCTGCTGAAAGGCAAGCCGATGGATGCAGAAAGCAAGCAGCCGCTCAAAGTGGCGCTCTCTGGGGGAGGCCTACGTTAATCGTTTGTTTTACGCCTAACAGTTTGTTTGGATCAGATGGGAGTTCAAAATAATATTTTGCAAAAAATATTAGGTAGGATCCGTTTGGAGGGTTCTGTTGGAACTCCAGTATTCAACACCCACCTCCTCCCATGGCCCTGCCAATCTTGCGGTTATAAGGGCCGAATCCACGGAGCATGCCGGCGAATCGGCATGTTCCTACATATTATTTGTCCCTTTTCAACCTAATCATTCTCCTCCTTCTGGGGCTGACAGACGGCACACACGATCCTCGCCGTCAGGCAGCTCCATCCCCTCGCGCGCCGACCGCACCGCGTTCCACTTTTGCGCGAACTCGCGCAGCAGCCGGAAACTAGCAGCATCCCGTACCAGTTCCCCGTGGTACACCGGGCCCACTCCCAGGCGGGCAACACCATCCAGCATCCTGTCACGCAGTATTCAACAAAGGGGTTGATGATGTCATCATCACCATCAACAGCCTGAAGATGTCCACTGCTGAATATAGAACTCCACCAGAGAGCGCCACTTTGATCGGCTGCTCACCTCCTGCATCCATCGGTTCGGCTTTCACCAGCTTGACAGTCCACTTAGCACGGGACCTAACGCTGTCTTCCGGTTCACAGTCGCCACTCGAGAACCTTTCTTCCCCATCGGTTGTCAGTTCTACGAGCCATATATCCTGTCCATTACCATGTCAACTAGCTTATTCAAAGAGCTATATCGGTCACTTTAGTTCACGCTAGATGATGTTCGTTCGATAAATAACGATATGTGACCTCTACCACGTATGTAACAATTATGTAATCTATACTTTGACTCACTAACATCTATTTGACGCGGTCTTATTGTAATTCCTGCTTATCTCAGTGCACCTTAACGATAAATTAACAAAGTACAACAAAGCAATCTAGATCGGTACCAACACTAACAACACAATGTATCGGTGTGCGTGTCCTATCAACGCTACCCTATCGGGACAAAGGAGGTTGGTACACTGTTGCATACTCTTTACCTAAGTATTATCGTAATCAGTAAAAATGTTACTTCGTTATTGCTTTCGAGTGACTGTTTTGTTTTAAGATCCTTACTTATGAACGTATATTGAAAATTCCCTCTCGTATTCGCTCGTGAGATTACACGTAAATGAAAAGTTGACAGGTATAGTGGTTAAATTTTATTATCATCAGTCTGAAGACGTCCACACTAAACATGGCCTCCCGCATAGAGCATAATTTTGAGCAGCTGCTTGCCTCTTGCATCCATCCGCTCCCTATATGGTTTTTGCGTCCGTCGTCGGTCCAACCTAGATTATCAATAATGCTGTTAAAAATTAAAAGAACATCCATAGATATTTTTGTGCAAAAATTATATATCTAGGTAGGTACTTTGGTATGTCATATTTGTTATCGGGGTTCAACCCCCTACCCCTAGTACGAGTTTCGATAATTTACTAAAACTTGATTCGTTTACGTTTTCTCCCTTTTCTCTCATACATTTCTCTGCAGCGCCCCTAGCGAACACGTTGATGAACTAAAAATGGCAGTACAAATTTTAAATGGATTCGCGCGTATTCACGTATTGGAAAACTCGCACTAGGGGTACTGGATCGCGTTCTTTGAAAATCGCGTGGCTACCACAGAGCTATACTTGCCCCCACCACGCTATAAAATTACAGACAAAACATTAGACGTAGTAGATAGCATACCTTTTAGACATCGACAACAAAACAGGTATTAATCGAAAGCTAATTACATAAACAAAATAATTTTCTATAACAAATGTTTGCGTCATACATTGTGACCGCTGGACCGATTCGGATGGTAGTTCATCTGGTAGATAAGCAGTAGGAGCGATAACGCTGATATTTTTCTTAATGGACTCCGTTGACTCGACGATAAGATAGTGGTAATGAATCTACGTCAAATATAGCCGGGTGATAAATATAATATTAAATATAAATATAAATATGTGTGGACATTTCACACAGCGCCATCTAGCCCCAAACTAAGCAAAGCTTGTACTATGGGAACCAGATAACTGATACAATACTTAGATACTTTTAGTTTGTAAATAGATACATAGAATACAATATAAAACCCAGACGCAGAACAAATATCTGTGTTCATCACACAAATGTTTGTCCTGGGTAGGAATCGAACCCACAGCCCTCAGTTCAGAAGGCAGGGTTACTACCAACTGAGCTATCGGGCTCGTATATAACTATTTATTTATTTGAATCCAGCGAAGGAAAAAAATCAAAAGTGCACAATGGATCCGTTCCACTGTGCACTTTGTAAACATTAATGAGAATCCTATTTTATTTCAAAAGTCTTTATTCATCATGAAAATATCTTAAATAATAAATATTCATGAGTAATCCTATAATTATGATTTGGTACAATTTATTAGAATTTAATTTTTTAAAGCGTTTCTAAAAAATTACCTAATACTTATTCATAGGCCCACAGTCGTCGATTGGTGCTCAAGCATATGTGTAATAAATACTACATTACACAGGCTCAAATAGAGATTTTATTCTTCATCATCATCATCATTAACAGCCTGAAGACGTCCACTGCTGAACATAGGCCTCCCCCAGGGAGCGCCACTTAGAGCGGCTGCTCGCCTCCTGCATCCATCGGCTCCCCGCGGCTTTCACCAGGTCGTCGGTCCACCTAGTGGGGGGCCGGCCTACGCTGCGGATTTTATTCTTAAAATGGTCAATTTGTGAATGATAAGTAAGTATCTTGATTCGAGCACTAATTCACACTCAATTTCGTTCTATTATACGAACCATCGTTTTTTAGCACTAAATACGTTATTAAAATTTTGAGAGAGATATAAATGAAACTAGAGGTGCCCCCTGGTGTCATCAGTAATTTTCCCATTTTAATGAACCAATTTCCTTAAATAAATAATTATTAATTGTACTCTCACCTTCAACAACCACCAAGTTCTTAAACCAAAGCCAAATAACAGTACAAATTTCAGCGGAGCTTAATTTTTAGAGATTTTATCGCGCACCTATTACCCCACAGAGATTAAACAATAGGGTTCTAATCGAAAAAAATAATTCCCCAATTTGTCCGTACTCCCAGATTGATGTGCCATATTAATCTGCCAAATAAAAGTGTCAGATTGTTAACCGAATTTCTGCCCTAATTAGTGCTATTTGTTTTAGCCGGACTATCTTGATCGGGCGCGGTAAGACAATGGGGAAAGGTAGGATTTTTAATTTGATTACGCTGTTTTTTTATTAGCCAGTCACGGTTAAAAGGTTTTCTTAATTTTGGGAGTTAGTTTGGTTTGTTTGAGATACTTAGTTGGAATTGTAGCGGATTCTTATAAAATGTTTTAGTAGCAGGCAGACAGCAGGCAGATTCTTATTAGATTCAGCTTGGAAATGGTAAAAAAAATAATTTACAAAAGGTGTCTTCACGATAGTTAAGACGTTTTCAATACTTATAACAAATAATAATTATGTTTACTAAAGTTTTTTTTTAATTCCAATACTACCTATCCCAAGACATTTGGTTCACAAGCCATACGTAATCCAATACTTGATTGTGACATTCAGATCAACAGGTGTGTTTTGTTCTAAGTAGCGCGCGGGTGGTCACTTTACTGTCCACTCACTATTTTATAGCGTATCACTGATAAAAACTTGGTATGTCATTCTTTACGATAAAATATTTAATTTGAACCTACCTGGTCTATTAGGTGTGGTTTTTTGTTTCATAATTTGTAATATTTTTTGCAATTCTCTGGCTTGATAAACAGCTATGCGGAAAATAAATGCAAAGGAAAAACTGCGTTAAAAAAATGATTATTTTCGCAAGAAGTGGAAACAAGAAAATAGAAATGAAAAACTGTTGTCTATTAAGACCACAGAACAAGAAAAACGCTTCGCCTCCAATCGTCATATTCTTAAGCTCTGTGATTAAGACTTACAAAGACAAAGACACCACAAAATCAATAAAACCAACAACAAAAACAATATTCGTGTTTTCGTTACAACAACATTAATAGTCTAGGTGCTACAACATTTTGTTACCTAATCACCTGTCATCTCTAGCAGAACATTGTTCGTTTCTTCTCGATATTCAAAAATTAACTCTATGTCTCAAGAGTTAAAATCTATTTTTGTGCACTCACAAAGATAGTTCTCGACCTACGGCCCGCGATCCATTTCATCTCCTCAAAGCATAAACCAGAGAACGCGCGTCAATTGTTAACAGCCTCTCGATTCTCGTGAATCGATACGATCGATTATGTTGTTTATTTTCTTGTACTAGAGCTCTGATTGTTTTATTCCTTTCCTCTCCCCTCGGACAGAGATTGTACGTTAGTCAAATTCAATCTGGCACTCGAATTTATTCCATTCTGATTCTCAAATGTATTTTGAGGTTAGGATTTTGACACTTGCATATCGATTCGGATGACGGATACGGTTGTCAGAATCGATATTAAAATAGTTTTATTGTTTTGGCTACTGATGTAACTAACACCTTTATTACCTTTAGAATAAGCGATGTTTTTGTTTGTTGCTTGTAGTTTTTTGTGCGTTTTTTAAAAGGACAGTATACGTTTATTTTGACAGGCAGTGTTCGGTTACGGGTGACTAAGATTGTGCGATTGTACGAAGCGTTTTAGATCGACAGATAAGGTTTTGAGGACACAGTGCTTGATAGGAACAGAAGCTTTATGAGTCAGTGAATTAATGTTCTGATACCTATCTATTTGTTTTTAACATACAAGACTAGCAACGATTTGCCGTTTAAGCTTATCCGCTTTCCCATTGAAAGATTGTGCTAGTTAGATACTGTCCGGAAATAGCTAGAAGCTCACTAAAAGGCTGTCACTTTTCATACAGATAATAATAAGGGTTCTTGGCACAATATGGGCGTGTAAAATGACAGCTGTCAAACGTTCTTTCTCCTGGCAATTTTTATACTCGTCACTCTTTTGGACAGTGTGTATCAAAGGTTTTACATTACATATTGTTTGTTGTTAGGTTATGTTTTTTTTCGTGCTCTGTTAATGGTCCGATGGTAGATAAGATAAGGATAGACAATGTTTTAGTTTAATTATATATCTACGTGTTATACAAGTAATAATGATTACTCATTGGTAATGGAATGTTATCATTACCGGTTAGCTTCTTGGTTTTGTAGTGGTTTGAAGCACTAATATTAATCGTTGTTATGGGGTCAAATACAAAAGGAAAACAGTGATTCATCCTTTGGTTTGGATTTGCCAGTCAAATTCATAACCATCAGGGTTTGCCATTGACAAATATGGAATCATGACTCTATTAGAAATACGTCATCAGAGAGGTCGTCATTCATTAGTTAGCCTAAAAAGGCATCGTAGTGGCTAAAGCTTCCTACTAAAAATGACAATACCTGGCCTACCTACCCAAACGATCGATTTTTTAACAGCCCTAAAACTCAGCAATATAAATCGTCTCCGGCAAATTGGCCATACCATATAGAGCTATCAGCCAGTCTACAAGCTCCACGATTTTATCGCAGAACGAGTGGCTTCGAACAATGGGTGCGTAGGCGCCGATCGCCGGACAATCCACGGATCTCCTGTAGACCATTATTGGACTTTCAAAATTGGATAACTGATAAACTGTTCGTTTACGGGAAGCAGCTGTGTGAACTACGATAGATAATTAATCTAGCAATTAAATATATTTGATAAAGTAACAATTAAATTAAACTTATTATTAGCAATGGGCAGGCCATATCGCTCGTAGAACTGACAAACGACGGGAATGAAAGGTTATCGAGTGGCGACTACAAACCGGAAGACGTAGCGTAGGCCGATCTAGTGAAAGCCGCGGGGATCCGATCGATGCAGGAGGCGAGCAGCCGCTCAAAGTGGCGGTCTCTGGGGGAGACCAATGTTCAGCAGTGGACTTCTTCAGACTTTGGATGATGATGTTGTTATGATTGTATTAGAATAGTAGTGTTAAGATATAAAATTGCACACATGATGTGCGCCCGACATGTCTTGTAAACATTTCAGGCAGTGAAGTTAGTCATTTCTATGTTAGAAACTGTGTAATAGGTATGTACTAGTATGTAGCTAGGTACAAATTATTTCACAGTTATTAAATGTCGATCAAAAGTCCACATACAAATACTCATGTTCTTTGAAATAAGTGGTGTTGTCAAAAAGCGATGATTATCGTTTGAAATTATCGAATAATCGACGCAACGCTTGCGCGCACGCCGGATGTCAAAATAATCATTACCATCTTCAATTTCTACTTTTTTCAACTCTAAGTTTTGAAAAATAAGGTTCAAATTACGATAAAACATGTGAATGATACGTTTGTTTGTCATAATAACAGTGACCTGTCATAGTGTGACATTTTCAAAGATTATATCAAACCATTAAACTAGTGATGGCTGATAGAGAAATGGTTTTATTTAAACGTAAATAGTGGTCACTGGTGATTTTTTGTTTGTACCATTAGTACCTACACTCGCAGTCAGTAGCAATGGAGTTTGATCTTAGATAAATCATGATCTGTTAATTCTACCTATAAAAACATGTACCATCAGCATTAAATAGATAAATAAATAACGCCCAACGATCACATATACAATAGAGCCTGGATCCTAACTAGAACTCCCTGTACCCTAACTAGAACTCCCTGTATCTAGGACCCAGGAACTACGAGGACCATGCTCCGACAACACCCAGACACAGAACAAGTATTTGCGCTTTTTTCTGTGCACAAATAGTAATTATCCTGTCGTGGGAATCGAACCCGCCGCCTCCGAGTCATAAGCCACAGAGTGTGTCAAAATTGATTGCCAATAGATTTTTAATAAGGATGTGACCACGAACCGGAAGACGCAGCGTAGGCCGACCCCCCAACTAGGTGGACTGACGATCTGGGTTAAAACCACGGGGAGCTACTGGATTCAGGAGGTGAGCCGCCGCTCTAAGTAGCACTGGCTGGGGGAGGCCTATGTTTAGCAGTGGACGTCTTCAGGCTGTTAATGATGACCTGACTTATACCTAATTAAGACGACTAGAGTCAGAAAGAGTCATAAGATTTGTAAATCTTATGACTCTTTTCTGATTCTCATCATCATCATCATCAGCCCGTAGATTTCCACTGCTGAACATAGGCCTCCCCCAGAGAGCGCCACTTTGAGCGGCTGCTCGCCGCCTGCATTCATCGGCTCCCCGTGGTTTTCACCAGGTCGTCAGTCCACCTAGTGGGGGGTCTGCCTACGCTGCGCCTTCCGGTTTCTTGGTCGCCTTTAAGGGCTATATCGGTAAATTTAGTCCGTTCTGACTCTAGTCATCTTTATTAAGTAATGTCTTTAAAGACATGACGTCCCACGTCATCATTGCACAGGATTGTTACATAGATTATATAGTTTAGTCTATTCCGCAGTCTCACGAAGTCAGAACTATAACTTGATCGCTTTCACATTCGCACTTTATTGGCGGCTTCAGCGGTCGGGCGCGCATGATTTAAGAGCTGGCGAGAGGTCGTGTCGATCGAGGATACGTGTTTGTAATTAATATTTGTTATTATTAAATTTTTGACTAGTGTTTGTTGTTAGAATTGAAGGCGCGGGTGGAATATTCAAATCTCTCTTCTATTGTAGAACGGATTTTGTGATCATCTGTTGTTAAAAAAATTATGTTTTGATCCTAGCACAACCTAATCTACAAATGTCATAGTCTGTTTAAAAAAGGGCTATTTTTGCCACCTATAGGTAAGTGTGTAGTATAGGTATAGTTCTTTAAGAATAAAAAGCTTAATTCTGCTCTGTAAATTATCCTCAGCTACCAAAGAGAAACTCTACCCTGGGAAGCTGCCCTCAGAGCAAAAATATTTGTACAAAATCATCTGAAATCATTTCCATCAGAAATAACCTTTTCCCTGAACTTCAAGAACAAGAACTAAGTGTTGCCATGCTCGTGAATAAAATAAGTAACACGTACAATTACCTGTTGGCAAATGTTCGCGATAGGGGTTGCTACAATCGGCGCGGGACCCAATCTCGCCATCGGTAATTTGGTAATAAAATGAAAATACGCTCAACTCTTATCTATAATCCGCTCTATATAAATACAACGCACTATATAAATATTAACAGACATGGAACAACTCAAGCGCTTATATTAACACACGCCAATCACGCCCTTACAAACTCCTTCAGGGCAGGGGAAACGTGTGGAGTTCCAGTCAGCAATACGGAATATTATTGCGTGCTTAAATAAAACGCAACTGCTTCGTTCCAGTTTCGCGTGGCTGCAAATTTAATTTTCTTTAATAAGCTCCTTGTAATCTGTTATTGGTAAAGCAACTTTGTCGCGTCGGTGTTGAGTGTAATTTCGGTATGCGGGTGCCTCAGTGTTGGAAGGCATGTATCTGGATAGCAAGCATGTTTCATCTCCAGATAGGTGCAGGCGATAGGGGCTCCGCCCATGCTTTTTTCGTGGTTTCTCGAGAGCAACAATGGAGTGATCTGCTAACTAAATAACGAGAATGTTGGCAAGAGAACAATGTTCGTTTTATTTCGTCATGTTGGTATTGACGCGCTGACGCACGCTTGATGAGAGATTTCAGTGCATGGGTATAAAATGGATCGTCGGATCTTGATGTTAGGAATCGCGAAGCGTGTGGTTCAAATCAGCGAATTGATCTGCGAGGAGGCTGGATCAATAAAGCTGGATGCTCTTTAATTAAATATTGAAGTGAGTTTTGCATTTTTTCATAATACTTATTATTAAAGGTGGTGGTGATTGTATATGATCATACTTATTTTCCAATTATTTTTAGGTAACTAGACATTTTTACATTTTATTCTAACAAAGAACGCATAAGTAAGGATCTTTAATTTATACTATATAACTACCTATACCATCCATTTTGTAAAATTTGATAGCCTCCCTGGTGGAGTGGTTAGGCAGGTCGGGTCATAACCTCGAGGCGGCACTTCCGGGGTGATCCCACGACAGGATAAGTATTTGTGCACAGAAAAAAAGCGCAAATACTTGTTCTGTGTCTGGGTGTTGCGGGACCATGGTCCTCGTAGTTCCTGGGTCTCTAGATACAGGCAATCCTAGTTTGGGTCCACGATCTATGTATGTGCGAGCTTACTATCGTTTTATAAATAAATAAACAAATGTGATCGTTGGGCGACATTTATTTATTTTATAAATCTACATAATTATTATTGTATTATTATTTTACCATTTCACTACAGTTGAAAAACTAGTAGGTAAAGTAAGTAGGTACACAAAGATTGCCTCATGTTTAGTTAAAATATTTGTTATTTATTAATAACAATGAAATCAATATTACCTAGTTATTCTTATTATTAATATGGTGTAATATTATACCTATTAAAACTCTAGATAACACACTTTAGAAATAACTGTGAAGATAATGAAAATAAATTGTTAAGTTTAATGCAAAATGGCTGCCACCGATATGAAAAAATATAATATAGGTATAACACAAGGAAATATTTATCGATGTTTATGGTATTATATTGACTTATTTCCCGTAAAATTTGTCATATATCATTTATTCTAATTGTGACCGTTTGTGCTTGATTTTCCTGTTTATTATCGCACGCCATAAAGTTGTTCGTTAAAATTCCATATGATTACCTATATGCCTCAGACTAGAACAAAAATGTAGATGGAATGCTCAGAACTAAAACACCAAACTAAAAAAAAGTAAGCATGATATTTTTAAACATAGATATTATGTACAATATACGTTTATACAGCAATAAGTATAGGTAATAAATAGCAGTACCTAAACTATACCTATCTTTTGCTTAGCGTAATCTACAAATTAATATGTAAAGTAAAAAAACACAAGTACAATAATATGACATCTTGAGATCACTTGTCATGGCAGCTTAAGTATGTCCCAGTTTTAGGTATATATGGCTGCGGGTTCAAATCCCTTTTGTGATTCTAATTGCTCCTGTATAAAGTAATCAATAAGAGAAACGTGTTCAGTTGTTCACTGCGTGGGCCAGGCATAAATAAAAAATAAAGTCAAAAGTGTTTAATGTTATGTTATGTTTTGTAATGTTATGTTATATTATGGATCCTGATCTGAAATAAATAATTTGAATTTGATAATAATTAGGAATATAATCAACCTAGGTATATCTTTCGGGTACCGTAAGCGCCGCTAAGGAGGCTCTAGAGCATGCATGTCAAACTCAAAGTTGTTGGTGGGACAAATGCATAAGGACTATAAAATTATTGGGCCGCAAAACCCAACCGTAAAGAAAAAAACCGGCCAAGTGCCAGTCGGATTCAAGCACGAAGGGTTCCGTACCATTATCTATAAAAATCGGCTAAGTGCGAGTTGGACTCACGCACGAAGGGTGCGTACCATTATCTATAAAAACAAATAAAAAAAATCACGTTTTTTGTATGGGAGCCCCCTAAAATATTTATGTTATTCTGTTTTTAGTAATTTTTGTTATAGCGGCAACACAAATACATCGTCTGTGAAAATTTCAACTGTCTAACTATCACAAAAGGGTCCGTTTTGCCCTTGGGTATGGAATCCAAAAAACGAGCAAAAAAACACGTTTGTTGTATGGGAGCCCTTTTAAATATTTATTTCATTCCATTTTTTAGAATTTATTGTTATAGCGACAATAGAAATACATCATCTGTGAAAATTTCAACTATCACAGTTTATGAGATACAGCCTAGTAACAGACGGTCAGATAGACGAAACAAAAAGACAGACGGCCGGACAGCGGTCAGTAATTTTCACTTTTACAGACAAAAATGTGCAAAAAGCAAGTCCTACTTACAAAATATAAAATAAGAAAAATGAAATTTGGATGCACGCCTACATTATATCCCTCTTTCTTAGACTGTGTTTAGATAACTATAAAGAAAATGCTTCAGCATTAAGTCCTCCTTTGTACTGTTTTAGTGCAATACAGAATAAGGTATAAAAAAAATATTATGCCATAAAATCTCACCTTTCCCCCAAAATCGCCTTCAATTGTAATTAATGTAAGCTTTTTCTTGTAAAATATAACGTAAAAAACAATTCTCAAATTATTTCAATTTGTGTGAAAACAGAAAGCCGCGCACGTGTTACTATTGTAGTCACAGAGCAAAAAAAAAAACGCTTCCCTAGGCGAAGTGTCATTTGTTTCATAGCTCTGTGATTGTAGTCCTACCAGTGTACGACGTGCTTTGTTTGACTATTCATCCCTTGATTCAACCTAACGGCACCGACGCGACGGGGTGTCATAAATACCGCCCCCGCCCCAGTGCAAGATGGGTCGAACATCGAACGCACCACATAGCTGACTTTGACCGATCGTTTGCATGGCAGCGTCACGTGGCCAACGTTCCGATTTCTAGGGCACAAATTTTTGAGACATATGGGCTTGTTGGGCCGCATCTGAGGGCTGTTCTACAACTTGGATCGGGCCGCATGCAAATGGGCAGTGGGCTGCATGTTTGACATGCCTGCTCTAGAGTCACAGCATATTTCTTGGTCTGCATTATAGGTAATCTACTGCGATCACCAAGCCGCTATGTTTATAAGGCTGATGTACAGTACAACGATGTTGTCCATCTAGAATCTAGAAATCTAGATCATATAGGTTTATACAGATTCTATCGAGCATTTCTCGAGAATAACGCAGAGTAGTATAATGTTGGTATTGCGATATACATTTAGTTTAGAATGTGGAGCCACATTTTAATTCTGAGCGTATCGTCTATTTAATGGTTCTTGTAGTCAAAGCTGTAAGCCTTTAAAACTTGAAAGACTTTGGTCTATGTTTTCAAGTTCGTTTTAGATTTTGATTCATGGAATAATAAGTACCTAGTACAGTTACGAATGAGTGTAATCTTGTAATGTTGGAACACGTTGAAATGATCACGTATTCCTAAAGGTTACTCATTTAACACTCACATTTTCCTCAATGACGAGTGGATTTCTTTCTGGAGAAAAACTTGAGGTAAATTGTCCATTTTTGATAACTTTAGAAAACAAACCCATCTGCATTAGGGTTTTTGACTAAGCCATGTTATGCAAACTTCTCTGAAATATTTTCCTGATGTGAGTTCAAAAACCGAATAAGTAATATGCATGTAATAAGTGTCTTTCCGTACGTTTTTATTTTTTTAGTTATGGACATGTGATAGGCTGAGGAAATAAACGCCTTTATCTTAGTAGAGATTGGAGTCCACTGAAGAACGGTTAAGACGAGACACAGCAAAGCCTCTTGTGGGAGTTTCTGGCCGTAAAAATCTGCCGTTCCTCGTAAAAGACTAGTTTCATAGTGCCACAGATAGCTTATAATAATGATAATATTATTACACCAAGTACTTACCATACATAAAAACCACCAGTGTTAGGTCATCAGAGACAAAATTGCAAACCGCGCCGACGGATGCAGGAGGCGAGCAGCCGCTCAAAGTGGCGCTCCCTGGGGGAGGCCTATGTTCAGCAGTGGACGTCTACAGGCTGTTGATGATGCTGAGACAAAATTCAATACTCAATACTCAATTGATGGCAAAATGGTCCCACACGTTTTTTTATTACCTCGTAAGGACCTACCATGAACGTGCAGAATCTCGAGCAAAGCTCATTGTTGTTTGTACAAGTACCTAGCTAGGTATTATTTATTTGCACTATCGAGATATCATGCGTATTGTATCGAGATATTGAAGGCGGACGCCCTATAGGCCCCTCCCTTTGCAGCATGGCTAGACTGGTCCCACGGCATCTAGGTGCAGCGCATTCTTGCAGCGACATCTGCTGAGAGGATTCAGAAACTGCAGTGTTAACTTTTTTATGGCATTGGTATCAAACAAGAATAAAGCCATGATATCTATAAAAAATAAAATTACAGATAAATCATGGCTATACTTGTAATGCGTTAGGTCTACCGAATGTTTATCTAATTTATGTGAAACAAGTTAGATCCATTTTATCAGAATGAATATAAATAGGGAGTTTTGGCGGGAACGCGGAAAAGTTCACGTCGTTGCATTGTATTATTTTTCAAAACTTGAGCTTTTTCCAGTGTTAATGTTTAAAATTGGTGGCGTTTTATGCATTAAGTGCTGAATTACGAGCATGAGTGAGGGCAAGTGATATAATGTGGTGAAACGTGACTTTTCGTGTTGCTTGTAAAACTCCATAGAAGCTTCTAGTAAAGTTGCCACGACTTTGCCGGAGCATGACTTAGACTGGACTATGACCACCTGACTTAGACTGGACTTATGACTATGACTAGGACATGACTTTGCGTGAAATATTTTATAACACGATGAAAATATAATACTTGACACTGGCTAAATACACTATGTGCGGAGCCAAAATATAAGAAAAAAAAAATATAAATAGACACAAATCACGATGATGCGGTTATAAATATGTCGGTAAATGATTATAATACTTGATGTCACTTCTTGCTCTGCACCAATTTAATGACTTAGACTCAACCTGGAAGTGTTATAGAATCTGAACTTGAAATGCAAAGAAAGAAAGAAAGAAATAAAAAACATTTATTCAGCCTATAAATAAATAAATATAATTTTGGTACTTGTACTATTGGAAACAGATAACTGATAAAATACTTAGATAAGTACTTTTATGTTTGTAAATGCATACAATATACCTTACTCGTTCACTTTGGTGGTCTCGTTCTTCAAATCTCGTTCCGGACAAGGAACTCGTTCTTCTAACTCGTTCAGTAACTCCTTTCGTTCTGTGAATCCGAACGAACGAGCCGATGTGGGAGTCTCTGCAACTCGTTCGGATTCACTGAACTGCTGAACTGCGTAACGATTTTGTTGCAAGGAGTTAGAAGTTCCCGTAACTCTTTTCGTTCAGTAACTCCGTCAGAACGAGACGATGTGCGAGTCTCTGCGACTCGTTCGGATTCACAGAACTGTGGAACGATTTTTTTGCAAGGAGTTAGGAGTTGATTATAAATTATAATGTACGTGACTATGCTAATCAGATCTTTTAACTATACTTAGATAATACGTGTAGTGTAAATACATGATTTACTTATACTGTAGCAATTATGAAAAAATAAATGTTCTTATTTTGTATTACAATTTATATATAGGTAATAAATTAGTTTCGACTTTAAAACAATGCCCGTAGTACACATTCAAGAACGTTAGTTACTATGTTTTTTAATAATAGATGTAAATGAACTTCAACTTACTCCGTTATGGAATAGACCATAAAATTGACTGATGTATCAAGAATGACAACTCGTTTAGACAGTAAGCTATTTATGACCGGAAATACGTATGTGTATGAGTAAAATATTGAATTCAATCACATCCATTCTCAATCCTGAAAGAGGCTTCAAGGTTCAAAGATCTCAATACTGTGAACGAAATCACTCCTAGGACTGGGAGTTACCTGCAGGCGGACGCAACTCCCAGTCCCGGCGCTTGCTCGAGTTCACCGAGTTGGAACTGGGAACTGGGAACAACTGAACGAAAACAGTTCGTGGAGGCGAACGAGTTCCTTTCGTTCACAACAACGGAGCAGTTCCTAGGAACGACTCGTTCCGGAGTTACACAAGTCTAATATACATGCATAAAAAAAAACAATATAGCACCCAGACACAGAACAAACCTCGATGTTATCACACGAATGTTTGTCCCGGGAGTAATCGAACCCAGAATCTGACAACACACCATACATTATAATACTTATAATATTACTGTGACTTACTACACATGAGTAATATAGATCTATAAGACATAAGTAAAAAACATTATGACAGTATAATGTAGTAGGTAGGTAATTTAATACAACACCGTAGAAAAATTTCGTAAAAATGAGAACTAAGAAGAAGCCATTTTCAATAATGTTGCCATCAGATAAAACCTATTAAAGACGGCTTCCTGATGGGCTGATCGGCACCCCCATCCGCGGCCGATGTTCCGTAGGACAAACAAATTAGCACCCTCAAATGTCGCGAGACAAAATGGTATTAAGAAATAAATTGGCCGATATTTTAGGGTTGCCATTTTTGTGCGATAAAATCGGTTAGACACTACTAAATCTGTATAAAAATTAACCCTACAAGAAATATTATCTCTGCATTAGCGTGCTTTTCCGAATCTTTACGGGTACTTTAATATTTCAGGACCTGTTACATCGCAGAAAGAAAAGGTATTGATGGAAGATCGGTTACACATCAAATATTTAACTGAAAGTTACCATTCCACGTATGTGTAGATGTAATTTTTTTGCAGTGTGAAGATGTTACCACTTGATGGCTTTTCCCATTAAGTATACAAATAGAAAAATCGCTAAATGAGATGAGTTAAAAAATGCTTGTTTGTAAAGGGCGAAAACCTATCCCCCAATCACCCCCAGGCAGGGGCCTACGTTGGCCACAGGCTGTTGATGATGAAGAGGCGAAAGGATAAAATGTTTACGACCACCAGATGGCGCTTACAACTTTCAAATTATTTTCTAAATAACGTCCTCTCGGCAGCCCTACAGATCGTCGAAGGGGCGAAGCAACGTTGCCCGCGGTGTCGCATATAAATTACGGATTTACACATAATAGTCTTTCATTTTTCACAGTCAGTTAATATCGCCGATTGACGCCGTGATGGCGTTTTCATAACATCTTTAAACAGATTTAACTAACTTGATCAATATAAAATAAACAACACAGCTTTCAATGCATAACTTTACGTTATTATATTTCGTTGGTGCCACACATAAAGCTCTCGTGTTTTTGTGTAAAGGGGGTTGTGTTTTGATACAACTAGTCAAAATAATTTCACCATATTTTATAAGAATCATCATCATTAATCTATGTATTGTTATTTATTTCTATTTTTTATGTAATACATAATCATACCTCGTAACAATTTTTTTATGGTTTTTGAGATAATCAATAAAATGTTTAATATCCCTAGACTTTGTTGATGTGTGTAGTCCCAGACAGAAATAGGCTGTTTAAAATTAAAAAACCACACTTCTAATACTATTACACTAACTATTTATTTAATTTTACACTAACATCACAAAAAACAGCGTTTCAGGAAGATTTCAATTTCACCGCCATAAAGGAAACAATTAATTAGTAGGCAATCGTTTAATGTGCAATTAATTATTTCCTTGAGCTTCCTTGTGATTTACCGCAAATATTTTGCAAAGTCTGTCCGCGACCACAAATACTGTGAAGAGGTAAACGTTATGACATCATATTTTGGTATGCATAAATAATCACAACTTGAATGTAGTTCAAAAACAGGCCGCTTCTGTGAACTAGTGGTAGTTCTGCGAACAGTAAGTAGGCCGTAAAAGTAGAAACGTTTCTGCAATCACACGGCATGGTGTTGAACGTAGTACGCCCCGAACTGAGACCTCGTAAACCTCTTGACCGATGTTTCTCATAGTTAATATTATAAATACGTGTTTGGAATTGAGTATACCCCACGTTTTAAACAAAATAAGTATTATCAACAACGGCTGGTAAATAGCTAGTGTTTTTTTTGTTATATTTTGGCTCCACACATAGTGTATTTAGCCAGTGTCAAGTATTATATTTCATATTTCATCGTGTTATAAATTATTTCACGCAAAGTCATGTCCTAGTCATAGTCCAGTCTAAGTCATGCTCCAGCAAAGTGTAGTCATAGTCATAGTCCAGTCTAAGTCATGCTCCAGCAAAGTGGTGGCAACTTTACTAGAAGCTTCTATGGAGCAACACGAAACATCACGTTTCACCACATTATATCACTTGCCCTCACTCATACTCGTAAGTCAGCATTTAATGCGTAAAACGCAACACTGGACAAAGTACAAGTTACAATAATACAATGCAACGACGTGAACTTTTCCGCGTTCCCGCCAAAACTCTCAACCTGTGTTTTGTCGCGATGTATAGTCCTAACTCATGAATTTTTTTTAATAATAGATTTGACTTGCAGTTACATTTCCTTGGTTACCGTGCCATCTCTTAATGGTAGCCGAACCCAGTTTATTTATCTAGAAATCTGAACTTTTTTTTTTTAATGTTGGCTCCACACATAGTGTATTTAGCCAGTGTCAAGTAGTATATTTTCATCGAGTTTTAGAATATTTTATGTAGTCAAGTCTTAGTCTTAGTCATAGTCATAGTCCAGTTTAAGTCGGGTCATAGTCCAGTCTAAGTCATGCTCAAGTAAAGTGGTGGCAACTTTACAAGAAGCTTCTATGGAATTTTGGAAGCAACACGAAAAACCACGTTACACCACATTATATCACTTGACCACACTCATGCTCGTAATTCAGCACTTAATGCGTAAAACGCCACCTATTTTAAACATTAACACTGGAAAAAGCACAAGTTTTGAGAAATAATACAATGCAACGACGTGAACTTTTTCACGTTCCCGCCAAAACTCCAATCTGAACATTTTAAGTAGGTAGGTACATGCCGTAGTTGTCTATGTCACAGCGGAGTTGTCTATTACAAAATTAATTGGAATTGGAACTTCTCCTTCTATAATACATTACAAAACAGGGAGCTAAACACAAATGGCCGCATCACATTACTTGATAACATTTTAATATCCTGCAGGCAGGTTCTTTTAGTCATTTCATCATTTGAGCTGTTTAAAATTCGCGATGACGGTTCCCGCGCGATTTGTAAACATGGCGGCGTTTCCGGTGAGGCCACGACGGAAATTCGACCTCCTGTCTTTAGGGATGAAAGGGGGTAATACAACCCGTGGAACAACAGCGATCGTTTAACGCGATTAAAGTTACGGATAGTTTATGTTTTTGAAGAAAATATGATTGGATGTTGTAACAAACAATACGATACTTATTATTAGACATTCAACAATACAAAAACTAACCAACGGCCTCCAGCGGGAATAGAAAATGATTGAGAGATCAATCGGGTTATTTTTTAAAACCGCATTTTTTTGTAAACAAACGGTTCTTACAAAGAGACGGTACATATAGATAGCTTGTAACATCTTATTACTTTATTATGATTACTAATCTACGCCTATTTTCCATTTTCGTAGGTGGAGCCACTTTCTACAACTAACCTAACGTTAACATAGCTGTCTAGTCTAGTAAATATTATTATGATTACCATTTTTACCTCTAAGGCTGTAAGTACAAGGAAAATAACCAAAAAATACAATTAACCTAATTGAAAAAATGTCCCCGAAACGATATATTTCATAGCTTAATGTTCCCGCATTTTTCGCTAATGTTCTTACATCGGATTTAGGATTAAAATGTGTAATTAAAAACAGATTTTTTCTTAACGACTTTAATGAAAATGTGAGAGTGTGCGCAGGTAATTAAATAAATAGAAAATAGCTAAACTTAAGTACCTACCTGTAATATTAAGTCTTCTGTGACACAATACACTGTTTCTGACAGTAAGTAAGAATTATATTGCGTGAAGCAAATTATTAATGATGATAGATGGATGAAACTGATTTGTAAAATCAGATTATTATTATTATTATTATTCATTTATTTCGTACAAAGTTTTACATGGGATTACATACCAGGGCCGGTAAACCTCGCAAAGGTTTGTATTGGCACTAGGGGTCCTCTAAAAGCTAGACAAAAGTAAATACAACCTATGACATTAATTTCTTACCATGCTATACTATACACTCACTTGTGCAAGCTATATAGAAGCTAACGTATTTTTACATGAATATGGAAGCTGTATTAGATCCTACTCTCGCCATATGATTAGGAGTTATCAATCAATCAATCAATCAAATCGTTTATTTGTTAAATACATGTACCTATAGTATAGGTCTTACAAAAAGTTTTGCTCATGCATTTAGTCTGCAAGCAGGCGTGCAAATGTTATTTAATAACTAATCACAATTTTTATAATTAGCTACCTATGTTTCATTTTTTACATGACATTAAAACCCTTGGCTTCCTCCACTTCCTCCCACCCACAGCTCGGATTGATTCAATTTTTCTAAATAAATCTTGTTTCATGTTTCAGGTAAGTGCAAACAGCGTTATCGTTATCGAGCTATGACCAACTAGATCCATCATGGATCTAAGCCATGGATCTACTGAGAATGAACCATAATAATTATGTAGGTAAGTTTTAAAATAATTCGACGATGCAGTACGAAGATCTTTTTAATTAGGCAAATAACAATTATTATTTCTAGTGGTACCTACCTATAGTAACAAACCGCTATTATCTAACAAACCGTTATCATATTAATGAAAATGTATGTATATGTACCTAATTTCAAATATTTCGTTCTTTCGTTCACTCATTCATCCATTCACTCACACGTTCCTATCATCCTCCCGCTCTACCCCATACAAAGCGCCGAGCGGAATCGTCGAAGAGTCGCAGACCACACGCCGCTAACTTTTTAATCTGTTGAGACAATTCAAATGCGCATAATGCGTTCGAGGCGACTTTAACAATAGCTAAAGCCAGTTAGCACTGGTTAAAACCAGTTTAGCTCGGTTTAAACAGGCAAAACAGAGGCAAAGTGGGCTATCTCTGGGCTATTGTAGCACGTGTGGAAAGTTACAGGAAATGTTGACGTTCAGTTCTTTTTTGAACGGCTTTTTCCAATTGTCCCGGTAATGAAGTTTTGCTGGGCTAATGAATGGGAATGATATAGTGGATTCTATTTTAAGACCTGGAGTGAGATCCTGATTTTTTAAGGTTGATATAATGAAACAAGTTAATTTAAAACAAGAAGAAGTCAGAATCCCAGGCAGATGATAATACTCCGAGAGGTTCGAAGGAATCAGGAGGTTACAGAGAGTTTTATAATTAGTCATTCGGAAACAAAACTGCGAGATCGACCCATATATACAGCTTATGGGCTCACGTAAATATTGGGGACAATTGTCTGTTTTAGGGTTCCGTACCCAAAGGGTAAAACCGTCCATCTGTCACCGGGCTGTATATCATGAACCGTGATAGTCAGATAGTTGAAATTTTCACAGATGATTCCGAGACCAGTCCGACTTGCACTTGGCCCAGTTATTTCTTTTATGTCATCATTTTTATGATCTTCAGTGAATATTAAGTACGACTAAAAGCCAATTTTTTTTATAACTAAGTATTATATTATATGAATTAAAAACACGTACGTATGCGACGATCTGATGAAAGCCGCGGGGAGCCGATGGATGCAGGAGGCGAGTGGCCGCTCAAGGTGGTGCTATATGGGGGAGGCATATGTTCAGCAGTGAACCTCTTCGGGCTGTTAATGATTCGCATCAGGGGCGCTGCTAGTGCGTTAAATAAGTCAAACAGTCTTGACTTGACTTCTTGGTTTATGGCTTCTGTGGCTAGTTGTCACAATTCTGCCAGTCAAACAGTCTATTATCAAAACAAGAAGCGCTGCCAGTCTTGCGGCCCATCCATCTGGCGGGCGTCCGAGCGGCACGCGCGATACGTTTGTTGGTGTGGAAGTAAACCCAAATATACATAAAATTACACCATTTTACGTTTAAATAATTCACAATGTAAACAGTTTAATATAAAATGAATATAAAATACCAATTAACAATTTTAATTTGATTGGTAATATTCAATACTGAATTAAATGAGTATTATAATTGAAGATATAGATTAATAAGGATGATGTGAATTAACTATTATTTTACGTGGTTTAAGTAATTAATATATATTAAAAATTTTACTCATCAACCAGCTTTACATTTTAGAGCATGGGATAAGTCAAAAACTCCATTATGAAAACAAGAAGAGCTGCCAGTCTTGCGCACCATCCATCTGGCGGGCGTCCGAGCGGCACGCGCGATACGTTTAGCGACGACGTCCGCGTCGTCGTAGAGGAAATTACTCGACACGCCTTTATAGACGCGTAGCTTTGGATGACTTTTTTTTTTC
Source organism: Ennomos erosarius (assembly GCA_963580505.1). Classification (NCBI taxonomy): domain Eukaryota; kingdom Metazoa; phylum Arthropoda; class Insecta; order Lepidoptera; family Geometridae; genus Ennomos; species Ennomos erosarius. The sequence continues at coordinate 15,328,838 of OY756979.1, forward strand.
TATTGCTGGAACATCCAATTAAAATTAAGCATTCTAATCATATTACAATCTAGGCATCGATTTGGCTAATGAGTAATTTTAATTTAACCTAAACTTCTAATATAATAATTGTCTAAGAATGTGTCCAATAACACGTTTCTTATTGTCTCTATTAAGGTGAAGACACATTGTTCTTGTGTTCTTTTTAAGTAGCACTTACACTGCACCACATTAGACTATCACGTAACTACACTTTAACACTAATTAAACTAACTCAAACGGTTTTGTTCTTTTTAGTCTTCTCACTAGATCCGTGTGGTCGAGGAGCTGAATTGCCTCAACATTCACGTGATGGTGAAGCCTGCATTGATGACTTTCTGCGTGTTTTTTAATAATATTGTGGACGAACTCTATTTTAAGGTCCCGATGGAGGTCGTCGTTTCGTATATACCAGGGTGCATTGACAATTTCCCTTAGCACTTTATTCTGGAACCGTTGGATGGTGAATATATTGTTCTGTTTGGTACAGCCCCATAGCTGTATACCGTAAGTCCATACTGGCATTAGGACTTGCTTGTATAATAAAACTTTATTGTGTATCGACAGAGCAGAGTGTCTACCAAGCAGCCAATACATTCTTTTATAACGCAACTCAAGTTCTTCTTTTTTTTTCTTGACGTGGGCTTTCCAGCGGAGCTTCACATCAAGAGTCATACCCAGATATTTGGCTGTATTCTCATATGGAATCAGTTGGTTGTTGATATAAATAGGAGAATACTGATGGATTTTTATTACTGAAGTCAATATGAATAGATTTGGATTCGTTTAATCTAATCCTCCATTTCTTAGTCCAATCGTAGACTCGATTAACAGCCACTTGCACCTTTTCTACTGCTTTTTTATGGGTGTTTCCTACTGCCATTATTGCAGTGTCATCAGCAAAGGTCGCAATGGTGTTATTTTTTAACTCTGGTATATCACAGGTATATAGTAGGTACAGGACCGGACCTAACACACACCTTGTGGTACACCAGCTTTTATTTCCTTCAGATCTGAGTAGGCATCTTCCTGCCTTATTCTAAATACTCTCTTATAAATATAAGATTCTAATATATCGGCAAATGATATTGGAATGAGCGTCCTTTGTATATAAGGCCGTCATGCCACACTTTATCAAACGCTTGCGCCACATCTAAGAATACAGTAGAACAAACTTTTTTCTCTTCAAGTGATTTTTCAACAACATTTGGAATTCGGTGCACTTGATCTATTGTTGAGTGCTTTTCTCTGAATCCAAACTGATGTTCAGGTATTATGTTTAAGCCATCTATGATAGGTTTAAGCCTTTTCTGTAGCAATTTTTCCATTAACTTTGACATTATGGGCAGCAGAGAGATCGGCCTGTATGATGTTGTTTCGTGGGGAGGTTTCCCTGGCTTTGCTATCATTATAACTTCAGCAACTTTCCATAGATCTGGTATGAACTTCAATCTAAAGGTGGCGTTAATAAGGGTTGTAAGTTTCACGATTGCCTTTCTTGGCAGATTGTGAAGAACTTCTCCGGATATTAAGTCGTATCCAGGAGTTTTTCTAGGGTTAATATTAATCTTAATCTCGCGCAAAACTTCTCTCGGTGTGACTAGTTTTATCTCTTCTTCATCATCTCGCTTCAAAGTGATGTCATCTATATGGATAGCTTCTTCACTGTCATTGGGTTGAAATATGTTTTCCAGGTGCTCGTTATTCACAACCCATTTACCATTTGCATCTTTTATTGGAGGAATTTGGGCGATGGGCCGTTTTAAGTTCTTAGTAGCCTTCCATAGAGAGTAGTTAGTACTTCGATCATTGGTTAGCTTCTGAAGATACTTGTTACTGGAATCATCATTAAAGTTTTGAATTCGCCTCTTTATTTTTTTGGTTAGGTTTTTCAACTTTCTTTTATCTTCGGGGCTCCTAGATTGATGCCATATATTACGTTGTTTTCTCTTTTCATATATCAGCTGTTTAATTTGTAGGGGTATGTGTGCCCTTTAGTAGCAGCTTTGATTTCTGGAGTGTTTTTCCAAGCAGCTTGTTGTATATTCTCTATAAGAGTTTCCAATTCTCTGTTCACCTGCTCCGGTGATTTCAATGGAACTTTAAGATCTATAAGACTTTCTAGGTCTAACTTAAAATTTTCCCAATCTGTATATTTATTAACTAGTGTGAGTGGTTTTTCTATGTACAAGATATTCTCGCATATTTCCATATATATTGCGGAGTGATCTGAATTCATATCATAGCTCTGTTCTGTTCTAATATAACTAGATGAAATATTTTTAAAAATAAAGAAATCTATAAGGTCAGGAAGTTTATGTGGATCTGTTGGCCATACATTTGGATGACGTGTCTATACAATAACTAAAAAAAGTTAATAATATTCTTTCAGGGAAAATTTATTTTTCCCTATGGGGAAAACTCGAGGAGAGCCAGTCATGTGGTTAGTGTTTAGGTGCTGCGAAACATTTAGATCTTTCCGCTCAGCCGCGGAGCCCGCACTGTTTGTAGCGTGAAATAGAAATTTTCAATAACAACCACTTTATTTATTGGATATTTTTAATTTGAATTGTACTTACTGTTATAGCATATAGGTATCACATTATAGGAAAATATCGAATTCGAGTTCAAAGTGATATTGGTCCTTAGCCTTATACAACCTCAATGCTGGGACATAGATCTTCTCTCACAGGAAAGTGTGATAAAGTAGGCCATATAATAAACTCTGGCCAAGACGTGGATGACACAATCACGTGTTTAATATTTATTGTGATTTTTTAAATGTGCCGGTTCCCTCACGATTTTCTTCATCGTATCGTAAGAACGAGAGCAAATTTTGTACATCACTATAAAAATATTGGTGCAGGACTGAGTTGGACTCAAATCAGGGTGCGTTGATTTGAAAGCCATACAGGCTATTGATGAGCCACACCCCCTCAATATTCCAAAAAAACCTTATCATAAATAAAATAAAATATTTTTTTTTTTTTATTATTTCCACTGCATATTAAATTTACTCGTTTGTACACTATTTTAATTGCTTTTACTTTTTGTTGCTTCTGTGGCATAGGCCTCCTCTATATCTCCATTCCTTTATTTCTTTAGCTTTTTGCATCCAGTCTGGTCCACATATTTCCGTAACAATATCTCTCCACCTTTTTCTCTGTCTTCCTGTTTTCCTGTCGGTAATCGGAAAAACTTATTATAACCAAAGATAAACTATCCACTGTCGTCACTCATCAGCTGTTTTCTTGGACTATTCAACCTACCTTTGAAACAATGCAACAATCCGCGACTGAATGCAACTCTGCTGCGGTGTCGCTGCGATAACGTTGCGATCACGCCGCGGTATCGCCGCGTCACATTGTGTGATATCGAGACGTGCACTTTCTCGATATAGCAGGGCTGCCACAGTGACAGTACTTTAAGATTTGATTTAACATTGGTGAACATGATCATTATTCATTAATTTAGAGTACCCATAATACTTTATTTGCACTGCAAATTGTACCAACACTAAAAATTATAAAAAAAAACAAATTACAGTGGCTTGATAACACAGAAGTGTTAGCAATAAAGATTAAGATGTTTAAATTCTCTTCTCTTTAATTTTTGTACTATAATGTAATACAATTCATCTAAGTTTAAAAAAAACATTCGCGAGTTTTTTAATGTGCGAAAATAAAACGCAAATAATCATAAAATTGCTTCATCTTACTAATTTTAAGTAATCCACAATATAAACATTGTAAAATAAAATGAATATAAAATACCAATTATTGATTTAATTTCATTCGTCTGAGTTTCTGAAATTATTCATGATAATTATTTGGTGCGAAAATAAAACGCAAATATCCATAAAATTACGCCATCTTATGTTTAAGTAATTCACAATGTAAACAGTGTAAAATAAAATGAATATAAATTGCCAATAATCAATTTTAATTTGATTGTTAATATTTAATGATTATTGTCCATAATAATAATACATTATTCTCCTCATAGTTACATTAAATTATCATAATAATATTCAATGCTGAATTAAATGAGTATTTAATATTAAAGAGATATTTAAAATTAAATCGACAATGATGACGTCAATTAACTATTATTTTACGTTACCTAAGTAGGTAATTTATATTAAAAAATGTTACTCATCAAGCAGCTTTACATTTTTATCACTATCCTGATAATAAAATTTATTTAAAAAGTTTACTTACAACATTCTTTTTTATTTATTGTACTTAACTGTTTTTGGCGTTTTGGCATCGCAGTTTTATCAGTTATTAACGGTTGAAGGTGAAAAATTTTAATGGAATAGGAACAACTGTATTTTGAATTTGAGATTAAATTTATTTTTATTAGAATTTAATTTTAATACTTTTACCAATAATTTCACAAATCTTATCTCAATGTGTGTTTTTTCGATCAAATATAATTTTAGTTTTGTAAAACTCAGTGGAGTTCTAGATTTGATGTTCCTTTCTTTAGCAGAAAAATGAAATAGAACGAAAGTTTTTTTTTATAACACGGACAGACAAACAAGCAGACGGCCCGCCTGATGGTAAGCAGTTACCGTCGCCTATAGACACCTACACAACCAAGGGATTTAAGGTAAATTTGACAAAATTATTCGTCATTCATCAGTCATCACTATAGCCTCCACAGAGCGCGTCTGTTTTGGACAGATTTGATGGAAGAGTAAGTCTTTTGCTTCTAACGGCTACCTTTCGGTCCACCTAGATGGAGACTCCGCCTACGGTACCGTATGTCCCATAGAGCTATGAAACAAATGACGCACCTAGAAAGCGTTTTATTTTTGCTCTGTAGTATGTTCTCCGCTTAATAATGGTCGCCACTCTAGAAATTTTCTTACCTGTCGGTTGTTAATGAAACATCTATGATTGCAACTAGATTGTAAAAACTTTGAACTTTGTAATTCGAATAATATGGATTGATTTTTCAGCTAGATTTTACAATTCTAATACATAGTTTATTAGCTACTATCGAGATTTTAAAATTAGGAATGATATTTCTCCTGTTGCATTGCAATCAATGTTACGTGATCCCTACAGAGCCAGTACCCCTAATACGAGTTTACCAATACGTGAATACGCGCGAATCCATTTATTTGTACTGCCATTTTTAGTTCATCAACGTGTCCGCTAGGGGCGCTGCAGAGAAATGTATGGGAGAAAAGGCAGAAAACATAAACGAATCAAGTTTTAGTAAACTATTGAAACTCGTACTAGGGGTACTGATTATTGTCGCTTATAAGGGGACATCTCCAGCTTATCCTATTAGGATTTTCTTTCACACTTGCACTATCATTTTAGAGACATCCCTAAGCCCTCGCCACCGATGCAACTTGCACCCGATAGTGCATTGTCCTGATAAACTTGTTATTCTCGATAAGAAGAAAGTTGCTATCGCTGTTTATAAATATTGCTAATTAACTGACAAGGTGACTGGGGAATCTGATGGGTGATGTAATGAGATATGGTTTATTTTTTACATGCAATTATAATAGTTATAGTCATGGTCATGTCATGGTGTTAACTTGATAAGGCGTTTTATGGCAAAGCCTCTTTGATACCCCCATAAATATTTATTTTATTACTTATTTTTTTTAGTATTTGTTGTTATAGCGGCAACAAAAATACAATCTGTTATCAACTGTCTAACTATCACAGTTCATGAGGTATAGACCTAGTGACAGACAGACATACAGCGGAGCTTTAGTTACAGGGTCCGTTTTACCCTTTGGGTACGGAACCCTAAAAACGTCTAAAATAATGAGTTATTTCCAAAACATTTATTACAACATTAGCACCTTGTTAGTCCCGAGGTGAGGACCGGCCGGTGCCGCTGACACCGGCACCTCTACCCTTATATTTATTGCAAATTATGGCCTTATCCACGCCATCTCCATCTCTCGATAATGGAGTTCATACGCCGTAAGATTAGTGTGGATGTACTTGAAAATACTTGAATTTGGTTTGAAAGGATGAAAGGTGACTTTATCAGTGTTTTTAGATATAATTCAATAAGAAAACCTGTTCAGCTGTTGAAGATCATATCAGTTCTTTTCTAATTACAACAAGATTTTCTAATTTGAACGAAATAACTGCCAACCGACAACCGCAGTGTGTGTTTGTCCTACTGGTAGGAGAAAATAGTAGGACCACGAAGATATACCTACATGTTCACGTGGTCCTACTGTGATATCATATTTTAAGAAATGTAACGCGGGCTTCTGTTCGCGGCAACTAGATGGCGATACTTGTGTTCGAACATGCCCTATAAACGCAATCGTTACCTAGCAACCACTCGGACAGACCTCCGCCCGCGCGCCCCGCCGAAAACAGTAGAGAAGATCGTCCACCGCCGATCGTTTGGCGCTCGCGCATTATTGTCGTTTTATTGTGTTTTTTTATATTTACTGTTTGACGTTTCCTTGTACACCCTTTGTTTATTATAGTGTTTATCTTTTGAATCGTGTTTCGAACTCATTTAACTACCTTCAGGACCCCTGAGAAGTGATAGCATCATAGAAAGAGATTTACCAAGTGTTAGAAAGAGGACTCACTACGGCCGCACTACGCCGCGCGTTGCGTTGCGTTGTATCGTTGCAGCGTTAACACTGTTTTACATTTATTTATAGTGACATGCCACATTATGCGTTGCGTCATTGTATGAAACGTTTCAACGGATCAACCGACCAGAAATAAATCGGCTAAAGGTGATGCGCTGCGCTGTCAGAGCGTCGCGACGGATTCACACTGTTCCGTGGCTAGAGGGCCAAACTAGACGTGCGTATCATACGACATCGACGAAAACGCAGGTGTACCATACAGTGTGTTGATCTATTGCGACGACGCAACGCACTTATAAAGCTACACCGTTAATATAATAAAAATCCTGTCGCATCATTCCATTTCTAACGTTGCTATTGACAGCGCGGGTGTGAGCAGATACCAGCTGATTTATACACCATTACACCAACTGCCCGCCTTCTGATCCAGCGATATTACAATTTTAAAATGGCCTAACGACTTTCGCTCCAGGATTCATCGTGTCAATTTTATATCAGTTACTTTTCATAGGGCCATGATGGGTCATTGCTATTATATTTTAAGGTTTAAGCATTCATCAGGTCAGTATCGACCGTCATAGAAGGAGCGATCATGCAAGACTATGGATTATGATAGTAAAGTCTGTAGATATGCCTGATGCCTCTAGACGAACAGGCCTGGTTCATAGAAGGCCACTTTGAGCAGTTGCTTTGCCTCGGTTTTCACAGGATCTAATTCTGAGGAGCCAGTCTACGCGCATTCCGCTTCATGGATGTCACTCGAGAACCTTATTCATCCCCATTTTTTATCATCATCGTCATCATCACCATCAACAGCCTGAAGATTTCACTGCTGAACATAGGCCTCCCCCAAAGAGCGCCCCTTTGAGCGGCTGCTCACCTCCTGCATCCATGGGCTCCCCGCAATTTTTACATTAAACCAACTTAAAATAAAAATTATTTATAATAAAAAATTACTTACCTACTTCTTTTTTTCTTGTGTCATCACGATTATGTTTTTTGGTTCACGGAATAGGTATTTGACAGATAAAGACAAACTACTTGTAAGTGTAACACTTGCTTTCCCAAGTATTACAACGGCATAGATAACAAATGCAACCGTGCAATCTGGCAGCAGGATAAAGCACGCGTTCTTGCTCAAACTGGGCTAAGAATGGACGACATACTACCAACACTTGCATTGTATGGTCGACATACACTATCTGCCAGCACTATCGATATGTTGCAAGTTGCAACCAGAAGCGGCAGCCTAAAGGTGATCGAGATTGGAAAATCGTGCTTATGTTAGTCATCCACTGAAGACGTCCACTGCTGAACATAGGCGTCTCCCACAGAGCGCCACCTTGAGCGGCTGCTCGCCTCCTGAATCCATCGGCTCCCCGCAGCTTTCAGCAGATCGTCGGTCAACCTAGTAGGGGGCGGCCTACTCTGCGTCTTCCGGACGTTAAAGTATATAGATGTTATTGAAATATCATACGAGGTGCCAGGTGACAGGTGTACAGCGCAACCCTGCAATGTTGCCGTAACTTAGTGGCCCTTTTGTTTCTACTTCCATACTGCAACTGCAGCAGCACCGCTACTTTTCTAGTCAGCGCCCCTGGTCTTCGACAGACTTATGCATCGACGTCGAGTTCATGCCATTTTCTCACCTTCTTATATCGGAAATCACATGAATTCGGTAGAAATCTACATTGACTGTCCAGTTTATGGAGGGCCATGAACTTACCCTAATAAATTTAATTAGTTTATGTTCAGTTCGAATATTTTTTGAGAAATCTTCACCTAATGCAAAATTCATTAGTATAGCTACCTATTCTTCTATAATCTATAGGGATTGCTTTGAGCGATAAGATTTAACTTTTTTTACGTTTTAGTTTTTAATGTGGTATTCCATTAAAGATTTTATCTTAGCTACCTATCTATCTATCAATTATTCCTTAACTAGAAGCATCATAAAGTAAAAACATGTTGTTTGTAGGTAAAGAGCCGTTTATTTTTATGATCTTAAGATTATCCAATCTACAGGTTAACTCATCATTGGATAAAGGCCACTATAAAGCAAGTCTCTCAAGTTTCCATCGATATGTAAATACCATTATCGATGTTAATGCTAAAACATCGATAAATCGGTATCGATGCGACAATGTTGCCATCGCTACGTATTGGCAATTTGTGATACTCTTGTTTATAGCCACTTTGCTGAGTACCTTCTGTGATTTGCATAATCTTTGCTTGCTGTTGATAGTTTACGATGAGATCTTTATGATTGTAAAATTTTAAATGTTTAAGTAGATATTAAGTAGACGGGCCCGATAGCTCAGTTGGTAGTATCCCTGCCTTCTGAACTGAGGGCTGTGGGTTCGATTCCTACCCAGGACAAACATTTGTGTGATGAACATAGATGTTTGTTCTGCGTCTGGGTGTTATATTGTATTCTATGTATGTATTTACAAACAAAAAAGTATATAAATATTGTATCAGTTATCTGGTTCCCATAGTACAAGCTATGCTTAGTTTGGGGCTAGATGGCGCTGTGTGAAATGTCCGCACTTATTTATTATATTTATTTATTTTATTTAGATACTTAAATAAACTCCATTTGAAAAGCTTCTATTTGATTATTTAAAACGAGTTAGAAAATAGATGGTTTTATCCTTCACAGATAAAAATCACTCGCTCTTACAATGGTGACGGAAAACATTAGATAGATAGATACTCTAAATTGAAAGCACCATAGGTATTGCAGGAAAATTTAGTAGAAAGTCTTACTAAGTGTTGCAATGGGCGGTCTAAACTTTAAAAGCGATCTCTGCCAGACAACGTCGTGCATAAATATTCACAAACTCGCATTTGACCAGTGAGTTGGATTATGGCCTCTCTCCCTGTGAAAGAAAGCGCGTGTCCTAACTGTGGGATCGTTTTGATGAATGTTAACTCATTTAAATACTTATAGAAACGTAAATAAATTACCGAATGAAGGCTCCGATTATGACTATCATAATATTTACCCAAATATTTTTTAAATAAAAAATAAACAATTACATCTATACAAAAACTATCTACTGTTTAACCATTCAACTCCTACGAAAAAATCTTTTAAATAGTGTCCAAGAGAAATCAAAACCCAAGCAAATACTCATAGAAATCTCCCCAAAATTATCATTCTCACAACCAAAATCGCACAAATCTAAATACAGCACTAACGTCTTCTTAAAGATAAACCTAATAAAAACGCTTTACAACACAGTTAAGAAGCTAACTGCGGTTCATTCCACCTGTATTATCAATTACATCAAAGTTGCGTACTCTACATGGAGTGCCGACTGTATCGCGAGGGTTAATGGTGCGCGAACCGCTGATAACGCCCCCTGCCCCTACACCCCAACCTCCCTTCGGCACCTCCAAAGTAGGGGCTAGTGTATTCGACACAGATCTCTCAGATTGGGCAATTGCCTGGCTATAGATAAGTGCGAAAGTTCTTTGTGATTTTCAGTTTAGGAATTACGTGAAGATGTGGGAGTCTCTCTTTTGCTAAAAAACAAATGTTCAAATCCACATTTTCCTGTTACAGTAAAAGTTATATTAAAAATCTTTTCAAAATTTGTTTTTTCCGACCTAGCAGTAAATCGTCTAAAATACGTACCAAAATCAAAAAATAAATAATTTTCTTTAGTGAGAATAATTGGGAAAAAGTGTAACTATAGGAAATATAACCTATAGGAAATAAATGGAATCTTAAGAAATCATTTTTATGATTCATATTAGCACGTTAGAAGTTGATTGAGGATAATTATAATAATTTAATTTAAAGATTTAAAGAATAGGCATGATGACTACTTATAAAAATGAACAAGTAAATATTACTTTCATAAAGAAGATTAAAAATGAATGCCATAACTGAAAAAATAAGTAAAATTGGTAAATAAATCACGGAGTAATATGCTTTTAAAGTTTCTACAGCAGGCATCTCCTGTCCCTTTCTCGCGAAACAGAGCGCCTCTACAGTTACTATGGAAAATCCAATAAAAGTAAATATAAGTTGTCTTACCACAAAAATAATTTTAAACATTGCTTAGATACATGTTTAGTTAGACAGCGTCTAAAAGTTAAATGCCCCTTAAACGGATGTTTTATTTTTGTCACTACAAAACCATGTTTGTACCGTGTTTACTTAAACACTGTCTAACTCGATCCACATTTTTTAAATAAGGTGACATTATACGAATCGTTTCATTTACCGCACAGAACTAACAGAAGTTTGACTGTGTGTGTTATGGTGACAGCGACAGTTAAACACCTCTTAAACTAAGGGTTGAGTATGTTTAAATTTTAGCACGTGTTTAACGCCCGTCTATCTTAAACGAGTGTTAGGCGCGGATTTGTGGTATGGAATTCATGAAACAACTGTTCAACAAGTGTTTAAGGCGCGTCTAAATCTTTTGTGGTAAGACACATTATATTTTATTTTTGTTTTCATGTTTATCATTTGAAGAATGATACTCGACTAACTATTCTCAAGAGTTAACCTTCCTTTTTGCTTCGCCGTAGTCGGGTATAAATAGAACCAAGAGGGGAATCCAATCCCGATCATCCCTACATATAATAAATGTGTAATTCTGATGCGCTACGGAACACACACATAATAATGTCAAATCTAATTTATCCCATAGGTTCTATTGTTCAAAAAATATCGTAACCGCGATGCAGGACTACAAGGCTTTTTGCCCTTCTCCATACATTTTCTAATTTATCGTATCTAACGCCATCTAGGGACAATAATTTGTAGCTGTTTGTTTGTTTGTTTGTTTGTTTGTTATTGAACAAATCCCTAGATACTGAACTGATTTTCATGCGGGTTGCACTAATATGCTTAGAAATAATCAGCGCACAACATAGGATATATTAAAATACAAATATCATTAAAAATTTTTGGTCAAAATTATTAAATATCATTACGAAACCGGACGGAATTTTATACAACATGGCCGCTTCATGGTGAATTTTTTTTGGCTACTGACGGTTAGTTTGTGTCACAGTAATTTTTTTATGTTGTATTATGGCTCCACACATAGTGTATTTAGCCAGTATAGTAATTTTTCGTCGTGTTGTTATTGAATATTTCACATGTTTCACGTAAAGTCCATCTGGAGGCACCGATTAAAGAAAAAAAAACGTGTGTAAGGCCATGAACAAAGAGTAATAGGAGTTAATTTCGGTAGTAAATATGCATTAAACAGTGGAATGAAATTTTACAATTTATTAGATTTGATTAACCATTATTAGTTATTCTATTTAAGCCCTTGCAGGTTGTTTGGGGTTTTTGGAGTAAAATAGATATACTTACCATCAAATAATATGTAAGTAATGTAGTATGAATCGATTGCATTCAAGATACAAACATGTTAATTATACTTAAGTGCCCGCAGATTAGAGAAATAACCGGCCAAGTGCGAGTTGGGCTCGCGCACGAAGGGTTCCGTATCATTATCTATAAAAACTAGCAAAAAACGTTCGATGTATGAGAGAGAAAAAATACCAAAATACAGAATAAAATAAGTATTTGAGGGGTTAAATACTTATTTTATTCTATATTTTTTGTAATCTTCTTCTCAATCGTGTCGCTCTTGACAGAGCGGTCGTGGTCGTCACGAAGAGTGGTGGGCTGATGTAGATGTGATTTTTTGTAATAGCGGCAACAAAAATATATTTATCATCTGTGAAGATTTCAGCGGTCTAACTATCACGGTTCATGAGATACAGCCTGATGGTGACAGACGGACAGACGGACAGCGAAGCCTTAGTAATAGGGTTCCGTACCCAAAACGGACTGACGACGTATGTCAGGCTGTCTGTCCGTCTGTCACCAGGCTGTATCTCATGAACCGTGATAGTTAGAGCTTTACCCTTGGGAGTATAATCTCGACCCTTGCTACGCCTATTTTTGGCATTACATGACGTTTATGTTTGGCCCACAGGTCTGAGGGCCAATGCATACTATTACCACCATAGGCTAATGCAGTGGACCAATGATACTCTTACGTTACGTATAAATTATATAAGTATAATAATACTTTTTGGAATGATACGAAGTAGATTTTTTTCTCTAATCTGTGTACGAAACATGTTATGTAAAATGCCCTGGGGGTCTAGCAAAGATCACAATCACTAACGCTAACGCCTCACGCTAACTCCAAAAATGTATCGAAATGACATTCGCTACGGAAAAGTTAGCGATTTCCGAAACGTCATTTCAGTACATTTTGGAGATAGCGTTTGGCGTTAGCGTTAGCGGTTGGTATCTTTGCTAGACCCCCAGACTTTGCCCTATTGTTAAATGTTTTGAAAGCCAGAAGATTTTAGATTTTAAAGATTTTAATATAATATAGGTTTTAATTAATCATGAGTTCGATGATACTTATCGAAATATCATCGAAAATTTTTCTAGCCAGCCAGCTAGTAGCCATGAGTGGAGATTTCATCAAAATTGGTCCAGGAATATCAAGGATAATAATTAGCGTACCTACGCTGTTTTGGGAAATATTATAATTAATTATTTCATCCATGATTAAGACATGTCATTTTTACTTCGTGGAAGTGATTATACGAGCAGAAAACTCAGTGTGGCTGATAGAAAATCAGTTTTTAAAAATAAAGCCATTACCCAAACCGAAACCTGAAAAGTAATGTAGTCCACGCGTGGCAACGCCGCGGGCAGTAGCTAGTAATTTATAAAAAGTTGAAATTTGTCACCTTAACGCAGCTTAATAAAATTTAATATTATCTATATGGCAACATCAAAGGAACCTATTCTAGCTATCATTTAAAAATTAGCGATGTAACTCCGATCGTAGTCCGATACCGAATCGATCTTGCAAAAGGACGTTGTGAAAATCGCGCGACCGCGTCTGTATGGAGGCGCGATAACGTCGGGCCTCATGATCAATCTGTAGGCCCTTTTCACGTGTTATCTCATTTATATCCTATAATATATGTATATAATATATTTCGAGGTTCACCTGGCGGTAGGAGATAGCCGTGACGGACTCGGCCGCTGTTTTAATGTGCTTATTTGGTTAAAAGGTTTGAAGAGAACTGTGTTGTATGACTTGTGTGTAGCTACCTATATTTTTGTATACTTTTTTTAAAACGTTCTTTCTAATTATAAGTATTTGTGGTATTTACTTAGCTTTGGCACAGATTTTAGATAGTATTGCTTTTGGCAAAAATGTTAAAAAAACTTTACCGGTAATCATTTCATTCATTTGAAGCAACTACAAAATAAAAATATTTAATTTTGTAAATTTTCACTACTCAAGATCATTCATCCACCGCTTAAATAACTATATATTATATATAAAAATATTTTGACTGCTGCTTATTAAACATGCCATACAGTACCTTTGTGTAAGCTCACATAGGTATAATAATTATACTCATAATATAGCATGCGATAGAATTATTTAATTTAAAAATAATATTTTTATGATCGGTATGTGCATTTTGCTATTTATAATAATACACCATTGTAGTTAAACACAGTGTTATCTATAACACACTATAAACTACTATAAGGTGTAGTAAAGTATAGGTTATAGGCTATAACACATTACAATAATATTAATGTAGGTACGGCAGCGAAATAAACGAATCAAAGTATTTAAAGTAACACAATCATCATATTAACTTCACTACGTATCTGTAGCCGGCGATTCCGAATCGTTTCTCACCTCCGGCCGCTCCGGGAAAAGGATAAATAATTTAGTATGATCCGCCGACGAGAGATACGCGATCGGGACAAAGGCACGTGAGGCGCTATCGCTGCCAGCCAGCCCTGGAAACTGACGCCCGCCCGCCCTGTCCGCTGTGTCCACGGCTGTACACGTCACGAGATCGTCTCGAAACTTTGACGGCATTTCTGACTATTTATGGTCATAAGTTGATATCGAAAAATAAACACTCAGTTTGAGCAGAAAACTTTAAATTTGCTATCATAATAAATAATTTTTGTAATATAATATTACAATATTGAACTCTCAGCAAAAAATATAGAGTACTGGAAAACATCGCAACATGCAATAAGGCCGCCCGTTGTACCACCGTTCTTTGTTTTTATGTCACGTGCATTGTTTTGCTTTGGTGTACAATAAAGTATTTGTGAATTGTATTTAAGTATATAAAATAACACGCGCGCGCGCTCATTTTTAGTTGACTCCCTATGCACGAGTACGTAAATGGCGCATAATTTATTTTGAATTACCAATTATATTAAAACCTAAGGGATGAAAATGTGCTAAATTAAAAGTAGGTACAGGCTTGATAACTTTATTAATTTGATAAAACTTTAGCAAACAGATGTGTTACATTTAAAATTAAAAATAACAAAAAAATGCCGTACCGTGAATGCCGTGGTACAACGGGAATGCACTCGGCTGGGGCTCGCAAAGCGCTGCTAAATGAATCTCTTATGAAAATGTGATACAATGTACGGCGGATAGCGATAGCCGATGATGGAACGTGTGCTGATTCGGATGAGTAAGCAAGAACCGAGCTGATACTTAATGTTATATTGGAGATTTTGCTGTGGATATGAACTATAAATGGGCAAGAACTCACCAAAATATTTTTTGAAAGAAGTGATGTTCTCTATACTCTCACTTAGTAATCATTCTAATCTATTTGTTTCGCCTAATAAATCAGTATTTCATGATATTCGAAATCCGGTCTCTTGTTCCTTGGTCCCTTAGTGATCCGTCATCACCACTAATGCATAATACGCAATATTTCGACACATGATCGTAATAAGATGGTTAGGTCCGTTTGTCAAAACGGACCTAACCATCTTATTACGATACTTAGGTACATGATTTCAAAATCATTATCGATTTACAATTTATGTCTTTTTTATGAAAACTTCGAAAACACGGCCTTCAAATAGGAAAATGTGCATTTTTAAATATCACTAGGTTTTTTTGGCGGGAACACGGAAATGTTCACGTCGTTGCATTGTATTATTTCTCAAAACTTATGCTTTTTCCAGTATTAATGTTTAAAATTGGTGGCGTTTTACGCATTAAGTGGTGAATTACGAGCATGAGTGTGGGCAAGTGATATAATGTGGTGAAACGTGAGTTTTCGTGTTGCTTCCAAAATTCCATAGAAGCTTCTAGTAAAGTTGCCACCACTTTACTGGAGCGTGACGTAGACTGGTTTACGACTACCTGACTTAGACTGGACTATGACTAACACTTGACTTTACGGATATATTCTTTAACGATGAAAAATAACAATACTTGACACTGGCTAAATACACTATGTGTAAAGCCAAAATATAAGAAAAAAAAAATATCACTAGTTCAACCATCAAAGCAATGACCAAGGAAGTTTTAAGAGTGTACGTATAACGTAGCTTCTTCTTCTTCTTCTTCTTCTCGTGTAAGCAAGTGGTCAGCCCTGGTGTCAGAATTTTTAGGCCACCCTAAGGCTTCTGACTTGGCTTAACGACTATTGTCTTACGACAACAGCCGGGACCGACGGCTTAACGTGCCCTCCGAAGCACGGTAGCGCTCAGTTCTAAATACCAACTTTTTGCTGTAGCGGTCACCCATCATAGTAGTGACAGGTAGTTGCTTTGATTATTAAACACATTTGCCCACGGCCTATTTAACAAAAGTATAAAGTTGTAAAACCACGGGGAACCGATGGATGCAAGAGGTAAGCAGCCACTCAAAGTGGCGCTCTGTGAGGGAAGCCTATATTCAGCCAGTAAACGTCTTCAGCTTGGTGATGATAAAATTTTTACTAGGCTTGGGTTAGTTAGTACATCTTATAGGATATGTCGTCTCTACAAAAAAAACCTCCTCGTAGTTCCTGGGTCCCTAGATACAGGGAATCCTAGTTAGGGCCCAGGATCTATTTATTTGATCGTTGGGCGTTATTTACTTATTTTATTTATATCTAGCTTAAAGTAATTTCCATGCCACCAAGCTTCACCTCACTAAGCAAATGCCCGCAACGAAACCTAACCAAAACTAGGTTGTTTTAAAAAGCGTCCGTATTCCGGAGGTGGCGCGATATCGCCGCGTTATCGCGTCACGCGCAATTTGGCGAGCGCGCCCCGTTCGAACTAACGAGCCGCATCTACATCACTGATATCGATGCTTTGTGGCCGCGTTAGTAGCGCCCTCTGTGGAACCGATGCTGGAACATGAGAATACGGAATTAGTCACTTTTTTCTAATTGTTGATTCTTCTATTTCTTCTTCTCGTGCAAGGACTACTGTGTTTCGGTTTGAACGGTTTTTAGCTAGTGAAATTACTGGGCAAATGAGATTGTATGACCTGATTAAGTAGTCCACAGTGTAGTAATCTGATTACTAGACTGTGTGATGTCTCAGGATGACATGCGCAGTGCAGTGTCACGCGAAACTATTATTTTAAAGTTCCGAGTGACACTGCAACTGTTTTGGGCGGCCGTGTCGCTTAACATCAGGTGAACGACTAGCTCGTCGCGTCATTTGTTCAGACATTTAAGGCCGCTCAAAGCTTGATTTGGCACAGACAACAGTCGATATGAGTTTAAGATATAATGATATATAAGTACCTACTCTTATTATGCCGGTAAAATGCCAATAAGATTAAAATCCTATTAGATTTAAATATAATTTTTTTCAATTAGTTTAATGGTTTTGATGGAAAATTTGTCTAAGTTCTTTTTGGCTCTGTGAATTCTGTGATCTCGCTTAATGATCTATTTTAAATTGATCGTTGATGTCAGCTCCACAAACTAAGTAGGTAAGTAGACGATACAAGTCAGTTCTGCTGCTCTAGCTAGTAGACTAGCTCTTCTAAATGATTTATTATAATATACAGGGTGTAATTGAATTCATTAGCATCCTTTGACACTAGGTACCTTCACCTGGTACCGGTCACGTGTGGACCAACATTTTTGCATCCTAACACATTGGTATGGTTATAATAATAACTTCAAAAAATGGAACAACTTACTTAATCCAATGCTACAATACAAAATATAATTGGAATAATGGAGTACTGTTTTAATTAGTACATACCAAGGTATAAAAACGTTTAAATGTATCAAACTCATCCGTGCCAACTGCGTAAGGCGCCGCGGCAATCTTCATAATTTTCATTAAAAATATTTCCATTTACACTCTTTACTCTTTAATAATCATATATAAATGATGTACTATCATGGGCTCAATTTATGCTAATGAATTAAATTACATCCTGTATAGTAGTAAAGCTGTAGTTAAAAAGAAGAAAACAGCTTCCAAATTTTTTTTTCTTAGAATTTGGGTCCTCATATCGTGTATTTAGCCAGTGTCAAGTATTGTAATCAATATATCACGTAAAGTCTAGTCATAGTCATAGTCCAGTCTAAGTCATGCTCCAGTAAAGTGGTGGCAACTTTACTAGAAGCTTCTATGGAAATTTGGATGCAACACGAAAACTCACGTTTCACCACATTATATCACTTGCCCACACCCATGCTCGTAATTCAGCACAACGCCACCAATTTTAAACATTAATACTGGAAAAAGCACAAGTTTTGAGAAATAATACAATGCAACGACGTGAACATTTCCGCGTTCCCGCCAAAACTCTCAAGCTTTCAACTTTTATAGCGAAGAGGTATTAAACCTACACACAACCTCTTTAGTGATACCAAAAAGGTTTACCTAATACATGCATCCTTTTCACTAGACCTACCCCAGCAGATGTTGAGCACAGCTGAGCACCTCCCCGATCCACTGAGCTACCAAACACCACTCGGACAATTAGGCTCATTGTAAAAAAATACCGTAAAATGAGCGAGGTTTAGGAAGTCAGGTCACTGTATTGGTGAAGTCAGTAGCTCAGTTGACACGTTTCAGCAAAGAAATCTTTTGGTTGATTTTAAGGAATAGGGGGTAGTTTGGTTGAGTCAATGCAAATTGTTTTATGTAGGTACTTATAGGTATATATTATTAGGATATTTCCTTGTTATATTAATAACGGTAATAACTGTGACCAACCCTTGAAGCTAAGGTAGCTCCAAAGGATATTATGTAATTATTGATCTTGATAAAGCCTTTGCTTGCTTACAGTTTTTACTGAAATAATAACTAAGGAGTTAATTTTTATCCTTTAGGCAGAATATTAAAATTTAGTCACATTGATAACCGTTTGAGGTATGCAATGTAGTTGTTATTTATAATCACTCAGGCGCGGTGCGGCGGGCGTAGGTAGGTCCCAAAGCGCTCCTCAAATAGCGTGGTATGGTTTTGCATATTTACGGTTTATACGAATAAACTAAGCAGTGTTTTAAAATTTCAAAACTAGTTTTGATAAGTAGCATTACTTGGCTATCTAAACAAATGCATTTTTACGTGTGTTGCAGTATAAAAAACACACACAACAACACTACACATAATAATTGATGCTCCGCCGTACCTAAAGGAAATTACTCCGTCGCCGGCGCGCGCCGAGATGCAATTTAGACTGAGGCGTTATTTTTTCTCCTGAACTATAGAGACTTTTACTTTATTCGATAGTGATGTTCAACTAGTTTCAAAATTGAAACTAGTTGAACATCACTAGTCGATTTATATCGAGTGACACCTCTAAAAATTTATTGCCATCCCTAGTAGCGCAATCAGCTGTAAGCCACGATTGTGGTGGGGAGCGGTCCACGTTGCGCGATGCCGGTCGCACATGTGGTTGAAGCGCCTGAGCCGATAATGAAATGCATAATAAGAAGTTGTAGATATCAATAATTCTAAAACTTGTTAGTGTCAGATATATTTTAATATTCTAAGGCAAGATTTCCGTTGTTCAAAGATGAGTTACTGACTTGTTGTATATAAATCACCGTGGTGTCTCATTAGAGGCTCAATTGAGTGTGAGAAGGATAAGCTAAGCTGTTGCGAGGTGTATGCTGAAAAGCACGTTTATTAGAGAGATTGAAGTGGTCGTCTTAGAGAGTTTTTACGTAAGAAATTGCTTTTTATATCGTTGTGCTTAGATTAAAATAGGGAAACTAAAATTATAAAAATGTAATGTTTCATTAATGTCCTAAAAATACATATTATCCGGGTATTACATAGCCTCTAGAAATTGCTAAAAAATACTAAGTCCTAAAATCACATACTTATCACACACCATACACACACGTACCATTACAGCACAATTTATCTATATCAGAAGCGTATTCATCATCATCATCATCATCATCATCAACAGTCAGAAGACGTTCACTGCTGAACATAGGCCATAGGCCCCAGAAAGTGCCACCTTGAGCTGCTGCTCGCATCCTGGATTCATCGGCTCCCCGCGGCTTTCACCAGACTGTCAGCCCACCCACTTAGCGGGGGGCCGGCTTATATTCATATTCATTCATTTGCATTCATGTACAAAAATATAATGTTAGGTCTTATAAGTGGTTCTATGTATGTATTTACAAACAAAAAAGTATCTAAGTATTATATCAGTTATCTGGTTCCCATAGTACAAGCTCTGCTTAGTTTGGGGCTAGACGGCGCTGTATGAAATGTCCACACATATTTATTTTATTTTTATTTGTTTTTATTTAAGAGGACTCCCATAAGACAAACGCGATTTTTTTCTGCTTATAGGTAGATAGTACATGAACCCTGTAAGAGCGCTTGCAAGTGAGTGCGTACAGAAATAAATTCATTGATCAAGCATTAATTATACAAAAGAGTTATATTTGAATTTGTTAGTACCAGGCATTTTAAAAGTCGCATAATATTACTTAGGTAGACGCTGCGTTGCGCTGCCGCTGTGTGCAGAAGCATTTACCTACATCTAATTTACGTAAGTGAATGACGTGATGAGCTAGTCAATAATAAATGGCACGGCCACACCTAAAAATTTCCATGGCACGTTTGCACCTAATAATAATCCTCTACGCACGTAATCGCTTAGGACAACACAGTTTAGACTAAGATCCAAATCATAACGTCTCATTTGCTCACTGATTGCCTGGTTTGCCCTTCAACTAGTGGCTAGAAAACAGTAGTCCTTGCACACTACTGCTGGGCGGCAGAATAACTGGCACAGCAGTGGTACCTACCTAGACGAACTCTGCAAGTCCTACCACTTAGTAAAGTGTCTACATCACAGTTGAGTACATAAGACCGTTCATTTAGAAAACATTCTTCTTTCTTCTTATTTAAGAGGCTTGCTCTCGTCGGTGGAGTTATTGCCATCCTTTTCTATCATCATCCTTTTCATCCTTCAGCCAATGCTTTGACTTCTCTGTACAGTTTGATATATTTATCTTTTCTTTTATCTGTATATAATAATAATAATAATAATAATAATAATCATTTATTTCAGGTAACTAGACCCATTACAATATAATTTCAAAAATCAACTTAATAATAATGTTGACCAATGTTTTAGCATAGTAAAACAATGGTCATTGATCGATCTTATAATCCCATTACCCGACTTAGAGAGAGTCTCTCTAAATCTGGCAATGCGATGTCTGATCAGTGCATCGAGAGCCGGCACGCGGGCCTCCGCAAACATCGTTGAGGCGCTGCACCACCGCGGGAGGCGGAACATTATGAGGAACGAATCGTTGTACTGCACCTTAAACGTCCGATAGCTTTCCTTTTTATAAACAGACCATAGCTGCGGGGTATAAAGGGCCGTACAATACGTTTTAAAAAGCAGAACTTTTGCCTCCCTCGAGCAGCCCGCAAACTTCCTACCGAGCATATTAGCTCTGACACCAAGAGACCGTCTCTCTCTGTCAATGTCATGGTCATCCACAAGGTCAGGAGTCACTATGTGGCCTAGATACTTGAAATTAGTAACATACCTCATTGCTATGCCACTCATATACAGGGGCAGGCTGGTGGCAACATTTGTGGCTCCACTAAAAATCATCGCCACTGACTTCTCCACATTGTAAATTAAATTATGCTTTATGGCGTAGTTTTCGCATATGTTGAGAAGTGCTCTCATCGCGCTAATTGAGGGGCTCAACAGAACCATGTCATCAGCGTAGCTCAGATTATTCATACAGTTCTGACCAATTGAGCAGCCGACCCCGGTTCCGTTGAGCTCTTCTATTAACCCATTAATATAAAAATTGAAAAGGAGAGGTGACGTGAGCCCACTCTGTCTGACGCCACTCAGCAATACGTACTCCTCAGAGCATGTATCACGCCAGCGGACCACGTTTTTCTGGGAGCTGTACCACGACTGGAGAAGCATGAAGACATCACTGGGGACACCCGCATGTCTGAGCTTCCCCCATAGGACCTGGTATATGCCCTTCTAGGTCTGCCTCTTCCTCTCTTCTCTTCTAACTTTCCTTCTATGATGTTTTTCATAAAGTAGTCATGTCGCATAAGGTGGCTAAGCATTTTTCCCCTTTTCGCCTCTATTGTCGCTACTTAGTATGTTCCGTTTGTATTTAAAAAACATTACAGTCATGTACAAATTTTTCTAAAGGTACAGCAAACAAAGCCATACATCTTTAAAGTTCCATTAAATAGGTGTTCGCATCAAAATATCAGTTATCTCGGGGGCGGCATCGGGGGTGGCGGTGGGGGGTGGAGGCTGCATTGCGGAGATAACGACAAAAGTGAAGATACGACCCGCTTGTTTAGGGTGCTCACAATGTTACAATTGATTCAGTTGTGTGGGCACGTGGTTAGAAGGTTCTGCAGGCCTAGCACGAATATTTACGGGCGCGTAAGTGTAACGTTAACGTAAGCCAGTTGTATGGCATTTGATCTGCCCCCATTACTGAGCTAGCACCGCTGCTGACGCGCATCTGCCGCTCAACTGCTGTCAAAATTGTTTGAACTTTGACAGCAGTTGAGCGGCAGACGCAATCGTAATAGGGGTTTTACGTTAACGTTACACTTACGCGCGCGTAAATATTCGTGCTTGGCCTACAATTAAGAATTTTCAATCGTATATACCTCCTACCTAATTTTTGTCTTATAAATATTTTACACATGGAAAAACCGTACTGGGTAATGCGAAACTGAGGCTCCACTGTCCGTCTTTCTGTTTGTTACCAGGTATCTCATGAACCGTGAGTTAGACAGTTGTCACAGATGATGTATTTCTGTTGCCGCTATAAAAACAGAATAAAGTAAATATTTAAGAGGGGTCCCATACATCAAACGTGATTTTTTGCTCGTTTTTATAGACAATGGTATGGAACCGTTTGCGCACGAGTCCGACTCACACTTAGCCGATTATTGAAATAGGTACAAAAGCAAAACAGGCAAACACTATTGTGTCCATTCCGTAACACTATAAAAAGATTAATTCCAAAAATAAATTGTTTTTTATCTTAAATTATTACGGACCTGTTTTTTAGTCGTACGACTATAATAAGTGAACAGCTAATTTTACTTTGTAAAAGTTTTAAAGATTTGTTATCTGTAACCGATAAGGCCAACACGTAAAAAAGTAATTTACGATACAAACAGCTAGCTACCTATTTTCTTTACAAATATAATATAAACTAGGACTAAGACGTGAAAAGTTTCGAAACTTGTACTAACAAAAACCACCCAAAACCTAGCAATTTTGTCAATAGGAAAATTTTCCTACCTTAACCTACTAACCTACAATATGTGCTTCACATGGATGAAATAAAAAAATGAAGGATTGAGTTTTGATTAACATCGAACTGAAGCCCAAATTGGCGGACATATTACATATGTGTGTCAGATGAAAGTAGGGCGACCGGCTGCATATGATGTGAGTGTGTGCGTGCCCCGCTCGTACGTACGAAGCGTTCCGGCTTCCTAAGGGTGCTTCAGTTTTGGATCAGACGGAATTTCCTCCTTCTTTTTTTATTAGCTCCATGGTGCTTCATAACAGCTGCGCTGAAAGCAAGGAGATTTTAAAATATTACTCTCAGAAAAATTTTCATACTAGCTAACAAATAATTCTACACAATATTATAGAAGGTAACGTAAGTAGAACTCTGAGCTATTCGACGTGTTTTGTACGTAAAGTAAGCCGGATTACGTGCCATTATTCTACACATACCTAATTATGTGATTACTGTACATGAAAACTCAAGAACCTTTATAGTATAGAACTAAATTTATTGTCTAACTAATGAAATATTACACTCATGGAGGGTTAAAATTAATCTTACGAAGCAGTGTAGTAACAATGGGCGGTCTTATCAAGTTAACAGCGGTCTCTTCCAAACAATCTTTGGGTGGTATATTATGGTGTCACTATAAGAAAAAGAATAGGTATACGGCAGTGTAAAGCATAGGTAATTATTTTAAAGAAAGTTATACCGATTTTTATCTTAATCTACCTACTTATATTATTATTTGGATTGTAAAAACCGAAGCCACCAACTTGAATCTTTAATTTCACCAGCCATTAATTAATAATTACCAACACAACCGTCTTGATGTAGGTATTATGAAAAGCACACAGTATTTTTACGGCGCCACACTGTTTGTGGAAATTAATTAAAAAGATAACATCTCGGCAAGGTGCGCCTGGACGCCTTTGATAAGGGTGAAAGACTATTTATATTTCACCCGGTGAATTATAGACGTGGTGGAAAATAAAATGAGGTAAGTCGAACGGGTTACCTACACGTCAAATGTTCTTCTTACAGTAGGCCTAGCATGAACCTTTACGCGCAAGTAAGTCTAACCTTAACGCTGACATACGTTAAGGTTAGACTTAAGGTTATGGGGCGCTGATCAAATGCCATACAACTGCCTTACGTTAACGTTACACTTACTTTCGCGTAAAGATTCGTGCTATGGCCTACTGAACCAGCTGACCTAGCATGCGCAACCGCGAGATATCTTCGTCTCTGTTAGAGACACACTTAGGCGCTACCATAACCTCGTCACGGCCATTGACGAGCAAGTGTCGAGAATTTTATTCCTTCCTTCTGCGTTTGGACGAAATCCATTGATGCTCTCACAATTCATCAGCCTGCAACGAAGGCGTTCGCTGCTGAACATAGGCCTCCTCGACAGACCGCCACTTGGAGCGGCTACTTGCTGCTTACAGCCACGTAGTTTTAACCAAATCTTCAGTCCCACTTAGGGGGCGGGGCTATGTGGTCACCACTCCAGAAACTTCAAATCACATCAACAGTCAAAAGAAGTCCCTTGCTAAAACAGGCGTCTCCCGTAGAACACCACTTTCGAAGCTTATCATAAGGGGTTTGCTATAAACACCACGCTCAGCATAGCGATTCAGGAGGCCTCAGCGCTGAGGCTCAGCGCTGAGGCCTCGATTCAACCAACTTTTATTTGAAAATAGAACGGAAAGCTCTCCCCTAGCTCATGCCTTTTGCAGAAACGATGACGCTATTTCCGTTCTATTTTCAAATAAAAGTTGGTTGAATCGAGGCCTCAGCGCTGAGGTCTCCTGAATCGCTATGCAGCAGTTGACTTGGTGATTGCAAAGATTATAATGTACCGAAGAAAATGATTCGGCCCGTTCTCTGGATTATCTAGCTAGTGAAATTACTGGGCAAATGAGACTTTATGACCTGATTACGCAGTGTAGTAATCTGATTACTAGACCGTGTGATGTCTCAGGATGACGTGCGCAGTGCAGTCTCACGCGAAACTTTATTATTTTAAAGTTCCGAGTGACACTGCAACTGTTATAGGCGGCTGTTTCACTTAACATCGGGTGAACGACTAGCTCGTCACGCCATTCATTCTCATAAAAAATGCCGGCTATTAAAGCAGGTGCTTTAATAGCAGTAGTTTAGTAGTAGGTTACAGAGCGAGATGGGGTAGTCCTCTTCTCATAACGCCGCCGGGACTACAATCATGACGAACCTTGTTAATATAATGGCATGTACTTTACGTTTTCATAAAACCTCACTACAGTCAGCTAAAAATAACCCCACCAAATCTAGCCGTAGGTATATGTGGAAGGCACATAAAACAAAAACAAGGGCAGGACAGAGGTGCTATAACTTTTCAGGATGTTTTCTATACCATGAACTTAACAATACACTAAATCTAGTTAAAGACACAAAACGGATATGTAGGAACAAAATAAAACAATACCTTCTGACGCTTGACTACAGAAGCACGGAAAAGCTACTCAAAATACAGGCCTAAACTAAACTAAAATAAACAGTCATACACTAAACCACACTTACCCATACCCACACACACCTACTCACCCTTCCCTACACTTCCCTACTCTGGTCTCCATTCCATACCCACATACATCCATCCTATCCCTCTTCCCTACTCCTCCCTCGCCATCTACCGCCATCTACACACATACACATCCCATCCTCACCCACCTAACCCCACACATTTAGCCTATTCTATTACGCTTGTCTTATCACCCCTAGTATATATCAGTATATAATATATAGTATTAAGCTGTATAAACTTTAGATTGGCTTAGTATTATAAGATGAACCTTGAAGAGAACTAGCTCCCACAGACTCAGGGTATCTACCGTGGGAGCTAGTGACTTATAATTTGTTATCTTTTATTTATACAAATAAATAACTTTCTTTCTTTCTTTCTTTATAATAATGCTCATTAGTAAACCCTCCCAAACTATATTGAACTTTTTATACACGTCAAAGGTTTTGCTGTATTTTTACGAGAACAACCATAAGCTCTTAGCATGCTCTCTTAAACCTCAAAGAATATGTGCCCTAATTTCGACAGTAACTTTTACCTAATCTGTAGTCGGTAAGTCTTTTCTTTCTAAAAACAAAAGAAGTACAAGACTTGGCAGAAAGCAAAGTATTTAATTACCAAAATCGTATCGTGCAATTTGGCGTATTACAGGGTGATTCCGTCAGGGGCGGTGATAGAGCGCGTAATATCCGGCGAAGCAACAGGCGAGGTCACATGGTACAGCAATACAAACCATAAGATTGTATGTTAGAGTCTGTTTTCGATCGTAAGCCCATAAGGTACAGTAATTTGCGGATAAACAGCCAGTGTTTGGGTAAAGTGTTATCGATTTTGTTCTTTTTAGTGGGCTGAATGAAGGTTGGGAACTAATTCGATCCTTAAAATTAACTTTGTTTAAATTAAGTGTTTTGCTTTTATGTAAACTTTAGAAATTTTTGCTCTCTTCTTTTAATAGGTACGGCGACTAATTTATATAATATACAAATTATGACCACGCTTTTTAAATTAATGAAAAGTGTAAGTTAAAAATATAATACCAAAAAAGTAAAACAAAAATTGACCTAATGTGTACATGTATAATTATTAATATGTATTAAATCACCATTGATTAATTTTTTTTTTATGAGAATGAACGACGTGACGAGCTGGTCGTTCACCTGATGTTAAGAAATACGGCCGCCCATAACAGTTGCAGTGTCACTCGGAACTTTAAAATAATAAAGTTTTGCGTGACACTGCACTGGGCACGTCATCCTGAGACATCACACAGTCTAGTAATCAGATTACTACACTGTGTAATCAGGTCATAAAGTCTCATTTGCCCAGTAATTTCACTAGCTACAATGCCCTTCAAACCGGAACACAGTAGTGTTTGCACACTACTGCTTGGCGGCAGAATAACTGGCAAAGCGGTGGTACCTACCTAGACGAACTTTGCAGAAAAGTCCTACCACCTAGTCAATAATATGGAAGTGCTTTTTAAAAACCCTAGCTTATTTTATCGGTAAACAGCATTACAAAATTTAATTATTTTGAATTACAGGTACTTATTATAGTGAATTATTAACTTTTAACATTACATTAGCAACGTTATCGTCTACACACAGCCTATCACTAAGGTCGTTCCAAGGGCACTGTATCATAGGAAGTAATTAAAACCCTTACATACAACCTTACACATAAAGTTTATATCATTAATCAGTAATTATTTCCGTGTTTCAATCAGCTACCAGTTATTTTTCACAATGGTTTATAAGCTGTGAAATGACGGAACTGATAACAAGTTTTTTTAATTTTCAAAAAATAAAAAAAACTAAAGAAATGTGTGAACATTTCAGACACCGCCATCTAGCCTCAAACTAAGCAAAGCATGTACTATGGGAACTTGATAACTGATATAATACTTAGATGCTTTTTTGTTATAGCAACATAATGGGTACTTAAGTGATTTTTAACATAATTAAAAAATACATTCTGCTAAAAGCAATTGTAATTATACTTAAATAATACTTATTGCGTTTCCAGATTCGTGATCGCCATTTGAGAACGGTTCTTTCCCATCGGTTGTCAGTTCTACGAGCGATGTGACCTGACATTTCAACTTGCTACTCCTAAGAGCTAGATATCGGTCACTTTAGTTCTTCTGCATATCTCCTCTTTCCGGACATCTCGCAGGGAAACACGGAGCATAGCTCGTTGCGCGACTTTGAGCTTACTAATTAGACCAACATTAAGAGACCATGTTTCAGTTCCATAAGTCACAATTTCTTATAAGATTTGTCAATTGACGTAGTCTTCATTACATAATATTATATTCACATTTTATTTAAAGATTATTTTGTTAAGGAAATATTTGAATCACGAACATACACACACATACGTACGTTTTATTCACTTTCAGATAACAAACAATCACCTCCGGCACTATTATTTCGACTACTATTTCTCCTCAACATCTCTTTTAAACTCACCTTTCCAAATACGTCACTCAATTAAAAACCTTCTCTGTATAAAGTGGAAAGCGTAGTTGTGTGCGTGAACGTTTGTATGTGTGCAGCGATAAGGATGTATTAGCACATTCCGAGAGCCACTGTATTCTTATCCGGAGCGAGGCAGGTTACACCCCTAGTGACGGCGGGATGTCGATGTAAGGCTTGTTTATTTGTTAGTGTTGTTCTTGGGGTGATATCGAGAAAATTACTTTAATCATAAATAATCGTAGTTCCTGGCGTAATATTAGATTATCCTATCTATTTTAGTGGATACCATAAGAACTCACTGGGAATAGCTAGAATATTGGCAACAGCATTCTCCTCGATTTGCAGTGCCTGCTAAGCAGTTATGGCGACCCGAAATTTCTCAAATTCAACTTTTGTACATCTAACACATTCGTTACAATAGAAAACACTTTTATAAGTATACTAATTATGTTTTAAATTATAACATAGTTTTAGTCATTTTTAAGGTCACACAATAGTCTTCTTTTTTGACATTGTTAATGGTTGTATTATATTTATTATGAACACCTGCACAGTACTTACTATATATATCTGTTTTGTGCATACACCTAAAATCTGTAGTATATTAGGAGAACACGTTATTAGAGAAATAATGCTCATTAAAATAAGCAAATCCTAATTTTAATGAGCATTATTTCTCATAAAAATTTTAAAAATATCGATAAAAGAACCATAGTCACTATCCCATCCCTACTGCCCAGAAGGGGGTGAAGCGACGCTTGGCGCAGCGAGATAGCGCAAGATACCATCGCCGGGTGGCAGCCCTGATAGTACGAATAATAATAATTTTATTATCGCGATCCAGGGTTGCCACCTCGTTGTTATCATAGTGGCATGGCGTAGCGTAGTGTGGTGTTCATTTCTCTCAATATTATAGAAGATAAAAAGCTCACAAGATGGAGTTTGAAAGTATTCACTAAGTTTTTTTATCAAACTATGTTTTATGTTGTTACAATAGTTGACATCTAAGTGTTTCATTTCATCATCACCTGCCTGAAGCCGTCCACTGCAGCACAAGGCCCCCCACCGATCTCCACTTTGATTGGCTGTTCATTTATTTATAAAACTTATTTTTTTAATAGACATCTATAGACACTGTGGGGCATTTATTGCCCATACGTTTATATGAAATGGAAACGGACTTATCACTATACTGAAATCTATTTAGTATATTACAAGAAATATAAAAACATGAAGTGACCGGCAACGACTCCTGTATCCGGCTTAGCTGAGGGTAGTTCCCTGGGGTGGCTGGAAGGGGGGGTGAGAGGGGTTCTTATCTCAGACTCGCAGATTGAATATATTTCATGTGCGAGTTCATGCGAGATCCGAGGAAATCGGGAGATTTTATACTGTTTTCGGAGTTGAGTATTAATAACATTGTATGGCGGCATAGCTTGGGGATATTTGAAGATTTAGATGCGTTGTTTAAATATGTTTATAAGCATGGAATAATGATTTAGATTAGACGTTTATTTTGTAATTTATGGATTTATTTGGATGCGGTGTGTGGAGATTGGGATCGATACCTCTATGCTCATTGAAAAACTAACTTATAATAATAATAATAATATAGCTTTTTATTCAGATCATAAGTGATTACAGTTAAATTAAAACTAAAACTTTATACACAAACTTAGTCTAGTATTTGTTCCTTGCTTATTTTCTGCAGATCTGTTTGCCAGTCGGCAAAAGCCTCCTCCAACCTTTTCCATTCATGTCTACCTGAGCAACTCTATTCCACATAACTCCAGCCAGTGTTCTGAGGTCGTCGTCCCACCTTTTCTGCGGTCTACCTCTTTTCATCTTTCCTTCTCTAGGATACCATCGCGTCACAATTTTACTCCATTTGTCTTGTCCTCTCATCATATGCCCTCCAACAATACAGAAAAACTAACTTAATAATAATTAAAAATTGTGGAAATATTTTGATGGTAACGGATGAGTATCAAAAAACCCCATCTTAATACACCCTATATGCTAATGAAATGAAATTCACAACATAATTAAAATAAAATAACCATAGGTATCAAGACGTAATCAAGTAATTTGAATTGTATTAATTTCATTTTGTTGAACATCGCTAGGAAACAAAATTTACTTACTAAAACTAAGAAATTATTATCGATTCAGTTTTAATACCAGAAGTGATTTTTATCATTAAAAAAAAGTAACATTTTAAAATATGATAAATTTTCGTATTACTGGCAATGAAAAGAAAAAATAAAACGGCAGTTTTACTTTGTAGACACTTAGCATCACATTTATCAGCTGAAAACGCAAGGCTTCGATATCAACGCATTTAAAACAATTTAACTATGTATCGTTTAACAATTAACTTATCAGCAGGTTAACTTACGAATAGCTATCACTTAATTAGGAAGACGGAGTCAGAATGAAAATGCCAGTGCTGATAATATGGTGATGAACATTATCAGCACTGGCATTTTGGTAGACCTTGAAATTGTTCCTGATAATGTGACTCAGGAATTAAAATATTGCAGCAAAACAAAAGCAGTCTTTAGGCACATATATTTCAAAACATTATTTTCTCAAACACGCTTGGAAATTTGAGCATTATTCTGACAACCTTCTTTGAGATAAATCGACATAGCTGTACTGGCGAGCAGCGAGCGGCCGGCAAAGTTTGTATGAAAATCCATATCTGTCCTGGTTTAGCGGCCAGATAAATTATATAGTAAATTCATATCTGTCGTGCTGGTTTAAAGAAAAGGCTCATGGAATCGATTTTTAAAGTATGAACCATAATGTACTTTTAAAATTTTACCAACCATCGCTTGTGGCAAAAATCTTCAGTATTATGTGTCGCCAACTCAGTACAATGAAAGGTGAAACATATAAAAATTTAAGAAAAAAAGTTTTGCATAGGTTAAATTTCCGCGCATTATTTGAGAAAAGTACTATACAAGCCTTGGCCACAACTAGGCATTGATGGACTTACGTATGTGTGCCTCGGCTTCGCCTCGGCCCACATTTACACGTTCGTCAAAACCGTGGGGAGTCGTTAGATGCAAGAGGTAAGTAGCCGCTCAAAGTTTTGCTCTACGAGGATCTAATTTCGAAATGTACATCTTCCGGATAATATTGATGATCCAAATAACCATGGTTTTCTATCAGTTTATATTCGTACCTATTTTGTTTCCATAATTAAAACATAACATGTTAACAAAGTAAACATAACATGTTTGTCTTATTTTGGTAGCTAGGTGGCGCTGTCTGTTACAATATTAGATGTTATTATAATTTTACTACTCCGCAGTTTTTTTTCCGAAACTAGCTCTTTTAATTTCAATTTCCTGGGATTAAAAGTATTCTATATTGACCACGGTGAATAAAGCAACTCTTTGGCAAAGTTTTATCCAAATCGGTTCAGCCATTTTGGCGTAAACAGCACACAAACGGTCATCATTTCACTACGTTTCATCAAACAACAGAGCAGAACTTCGCATAGAACCCAGACAATTACTAGACAATGTCACTATCAGCATCTGAAAAACACATTATAACCCCTTTAAAACGCTTCAATACACTCATATCAGATGAATCTGGCCGGCGTTCTATTCTACGAGGGTGCGAGGGAGCCAGGGAGGAGAGGTGGGGGTGGGATTGGTGAAAAACGTGAAAAGTGGCTGTGATAAGCGAGTTTTGGCCGCGTGGCCGCAGAGATAGCCGCTACTCTTGTTTAACAATACCGTATGGTGAGCGCCCGCGGAGTCATTCAGATTGCCTTTTTGGTTAAATAACTTTATTATTGTGTAATTGCAAAAATCAACTTTTTCATAAAATAAGAAAATATGCCAATAATTTGCCTAATCGTAATAGATAAAATAATACCCATCGCCCAACGATCACACACATAGATCTTTGACCCTAACTAGGATTCCCTGTATCTACGGACCCAGGAACTACGAGGATCATAGTCCCACAATATTCAGACACAGAACAAGTATTTTCCTGTACACAAATACTTGTCGCGGGAATCGAACCCGCCGCCTCCAAGGTATGACTCGACCTGCTCGATCACTACACAACCGAAGCTACCAATAATTAAAAAATAATAATTTTATTGGTAATAAATAATTATAAGCACACAACTATGGTGCTAATAACAATCGCGCGCCTAATTATGGTAGTTTGAGCAATACCACAGAATACTCAATATTACATACAAGGCAATATATGTACATAATTTACCTATATTTCCTTTCATCGGCTCCCCGCAGTTTCCACCAGATCGTCGATCCACCTAGTGGGGGGTCTGCCTACGCTGCGTCTTCCGGTTCGTGGTCGCCACTCGAGAACCTTTCTTCCCCATCGGTGGTCAGTTCTACGAGCGATGTGGCCTGCCCATTGCCATTTCAACTTGCTAATCCTAAGAGCTCTGTCCGTCACTTTAGTTTAGGGCCGATGGATTTAGGAGACGAGCAGCCGGTCAAAGTTCGCTCTCTGGGGGAGACTTATGTTCAACAGTGGACGTCTTCAGGCTGTTAATGTTGATGATGATGACGATGATGATGATGATGATGACATACATACTTAAAATGAATCTGTCCCAGTGACTAGCATTGACTTATCAATAAGGGCAAACTATAAACCAATATTAAGCATGGCGTTAAAATTAAAACATCTTAGCATATTAATGACATAACTCTGTCAGACGAATTTTTCCAAGCCATTATAATATAGCCGATACATTCGTTCATACAGTTTATAGGCGAGTGAATGAAATTAATGCGAGGTATTAACTGAATGCCCCATACTGTGATATGTGTCATCCACTCTAGAAACATTTACGTGTAGTTAAAATCGCAGCATGTAGACTAAACCACAGAATAACTAATAGAAACCTACACTGAAATATAAGCAGTATGGGTAGTAAACTTCGCACAGTTTGATGAATATCATGAGAAAATTGAGTCCAAGTCTTGGAAACCGGATTAATTTCTGAACCGGTTAACGCCTACCTACATGGAGATTTTTTCTTTTCCGTTTCGTTCTACCGTAACCTCCTTTAAACCGTTATTGGTTATATTTATCAGTATCATAGATCGAGTTGTAAAAGTACCGGTAATTCTTAAAGCGTGTTCAAGCCTTGCATATGCATTATGACCTTTCCTCATCAACACATCAAAATTAACAGCCTGAAAACGTCCACTGCTCAACATAGGCCTTCCCCAGGGAGCGCTACTTTGAGCGGCTGCTCGCCTCCTGCATGCATCGTCCTTATTAAGACAAATGTAATTAAGAACGCTAAATTATAAAAAGTAGTCACTTATAGAAACTGTACGAAAAAAATGTTACAAAAAGAGAAATGTATCTTTGAGGAGTGTTTTCTTTCTTCCCTTCCTCATTTCTTTCTTTCTTCCTCCTCAAGAATCCTCGTGAATGATTTAGAACGAATAATGTATGTAGTATCATTGCCGTTCCGTAGGTCCGTCCATACTTTATATAGTCCTGAGGTCTGTATTTGATTTTGCTCTTACTGTTTATAAACAAACCAAGGTATTGAAAGTGGTTAACATTTATGAATGCAACGGTAACATATTGACATTAATATTAAAATATTTTTAAACAAATACGATAAATAATGGAATCAATGGAATATGGCGACTCCCGCTGTGCAGAAGTGGGCTGGAGGCAGGTTGTACGGGATTTTATTTACGTTTGTGTTCCCTAAGCTGTGACGGGCGGAAGCGATGCAGCTTTTCCTTTTTACGATCGGCTTCATTATTATTATTCACTCATTTATTTGTATTTCTGTGGTTTATGTTTTTTACAGTACCTATTGTTATAAAAATACTCACATTACCAAAACACTATAAAAACCCGAGCAGCGGCGCAAAGTGGCACTGTCTAGGACAGGCGTATGTTCAGTAATGGATGCCTTCAGCCTGATGATGATGTTGATGATGCAATATTTAAAACATAACTATTACTTAATTTTGTCTGTTTCGCAAAACATTAAAATCTACGATTGCATGGTGCGCAAATCAAAATGGCCATAAGTACTTCAGTGAAAAGGCATTAAAACGTCATGTCGGTGCATTTTCCAGAACACTCGAATAGGAACATGCCACGACGCGTGTGCAACCTGCCTTAGATCTAGCGATAGCTGAGATTTGCATAATACTGCAGATTTTTTTAACAATACATAGGTACATACTTTTAAATATAGTTAAAGTAATGTTGAGTGTAGTTTGGTCTAAAGTGTAAGATAGCGCGGTTGCGACTACCACGTGTTGTTTTAAAAAGTTCTTTCTTGTTAGTTATTAAAAACGCGATATGAGCGTTACGATATTTTAAAAGCATGCTACATAATGGTATGATCGTCATCAGATGGAAGACACATAAACACTGCTAAACATAAGCCTCCCCATCCCTTAAAGGATACAATAAAAAATCAATAATATGAAAACCGCTTTCACTTTTTGTAGGTGCTACAAGTTTTCTATTTGTGTAAATGAACCATTATGAACAAATGCTTTCTATAACGAAGTATTAGCTGACTTTTCTCAGTTTGATATTGGTTCTTTTATTGATTTTTCTAAGATCCAATTTTCATTGTACTTTTTACTGTTAAGTTAATAATTTGTAAATAGTTGTGTACATACCTATTGTTGAGCTAGTACCTATTGTAATTTATTCCGGGTAAATGGTTACATCCCATATTTTCGGGATCTAATCATTTTTTCAAATAGGACCTATCTAATCACGCGGTTTCTTTGAAAACTTTTTTAATTATTTATATTTTTCTACAGCGAGAAAACAAAAACATTTGATAACTCCATGATATTGCCCGAGCCTAATTAAACTTACTACTTAAATCATATTTTTTCTCAAAGAATATGATATTATTTTAATCGCTCATAACTTGCACCAAAATTTAAGGTCAATTGCATGTCATGACCCAACATTACGATTGTAATGATATTATAATGTTATTTAATTTGCTTTTTTGCAGGTAAGTAGACCATTGCAGGCGATTTACTGCAGCACCGCCAGTGTGAGTAACACGTAAGTTTAGTTGTAGGCTTGGATCATTTCACAGGTGAAAAATATAATTTTTTTTCATAAGTTACTCCTGCTACTTTTTGTCACACGCTCTACTACAAATCACAGTGTTATACACTTACATCTAATGGATCGGTGATGATGTATCACTATCTTCGATAAACTGTACAATAATGTCGAGTTCTCGCCATTTTCGTATCTACATAATTATTTGTATAAAAAGTATAAATCAGGTGTCGTACATAAGCTGTAATATTTAAAGGTGGTGCTATCCCTGGAAAACTTCTTGGCTTTCATTATTTTTAACCATGAGAATTCCTTATCCTTCACAATGCAGTGATTCAAAATTTTACATTACCTTTACCTGGAAACCGTGTAAAATAAATAATCATAAAAAGTCGTATTCAAAATTTTACAACACCTAAATCTTATTAGCCCTTACCTTACCCCTTATTACCACACTCTAAACTCAAATATATTAAACGGGGGGAAGATGTATGTTTCTGGGGAGGGGGTTAGCTAGGGGGCTAGGGGGTGAAGTACAAACAGCAAAAGTTCACGGCGCTTATCTCATCTGTTTCTCTGTTTGACGGATTCGTAGAGACAAGAGTATTCATATTTTATGTAGATAACGGGGGTGACAGAGATGGCAGCTTTTTGTCGTGGTTTTAATAATGTTTGTACGGTTGTTAATTAAAGTTTATGAATGCAGTAGTGACTAACATTTGACCAACTATCTTAATTCATGGTAAGTGATGAAGCTGTCGACAATGGACCATGCTTGCCTAAAAGATACCGATTATATTTGTAAGTAAACAATGACGCTCGTAGGGTGCTCCATTCCTTTTATTCTAATTAAAAATAAGTAACAAAACACTTTTTGCTGATACAAGGAATTTCTTCCGTATTATACGGATTATGGTTACCATATCCATATTTCCAGGGTAGCCTATTTCCTACGTATCCTTTCTCTCTCAATAAATTATCAAATTAAAGTCAATTTAATTTTTTTCGTATAATAAAATAAAAACCTAATAAAAGCTATTAAGCTAAACTGTTATCAAATAAAAAAAAATATTAATAACAATTTATGAAGTATTCTCTGAAGTCACGCACTAACCTACCCCGCCCAAGATCCCCGGGCGGCGTGCTGATAACGCCCGCTATTTAATCACAGATAGCATCGCAGGGCGGGCGGCGTTATCGCCCGCGGCTTATCGCCCGCCCGCCCAACGTTATCACACTCCGTATACTCTTATCGCGCGTTTCAAGGGCGGCTGTGTTTGTGTTACGAATTATTTTGATTAAGATGAAAATGTGAGCTTTAATTTTTAATGAAGTTTTGTTGTTAATTGTGTATTGGATGTAGGTGTGTGTATACCGAAAATGTGATTAAAAATACTCCGAGGAAATAGTTGTGTCCAAAACTACATGACTAATTTAACGTCTGATATACCTCGTGGAAGTTCACCTTTTATGTAAAATAATATAGGTAGCAATGGTGAGACAGTGGCCAAATGCTGTGCATTTAAATTTAAAAAAAAATTGGTCGGTATTGCAGATAACTATAGGCTTCATATTCATGTCTGTACTGCTGCCATTCAAATAAGTAGTTAAGCGTGACCACTTGGTGGACCAACTGCTTATTTGAAAAAAGAAGGAGTAAAATGAGATAAAAGAGAATATCTAGGGCGTTACAAATGTTAAATTAATTTACTTAAGGCTACAACATAATAATATATGATCTCTGTTCAGCAGTGGACGTTTTCAGGCTCATGATGATGAAGGGCAAAATGTCTCGATGATATTTAACTGACGTGTGAGTAATCCGATGGATAGATTTTATTAGTACGTAACTCCGCCAAACACACGTAGCACGGTGGCAATGTTACAATAAAATTATATTATTTAAATGAACGTATAAATGATAATCAATGTTTTAACAACTCGAACTGTGGGTGGGTTTTTAGATCCATGGTAATGGATAAACTTTCTAAGACATTTCTAAGCAATGGCCAAAATTTGTTAGTATGTTTGACCATTGGTTACCTTAACTAAGGATCAATAAACCCACCCTAACTCAAGACAGAATAGTAGCTTAGTTAAGTATTATACAAATGACTGTAAAGCAAACGTCTAAATTACAAAATATTACATTAAGTCCACTTACATCACTAGCTATAAATCAATAATAGTTTTAAAGTGTCCCGTAAAATATACTCACACTAAACGCAACTATAAACATTAACTAAATGTTACAGATCAGAATCGTGTTCTATCACTATTCCAATCTGTTTTCCGACATTAAATCTGATAATGGTCCATATCTGTTTACTTCTAAGCTTCTAGCTACTATACAGAAGAAGGACAGTAGCTCAATACAGTCTATAAATGAGTAGCTTACGTAGTAACTGTTATCTATTCAGTGTTAACGGGAGAGCTCGTGGCAGCGGTATACTAAACAAAATCTGTAATAATTTGTTTTGTAACTCCGCACTGCGACTATTTATAATTACTTATAGTATTTTTTAGTAAAAAAAAGCATATATCTGTGAAACCAAACAGTTTGGGACTTGTGACTGACAATTTTTTACTAAGGGCTAAGAATTCACCAAGCCTTGCGGAATGAAGTGAGAGGCCAAAAACGTCACTAACCTTGGCTATAACCTCCTGCAATCCCCTCTGCAAAAAACAGTTAATATGCTGCGAATTCTTAATGTGTGTGTGTTGTTATTACAGTAGGATTTAACCAATTAATAAAACCTTTTAGTAGCTTTACTAGCAGGGCTTAGGGGAGAAACAGGCGTCGACAATATAACAGACCACTTCTTAAAATCCTTCGCGCGTTGGTATTAAGAAGTTTGAACTTGAACTACTGTTTATAATTATATAATGCGTTATGTCTATCTGTTTGTCCCGGAGAGCAATAAAACCAATCGAGCTCTGTATCTGAACAGATAGCTGATTGCAAATAGGTGGTTTTTATTGGAGCTTTGAGTTGTGGAAAACAACGGTCGTGCATGTTGTCTTATAGCCTATACTTTAGTTTAATGTTTACATTGTTTTTAATCACCGTCAATCAATATTATATAAAAGGCATGCTAGTATACATGCATACACAATTAATTAAAGAACTTAAAAAAATCGTTAATTCTGTTGTATTATAATTTTTGTTTGTTACTTATTTCAGGTACTTATATATTGGTAAAATCTTTTTTTAAGGATATAATTATATAAGTACTTTCATAATTTTTAGTCCCATAGTAATTATATCTTAATCGATTCAGTGTTTTAGTTTTAAAATCAAAATCACTGTTATAATATTTTATCATCTATGTTACTTTCCAGTGTGAAACTGAAGCGAGAAGTCTGTTGAAGTTAGCCTTTTTAGGGGAAAAAAAAACCCCTTTAGAACTGTCATTGTCATAGACTTTGCTACATTTACGTGAGCTGATTTAACTCGTTAATACTTTAGCTACAAATTATTTGATTCATTAGTAATTTAGGGACTAGTGAATCTAACAATTGCACAGTAATCAAACCTTGAAACCTTGTAGTATAGACTAAACCTAAAGCATAGAGAGAACTTAGATTATGTTTCAAGCGTACCAGGTTTTCAAACACTTTGTGTGATGTGAACACTTTGATGTGAATAAGTCTTGACAGTTTTTTTTTTTTTTTTTTTTTTTTATCATCGATAGGCTATCATTTGGCCACGGTCTCACCTGATGGTAAGTCATGACGCGGTCGACGATAGAGCATGCTTGCCTAGAAGATACCGGTTCACTCTAGCCTTAAAAACTCCCAGATTATATTTGTCAGGAAACAATGACGCTGGTAAGGTGTTCCATTCTTTCGCTGTCCGAATTATAAACGAAGAATCAAACCGCTTTGTACGTATTCGAGGAATCTCTACCATATACGGATGCCGTGTTTCCGTGCGTCTTGATGTCCGGTCGTAAAATGGGGATGGGGGAATTAAGTTGTGCAATTCCATCGCACACTCTCCGAAGTGCAGCTTGTAAAAAACCGAGAGGCTGGCAACCTTTCGTCGATGCTCAAGGCTTTGGAGTTTAGCCTTTACTAATGTATCGTCGCCAATGAGCTTTATAGCCCGTTATTTCCTTCGCCACTGACGTAGCGATACGTGTGAGCAGTACAAATATAATATCGTGTTGATGTCATGCTTTAGTCTATGCTCTAAGAATCGAACACACGCGCAAAGTAGTTAACAAGCAAACAAGTTTATTCGATTCCGATTATTCGCCGCACTATCGGTCGTACTTCCGGCCCGCTGCGTCTGGCATGAGATTCGACCGATTACACCGAGCTTGCTAATTAGACTTATCGTAGACCTATTTTTTATAAGCTTATCGTATCGAATACGACATTGTTTTGTATACTTGGTTGCATGCGGCTTGGAACACTTGTCGCTAGCAGACGACAGTACTTGTAGAGTAGGTACTAGTAATAAATGTTTTTGGTGTTTTTGTTTTTGGTTATTTCTGGGTAGGCGACCTCATCGTGACACCATCAGCTGAGATGTAGTCAAACTTACTTTTGACTCCCATTGAAAGTAAAAAAAAGTAATTGTATTGATAAAAAGTTTAATTATTTTCATTATAACTGTTACTTACGTTGATTGTCCTTAAAAGGCAGGGGCACTGTTCGATACGGATGACGCAATAGGTGAGACTCATTCAATTGTAAAAATAATCCTGAAAAAGCCTTCAATTACCTTGAAATACTACATATTCTCGAACTTCATCTGGTTTTTATTCCTTGGAATTAAACTAGAATTAGCAATCCTAGCCAGCAACGAATACTAGCAAATATATAAAGTGCCCTATCCACCAATCCCACCAGCTTCAAATTACACCCATTATATCGAACCATAACGTTATTTTCAAAAAATTCAGCCTAATCGGTAGTTTAACCTATTCTACAATGGTAAGATACATTAAATTCGCATTTTCCCGGCCATCAATTGTCGGGAGTAACGTTAAAACGAAATATATAGCCCATAAAAATGTTAATACTATAATGCAACTGCACATTTCTTATGTGTGTAATTTGCCACGTTGCTAACTAAAAATGGTTGTTATGCTTGTGGTGTAAGATACAAGAGATAGCGGGCAGTGTTTTATTATTTTCAGTGGCACAAACACCATTAGTTAAAAAACCTTAAAGCGCTTTGAAGCAGCTGTACCTACTGTAAGTGCATTCATTTTGTGAGTGACATACATTCCGTATTGCAGGCTGACGTGTATTGAACTTCAAACTGTTGAACGACCACCTCGAATATCAAATTAACTGTTAACAAATTAATAATATATTAAGAGGTCAATTGTTTCCATATGCTGGCAAACGGTGTAAAGACGTTGACATCTGAAACATCAGAACAATCGTAGTAGAGTTGTATTGCTATATTTATTCTGTTTCGATGCCTATATCTGACTCGTGAGTATGCATAAATAAAAAGTGTTTAACTATTCTACCAGTTATTTTTGGCTTCCATATTACTCTTATTAGTTAGGGCTAGATACACCGTGTGAAATGTTTACCATTTATGCATATAGGAATCGAATGAGTTTTATATTATATACTTTGTTGTAATGTTACTTAAGTACACATCAGTATTGGCTGTATTTAAAAAAAATACTGATTCCCGCTTTAGCTTATACCTTGAGAAGATGTCCAGTGAGTGCAGTACACTCGAAAATGGCCGTTAAGGAAATGGGACATGTAAATTAAGCTATTGGTACGATGAACAACACCGAACAACACGACACCAATGCGATTTTAAAATATTATATACTCCTTGTTACAAATCATCTCAGAAATTTAATATGGTAATACTTTATTTATTTTATACAAAATGGTTTGTTTCAAATCAACAGCCGGAAAACGTCTGATGCTGAACATATAGGCTTCCTTTTCAAATAGCCACTTTGGACGCTTATCATTTTTTTTTATGAGAATGAATGACGTGACGAGCTGGTCGTTCACCTGATGTTAAGCAATACGGCCGCCCTGAACAGTTGCAGTGTAACTCGGAACTTTAAAATAATAAAGTTTCGCGTGACACTGCACTGCGCACGTCATCCTGAGACATCACACAGTCTAGTAATCAGATTACTACACTGTGTAATCAGGTCATAAAGTCTCATTTGCCCAGTAATTTCACTAGCTGCAATGCCCTTCAAACCGGAACACAGTAGTGCTAGCACACTACTGCTTGGCGGCAGAATAACTGGCAAAGCGGTGGTACCTACCTAGACGAACTTTGCAGAAAAGTCCTACCACCTAGTAAAATGAGGGGTTTGCCATAACCAACCATTTGGCTTGGTGATCGCAGTAGATTAACGAAGACTGGGGAGAATGCTAATGTTGCTGTCCCTTTCCTGTATAGCTATTGTCAAGGCTCTCGCGGCATTCACGGGAAGAGATGGGGTGGTCGTATTTGGTCTCCCTATGGAGCGGTACTTTGACCGGCTGCTTGCATCCTGCATCCATCGGCTGGGGTAGTTGTTCACAAACAAAATATTTTTATAACATTCAATATTTACACCTTCTCTTCTTTTCTTTTATTATTTTTTGAATTTATTTTTTACTGTTACTTTTTTGTATGTTATTAAAAATTATCTTCATTTCTCTAAACATTTGGACAAGTATGGGAACTGTTAAATTTAACACGTACTGTGTTGCGTTATAGAGTTTCATTACACCCATAAAATATTCAAATTTCAATTCCCATAAATCTAAAGCACACCATAAAACTATGACAAATTGAAATAATTTAAAAACACAGGACAGCATCAATAAATAATAAGCTACTTCATTGAAATTTTGATTTCCATACTTATTCATACTCAATTCGAAAAGAAAAATTATAAATTTTATGAGCTTTTACTCGTCTCTTTTATATGACGATAATAACAATAATATCATTTTATGGCTATTAATTATGATGCCTGATGGAAAGAATGTTAAGTTTTGTGGATTTACAGTGTTTTTAACAAGTTATTTATGTTAAAAAGTTAATAAAAATATGTTGCTATCAGTTGATTGCATTGTTAGAATTGTGCCTCTAATGGCAGATGTTATAATAATACGCTGAAAGAGGCAAAATACATTTTGTTAAAAAATATTTCAATTATTTTTTTTAAGCATTTAAAAGATTCTTGTACATTCATAGCCTTACCAATTAGATTATTAATTCAAAATAATTAAGTACCTATATTAATATTATAAATTCATAGTAATGTCTGTCTGTTAAAGTAGCTGTCAGTTGATGAATGACTTTTTTTACGACATAAACTATTATGCTAAAAATTAAAAAAAAGTTAGGATCAGACACTACAATTTATAAAAGCGTGCTGTCTTTTCTTATTTTAACGATGGGCATGTTATATACATATACATATAATAAATAAACCATAATTGTTTTCTTTTACAACTTCTATAGCTTATAATAAAACAGGGCTAACAAGTTTACATATTAATAGGGCACATCATTAATTAAAATACCTATAATATTATATAAACAAATACTACGGTGATTGGACGCTGTATGGTAATGGGAAGGTGTAAAATTAAAGCTTATGGGTTGTAAAGTTATAAGCAACGCTGCAGGGTGCAAATAATCTTTCAAATCAATAAATTTTACGCTTGGAGATATGCAACCTGATGACCCCGTACCTACTTTTTAGGGTTCCGTACCCAAAGGGTAAAACGGACCCTATTACTAAGGCTCCCCTGTCCGTTTGTCTGTCTGTCTGTCCGTCTGTCAACAGGGTGATCTCATGAACCGTGATAGAAGGA
The DNA here is from genome assembly GCA_963580505.1 of Ennomos erosarius. Classification (NCBI taxonomy): domain Eukaryota; kingdom Metazoa; phylum Arthropoda; class Insecta; order Lepidoptera; family Geometridae; genus Ennomos; species Ennomos erosarius. Next base: position 15,371,994 of record OY756979.1, read on the forward strand.
CAGCTGAATCATATATTTCTGTTGCCGCTATAACAACAAATAAGTTCTTACTAAATGTTAAAACAAAAAAATTGGGTTTTAACCCTTCGTGCGCAAGTCTAACTTGCACCTGGCCGGTTTTCTTTTCTTGTTAATTTGCCTTTTAGTTGCCGAAGAAGAAGTAGAATTCACTATTTCTTCCACAGATCTTCTGACTTCATCTTGCAACAATAGTCCGCGGAGCTTGTTGTGTACCTACCTAATTCATAAAAAATAACCATTAATTTACAGTAAATAAAATATTAACGTGTTTCATTATTAAAAATATAAAAAAAAACTGCTAATGCATTTTGTATTTTGATTCGTTAGAGCTAATGAGGGGAATATTTATTCATGAGATCGAGGGTTTATTGTTTTTATAATTATCATTATTGGAAAAACAAGAAAGGTTTTTAATTTTATCTTGCTAAGCGACTGTTTATTGGAATTCTTTAGATTGTCTAGTAATCTTTTTGATAGACTGCTGCTGATGTGTCATGATGACATTCACAATGCCGTGTCACGCGAAGCCTTATGGTTTAGTTTAGAGTTCCGAGTGACACCGTTATGGGCAGCCACTGGGCAGCCGTGATTAGCTCGTCACGAAATTTCACATCAAAATTCAACGAGGCAATGCTGCCAGCATGTTGGGTACGCTACCTACCGGCAGTGGGCTGAAACATTTGGACTGTCTATACGCGATCGCGGCTATTATACATTCCATTATGTTCTTTGTAGTAGTATATATAGTATATAGGTAGTGTAGCTAGTTTAGTTTAGTTTTTATTATTGTAGTAGTTAGCTTGAATAATGAAGGCATATTGCCCAATTAAAAAAAGTGTATTTATTATTCTTCAAAGTTTAGAGATTATACTTACGTCAAACACATTACACCATCAACCGAAAGATGTCCGCTGCAGAATACAAACCTCCCTCATAAAATGCCACTTTGGGCATTTATCTAGAGGGGTGCCATAATCACCACTCTTGGCAGGCGGATTGGTGATCGCAAAAGACTTTAATGTACCGAAAAGAACGCTCCTGTTCTCTGAATATTCCCTTAGCCGGCCTTTACGGCATCCACGGCATTATAATATTTATCATCATCATCATCATCATTAACAGCCTGAAGACGTCCACTGCTGAACATAGGCCTCCCCCCGGGAGCGCCACTTAGAGCGGCTACTCGCCTCCTGCATCCATCGGCTCCCTGCGGCTTTCACCAGGTCGTCGGTCTACCTAGTGGGGGGCTGGCCTACGCTGCGTCTATTATAATATTAACAATGATTTAAAATGGCTTTGAATATTTCAGAGCTATCCCATTTTCACCAGTTTTTTTGGCACATGATCGGCCTCATACGTTTCCCAACGAGTACAGTTTGGCAAGCACTACCTTCGATGCGATATGTCGATATACACTTTATAGTCGAGCCTCAAACGATAGTTTATTACTAGATATGCTAACATATGCATTATTTACATATTTTGTTATGTATTGGGCGATATGATCATCGTAAAGTTTGTGATAACAATGAAAGTTTTATATCGCTCTTGGGAATTTAAGTATTTTATTTTAATATTCAACAAATCTTATATTTTAGCACTGAAACGTGGTCTCTTACTGTTGGTCTCATTAGTAAGCTCAAAGTCGCGCAACGAGCTATGGAGAGAGCTATGCTCGGTGTTTCCCTGCGAGATAAGATCCGGAACAAGGAAATCCGCAGAAGGACTAAAGTGACCGATATAGCCCTTAAAGTTAGCAAGTTGAAATGGCAATGGGCAGGCCACATCGCTTGCAGAACTGACAACCGATGGGGAAGAAAGGTTCTCGAGTAGCGACCACGAACCGAAAGGCGCAGCGTAGGCAGACCCCCACTAGGTGGACCGACGACCTGGTGAAAACCGCGGGGAGCCGATGGATGCAGGAGGCGAGCAGCCGCTCAACGTGGCGCTTTCTGGGGGAGGCCTATGTTCAGCAGTGGACATCTACGGGCTGATGATGATAATGCTGACTTACGGATATTAATGAAAAATGAACAATCCATTCTAACACACCCGGCTTACTTAACCACTTAGCTAAGTGTCAACATTGATCCTCTAAAAACGTTAACGATAAGATGCGATATCAGCGGCGCTTGCGCAGATAACGAAACTTACTAAAATCATCCGATTGTGTCCGAAAACCCCTAAACCCTAAAACCTTCGGCGCCAAAGCAGATTCACTCATAAATAATCATTTATCAAGACTTTTTATCAGTGAATTAAGTACGAAATCTAATCGGTTTAAGTCATTTTATCTTTCGGTTTCAATCCCCTTAGATATTATTGAAAGCTTTGTGTCGGAGTGTGAATATAAAATGCTGGAAATATTGACGTGGATCGGTTTAGCTAAGTTACGGTTACAGTTATTGATTGAATCCGATCAAAGTTATTAAATATGTGGAGGTTTTTTTATTTTTTTTAACCTTTCAAACTTTGGGCACGATTAAGTATATTGTGTAATTTATTATTGTTTACTCTGTGACAAGACGTAGAAATCTCTTGTGTACGCATGATAGATCTTATTTCTATCGGAATAAGATTACTTTTGAAAGTTCATCAACGAAACACGCACGTCTCAGTCTAGTAATACGATTTGTAGACTGTGAGATCAGGACATAAAGTTCCATTTGCCCAGTAATTTCACTAGCTACAGTGCCGTTCGAATTGGAACACAGTGCTGCTTCCACACTGCTTTATGGCAGAATAACTGGCAAAGCGGTTAATGTGTTGAAGACAAGCTTATGTCAGTCTTATGCTACATTCTCGATATTTCCAGAATAAGCTGTTTTGTTATATTTATCCAAAAGCTACCAAAACAAGCCGGCTCATATCTTCAGCATCATAATAGAGGGCCAGCATTAATCGGACGCCGTATCGGGAATCTTATCAGCCCGGCTATCAGTCTAACGACGAGGCTTATCAGAGACTACGTGCTTCTGAGCTTAAATCTCTTTTATACAAAAATAATATGGTTTTGGTGGAATTTTTGGACGCAACTGTTAGTATTCTTGTCTTCGAAACTTACGGACGCTAATAATATTTAGCCAGTAGGTAATGCTTTGGATAAAAGCTTGGATCGGTGACTGCTACGAAAAGTGGTTTACTGAGCGCTACCGAGCTTTGTAAGCTGTCGGCCCTTCTTGTAATACAATAGTTCTTAAGCCAGGTCAGAAACCTTTGGGCAACCTAAAACTTTTGACACCAGGGGCCGTACTGTGAGCTCTAAGCGCGATTCAAAAGAGAGCCTATATTGGGTCGCGTGTCAAAATATTCATACAAAAAAAACATTGCGATCCAATATACGCTTTGATTTGAATCGCGCTAAGAGCTCACAGTACGGACCCAGGCCCCTATAGCATGTGACACAGCGAGAAAACTTGTCGCCGTCGTTAGAGTGAGACACACAGCTTACCATAGTTTTGTCACGGTCTCTGACGACATAAAGGGCCAAGAAAATTTTGTAGTGGTGCGCATATGATAGGCAGGGCTGACCATATGACCATGTGCCTACACGAGAAGATTTCCACCTATTTTCATTCAAATCCTGTTATCTAGCAACACGTTTTAACTGGCTTTGAAAAGAGGAGCTGCTCTTGCTTTTAATTTTTACATTTACAATCTATTAAAGTGTCACCTTCATCAAACTTTATAGTGTCAGGATTGAGTAACCTACCAAAAATCGATTCTTAAATCGCAGATAACTTACATTGGATAAATATAAACGACGCGCGACGTTTCTCTTCATAAGTACATAAAAAACGACCATGCATGAAGCCATCCATTAGACCTGAATAAAGAACTGACTATCTCACAAAAGATGAAAGATTTCAAAATGGGAACATAACTACAGACACCACTTTTAATAACGTGACAGTTGTAACACAAATCCTGATCGTAATCGAATAAAATCCGAGAGAACAATATTATCGATTCAAATAAAAAAAGAGACACACGAGTAGTGACTGGCTCACAATAACACAACAAATGAGTGCTTGAGAGATAAAAAATAAATAAAAACATATGACTACTGTCGCGCGCGCAACCGTCTAGTGAACGCACCAAAAAGTCCTAACTCGCTTCAATTTAAAATGTAGCTTAGCCTTTATAGTGTCGATGTATCGAATAGTGTTGTGAGTTATCGATATTCATTTTAAACATCGACGCTTTCGTTCGATTGTTACATGCACAGCTATGGCTAGAACGGGTAATGGATAATGCTCCAAAGCTCCAATTCTCAAGTTATGTGTAACTTTTTTGTAGTTTAAATGGTGTCTAATAAAGAATATTAATTTTTTTATTTTGTAATAAGACAAATGTTGTTATTGTGGTAATGAAATAAGCATGGCATATTGTTCGTTTTAAAAACTAAAGGGTGCGGTGTATCAAATTGAATTGGTGACATACAAAGTTGTGGTTATGTGTCACGTTGATTGTTTTATCCATTATAAGTGGTTGAGTAAAAACCATTTTTAGCTATGTAATACTATTATAATATACATATGTAGCTATACATACTGAGAGTATTAATAATTGTTAAAAAATATGGTACCGGCGGTGAATAATGCACATCGAGCTAAGAAAGAGAGATATAGGCTATCCTCGGCTACGTAGAGCGTCGTCTCTGTTACATAGAGGGAGATAACCAGTGTGGGCTTCGTAGAGCGTCATTTCTGTCACACAGAGAGATGACGGCCATGACCACGTGCAACAACACCTATTATTTGATATACTACATGGTACCTAAATATCCCGTTATCGAACAATATTTTAGGAAAGCTATCCAGCGCTTTAAGCGCTTTGGTTCATCTAGATCCAATCTGATTCCCAAAAAGCTGTAACCCGAGCAGTGAGACCAACGAGCAGGATAACAAATGTGTTAAGCTCTTTAAGGCGCGAGCACTAGCCATTGTTGTGAGATGGCTATCCACCAGACAAAGGGCCATCGCCACAGATTAATATACAGTTTGTACGGTTCAAAGTAGGCAGGTGACAAATGGGTCAACTGGCCCACCCAGAGAGCGCGATTGGAGGTTTTTCGTGGCCAGGAGAGAATGGGGCAGTTGAAGGTAGACAGCAATTTAAGGCACCATAACTACTTAAGGCATGATTTGAGCTAATTAGTGTAACGGAATAAACCAAAGTTTGTATAAAGAACAAAGATGGGTAGCTCCAATTTTGAATTCCTAGAACGTTGGAAATCTGGCTGGCAGTTTCATTTCTATTAGTCCGATGGTGATGGTGGATTACTACAGCTATAACTATTATTTAATATGTGCCACTGATAAGTGGCAGATTAATAACTAACAAAGCGGTAGTAATTGGCAGCCTCTGTGGCGTGGTAGTCGGCTCATAACTTGAAAGCTACGGGTTCGATTCCCGTGACAGGACAAGTTGTGCACACGAAAAAAGCTCAAATACTCTGTATCTGGGTGTTGTGGGACCATGGTCTTCGTAGTTCCTGGGACCCTAAATACAAGGAATCCTAGTTAGCCGAAACATTTCCCGATATTTCTTATAAATAGGATTCCCTAAAATCCTAAGGTAGAAATGATTCTAATCCTAATTATAGGGTTCATGATCTTTATCGTTGGGCATTTTTTCTTTTCTCGTGGTTCTTGAATTTAAGAGTACTTATACCATAGTGCAAACAATACTAATAGTGAATCAACTTGGCCGCTAGACGGAGCAACGATGGCGGCGCCCCCTCCTGCCCGCGCCGTCTGGGGTAGTACAGGCTAGCTTCACTGGCTCACCGGTACGCGGTAGCCCCACTACGGTCGAGATGACCTTTTAGGTATATTGCGGTATAACAAAGGAGTTGACCCACTATTAGTATTTATTACACTATGCTTATACCGATAAAACATCAGTGAATTATCAGTAGTTACCTATGTATTGTATCCCCAACAGCATTCAGCTATAGATACTATGGTATATCGTAGGTCACTAATCTCATCCGAGTAACATTATCTGTGCGACAGTGTTGCCATTTTTCTTCTACAACAAAGGATGTAATCGGGTGTGTGTGCTGCCAGTTATGTTGGGTACAAGTCATCAGATTTTGTGTTAGCAAACTCACTTTTAAGGCGACTAAAAATATCACATGTTTGAGATGTCAAAAATAATTGTCATTTACATATCTACTGAATGAAAATGAATGTGTGAGAAAGAAACGGCCTATACTGTGTGAGAAATTAAGAATGTCTGACATACGCTGATGCTGCTAGCCTAGTTTTTTAAGAGAGTATAAAAAAATTGATACTCCCAGTCCCATAAAAACGAATTCGGTTAGTCTTAATTTTGATCAGTTAAACTAACACCAAATATTAGTCTAGTACAAAACAGCAGACGTTCACTGCATGTTTCACCCCTTAAGAGATAATGTTCCAAAAATCGGTTTCAGTCTACGTATCTTCCATCTCTTTTAATGAATCTTTATTAGCTTAATTAGATGACGCAGTATAAACCACGGGGAGCCGATAGATGCAGGAGGTGATCAGCCGCTCAAAGTGGCGCTCTTTGAGGGAAGCCCATGTTCAGCAGTAGACGTATTTAGGCTGTTGATGGTGACGATGATGATGAACTTAGTAATACGGGCCAGGGAACTAATTAATAGTACATTTGCTGCGGTGGTCTGTAATGAATAAATAAATAAATATAAATATGTGTGGACATTTCACACAGCGCCATCTAGCCCCAAACTAAGCATAGCTTGTACTAGGGGAACCAGGTACATACATAGAATACAATATAACACCCAGACGCTGAACAAACATCACACAAAATAAGTGCGTTGCTGGCCGCGATGATGATTTATATTTATTTATTTTATTTATTTAATTATTCAACATTCGGTTTAATCTTATTACTTGTACCACACGTAAAGATAGGATGTGTCAAGTGTCACCTTCGCCCTCTATCCGCTAATGATTCATTCGGATTCCATAGCGGTCACTTCCCGATATAATACCTACATATTACCAACATCAAAACAAGATTAAGAAGGTAAATTAATAATGGGATCGGTATACTTAATTACTTACCTATGGTATGGTTTACAGGTATAGTTAATGAGGAAGGAAGTTATGACGCACTAACAGATGGTATTTACATAACAGCTCGGTTATTTTATCGCTACTAATACAAGGTGACCTTGAATTAATATGTTATCCCGAAATGGGGGGACTGGGACCATGATACCCTACAGGTTGTGAGAGTCTTACTTAAAACTGGGTGTTTCCAAACTTCCATGGTAAAAAATAAATGCACTCGCAAAGTTGCACGTGTGATCACTACGAGAGTTAACAAGATACTATAAATTCATTTCTAAACACAGGTCATTAAACTCATTTATGTGCACTCGGTCAAGGACGAAGTTCATCCAGCTGCGCTAAGGCTATTTTCGAACGTTAACTTTACATGGCATTTTTTCAATGAAAAACTATTAATTTAGTAAAATTGTAGAAGAAATATTGTCTACCTTGGGATAACATACCAATTCAAGATCACCTTGTATAAAAAGTTGTGTGTTTTTTGTGTAGTTTTAGTGTAGTACCCTCTCATTCACTCTATACACTCCCCATTTCGCCATTCGTTGACTAAACTATACAACAAAAGTGATTTTTTTGCTCGTTTTTAAAGTTTATCCAACTCGCATTTAAATAAATAAATAAATAAATATGTGTGGACATTAAATTTGGCTGGTTATGTTTGATGTGCTGTAACTAAATTACGCTTAATATGTCATTTAAAAAATTAAGTTGTAATACATGACTTAGGTGCGGTTTTTCAATCATCAGCTAAAAGGTTTTTATTTGGATAAAACAAAACACAGTGAAAAGAAATGTGATTTTTTTAACCGTATACTGAATAACTAATGTGTTTTACCGGTGTGAAGTTAGCGGCCTAAAGTTAGCAGCCTGAGATAACCCGACCAAATTGTAAAGTCAAAACTTTTATCAACATTTTTCGATAAGTTTCTATAGAGCCTTTCAGGTGAGTATCAATTTATAAATTTCAGGTATTTTATAGGTGTGAAAAAAATAAAAAAATTTTTGGTTTTTGTCGGTTTATAGCTTATTTAACCTGTATCCAGTCACTGAAAAATCACCCCTAAGTCTACTCACCAAAAACATAAAATAAATTTAGCTCGGTATAAATCTTAATGCACCCAATAAACTGACTCGGTAATGATATTGATATGACATCTAAGATATCTCAGTTGGATCTTTTAATTCTTTAATTACACTTAAAAATTACACACCTTATAAGAGATCATAATCTGGCTCGTATCGTCACGACTTCAGCCAGCTTTATTTACAAGAGGAATTAATATAAATGTATCATAATTATTGTTATGAAACTATGATATTTCCATAGAGTGTCTTATAGAGCCCACTTTTGTATTTTAGATAGACAGATAAGCTCTATTGAAACACTTGAAACAACACATCACAAATCATTAAAACTATGTGAATTAAATTAACAAAGGTTTATATTATGGGGGTCAAAGTCACCCGCGTCCGTAGGTTTACTCTCGAGACCCTACACGTGATCCCTGGGCGGTGCTAAATGGGTGACATCTTTCTGGTGGTAGGCTTCGGCCGAGGCTTGTCACCACCCATCAGACAAAGCCATGCCGCCAAGCGGCTTTGCCGTTTCCGACATGATGTCTGATGTAGCCACTAATGGAGGATGGGTCGAAACAGTTGCACTGCTGGATACACACCGTATATGACATATACCGACGACATCGCTTCTGGTAGCTGGCCTCGGAGAGCAGCGGGATCCGAAGCACGGTTCTCCGCTGGCCGGCCGCAGACAGTAGGGGGCCCAAGTAGTGAGCCAGCCACTCACAAAAGGCTGCCCCGCCATCTAGCGAAAAATCCCGGGATGCGCCATCGTGCCGGTTGGCGACCGGAAGAGAGGACCCGATGGACATCTTTGGGGGGGGTTCGGGCGTCCCCGCGGTCTCTGGACCAGCTCTCCAAAGTTGAGATGTTTAGTTATGTGTCTCCTGGGTAGTAACAGCAGCGCCTCGTTTCACTGCCGTCCTTCAAACCTTTCTTCACTCTTCCTTAAACAACATGAAAAATGAGAAATAATAAGGTGCAGCGGAAGCACGTCCTCTCTCTACAAGTGCATTTCGCGAACATCAGAGGACTGCACTCAAATATCACACCAGTCCACCACCATCTCGAGACTGTAAAGCCTCACCTGTTGTTCCTCACGGAGACGCAGATCAGAAGTCCTAGTGACGCAGCGTATCTTGCGTACCCCGGCTATATGCTTGAGCACAAATTTAAATCACGCGCAGGGGTATGTGTGTATGTTCGCGATGACATCTGCTGTCGACGTCTTCGCAACCTTGAAAACTCCAGATTCTCGGTCATATGGGTTCTGGTGGACACTGGCATTGAGAAAATCCTCTATGCTGGTGTCTACCAGTCGCACAGCGGTGATCAGGAGACAACCGGTCTAGCTGACCATTTAAGTGTGACGGCAGACGTGGCACAGCAACGGTACCCTTCTGCCCAACTTGTGCTGCTGGGGGACTTTAACGCCCACCACCAGGAGTGGCTATTCCCACACCAGAGCACTGACCACGCTGGGAGAGAGATGCGCAAGTTAGCCTTGACGCTCAACCTAACCCAGCTGGTCCAAGGAGCAACCAGGGTACCTGACGTTGACGGCCATGCAGCCAATTGCTTAGACCTTCTGCTGACAACAGATCCAGACCGATACTCCGTGTCAGTATCATCACCTTTGGGTAGCTCTGACCACTGTCTGGTGAAGTCTGTATCGACATACTCCCCGCCCGATCCCTGCCTAAAAGGCAACCGGCGAGTATGGCGATACAAGTCAGCGGATTGGGATGAGATGCGGTCTTTCTTTGCATCTTATCCTTGGCAATCCATGTGCTTCTCTTCTAGCGATCCTTCGACTTGCGCGGAAGCTGTGACGGCTGTGCTGCGTCAGGCTATGGAGTATTTTATTCCATTTTCAGACGTACCACTGTCCAGTACTGCTCGCCCATGGTTTGGAGCCGAATGTAGAAGCGCTGAAGCGCAGAAGCATGAGGCTTACCTTGCATGGGCTGAAGCTCGACACCGTAAAGCAAAGGATATATGCGAGAAGAAGAGGGTTTTTAATCAGGCTGCCAAGTCTTGCAAGAAGGCTCTCAAGAGGGCACGCTTTGATCATATACGCCGAATTGGGACCAAGTTGGCCTCATACCCAGCAGGTAGTAAGGCTTTCTGGTCTCTGGCCAAATCAATTGAAGCTAATTTCTGCCGACCCTCACTGCCTCCGCTTCAAAAACCAGATGGGACTCTAGCCCACACCGCTAAAGAGAAAGCAACGATTTTTGCTAATCTTTTTGCGGAAAATTCACGACTAGATACAGCTGGCGAGATACCTCCATGCTTACCTGATTGCGAGGTGGCCATGCCTGAAATACGCATCCGTCAGGTCGAGGTACGTAAATCGTTACGCAGTCTTGACGTGAATAAAGCTAGTGGCCCTGATGGAATTCCAGCAATAGTTCTAAAGACATGCGCCCCTGAGTTGTCACCTGTGCTAACACGCCTGTTTCGTCTTTTGCTGGAGAAGGGGCAAGTGCCTAGATCCTGGAAGCTTGCTAACGTGCAGCCCGTGCCCAAAAAAGGTAGTCGTGCTGACCCTGCCAATTACAGGCCAATTTCAGTCACGTCCATACTCTGTAAGTCTATGGAACGTGTACTGAATAACAGACTCCTGGCATACCTTGAAGCAAACGACCTTCTCAGTGACCGGCAATACGGCTTTCGCCGAAACCGGTCAGCTGGAGACCTTCTTGCGTATGCCACCTACATCTGGAGCGAGACCATTGAGAAATATGGTGAAGCACTCGCCGTTTCTCTGGATGTCTCAAAGGCCTTTGACAGGGTTTGGCACGACAGCCTAATCAGCAAGCTTCCATCATTTGGCTTACCAACCGGCTTTTGTGTATGGGTATCGGACTTTTTGAGGGACCGATCAATACGAGTAGTCATTGATGGCTGCTCGTCGGATCAGTTGGCAATTAATGCTGGGGTCCCTCAGGGGTCGGTTCTCTCTGCAACGCTTTTTCTGCTACATATAAATGATCTGCTTAGACCCGGAATCTTTGGGTATGCAGACGATAGCACTGTTGTAGAGAGATATGTATCTGATGCACGAGCTGGAAGTACGAGTGTCCAGTCTCTCAGGGAAGACATGATTGAGCGCATGAATTTAGCTTTGCAGGCAGTATCCGATTGGGGCAATGCCAATTTTGTTAAATTTAATGCCTCTAAAACACAGGCGTGTATATTCACCGCAAGACGGAGTCCATTTACATATACTCCTACTTTCCGTGGTGTAGCAGTTCCGGTAACTAATCACCTAGAGCTGTTAGGTGTATCGCTAACTTCGAACCTCAACTTTGGCTCGTACATCGAGGGAAGGGCTAAATTGGCTGCACAAAAGCTGGGAATCCTTGGGAAGGTTAGACAGTATTTCACATCAGGACAGATCTTAGATCTATATCAGGCACAAGTCCGGTCATGTGTGGAATACTGCAGCCATCTCTGGGATGGTTCGGCTAAGTATCAGCTTGAGGCCCTCGATTCAATACAGAAACGGGCTATAAAGCTCATTGGCGACGATACATTAGTAAAGGCTAAACTCCAAAGCCTTGAGCATCGACGAAAGGTTGCCAGCCTCTCGGTTTTTTACAAGCTGCACTTCGGAGAGTGTGCGATGGAATTGCACAGCTTAATTCCCCCATCCCCATTTTACCACCGGACATCAAGATGCACGGAAACACGGCATCCGTATATGGTACAGATTCCTCGAATACGTACAAAGCGGTTTGATTCTTCGTTTATAATTCGGACAGCGAAGGAATGGAACACCTTACCAGCGTCATTGTTTCCTGACAAATATAATCTGGGAGTTTTTAAGGCCAGAGTGAACCGGTATCTTCTAGGCAAGCATGCTCCATCGTCGACCGCGTCATCACTTACCATCAGGTGAGACCGTGGTCAAATGTTAGCCTATCGATGATAAAAAAAAAAAAACCTTGTCATCGATCAAAGCAATCTCTTCCAGACAACCTTGCACGGAAACCAAAATAATTATGCCAGATAATGCCACTTAGCTTATAAATGATTTTTTTCTACCCGTCCCCGTACCCGTAGATAGCTAATTCTGGAGATTTTTGAACTAGTCCAAGCTATTGTTCCTCAAAATAGTACGACTTAGCGGTCACCCATCCAAGTAGGTACTCAGCGCAACAAACATAGCTAACATTGCCGATAAGTATAGTAGTCTCTATGAGCGATACGATACAGATTTTTCGCTATTGGGTGAGTGTTTTTATTCGTACAGTTAAGGTAACAAAACTATTACAAATTTTGACCATTGGTTACCTAACTACGGATCAAAATATCAACCCTCAAAAAATAACAAAGGGTTAAGTTTCAATATTTTTCAACAAATGAAAGATCGCCTTAAAGGTAATAAAACAACTTAAGAACAATACATAAATAATAATGTAACATAACTTATCTTGTGACTGAACTAATAAGGCTTACATTTCAACAGTAATACCCGCCCAGTAGCACTGTGAATGTCGGTAAATACCAATAACAAATCGCCCATAAATATGGCTATAACATGTATGTATTGTCAAAATATCATTGAATAAAGTGTCTAAAGACCTATTTTATTTACAGGGTAAATGTTGATAATACCGATACATTATCTTCAAAGATAGCTTTTTTATTCAAAGTTTACAAAACTGGGAACATATAAGTTATGTAGGTACTATGGTACTTAAAATAACCAGCCAAGTACGAGTCGGACTAATGCCCGAAGGGTCCATTATCTATAAAAATCCAAAAAAAAAATACGTTTGTTGTATGGGAGCCCATTAAATACTTATTTTATTTTGGTTTTCTTTTAGTGTTGTTGTTATAGCGGCAACAGAAACACTTACATGATCTATGAAAATTTCTACTAACTATTGCGGTTTATGAGATACAGCCTGACAGACGGACAGACAAACAGACCGACATATGGACAGCGGAGCCTTGGAGCTTTACCCTTTGGGTGTGGAACCCTAAAAATTAACCTTAACTACTAAAATCACGTGATTGACTTATTCCCTTCTAGATGTAAGCATAACTTGGTTTTCATTGGTTTGGTTTTTTTGACCGACTCAAGATTTTATATAACGAATGAATGTGTATGAATGTAGGCGGAACCGATTATTATAATTTATTTTGAGCATAAGAGTACATAAATCATCTTTAGAAATTATTAGTGTCTATTAATGATACATTATATAAAAACAGAATGTATGGTTTTAATAGGCGTTATTCAAATTGAAGCGATTTGTTACTTTTATTAATATTTATAATTTATTATAGCAGAGACCTTATAATATGACCTCGGAATGTAAAACAATATTTTCCGGAATCGACTGAAACTTAATACGCATACTTACATAGGTATAAGTAATATACTATAATACATAAAAATTATAAATAAAAAATGGCTTAGACATGAAAAAGTAACGAATAAACTAATAAACAGACGAATTTTGATATTGTTTCCAAAATATATATTTAAATGAGCTTGATCAATGGCATACCATTTATCAACAAATTTCCAGAATCAGAATCAGAATCAGAATAATTTATTGGATAATTGATACAATGATATTTGGCTAGGTCTAATTGCACAATAAAGTAAGATCAATTTACCCACATCGGGCATTCAATAATATTGGGAACATGACAATATACATACAATTAAATGGAAATTATGAATAGCATGACTGAACCGAACACAAAATATTATAAAATTTTATTAACGCATGTTGACGCAAGAGTTACGTAGGTACATGAAATAATAGATTTTACATAATGTCACAATAGAATAAAACTAATGTAAAAAAAAAGGAATGTAATAAATGTCGAATAATAATAGTATTAATAATATTAATAACATTAATATTAATAGTGGGAGCTGTAATATTAACAGCCGATTCTCAGTTTATATTTTTAAGCAGTCATTACAATTAATTATATAAAATATATGATATTACATTTCAGATCAAAATTCACGACATGTCAGCAGACTTATCTCTATTCATGAATTCTTTAATGTCATGAAATACTTTTTTAATTAGCCACTTCTTTAGTGCTGTCTTAAATTGGTTAGTCTTTACAATATCTGCAATACTATTTGGTAACGAGTTATAAATACGAATGCCACTAATATAGGTACTTTTGTCGAAAGTCATTGATTTGACAAGAGGAAGGCAAAGATAATCTCGACCTCTTAAAGGGGCACTCCTCACTCGTGTTTCTGACGCCTTTTTAAACATGTGAATATTATTTCTTACAAATAGACATAGTTCCAACATATATATTCCAGTCAATGTAAGATATTCCTTTTCTTTAAATAACAAGCGCAATGATTCATCGCAATTTTTACTATATATTATTCTAATGCTTCTTTTTTGTAGGAGAAAGGTTTGTTGTACATTTACCGAATTGCCCCAGAAAATAACCCCATAGGTTAGCAGTATAGCGGTGGGTAGATGTTGCCATAATAGGCACTTTTAGCAACATCCACTGATGATCCACGTGGATTAGGTACTTGCATTATGCAACCATCTAATAATAACACTTTACAATTAAAAAAAACTTTGTCATCTAAGAAAGTCGGAAGATAGGTGCTACAGTCTATACCTACGGAGCCTTTATGAACAGACTGCTTAAAAAGCAAAAAATGTTCAAAAATCAGAAAGTCTAAAATGCAGAATGTATAAAAAACAGAAAGACTATTATAGTCAAGGCGGGGGCTTCCTCTATAGGATGAATCAGGCGCTGTGCGGCAAATTCTAGCTTTATGCATTACATAAACAAAAGCCGCCCCCGATCTGGCATGATCAAAGGCTGGATGGTGGGGTCGATGAAACAGACAAAGTGTCATCTGCCCCGTTATAGTCGGATCGATGAATTTACGCGCATAAAATAGGTGCGACGACGAGCGAAGCGAGGAAGAGCGTTAGGTTAACTGTGACCACACGATGCACGAGCCGAGCGAGCAAAGCGTAGCGTAGCGAGTATGCCGCGGCAGCGGCCAGCAAGTGCCAAAAGTCACTTGTATCAACGTCAAATTGACCTTGAGATCAAGTTATTTATTTTTTGTTTCTTTTGTTTCTGTATTTTTTTTTGGTTGGTAAGTCGTTGGTTATTGGTGAAAATTTTCAGTGCCCCGTTTCGTAGTGTTGGACCGAATTCATCATTCCGACTATAACGGGGCAGATGACACTTTGTCTGTTTCATCGGTCCCAGTGAACGTCATTGTTGACGCTACCGGGGACGTTGACACTTTTTTAAGTTTTTGTCTCATCCTCCCCGGGGCAGCGGCACGGGGCTGTCAATTAGAGTTTATTTCAGGGAATTATGACGAAAACATAAGTTCCTTACGACTAAAATGACTGAGTAATGACTACCTATCGCCTAATTCCGTTGGTTACGTTTAGAGTTGTCACAGATTGATACCCTAATTTCAGTTATTTGAGGGGATCGTAGGGAAGAATTGCGAACTCCGTAAGAACCGACTAATGAATATCCAGGGTATGGGCAGCGGCGTCTCCTCGGTAAAATCCGGAACGAGGAAATCCGCAGAAGGACTAAGTTACCGATATAGCCCTTAGAATTAGCAAGTTAAAATGGTAATGGGCAGGCCACATCGCTCGCAGAACTAACAAGCGATGGGGAAGAAAGGTTCTCAAGTGGCAACCACGAACCGGAAGGCGCAGTGTAGGCAGACCCCCCACTAGGTGGACCGACGACCTGCCGAAAAGCGCGGGGAGCCGTTGGACGCAGGAGGCGAGCACCCGCTCAAAGTGGCGCTCTCTGAGGGAGGCCTATGTTCAGCAGTGGACTTCTATGGGCTGTTGATGATGATGATGATGATGTTCTCCTCGGTACAGTAAAATCTTGCAATCACCAAGCCGCAAGCCGAAGATATAAACCACAAACATCAATGAGTATGACCCAAAAACCTAGGTAGGCTCTTGCCTTGCGTTCCTTCCAGGGTTGTCACTTGTCGCAGATTGATGCCGCGATTGTAGCTATATTCCAGGGAGTCAGCTCGGACTGAGTAAAACTCGATAGGTTCCAATTTCGCAAAAACTACACAACACGATCCGGTCCGTCTGATAGGGTTGGGTACTGATGGCAGAAAAGTTGCTAAAAGTTTTTTTCTTGAAAAATGTAACACATTTTTAAAAAAGTAGAATTTTTATTCTAAGTACTTATAATGGTACTTATTACTCTCGGATACAGCGGATTGACAAAAGCTATTAAAAACACGCCATCCAGATAGTATTCAAGGATAAGCATCAAAGTTGGTGGAATAAGGGTTATATTCGTGTAACTCGGTTGTTCTCGGAAAGTTATATTTGGAATAACATTATTCTACTTTGGTCTTAAGTATTAAAAATGCATTTTCTGGTCTTACCACTTACAAAACTCGATAAGGATATCTCCTCTTGTTTGTTGCTATACTTTTGTTAAGTATGCGTCATTTTACTAAAGAATTATAAACAAGAAGAATGGATAATTATTATTTTGAGCAATATGAATATGTTGTAACGGAAAACGTATACCGACTACTTCTGATATGATTTAATTTTTAAACAAAATTTCTAATCAATTCAATGGTCGATCTAATTAAGTCAGGATTCTTGGAAAATGATCTAATTTAAAAGCATTTTTTATGAAAACTCGACATGATTAGAATAGTACTACTTATACCAAAACAAATGACAATTTAAGAAAGATTATGAACACAATAATTTAGCACCTAAAAAACTATTTCTTATCATACCAATTCAGAGTTTTTTGCTAACGCTGCGCACACACTGCCGCGGCCGCGTATCTCGCCATCTAATATTATTCTGGGAACGGCCTTAATAAGTCACTACAGAATGTTATCTATTCCATTTTATCGCTGGCCGATACTCATCTCAATCCAATTAGCCTCACAATGCAATATGGGCCGAGCTGTTATGACGGGGAAGGCTTAGGATACTTTGTGGCTACTTTAAAAGAGGATACGATTTAGAAAGAGCTAGAGATAGCCCGCGACCGCGTCTTTTCAATTTTTCATACAATGTTTAATAACCCATTTAACACCCTTAGGGGTTAAGTTTACAAAAACCCTTTCTCAGTACACCTCAAGGATGGGTTTTTTCAAAACTCAACCTAAATTAATTTAGTTTAAAACAGTTTTAAACCATTACCTTAACTATTGGTGAAAAACTCCTCTCCTCCTTTCTCAGTACACCCTAAGGGGTGTACTGAGAAAGGATCTTTGTTAACTCAACCCCTTGGGGAAATTTAAAGGAAGACACCCTCCAAAGAAGCCCCTAATGCCCGTCTGCACTGAAGTTTGACAGCTCTTACTCTAGAACGTACCCAAATGCGTTGCAGTAGGCACGTTACGTCATAGAAGGATAAGTTTAGTGCAAACTTACAGCTGTCAATATAAAATAAATATTGTATGAGGCAGATTCACCCGGGCCCATTGGTCATGCCTAAGCCAAAGTACCTAGTTTAAATTGAGGATAAAATTAGCTTGAGGATAGTCAGTCAGCCTATCAGCTTCACTGACGCAGGCATGACAGATGTTAAGGAAATAACATGAATAGAGGTGTATAGGTACCTAGAATAAGTACGTACGGGAACGTTGCTAATATTGATTTGAAAAAAATGGTATTGTTTATATCTTTTATTAAATGGTGTTCATTTAATGGGTAATATTGAACAGCCTCTGTGGTGTGTTGGTTAACCAGGTCGGCTCATAACCCGCAGGTGGCGTGGGTTCGACTCCCGTAAAAGGACAGGCAAGCGCAGGTGTGTTGTGTTGTATGTGAGTACTGTATGTACCTAGGTTCGTCATCAACAGCCTGAAGACGTCCACTGCTGAACATAGGCCTCCCCCAGAGAGCGCCACTTTGAGCGGCTGCTCGCCTTCTGCATCCATCGACTCTCCGGCTCTTCCTAGTGTGGGCTGGGCTACGCCTTCCGATACATGGCCGCCACTCGGGAACCTTTCTTCCCCATCGGTCAGTTCTACGAGCGATGTGGCCTGCCCATTGCTATTTCAACTTGCTAATTTTAAGAGCTTTATCGGTCACTTTAGTTTAGTTTAATTGGTAAGGTGGCCTACATTTAAATAGAGTGAATTCCTCGCCTACATCATAGTGAAAGCCAACTAAAAGCTAAAAAAATTACCATCATCTCAATCTCAAATGAAAAGTATAATACTAATCAGCCTTGACTGATACATAGTATCCTACACCGACTCCCGCGGTAGTGGTTACCACCGCCAGCACTGACGGCCGCAGCCAGCGGTAATTTGATCGTCCGATTATCACGGTCAACATCTCACCACCCGCCTAAATGCGATGTAGCGATAGCAGAATAATGTTAATACGTCTTTTATGTAATCGAATGACGTAGCGAACTAGTGTATCTACCTTATGTTGCACATGTAAACCTCTGGATATAATCATAATTTTTTTTTATTTTAAACACTAGTGTCTTAGTTTGTTTGCCCCGTACCGTGTGTAGGCATACCTATAGTTACATTTGGAAACCCAAAATTTGCAAGTTGAAATAGGAATGGGCAGACCATATCGCTCGCTTTTTTTTATGTGAATGAATGGCGTGTCGAGCTAGTCGTTCACCTAATGTTAAGCGACACGGCCGCCCATAACAGTTGCAGTGTCACTCGGAACTTTAAAATAATAAAGTTTTGTGTGACACTGCACTGCGCACGTCATCCTGAGACATCACACAGTCTAGTAATCAGATTACTACTCTGTGTAATCAGGTCATAAAGTCTCATTTGCCCAGTAATTTCACTAGCTACAATGCCCTTCAAACCGGAAAACAGTAGTGCTTGCACACTACTGCTTGGCGGCAGAATAACTGACAGAGCGGTGGTACCTATCTAGACGAACTTTGCAGAAAAGTCCTACCACCTAGTAAAACTGACAATCAGTGGGCGAAAAAGGTTCTCAAGTGGTGACCGAATTAATATAAATGAATTTAATTAAGTACTTACTGAAGCTAGAAATGGTGTTTGCTATGTTGGTGTTCAAATAAATAAATAAATAAAATAAATAATGTTAATAAAACCAGATCCATTTATGTTTCCAACGGTACACCACCTGTGGGGGTCGCGGGTATACACAGGGGGAGGGAAGGGGGGTACTGATAACGTATCGATTGCCCACCTTATCGCTCGATCAAATGAAGCGAACCCTATCGGACGGTTGTTTTGTTGTGTTATATCAGTTTGTATGAGCTTTTTGACGCTGCCGTTCTTACTTTTTTTGTTTGCTGTACAAAGATTTATCAGTTTAATGAACATGGAATAGGTATAGATGTGTGCACAGATTACAATAGGTGAGGGTGTGTGTAAATTGTGTATTTGTATTATGTTAACTGGTTTGCAAAAAGCATATAAGAACACACTGATGCAATGCATAAACGTTTTACTTAGTGCGTCCATGCAAGCTTTTATCAATTTATGACAAAACTTGAAATTACAGACTTAGTTTATTTTTATATATAGTTCACTATCTTATGATATAGTAGGCATGTTTTGCGTAACTATGTTGCCTTTTTCGTATTTTTTGTTACTATTGCCACATTAATTTCTATGTTGCTTACACTATTTTAACTCGCTTCATTTGTTTTTAACAGATGCACCCAATTTTTCTTTATAGCAACTATTCTCTTGCAGTAATAAAGCATAAATATTTTGTGTGTTTCATTTTACTGTGAAATTAATGTCGTGGTATGATATTAATTAACCAAACAACTAAAAACAAGTCTGCCTCCTGCATTAGGGATCCATTAGCCGCACAAAACCGTACTGATTAATATATTTTATCTCACACAGGACCGCGTATTATCGCGGACGAAGTACCATCTCTTGATTTATACCAACTTTATCTCTTCAATATAGATGGCGCCAGCGTCGGCTCATATCAGAACACTGCCTTTCTTTTATGAATTTGAAGTATTCGTCCAGTAAGTGGCAAGATAGTGGAACTGGAACGTCTAAATGCTCCCGATTTGTTTTCTTTTTTTGACGCGTGTGAAGGAATGTTGTCTACGTTGTTAACAAGTAGGAAACTTGATTTTGATGTGGTTTTTGATGGAAGTGGTAATTGGGGCGAATCTTTTTAGATGGATGTTTATGATGTGGTGTATGGTATGGGTGCATGTACCACCAGCTTCCCGACCATACATCATACGAAATGTCGACTGTCATGTTGAAATCATGGAACAATTCTGCCGCGCTTACGATAAGCGCATCAACTAAGGTTTTTGGCGAAATTGAGTTAATACGAGATCTGGTATCAGAAAAACAAGATCTACAACTTTCTCAAAGTAACATTTCACAAATTCTTTCATTTAACAGGTTTTTTGTTTTCATAAACGCATTAACTAAGATTTTTTGCAGTGTTACTTATCATAAGCGCACTCTCCACAGTTAGTACAAAATTTTTTTCGAGCATTCAATGGCTTACTAATCATAAGCGCACTATGTTTGAGTCAGTGCTTTTATTGCTAGCAATCTCTATATTCATCAATGGCAGCGTGCTTAGATTAGTAGTATTAACTAAGAGATTATGCGCTTATTAAAAGGAAAGCATAGCACGTTAAATATTGCTTTACAGACTAGTTCGCGGAAAATGTATAAGATAGTACATTTATGTTAAGTAAAAAGGTGGTACTGAACTCGGGCACAGTGGGAGTTCCTATTTTGTGTTTCGCGGTAATGGCGCCATCACCGAGCGGAAATTTATTAATAAAAAATAAGTTTAAATAATATATTTTAGGCACTTAAAATCATTAGTTACGGATATTGAACAATCGTAAAATTATCTTCAAGCTAACTCTAGTAGCTGAATTGCTATAATTTCATTTTTCTGAAGGTAAGTACCGAAATTTAACATCTATTTTGTGATTATCATACAAAAACATGAGATTTTATATTTAGTATATTTTGTATATTGACAATTTCCAATGTACTATGTAATTCTTTTCACTGAAGTAGACAAAAGTCATGTAGCAATATGCAAAATTTGGATGCCTTAGTGCAACTGAGGTGTCCAACAAAAAATCGCCTAGAACTGCAGCAACCTGCTACTAAAAATTAATAAGTAACATTAAGATAATTTTGGATTGCTTGATATCCGTAACTGTGGTGATTCTAAAGGCCTGTAATAATGTAGGTATTTGATTTTATAGCTCTTTAAACTTAGTATTTTTCGATTTTTATTGTGATAAATAGTATATAAGTTTATCTCTGACACCATATTATTGAAAATTTTTCACTTATTTAGTGTAAAATACATACTTTTAAAGTTTTACATTAAAATATTTGTATTAATTTTCTACTAATTTTAATTACTATTTTGAAGCTTTAGTTTATTTTTGACTTTGTTCAATTTCTTAAGCACCAGATGTTTTTGCCAAATGGTACTCTGCTTAAGTATGAAAACTTCAGATTAGTCTGTAAAGGATAAATATGATTCACGAACGGGATGCATGAATTTCAATCCATAGTCTTACAGAAATATAAATCCCTGATTAGATGATTGCGTATATCAAACTATTGTACAAATTGGAAATCATTTGTATCTCTTTTAAAATTTAACCATTGTCTTTAACTTTATGTGCATTATAAAATATTTATGAAATAGTTGCACATTTCCCAAATGTATTATTATTGAAGAATTGGGGAAACACCCCAATGTATTATATTGATAGACATAACATAAGCGCATCAAGTATGCCAGTTGGTGCGCTTATGACTAGTTATCATGGGCAACAGTTATTGGAGGCTGCTAGCGATAAGTGCTTTTTACAAATAATATAGTAAAGTATGCTGTGTATGTATGTCTGTTTGTACTTATTATATTCTTGACACTTTTATCTTTGTTTTGGTACCACTTCCATGTTGATATCTCAAGTAGTTCCGGAGATACAACAAAAATAAAAATAAAAACTTTAAGCGCGTTTTTCTCGAAAAATGCCAAAACCTAGTTAATGCGGTTATCGTAAACACGGCAGAATTGTGTCATGTTACTACACTTTGTATACCTACCTACTTTTTCTCTGTTATTGGTTCTTAATGTTCTTATGCCAATTATTGCTTTTTATTGATAAAAAGTTATTAGATTGTCATATATATATTTTCACGACATATTCTATCTATTACCATCTTAATCTAAATTAGCAAAAGTGATCAAAAGTTACAGTTTTCATTTAGTTTTGATTAATGTAAGGTAACGTTATTAGCTGTAAAACTTATTCTCACATCGACCGGACTGTACCTATAAGGTTTTTTAAACAAACATTAATACAAAAACTTAAAATCTGACAAAGTCATTATCATTTATATTTCAAAAGAAACCTTAATCGTTGTTTAGATAACGTCTTATTTAGCGTCGAAAAATAATAGTTTTTATGTAAATGAGTTGCATACGGTATGATGGAGCAGAGATAAGTACAATCGGTACATCAGAACGAACGAACGTAGGTACTAGGTACTTCACTATCTGAAATCATAACTTTGTTGGTATCGCGGCATCGGACAGGGACGGTCAGATGGCCCTCTACCAGAATTTTGGGGTCCTGGTTATACTTTATAATATATTTAAACGTAGAACGTAGTCCAATAAAACACAAGAGCTTTGTCCCTTAGTGCACCCAGATTGGGTGTAAAGGGTAAGGCATCTACTTCGTCATTTCATCGCATAATATAAAATCATGCATAATAATAAGTAAATGAACAATACCGTCGTACGAATAACGTTCCCTGTGATAAACTACATGCTGGCTGTGCTTGCGACTGCACTATCTATAAGTATGTATATAAATGAATATAGTTATAGGTAGGTTTGCACGTATTGCATAAAATCCTATAATACTTTCACTAGGTTCAAATATATGCCTTTATTCTCTAACCTAAACACTACTATAATTTTATCTACGACTCAATGCAACTAGCTACAGTTCTTACTCTGATATGAAAAGAAAAGTGAAGAAAAATACTCAGGTACTATAAATTATTTCCATGCCCGTCAGTATCATTTCAGGCGTTTAGCCTTGTAGATGTAACAACTACTACTACTTCCGAAAATTTTATTACATTAGTATGGATGGTATGGATGTTAACAACATTCTGATATCGTGACTTCTGCCATAAATAGGTTTATTATCTTCTTTAATAATTTACCATACTGAGCTTGTATCGAATAACGATAACAGTAAATCTGTAGATATAGAAATTTTCAATATCTTTCGATTTACATAAGAGAGATAAAAGAGATGCATTTTTTGTTAGAAATAAATAACGACGTCTACATTTAGTATTCCGAAGTAAGATACAAAATAATTGTTGAACGTGTTCGAAATCTGAACCAGAAATGTACAGTTTGTTTGGGTTTATTATCTGAATATTATTCAAAAATTTATCATAATATTGTAATAAATAAGACAATAGGTGAAGTTAGAATAACCTGAGGTTACAACCAAAAATTATTGGGGCAATAAAATGATAATAAAACTGTAACAGGGCCAAGTCTGTATATAGGTACATTAAATATGGTTTGAAACTTCAAATTCTATATACTACTGCCATGTAGAATAGGACAAAAACTAAATTTTTCATTTATTATTCCATGCAATGATTTTCGATAAATATTAACAGTTTTAGCTACTTTATTAATGCTTAAAATCCCCTGTCTTGGTCTCCTTTAGACATTTTATGTCAGAACATTTAGAAGTAGGTAAGGCCATTTAATACAAATTGAAAATTACAGTGATATAGTATAACTAATATCCCGCCGACAAATTAACTTTTAACAAATAGTATAATTTTCTTTAAATTTGTATAACGATTTTTATAAATTGACCTGTATAATAATTACGTAAACGTGCTGTGACAAAAATGTACACTTAGCTGTAAATTTAAATAAGAGAATAAATAATTATCTTGAATTAGATAATTTTTGCTCTCTTAAGTGCAACGTTTCGCCGTCATAGTAGGGCTCATGAAATGTTTAGGACTAATAATACCTATTTATATAGACAGTTTTAAAAGCTAAAATCAACAAAAAGGAAATCACACAATAAATAAAAATACAATAATATATACATACTTAGATATATTCAATCTACAGCTTCTAAACAAAAAAAGGACTTCGAACCTCGCAGATATTATTTTGGGGTCCTTAAAACCTGGAGCCGCCATAGTCCAGAGATGAATCTTAGTTACCTGCTACTAACTGCGCAACTATTACGCTTTATTTTATATTTATGTATGTTTAAATGATAGTTGAATCAATTTAACCAGTTCTCAAGGTTCCCTGACTACCTTATTCTGATTATTCTATGAGATAAGCTCTAACGCTAAGTTTTATTGCTTTAAGTTAGTCTGTGTAACCTATTCTTAATTTAAAACATTTAAAATAAAGATTATTAATTTATTTTTGGTCTTATCTTAGAATTAGATATGTTATTTATACATCAAATCTAAGTAATGCTAAACATGATAATTTGATAAATTAAATTTCTGACCTACATTACTACGCTTATTATTACTACCACTTCTTAAGCATTTACCTACTGATTACTAAAAAAAAATTGCTACACCTAGATGTCATAGATGTGAATAAAAGAGGAAAGATAGGCCACAATGTTTGTTGTGATCCGCTTAAATTAGGTGCAACGCGCAGAAGAAAGTAAGACAGTCAACACTCGTATTGAAGCTTGCCCAAGAAGAAAAACGTGATTTGGCCAGTTTTCACGAAGTAATTCTTAAGAAATAATAATAATAAATGAATATGAATAAGATGTCATCTTCGTCTTTTATTCTTACTATCCCTCCACCATGCTGTTTTTTTTTTATTGACCTACCATTTCACTTTACTTATCTACACAATTTTTCTATGTTTTTTATACTGATACTATTTTTTTCTTTTTCAGGTAAGTTTCCGAGCTTTTAGCGAGTGCTTCGGAGATCCATTAAAGGCAAGACCCTGAAAGCAAGCAAGGCTGTTTGCTTATCTTCGAGTGCTGCATTATAAAAACGTCATCCATAACACAGATAGCCTTCTAGACACAATCTCGACTTAGAAACCTCTGAAATTAACCTAGCGTACCCGCTATCAGACCATCGCTGGCCAAAGATAAGACTCTTATGGCATACAGCTTTTTTATTTGACATTTTATACAAGTTTATTCAAACAGTAACGATAGGATCGGAGACGTTATCTTTCAATGCAACGTTACCGCGAGCTCGCCGTGATAGCATCTGGGGCCATTGCTAGTTAAACCAACCTGATAAGGGATCGAGGGCAGATGTGTGCGTGTGTACGTACACGACCGCGTCTGTGTGCGGAGAGGGGCGCCCGGCCGCCGCCAGCCAGTCACTCACTTTACGCGGCAAAAGAATGACGGCCGACCCGAATGTACTCTGTGTTTAAAAAAACTAGTGTTGGGAAAAGTGCTCGGGATGTTACTGTGATGTTATTGTGGCTTAAGTACTTAAAGGAGCTGGAGCTCGCATGCGCTAGTGCCGCGCAGGCGTCGCCAGGTGGCGCTGCCGACGTCAAAACAATGTGTAAGGACTCTTGTTTACATATCTGTTATCTTTGTTTTTACTTACAATTAAACAGCAAAATTATTTTATTCTATTTGTGTGGCTTCAGCAGATAAGCTTCAATATTGATGATTCACTTGTTTTGTCTGCCAACAAATACAGAAATACCAACAAAAGCTGCACATTATTATGTTGAAGCAAGATTTTCTTCGAAATTGCGATAAAACCGTCGTTAAGATTGCTTTTTTTATCTTATTTGTTGAACCTGATAGCCGTAACAGTGGTACTAATGTAAATACAGGATTTTTATTACTGTGTAGATATTTATCAGTACATGCGATGATGATAAATCATTGATAAGTACCTAAATCTATCCGAGTTGAATACTTTTTGCTGTCATTTTTTAAAGGATTTATGGGATATCATTTATAAGTTCTTATTTAATTTAATTTCTAGTTCTATTTTCATTAATTAGGTCACATAAACAAACCTACGACGGCAACGTGGCTATTTTTATTAATTATTTTACTTCTTAATAACTTTTCCGCGACTTCACTATCCGCACCTACGCGGTGTTTCACCCGCCCACCTACGCTACGTAAGATGGTATGCGCAGAGCCGGCAAAAAGTTACGCTCGCGCCTCGATAGAAACGCTCTTTTGACACTTTTCATAAAATTCAAGCGTGTCACGTTTTATGTTGCGATCCGTATTCGCCGTAGCGCGCTAATGTGGCCGCATACATTGTCACAAAACATCGATACCGCCGACGACGATGTTTTTGGGCGCCAACGCACCATGAATATTCGCCCGATAATGACAGTAGCCAAATTAGAGTATAACCATATGACTTTACCTGCGCAGACGACATAAAATGTATCCAATCTTGACATTAGTGAGCACTCGGCGCCTACGGTATGAGTATAACGTTATTATTTTTCCTGTTCTGTGGTGGTATTGGTTAGTAACAATTCATAACTCATACATCTTTTTAAACAAACTAGGTACCCTATTTTTATTCCTAAGTAGATTCTGAGAACCGATCTTCGTGTCATGAAAGTGGTTAAAAAATTAAAGACAACTCGTCCGCCCCTACAAACGATTGAGAAACTAATCTCTCTAGACAAAGGCATGCACACATGGAACAGACGTTTTGACATTGACAGCAGCTGTCAAAATAAGAATACGCCGCACGCGTTCGGCATTTAAATCCTGCTCTGATTTTATCGATGATACCTACTTAGTAAAATAAATATCTTGATAAGTTTTAATGTAGATTTATTTGTCTATGAGATTAAAATAAAATAAAATCTATTTTAGTATGTTTAAGATGAAATTTATCCATTACATTAAGCATTTAATTTATAAATACTAGGTAAACACACTATTTCAATGCCTGATACCATCTTTTTTTCCCCTACCGCAAGATAGGGATGAGGCGCGCCATTGATAAGAAAATAGATGTTATAATAACAAAATTAATAATTTATTATTTCAAAATGTTTTCTTAATGTGAGTTAATGGTAGTGGATAGCCATTAAAGAGTCAACATTTGTTGAAGATAAGGTGATAGTTATCTAAATGTAAACGAAATTATTCAATGTGAGATAATCTTTGTTGAGGTTTGGTTACAAAACGAAACTTATGTCTGTTACATTTTTTTTAAAACGATTTGTGCTCACAATTGTTCCTTTTGTTGGAGACAAACTTTTTTAATTAAGAACTCAATATTATGTTATAATTGTAAATGATTCATTCAGAAACTTAATTAATATTAATGAGACGTTTTATTTAAAAAAACTGGTTCCGCTTCTGTTACTAGATGGCGTAGTAACGGCGTATTTAATATGTATTTCAAACATGGTCGTAGTTTCTAACCACAGAGTACAAGGAAATGTCGAATTCAGTTGAGTAAATCACAGAGTACGTTGTCGATTTGTCGATAAAAAGCCATTAGAGTATTATACCTTCCATAAAATAAGGATAGGATACTAATTTCGATACATAATTATCTTAACAATGACATAACTTAAAACCCGCATTTTAACGCCATCTATCGGGTCTTTATAAAAATGCAGCTTTTCTTTAATAAAACGCCTCATTCAAATGAAAGTTAACGTGACAGATGAGGTGGGATATATAACAACCAATAAAAAAGTATTTACAGTAGGTACTGATTTTCTAAATACCCAAAACAAGAACTTTGCTGCCGAATACCAATAGTATAATAGGTATTATGATTACGCTTGAAATATTCTTAATTTAGGCTGAGTTACACCATAATCACAGTTAAAGTTATTGTCAGATTTTGACATTAGCCCGCCGGCGAAGCGTGGACGGTAACAGTTAGCAGTTAAAGTTATCGTTAAAGTAAGCTGGTGCAAAGTTCATTTTCAACTGAATATTATTTCCTTGTTTTAAAGAATAAAAACTTCCATTCCAATTTCAAATCAAAATGCGACGCTGGCGCCACTAGCGTTACGAACCCGCAACTCAGCTTGATATCTTGTGATAACCATGACGTGTGTGTCTGAATGGGCCCCGATCTAAATGATAAAAACGGGGGAAGGAGCGCTATCTGTTCTCAGATTTCACGTTCATTATCAGGGTTTCGTATGTGTGAGGGTGTTTGTGTGTGTGCGAGAGGTCAGGTTATACTGGTTGGTTTGCTGCTGTGGGAAAGTTGAGCTAGGGGTTGGAGGCAGTTGTTAAGATTTTAAAGATAAAGAAAAATACTTTTATGGTGTAGGTTATTATAGACAAATAATATATTACACATCTGAAACTATCGGCTTCGCACTTGTACGATGTATGGGCCTAAAGACGCTTTAAAAAATATACTAGTTCGAAAAAAGAAAATTAGCAAATTCGAGAAAAATTTACATAGTTTTCCTACAGTTTTTTTAATGGACAGCTTGTTGGGTCCTCTATTATGTGATAAACCGTATGCAAACCGTTATTTCTAGTGTTCTATGACACGCTTTATCCGTATCTTAGTAAACGAAACGGATCGCAACGTCAAAGCTACGTAAAATAGCCACGTAGCGTAGACACACGTAGTAGTAGCTGTTCGCATTTAAGGTTATTAGATTTTTTTCTATAGCCATATTAAATTTTATATTTATTACACTACAAAGGCCTTTTAATATCTTGATTATGAAATTTATAACCTTTGCTGCCAGTTCTAACGATTCTTATCAAAGGGGAAGCATTATCACAACGATCTAAATAACTTTGTTTTTTATTTCTGCGTGTCAATTAAGCATGCTTATCTGGTACCCTCATATTGTGGAAGTGTGCTTCCTCCAGCAGATAAGAAAGTCGCTGATAGTAACTTTGTACTCTTAATTAGCAAATACCTATTTATGTTGGGTTATCGGCGTTTTGGACAAGTGTGCGATAAACTTGAGTGGTTTATACTTACTTGTTTACTTTGTGGGTTTTTCCTGTGAATTACGAAGAAAATTAAATTAATTTACTTGTTTATTGTATTTTTGATAGTCAATGATGATGCAATAATTTAGATTGCTTACGACGCGACGGTCTATGTTGTGCGGATTATACTATTAGAAAAAAATGAGTAGGTAAACTCGACGTGACTATAATGATTAATAATGAAATATTATTAAACCAACTGTTTTAATACCGCATTAATGATAATAATTTAAAAAAACTAAAAACGTTACCACATCAAACCTTATTTTTTCTAAATACTCGTGTTATCGGTAGACAACATCGGCGGGAATCGAACCCCTTATCAGCAGTTCGTATCACCCCGCCCGCTA
Organism: Ennomos erosarius; assembly: GCA_963580505.1. Lineage (NCBI taxonomy): Eukaryota > Metazoa > Arthropoda > Insecta > Lepidoptera > Geometridae > Ennomos > Ennomos erosarius. The sequence continues at coordinate 15,401,557 of OY756979.1, forward strand.
TCTATTAAATCTAGGAGTTTTTGTAGCCGCGTGGAAAAAGCTGGGAGATATTTTATAGAAAACTGGCATAGCTCTAGATGCTTCCTACATTTTCTAGAGGCTGCTTAAACTTTCTAGACACTATACTATACGTGTTCTATTACGGTCTATTCCGGTTTGATACCTCAAAATGATCCCGTGCTATTCATTTTTAAATGAAATTCCTGGTTGATCCCTCGATCATATTCTGTCCCAGTTGGTCCTACTAGAAAGCGTCGATTTAATGGAAAGACATTGTATAAAAAACGTGGCTGAGACCAGTACGGGTTGCCTTTAGGGTACCTATACCTAAGTATATAATTATGTATTAGAGTAACTTAACCCTGCGGTTTCATGACTTTCATTTCCTCGTGTTCCAGGATGAAAAATGACACGAATGAATGTAAAAAACAAACCAAAAACAACGTTTCATTTTTAGCGTTCCTTTCCCAAAAAGTAAGACGGACCCTTACTAAGACTCATCGTTGTAAGAGTGAATGCAAATTATTTATTTAGTTGAGAAATTAGAGATGCTACGCTGTTCGTTTTTAAGACTCAAATTCGGCAAATGAGGTGAAGATGTGGATATAAGTAGGTATTTATCACATTAAAATACAGGTATTTAGAAATGAAATGAAAATGTAAATTAATTATTCCAAAGCCTAGACGGACGAGCGAATTAGCAAGAAATTTTGCACTTACTTTGCACAAGCACATAATATTCTCAATTTATGTCTCTCATTGCTGACATTAATTAATTAAGTAAAGTTTATATTTTCGTTTTCGATCCAATATATTATACGTTTTAATTAGGAAATAAATAGTCGTTTTAAAGTCTGACAGCCAATAAAACAGCCGGGGGCCGTTGTTATGCCATTTAAACAAACACAAAATAATAAATAAATAATTTATTAGGATCTATGTGGTCTTTATTACATAGGTATTCAAAATAACAGAGCTATAAAATTGTCTATTTATGCAGATACGAATTTGTTTGTTTGGACGCCTCATCCATTAATTTTTCACCTATCTAGTATTTAATGCATCAGGATTATTTTTTATAACCACATTATAACAAATTCAACATATTAATATAGTTTCGTTAAATGGTACATGTGTAACCATCCAAAAGGACTTGTTACTAATGCATTGAAACTTCTTTGACTCTCCCTTTTAAAGTAGTCCAGCTACGAAAAAGCTATGGCAGAAGCTCATTCCACATTTTACAATTTTACATGCATGTACAGTGCACTAGATTGCGCATAAATCGATCGATTCTTATGTGAATTTTTATAAGTTCTATACCCCGCGTGAAGTCGGACTTGTAAACTGAAGGTTGGATTAAAAACCTGGCAGAAATAATGTCGATTTGATGTTGATGTTTTATTCTACCTGATAATTTATTAGAAAAATAACGAAGAATCTGTTCTTTACTAATTACTTTGTTTAATGCAAAACTCAGCTGTTTTGCTCAAACAGTTTACCTGATATAGACACGAACAAACATGTCTATTTATCGATGATACCAATAAACTATCATTTTTATCGGCGCCGGCGTCGATCGCGTGGCACAAACATCAACTCTTAAATTAAAAAAATCGAAGCTCATTAAAAACCATCTGTATTTTGGATAACGACAGCAGATTTATTGATATATTTTAAACAACACATCTGCATTTAAAATACCTGAATTTAGATCCTTTCCTATTAAATCTACGTGAATAAATAAATAATATTAAGTTTAAAAGTCAGAGATCAAGGTTGCACAGCAAATTTAAATTACTTTTTTTATTATTTACTATCAGGACTAAAATTAATTGCTACGCATCACTTATTTTTAATCAAAGGGTGATTTTGTACCTACCTGTAGATGGTATGGGGTTGATTTTTAATATGAATATATCTATAGATTAGCTTTCATTATGCCATATTAACACAAAAAACCTTTGTCCAAGGCTGATCCAGCCAGCATGGGTTTCTGGCAGCTTAGTATTTACTGATTCAAAAAGTTGCTGATTATATTGCAGTACAATTTGTTGATTATGAAAGCTTCGACTTGAGATCAACAGAATAGGCATGATGACTATTATTAAAAATGAACAAGTAAATATTACTTTCATAAAGAAGATTAAAAATGAATGCAATAATTGAAAAAAATAAGCAAAATCGGTAAATAAATCACGGAGTAATAAGCTTTTAAAGTTTCTACAGGAGGCATCTCATGTCTCTTTCTCGCGAAACAGAGCGCCCCCACAGTTACAATGGAAAATCTACTCGTGACGTCACGTGCCAAAGATATTGTATGAATAGCTACCACAGCTTAGTAATGAGGTACTATGAACGACCTTCCTCTGACGTCACTGGCCGTTTGAGCTATCTCTTTCTATTCTGGTTTTTTAAATGCTTGTAACTTGGTCATTTTTTGAGATATTTAATTTTTATTTTCACAAATGTTTATCCTTTGAGGAATATAATTAATATATCCAAAAAAAAATTTTAGTCATCATGCCTATTATAATCACGCTCTACCATAATTTATCACACAATGAAAAATGTATACAGTGGATTTGCCAATACATTTAAACATTTCTTTTCATTCAAGGCCATATCTTCCATGGTTACTTTGCTGAACCAGCCATCTAGCGCAAGATATATTGGCTGCATTTTCTCCGCCATGTGTTTATACATATTTAAATGCAGATAAGTTAAGAGAAGCGCACCCTCTTGTCAATACAAAAAGCCTCCAACTTTTTCCTCCCCTATTTGATTTTGATGATTTTTTTATAAAAACTATGCTCGTAGGACTTCTTTCTATAAGTTTTTGCAATATCTTCGTAATTATAGCTAAAGTTACGAATTTTAGGCGTTGAAATTATGACGAAGCAAAGTAGTTGTAAATAGAATACCAAAAAATATTTTCAGAATAATCAAAACTTACAAGCATTGACTATAATTTCTATTCAAACGATTGACACCAAAATCTAAAGTTTTTGTTAAGATTTAGAGGGTAAAAAAAGATTTTGCCCAAAATGTTAAAATTTAGGTAAATTCAATCACGGGCTCAGCCTCTATCATACGTGCATAGGAGAGCGAAAGCAATAACATTTCGAATATCAGGACGGGCCTTTTAATTTAAGTTAAAGTCTCACCATATCAGTCACCAGTTCGAGGTCACTGGTTGTTTTGATCAGGAGGCTGGCCTGATCACGCTAATTGATTCCATGGGGGGCGGGGCGCGGAAAGGTCGTGGTAGATCGTCTGAACGCGAGTATTGATAGTGAAGCAATACGGCCGTTAGCATCTCTGATAAATGTTAAATCTATTCTCTATTTCAACGATATCTTCCTACGTGTAGTATATAAATAGTATGTCGACGGTTCCGGTGTCCGCAAGATTAGGTTATTTCTCCCATCAAAATATTAACTATAAGGCGTTAAAAAACACTATGTGGAAAATGGTTTTAAAACCTCCCTAATATGTTATCCCGAAAGGGGTTAAATTTACACCACAAGGTAGACAATGTTTCTTCTACTACTTTACTAAATTAATAGTTTTTCATTGAAGAAATGCCATGTAAAGTTTACGTTCGAAAATAAGTTCAACCACCCGGTTGAACTTCGTCCTTGACCGAGTGCACATAAATGAGTTTAACACCTGTGTTTAGAAATCAATTTATAGTATCTTGTAACTCTCGTAGCGATCGCACGTAATTTTTTGCGAGTGGAGTTATTTTTACTATGGAAGTTTGGAAACACCCAGTTTCAAGTAAGACTCTCACAAATTGTAGGGTATCATGGTCCCAGTCCCCCCATTTCGGGAATACATACTAATTCAAGGTCACCTTGTATGTATGTATTGATTGATGATGATAAGAGGCCTCAGACTTTCTGCCAGTTCAACAGCCTGAAAACATTCACTGCTGAACATAGGCCTTCCCCAAAGAGCGCCACCTTGAGCGGCTGCTTGCCTCCTGCGTCAATCGGAAGCCCGCGGTTTTCACCAGATCTTCCTTCCACCTAATGAGCGACTGACCTACAATGCGTCTTACGGTTCATGGTCGCCACTCGAGAACAGAATCAAAATCTCATAAATTTCATTCTATGGCTATTTTTTGTCATACTCACTAGTATTACGGTATCACTATTTCAGAGAAAGAAAACATACTTATAAAATATTCACATCTTCACCTAAAACTGATACTCGGGCGCGTATCACACCGTCACGCTCCAGTCCTCCTTCCATTTATTTCAGGATCCTAATCTGAGATGGAAAGCGGGCGCCCGATAAGCAGCGCTCGCACCATCGCGATAACGCTCGCCCACTGTATAAACAGTAGGGGAAATGATAGGTTTTACTTAGATCTACACACACACGAGCACACACTAGAAAAGAGCTCCTGGGACAGAACCAACTTCATTGAACTGGAAACCATTATAAAAATTAAAAAAATATTTTTTAATACTAAGAACGTAAGTAGGTAAGTATAATAACTTCAGAGGATTAATTTCAGAATAAAAAGCTCGCTAAAAATAACTAAAAAAAAAGGCATGGTGCCGCATCATACTATGTTTTGCATCATTGTCGTTTTCGCCCATACAATGCGGATAAGCAGCGGGCTTGCAGTAATTACGACAACTAATAATCATAATAAACATGATGACTAAATTTTTTTTTTTGGATAAATTATAATATATAAAGTTCGTTACCCACTCACTCACTCACTCACTCATGATTGACATTTTTGTTCCCGAACTCCTGGAAGTGGTGGAGAAAAACCGAGTATGAGGTTGTATAGAGATCGGTCACGTGACAACCAGAAAAATCTGACATCAGCAAAAAATCGTCTCCTTGATGGAACCGGTCAACGGCTCTCGGAAACTACAAGTCGGATGGGTGACCTGTTCTAACTAAAGTTGTAGTAAACCCTGGGACGCTTGGAGAGAAATAAAAAAAATAGGGGTTGCCATACAAAAAAATAAAAATTCCATACAAAATTGAAACGCTAATAAATCGGAAACGGTAAGAGGTAGGTGGAGTGTGTTCGACCAAATGTCATAGAGGAGGATGGGCGCTTTCGGATGGTCGTCATGAAAATCCAAGATGGCGGATCCAAGATGGCGGCCATTTTGAAAGTTGGTCCGATCGGGCTGATTTTTTGCATCGGGGGGTTTTTGGGGTCCCTGATTCGATATTTGAAAAAATATTTTGGATCCCGCCATTTTTAAAGATGGCTGCCATACAAATTTTTTTTTTCATTTTTGGCTCATTGTTTCTCGATACCTATGGTAAATTTTGATCCTATTTTTATAAATTTGTATGAAAGTGGACAATCGAAATTCAAAATATTTCATGAACTGGTCTTCCGACCTTCCATCATCGTGACCATCAACGGCCTGGCTAAACGATGTAAGATGGGTCATATGCGTTCTCAGGAATGTCATAGCAAACCCTGGGACGATTTTAGAGAAAATAAAAAAAATCCAAAATGGCGGAAAAAAAAATCTTCCATACAAATTTAAACCGGAAATGACGTCGAAACCATGATACTTTAGTATAAAGAGCTCGAACTAATATTGTTTGGAGGCCAAAAGGGAAAAGAACACCAAATTTTTTTTTTCAAAATGGCGGAAATTTTGGTCATAGCGGAAAAAAAAAATTCTCCGATCCGGATCAAAATCGATATCTGACGGTCCCCAAGGATGCTGATCAACATTCTAAAATCAAATTTTGACATGCGCCATTTTTCAATAGGGTTGCCATACAAAGGTGATTTTAACGAAATATGAACTTTCCTTTTTTACGCCTCCAATATGAATGTAATAGAAAAGTTGTTTCTGGGGATCGAGTAAAGATGTATAAAGGAACAAAACAGAACACAAATGAAATTGATTTTTTCAAGATGGCGGATGGAGACGTATCGACTTATAGAAAAAGTTAACCGATCCGAATGAAAATCGATATCTAAGACTCCCCCTAGATACTTAGCAAGAATATGGGGAAAAAATTTTGATTCCGCCATTTTGAAAAATTTCATTCATTTTACCGAACTTTTTGACATCCACCGTTTTTCAAAATGGCTGCCATACATACTGACAAAACCACCAACGCGACGACGAGCGAAGCGAGGAGGAGCTTCAAACCACCTACCGCGACGACGAGCGAAGCGAGGAGGAGCTTCAAACTACCTATCGCGACGACGAGCGAAGCGAGGAGGTGCTTCAAACTACCTACCGCGACGACGAGCGAAGCGAGGAGGAGCTTCAAACTACCTATCGCGACGACGAGCGAAGCGAGGAGGAGCTTCAAACTACCTACTGCGACGACGAGCGAAGCGAGGAGGAGCTTCAAACTACCCATCGCGACGACGAGCGAAGCGAGGAGGAGCTTCAAACTACCTACCGCGACGACGAGCGAAGCGAGGAGGAGCTTCAAACTACCTACCGCGACGACGAGCGAAGCGAGGAGGAGCTTCAAACTACCCATCGCGACGACGAGCGAAGCGAGGAGGAGCTTCATACTACCTACCGCGACGACGAGCGAAGCGAGGAGGAGCATCAAACTACCTATCGCGACGACGAGCGAAGCGAGGAGGAGCTTCAAACTATCTACCGCGACGACGAGCGAAGCGAGGAGGAGCTTCAAACTACCCATCGCTACATTTACAATGTTTTACTAATGCGACCTTTTTAATTGATTTTAGCTTATCTAACTAACCTGTCTTACCTAAGATCTAAATATTTTCAGGATCCTTGATTCAAATTGACGTATAATTGATAAACAAAACAAAATGACCGCAATACAAAATTAAAACACGCACACAATCGGAACTTATAGAAGCCGACAAGGCGTGTTTGGACTCATAACAAAGGAACAACGGAGGCTTTCTCATAGACTTAAAATAATTCCAAGATGGCAGATTCAAAATGGCGTCCGATTTTATAGTAACTCAGATCCTGATATTTTATATTTGGGGATTTTAAAAGAGGCTGATTTCAAATTTTGACCTTTTACATGACTGACAGCATTTTTCCAGATGGCCGCCATGCAAAAGTCAAATCAATTATCATTTTCTTTGAAAAATACCGCTGTTTTGTACTAATTCTTGCAAAATTACAAGTTTAAACTAAAGTATAACATTTTTATAAATACAACAGCCACGAAAACGTCCTCGCGGGCCGCACGCGGCCCGCGCACGGGGGAAAATACTAGTTAATTATATTCCTCAAAACATAAACGTGTGAAAACAAAAATTAATATATATCAAAAAATGACCAAGTTACAAGCATTTTAAAAACCGGAATAGAAAGAGATAGCTCAAACGGCCAGTGACGTCAGAGGAAGGTCGTTCATAGTACTTCATTACTAAGCTGTGGTAGCTTTTCATACAATCTCTTTGCCATGTGACATCACGAGTAGATTTTTCATAGTAACTGTGAGGGCGCTCTGTTTTGCGAGAAAGGGACAGGAGATGCCTGTAGAAACTTTAAAAGCTTATTACTCCGTGACTTATTTACCGATTTTGTTTATTTTTTCAATTATTGCATTCATTTTTAATCTTCTTTATGAAAGTAATATTTACTTGTTTATTTTTAATAGTAGTCATCATGCCTATAGGCGGACTTTATTACGATTATCAATAATCAGAAATTATAAACTGCTGCAATCAACTACTGAATATTATATTCTCAAAGTTAACACAAAGTCCTTACTGGTCTTATTTTGTGTTGTACTAGTAAACAGACGTAGAACCAAACGCGATGTGCTTCGTTTTATGAACATGAATAATTAAAGATTCAGAATTTTATCAAAACTTATCGCACATCTTATAATTGCTATGAAAAACTGTTATTTGCTAAAGTGCAGCTGTGAGCGATAATTAACCATTTACTAGAATTTTAATATTATTTATGGTATCTACTTTAAATTGATTTTAATCTATATACTTAATTGAATTTTAAACTGTTTCAACTACCTATTTATTAACAGATTTAGTTTGCGTTTGAATAAAAATGTATGCCAATAGCCATTTTATTGCGCCTTACATAATTAAAATTTGTATGATTATGTATATTTTCAATTTAGGTAACTATAATAAGAAAATATTAAAGTATCTTTGCAAGTTTAGATTTTTCGATTATTTTTTGTTTAAATACTTGTCAAGGTGGTTAATCGCACGTCCATATGAAAAATTTATTTATGAGAATTAATACATTTGAAAGGAATATTATAAATTATAAATAATGACAACAATAAATTATGTTATTTATAAACATGAGCTTTAAATTCATTCAAGGCATCTTTTAATGCCTAATTATTTGCATATTTAATAATTTCTAATATCCGTCTTTTTATGTTTATTTATTGTACTAATTCATATCACAAAGGAGAAAAGTTTGTATTAGTAATTAGAGGATGCCTAGTAACAAAATTATTTCACTAGCAAAAAGCTATTTTTTTTTTCGCAAGTAATATGAAGACGGAGGCGTGACGGGCCAAGTGTAATTTCATTACTTATTGTACTGTTTTTTAGCAAATGTGTTGAAAAACATACCCACACAGTCAGAAACACGCGCAGAAATTGGTGTTTACAAAATCGTGACTATTAATTACATTTTGTCTACTCGTTTGTAAAAACCAACTTACCGCCCTAATATCATAAATAGCTTACTTATTAGCAACAGCAACGTTCTCAGTCAGTTCAAAGACTTTACTTGTGGGGTAAGAGGGGGTTTTTTATCGCCGAAATACTCCCGATCGCGCGCTAAGATTGGGGCGGATCTCACAGCAAGATTCGCCCCGCGATAGCGGCCGCCTCTCACACCGTGCGATTCGCCCCCGCGATATCGCGCGATCCTGAGACGTGATAAGACCCCCGCCTGAGTACATGCCTGTATCTTTTGAAAAGGTTTTTTGTCTGTTATCGTGGACGGATCTAGTTTTAATGACTTTTTATAATAGTTTTACGCGAGTTGAATATTTTGAGCGTTTAAATGGGTTGGGGAGACAATAGAAAGAAGCATTAAGTACGTTTGGAACACAAAACATGTAACCTTATTTATTTCATCCCATTTTCACAAATATTACTTATTGCTTTTCAAATAAGATTTAGTAAAACTCTCCGTGAATATAATAATATAATATAGAATATAAATAGAATAGCTCATCTAATTAATATCGCATAATTAATAATAGCAAAAATGCTGATTAAACTTAAAGTATGATAGTTTAAGGTAATAAAAAAAAAAATTTATAACTTTAAGAAAAATTTACTACAAAACTTAAACTACAATAAAAATTATTAAAAAAAAAATAGAACTTTACAACTAAAAACTAAGTGTAATCTAAAGACCTTTGGTGGAGGGGGGAGTGCCCAGAATGCTGGCTGCATTGCCACGTTGGATAGCAATGCTTATTTTCTCAGCAAAAAGAGAGCCAGCTTTCTGGTCACCAGTCGCCTCCACCAAAAGCTTTGCCAAGTCCCTATAAATTTCGAGTGCACCTGGCCCCCAGGGTCCCACTATTTCAACCCTAAACAGCACAAACATATAACCTCTGTCGAGATGTCCATATTTGCGCCGTTTGAGGTTTTCAGCCTTAGTAGCAGCGCTGCCAGCGTCGTTTTTTATTTCAGGAAGATGAGACGGCGCCGTGGTATCAACGCAAGTTGCGTCCCATACCAAAGGCCGTTCCATCTTCCAAAGTATTAGAGTCATTCCGTCGGGCCTCTTGCCGTCATCGTGCATAAGTCCGTTAGGTTCGAGGACGGACGGTACGCCGGCACTGACAAAGGCCCGACAAATGATGTCGTTCAAGCTGGCGTGTCTCGGGATACGTCCAGCGCTCCTGCTACACGCTAAACCGTGGTGGCCAAGGCAATCGACCATATCACCACAATGGCATAGGTGGGGGACCTGGCAAGCAGCTCCTAAACGCAAGGATACGGCCAAATGGAATATGTTATTATCTAAAAGGTTCCCTATATTCTTTGATGGCAAAACTTGCAACAAAAACTTGGAACTTTTACAGTGGTGAATTATGTAGGTATGATAAACAGCAATAATTATTTGGTGCTTATTTACAAAGTTAAAAAGCCGCGATATTTTTTAACGAATTATTCTTCGTTTGTATTTTATTGTTAAGTTATATTATAATTGATAACTTAATTGCACCTCACCTATTTTGAATAACAAACTAAATAGCAAGCCGTCGATTAGAAAAGAAGTACTAATTTCAATTAATTAAACAAACTAGGTGCTGCAAGATAACAATAAAGGCACATGTGACACAAAATTTTACTTTCACCATTATCGCTTTTGCTAGTTTCAGTGCAAATACACATAAATAACCTCTGAAAGATAAGCGCGAAGATAAAATTTCAGTCATTTTTCAACGTTTTCAGCTAGGCTGCATGGAAAATAATTGTGTTTTTATCTAACGCGAACGGTGCGGGCGTTATCGCATGGCGATGGTTCGATTGCTGAGTTTTAGCCCCTATGATAATTTTAGTTCAGTTTTTGTATGATTGGATTAGAGTCGCTTGTATAGTAGTTTTTATCTACGCAGTGCGTTGTCCGAACCTGACAGCCTCCGTGGTGTGGTGGTTGAGCAGGTCGGCTCATAAACCGGAGGCGGCAGGTTCGATTCCCGCGATAGGACAAGTATTTCTGCATAGAATAAAAACGCAAATACTTCTTCTGTGTTTTAGTGTTGTGACCATGGTCCTCGTAGTTTCTGGGTTCCTAGATACAGGGAATCCTAGTTAGGGTCTATGATCTATGTATGTGATCTTTGGGCGTTATTAATATGTTATGAATATTATTAATTAATGAAATTTTAACCTCTGGAATAGCATTGAGATTACAATAGAATAACAATGCATGCGTGCTCGATATCGGTTCGCTGGGGACCCACTGGGAGTTAATAATTACCAACCGTAATTTGACTTGGCCATTTCCATAGCGTTACAGACGTCCAATGGCAATGGTAACATCTTCCCATCGCTAGAGTTTGTTTGCTAGCTGTAGTGTCTTATAACATAAAAAGAAGATTGAACTTGGATTTATTTGAGACTTGTGATTTATAGTAACATACGTTCACGATCTAATACCTACCGTAAATAGGGGTTAGGGGTGCCATCGCTTATCTATTCTAGCCCCGTGACGCGGCGATATCGCTTCCGAGCCCCTTATGCAAGTGCATGCAATGTTGTACCGCAGTACACTTAGGCATATTTTTTTATATACCTATTATATTTGCAGTATAGGACTTAACTGTATGCTAGGCACTTTACTGCAATCACTAAGACGTCTGCCAAGCATTCTGGTGATAATATAGAAATAAATAAATAAATAACGCCCAACGATTACATACATAGCTTCTGGTCTCTAGCTAGGATTCCCTGTACTTAAGGTACCCGGAACTACAAAGGCATGGTTCCACAACACCCAGACACAGAACAAGTATTTGCGTTGTTTTTCTGTGTACAAATACTTGTCCTATTACGGGAGCCGAACCCGCCGCCTCGAGGTTATAAGCCGACCTGCCAACCACTACACCACAGAGGCTAACAACAGATTTATAACAGCTTATGTTCTACAGTGGATGCAAAAAGGCTGGAAATGGCGAAAATGAAGAAACCATTTTTTTTTTGTGAGGTTTTTTTTTTGCGTACGGGCATACACATTTTATTTTATTGTTTTACGTTTGGCCCAAGGCGAGGTAAACGAGAACCTTGTCTACTTAGTATTTTCTAGTAATTGCTTTGCTCAGCTATTTTAATACTAAACCGCACAAATAAAATAAAAACGTATGTAGTGAGCATGGTTCCGTAGCAGCTCGTAGCAGCTCGTAACATTTCGTAGCACAAAAATAAAAGCACCATCAATTCATAATCATCGCTATAATATAAGTATGTGTAATTACTCTTAGATAAAATAGTCATGGCTATTAGAACCCCCTTCATTTTTAACGTTCCGTACCCAAAGGGTAAAACGGACACTATTAAACAAAAAAAAGTATGTAAGTATTGTATCAGTTATCTGGTTCCCATAGTACAAGCTTTGCTTAGTTTGGGGCTAGATGGCGCTGTGTGAATTGTCCACACATATTTATATATTATTATTACTAAGTCTCCGCTGTCCGTCTGTCCGTCAGTCACCAGGCTGTGTCTCATGAACCGCGATAGTTAGACAGTTGAAATTTGCACAGATGATGTATTTTTGTTGCCGCTATAAGAATAAATGCTAAACAACGATAAGATAAATATTGAAGGTGAGCTTATTGATGGCTTTTTTTCATTTATTTTTACAACAATTGTGTTTTTTTTTGCTTGTTTTTATAGTTAATGGTACGGAACCCTTTGTGCGCGAGGCCGACTTACACATGGCTATTCATAGTTAGTTTAAAGTCACCAAGCAGAGCCCGGGGAGTTAACTTTAATTATTCAGCTGGGAAGCGATAAGGACAGTTACTGATAGTGATACCAGTTTCCGCGAATGAAGTGATAGAAAACGCTGAGTGCCAAACTAGCTCAATGTATAACTACAATATGGGTATCCCGCGGTTTTACCATAAATTCACAAAAAATATAAAAACTAAATTAATAAATTAAATTATTAATTTATAAAATTATCTGGGAAATTGGATCGTTTTGTCTACGTACTCGATCGTGTCAGGCGCATTGCTAGTAGAGAAGCCGCACTATGCGCTTATCATGGCTACGTTTCCTCAATCTTACGGTATGGCATTATAATATGGGGTAATTCTGTTGATCAAATTAGAGCTTTCAGAGGACAAAAAAAGTGAGTGAGAGCACTATGTAGAACTGAACCTTTAGACAGTTGTAAGCCGCTTTTCAAAGAAAAATCAATTCTACCCTTACCCTGTTTGAAATGCAACACTGCACTGCAACTGTTATGGGCGGTCGTATTGCTTAACATCAGGTGAACGACCAGCTCGTCACGTCATTCATTCTCATAAAAAAAAAAAAAAAAAAAAATGTGTTTTTGTTCACCGGCATCACACCCTTTTTGATAAGCATAATGACGTGGTTTGCAGAAAGAATAATCGTTTCATTTATGAATTATATATGCCTAAACAACGAGTAAAAGTATTCAGTGACAATGTATATTGCATGGCCATACGTTTATATAATAAGTTGCCGGACAGTTTCAAAAACCGTACCCTCCACGTCTTTAAATCAAAACTTACTAAACTCCTGCTCGATGAATGCTTTTACTCAACGAAGGAATTTTTGGAGTATAAATTTAAATAACTAAATAGTTTCGACAATCATGACATCCATAATCTATATTTGACATCTAAGTTTATAAGTAGGTAATAGTACCTTTATTGTAAATAACTTGCATGTAAATATTTAGACACCGGAAACGGTAGAGTATTGAACTGTTATGTAATTATGTTTAACATCTGTATTTACAATATTCTTATAAATAAACGCTCATTCATTAATTCATAAATATAAATTACAGACTTGTTTTTGGAGTTTAAAGTGTTAATCAGCAGCACAGAGTACGAAAAAATACACTTCACGCGTAAAACTAATACATACAAATCCACGCAGCAATGCTAGTCTATAACTAGGAAAGCAAAGCCAAGCAACGGTGTTAGCAAGTGATCGCACCGTTTTATCTATGCACATAAGTCAAAACTAACAGACCAACTCTCTTTCAATAAGGAAGGGAAATAATTTTAATTGGCAACAATAAAATATTGTGTCGGGCTTCCTTCGTGCTCGCTGTATCAGTTACAGGCTAGTGAGGGGAAAATGTCGACAGTCACCTCTGACTGTTATCGATAGATTTTGGTTTTTCCGTTCTGGTTTCATCTATTATAAACACCGTGCAGGAATGCAGAATGTAATGAAACAGCGATTAAAAACCAATAAAATTTAAACGCCTACGTATCTCTATTAAAAACCATACATTTCGATAAATCATGTTCTATCAAGATTCTCTCTGATAGTTTTAATTCGCGACAACTAAATTTAATATATAAATGGACGATTAAAATTAAGATTTTTAATGTTATTTTATATTGGCCAATTAAAATGTTTAAGTTTTAATAATTTGCACATTTAAAATAACGGAGTGCTAAAATCGCGTTCATATCATATATAATTCCTGTTTTAGTTTCGAAATGATTGCTTCATAAATATTGTACATAACGACATTTTTATGTTTCTCTAAGTGCAAACAGCTTCCTCTTACTAAATCTATGAAAACACCTATAAAAAAGTAAACAAGGATATCAATTAAGCTATTGCACGGCTCTAAAATCGCTCCATTAGATATTTTAATACCGATTTTGGCCTAAAAAAGGTAGGTTTTCAATGTGGCGTGCGCGCAGATCTTGCGCGTGATTGCCACGTGCAGGTGCGGTGCGACCACGATCGGCGAGCCGTCCACAACCCAGAGCCTTCGTGACAGTATAATTGTGCCGCATACCTCAATCCCCGTACTTAATTTATACCTAATAGCAAGATAATCTCATTTTTCCCGCGTCTCATTTACATTTTAAAGTTTTATCTTTTGTCGCAGTCGCAGTCGCAGTCTTACTTCCCACGTGGGATTCCATTTAATTTTATTGGTTGGTTATTCGCCTTTGAGTATGTTGTTTGTTGATTTTATTACTATTATGAATAGTAAATGTTGCAGTAATTATTATTTCAAATTATATTACAAACCGGAGTGAATGATAGCTTAGCAATGCCCCTCAATAGCGACCTCAATATTTATTTAAATCTAATCGATTTGCGTAAAGTTTGTAATAAAATCATATTTTTGCTGTCTTTTTTGTTTGACTTTATTATTTTAAAGTTTTGAGTGACACTGCAACTGTGATGGGCGGCCATGTCGCTTAACATCAGATGAACGACTAGCTTGTCACGTCATCCATTCTCATAAAAAAAACAATTCTTTTTATTTCCTCCACGGTCATCAATACTACTTTTAATATAATTTTTGGCTAGCAAAACCTACTTTTAGTGTTGGTGTTCAACGCTAGGCTGTCCTTACTAGACACAGATCAACGTGATGTAAAAGACCTTGAAGAAATTACATGGATCTCAAAAACAATTAACTTAATACGTAAGTGCGTATAATTAATTAACACCTGATGCGCTCGAGTTGTGCGCTATATGATTAAATTACACGCGCAGATTACAGCGCAGATATCTCGGAGATTTTTTAATGGTATTCTGTGCGTGTTTTGTGTATTTAGTAATCTTTTATTAACAAAGAGTCTTGAGTATAAAATACGCAGAATGGCGGCAAAAAGTGATATAGGCCTAACTTCAATTAACGGTAGAAAATACAGATTATTTTGATGTTTGCACCACATTATATTTTAGGAGGGAAAAATGTTAGTCAATTTGACCATGTCTTACTAATTAGTTATTCATTTAATTATTTTCCCGGTTATATTTTACTAAGCTTATGTTAGTACAAAAACCTCAGTATTATTTTCCGAGAGTAACTTACTAAAGTTTACTTAATTTAATGTATTTTCATATAAATTATTGAATGAAAGCGATAATTTACTATTACTAGATACTGATTAGACTTTTGACTCTCAACGACTCTACTTTGACGAGAACACTTTACTGTTACGGCAAAAACTGTAGCTGCAAAGTAAATTGTTGCAACATATGGCCTTATCGACAACAACGATCTCTGCCAGGCAAAATAAACGCTTTTATAAGCGAGTGCGAACATTAACACTTCGTGCCGGGTTGCGCACGAGGCGCTGGTAATGATATTACGAAGATCGCGCGCTGATTGCGCCTGCGCCGATAGATCGAGCGTTAACGTTTATATTACCTTTAGATGTAGGACATAGGTGTGTCTTAATAATGTGGGGATATATGATTGTAAAATCTTAAATAAAATACTAGTGAAATGCAATGCAAACCACGCTTTGAAGTGAGCAAATTTGGCCTTGAATGAAGCTTATGTTTTTCATCACTTTCTCAAAGGTAGCGTGTCACTCATGTAAAAGTGATGAAAAATATAAGCAACATAATTTGAGGCTACTCTGCCCCAAAACGTGGTCCGCAATGTATTTTCCATTGGCTTTGACCTTAATATAAATAATATTCCTACTTGTTAAGTTAATATTTATTATATCGGTATACTTTTCATGGACCAAAACCACAGACTTAGGATGTATGAAAAAATTCAAGTCTGACCAAAACGGTAGAAATGCTATACTTTACTTACAGAGAAAAACAATTGCCAAACGTTGATCTGTCCCACCGATTTTCATTTGTTTGTTACTTTGCGCGTGAAATCCGAGCCTAGCAACTTGATCTGAAATAAACACATCCGACTACGCGCGAGCTACAAATCCTAGCACCAAAACAGTGATTATATTCTCTTTGGTAACCTTGACGGGGCCACCTATGCGCACTGTCCTAGCGTCGCGTGGCCAATAAATCGCGCCGGACGTGCGTACAAATTGGCACTACACGATCCGATCGCCGAGCTTGTCTACCCGCGCTTGTTAACGCTTCCCAGAGATCGCATGCGATTTAGTCGCCCTGTCGCCGCGTCGTGAGTACACCCACGATTTGTTTTGGTGAATTACTGCTATTGTTGCGGGATAAATGTGGATGGGATAACTTTATTGCTCGGTTCTGACTTCCTGAAAACATTTAAAGCTATTTTAGTTTAGGTTTAGGTTCACACCATAGATTTGTGTATAGGGCGAAATTCTGTTAATCGTACTTTATCCAAATACGTGTATTGGTTGACGTAGCCAATGATCAACAAGCAACAAATGAGCGTTCAATATTTTTATGTTGACAAATGTTGAACTTTAACACACGTATGTACCTGAAACCGGGGAAAAATCACTATTTATAAAATGATATTCATAATCTAAAATTTACTGACAAAGATGTATGAAAATTACATTCACTCAACATTCCAACGGAACTACTTAGAACCGAAAATTCTCAAAAATCATAAATTGTCTCCAAATACTTAAATTCCCGTTTAATATAATATTTGTCCTCGAAACTGCTCCTCAGACATTCACTTACAAGGAATCTGTGAATCACCAGTTTCCCACTAAAAAGTCGGCTCACACGCATCGCGCTCCGTTACCGATCTCAGATCAACCGATACCGACCGAATTGATCACCAATGCACGTTTGCACTTACCTTTTGCAAAACCGACACTGTCGCTAACAAAATGTTCAAAATGCCAACGAAATACAAACAAAAGTATACTCTATAGTTACGCTTTTGAGAATAGAATAGCTTGTAGTTAAAACGCAGGAGTAAAAGACATCAACGCGTGCTCCATTCAAAATTCCAAATGTCGAACCTCGTATCAGTAACTCTTTTCAAATCGCTTTCAATTGAAATTACGCTCTCTACATACATCTTAAAGTCTAATTTATCATTAACTAAAGTTGTTTTAAATGTGTTTTTGAATTTAACAGCATTTACCAGCTCAAAAAAGAGCAGACTCTAATTGTAAATGACATAAAGTCGAATTTAAACAGAGACAAGTAACAGATGCGTTTAAATAGTCTCTTGGCGGGAAAGCAGACTGCGTACGCGCAGATAACAGGCTAGACGATGCACAGACACCGGTGACACACAGACATCAGTGTTGTGACATGCAAGCTTTCTTTAGCGCATAATTCATTAGGTTCCATTAGTCTGACTATGGCTAGTCACTGTCTTATTTCCAATCTTCTAGTTCAGGGTTTCCCAACCTTTTTTGCATGGTGTTCCCTATTATAAGAAAAAATTTCATGCCCCCTATATTTTTCTTTAGTAAGACAAATCAAGTACACACTGTCCGAGGCGAAAAGGGATAGGGAGATAATGGCGGATTGTCAATATATTAGCCAAACACCAGTACATATCACCACAATCTGTTTCACGACGAAGAGCTGAAAAAAAGCACGACCGTTAACTAGAATATAGTTAGGTTTTATTCGCGAATGGCCGTCCTTTTTTTGCAGTATAACTGACTGGTTGCGTAATGCATTGCCGGGGCACTGTTATAAACCCCATAAATTCAAAAAGGCACCCATAGATATGGATATGATAAACAGCCTTTCAACATTATATCACACGAATATAAGTTATTCAATGCACAATATCTCTCAGATATCGTTTGTTTGCGTAGTGTGTGTGGGTGTGCATGTGTGGGTGATTATCTCCGCATCTCTGAATCATGTGTGAGTATTGTGTACTGACTCATGATTATGTTGCGTTATCTCTCATGCGAAGGTTGCATAAATGGATTAATGAAATCTTTGCTGAGTATAATAACATTACGTATAATCGTTTATTATAATTAATCTAATTATGAAATGTGGTCAATAAGCCTAGGTACCAATCCACCTATATTAGAATTTAGAAGCTACGGGTATTTTTAGTAATTTTCAATCAAAACTCCGATTTTTCTCTAAACTTGATCATTATGGCTAAATTGGAATACAGTGATGTTTTTTTTCTACAATAGGAATATTAATAACTATTGTAGTACCAACATAAAAAACACATAAGTGCTGCTATTCATTTAGCAACAAGAAGGTCTTGACTGAAAATGATTAAAAAATTGCGAATCATATTATGTGGGTGATTGGGGCGTCCCATGGGGTCTACCTTTGGACGACAGCCTGTTACAATAATATTGTTCGAATTCGTACCATGAACTTTAAAGTATTCCGGCGCGAGAACAAGACGTTTACATTTTTATATAGCGTTATCACTGTCGTGCGTCGGTGTCAACATGATTAACGGTATGACATAACAACTGTATTTGAGTAAACGATTTAACGTGACGTCATCAAAACTGCTCTGCGTCAACAACATTACAATATTTTTACTTTTATGTCATTTTTTAAACTATGATTGAAGTAATAATGCTACAAGATGTTGTGGTACCCCCCACGTTTATTAATAAGGCTGCAAGGGTGGGTTTTTTATTCTTAGTTAGATAATAACCAATGACTAAAAGCTTTAACAAATTACCATTGGTTAGCGTTTGTTAACATGTTTATCTTAACTACGGATCAAATAACCAACCCCGTCATGTTAATGGCTGGTCTAGCACGTTAGTTAAAAATTTTTTTTTTTGAACGGTCTAATACCGTTGGTCTCTACCGACCTTTACAGCGACACCGGGCGAATCCGGAGGAATTGACTTAAAAACGTTACGCATCTTTAATTATGAATTCCGGATTCTTATTATACAGAGAAATTTAAGTCCATTCCATTTCCGAATCACTCGATGTTGCCAGATAGCGAAACGCAAAATGTTAGAATAAATATAAACACGACACACTGACAGAGCGACAGAAGGAAATTGCGGCCGCGATCGCAGTGTCAACGTCAAACTGATTTTAATGTTGCGGATACTTAAATATTTTGCGTGGTTGAGCTTTCTTTTAGAGACCAAAAACTGCTAATAAATAGCATTAAGTCCACCTTTGTACACATTTTGTGCATAAAGAATTAAATAAATAAATATATAAATAAAGATGAATATAATCATTATAATTAGGAAAATACTTCATTTTGCTTAGAGCATTTTGGTTAGAGAAACTTTTACTTAAAAGACCTGCCTAATTCGTAAGGGGTTGAAAAGCCACCCCTTAATTCTAGCCCCAAACTAAGCATAGCTTGTACTATGGGAACCAGATAACTGATACAATACTTAGATACTTTTTTCTTTGTAAATACACACATAGAATACAATATAACACACAGACGCAGAACAAACTAATAGTATACGTATAAGTTCCTTGGAACAAACATCTATGTTTATCGCACAAATGTTTGTCCTGGGCAGGAATCGAACCCACAGCCCTCAGTTCAGAAGGCAGAGTTACTACCAACAGAGCTATCGGGCCCGTATTATCATTTTTAATGGCCTACTCATCGATGCATTACATAATAGGGTCCCGTTAAACCAAAAACCTTTACATAACATTTACTTAATCTTACGTTGTTTATTATTACCATGTAAGTACCTATGCATGTTTACGACTTCTAAAGTTATAAGGCTGCAAAAGATTTAAAAGACAGGCAGACAGATATTTCGAAGTTTTAAAGGCTTTTTCTAGTACTATGGAACCTTTAAAACTGTTTTCGAGTTTCAGTACAATTTTCACACACATTCATAAACAAATAAGGAGCATAAATAATTTATTTACGTACTTCCACAGTGGACGATAGCAAGTAAAGCAACCCTTCCACCCCCACTAACACTCGATCAGATGCGGTGACATTTACACATTCCTATCATATCCCTCCGATCCTTGCGAAACGTGGCGAACAGGGACGAACTAAGGTGCACTAGTTTGGGGCCCTTATAACTTTTGAATTACGTCTAAATATTAAACCGTTATCGAACACAGTGACTTACCAGGCCACCTAGCTCAAGGGTACCCCAGGATTGCATGCCTTGGCTAGGGCTGCTGCCAGGAAAAGAGGATTGAGATTGAGAAGACTAAGCAACATTGAAGTACGACCTAGTTTTTATAGTAGTTTTTATAGTACCTACTTGTATTCTGTACTGGTGCCAAAACAGTACCTGAGTTAGAAGTCCACACTAACACTCTGCACTGCACTGGTTCAATGATTCTAGCGCAGCCAATACGCATACTTCAACAGAATCAATCGGGTTGCCTCAGACGTGTCTAGGGCGGTGACGCAACTGAAAATTATTTTTCCTGAAGTGTATGTGTTATTAGATCTCCTAACTAGGTGTACCTAGGTGCCCCTGTCCTAAGTCTCACCCTGCGTGGATATGTCCTCCAGGGGTATAGGTCAGATATTTCAATTCTGCGTCGGATATTGGCGGCGGCGTGACGACGCATACATCTCAGATCGGCCTCGGCGGCCACACGTTATCGAAATATTGAAATCTTGTGTGCATTGAGTTATGCCGGTCGCCGTACCGACGGCTGTTTGTGATGCTGGATACAGATTCTACTGACTTATATTACGGTTTAGGGAGATTGTATCTCAAAATGTAGGAATATATCACGTAAAATTTATATTACGCATCGCACCGTTATTTTATGAACCTTGAGACAAATTTGAAAGCGTATGAAATGTGGACTTTATTAGAAAAATCAAAAAGCTTAAAGAAAGACAGCACTAATCGAAAATATTAACACACAACCAACGTATTTCAATCAAAACAATATTCGCTTGAAATAATTCGGATATCGAATCTGAAAACAAAGGAGCATCATTCAAATGAACGAAGTGAACGAGTGAACGAATAGATTGAGTGAACAATATCTTATTTTGCAATAATCCGCGCGGGAAGCAAAGCAATGCTAATTTCCTGTATTTCCTGTACATCCGGTAGCAGATGGGACGCGACGCTAACCGGTCTCTATTTTAAACTTCTGTTTGCGCTAAACGGTTGTTTTCTGAATACAAAATAGGAAGTTAACCCGTTTGTTTCGGGTAATCGAAGATTAGGGACAATCATTGTTGGAGTTTCTATTTTCAATTTTGGTTGGCAATGTTCTGTTAGATGTTTGAGGAGTTTGCTTAAGACGTACCCAAAATAAATCCTTGACATGTAATGAAGTAGTTCATTACATATATCATCATCATCATCCTCATCATCATCATCATCATCATCATCACTCTGAAGGTATCATCTGCCGAACACAGGCCTGCCCATAGAGTGCCGCTTTGACCGGCTACTTGCCTCTTGTATCCAACATCCCGCAGTTTTGGCCAAACCTTGTCCACCTATAGTGGGCGTTGGCCTACGCTACGTCTCTGTTGCCACTAAAGAAATTATCTTCCGCATCGATTGTCATAGTCAATTTTGCAATTGATTTGGCCTGCCATTTCATCTTGCTAACTTGAAAAGTATCTCGGCGGCCCTTCGGTGACTAGATATGACTCTTACTGATCTCCTCGTTCTATCACGCAAGATAACCCCGAGCCCTTTCAATTTCTTTTTCACAGCTTCTACCAGATTCATCATTAACAGCCTGAAGACTTCCACTGCTGAACATAGGCCTCCCCCAGGGAGCGCAACTCTCTCTCTCTTCTGCCAGAGTACAATAGGGTATTTACAAAATTACGCATATTTCCCGTAGTCAATTATTTAATGCGTTCGCCAATAACAAAAAGTAGGATAAGCCACCTAACCACCATAACCATGCAATTCGTAATAGTAACGTTATTTGAAATTATAGGTACTGACTGAACATAAATAAATTAAATAACCGCCATTTTCCGTCGGCCATCTTGGTTGCTTCGCGCCAATTTGTCACATGCGCAAGTTAATAAAGCTGCAAGAAGTGGCAAGTTCTTTGTCTCGAGCGCGGTTGGATTTATCGCGCCTCCTCCGCCCGGCTTCATTTCCTGCGCTCGACTCTTGTCGAACTTGGAAACTGGCGCAAGTTAGCGAGCGGGGCGGATTGTGCCACTTTAGATTGGTATTTCTTTTTCTTGTTCTAGTTTTCAAGGCCTTAAGCCTTAGTTTGTTGTCTTAATTTTTTCTGAAACACTGAAACTCAATCAAGATTAAATCATTTTTGAATAGGTTACATTAGTATACTACACAATCTAGTCGTTATATAATATTTTCATCTCGGCGCTTTTAACAACATCACCAAATGACGTAAAGATATTAAAAATCTGTTTATTTTTGATTTTAATTTAAAATTCCAACTAACGCAACTAAAAAAATGTGCATATAAAAAACCTTTTTCATTACCTATTATTCCCATAGTAAATTTTAGTAATAATAAATAGCAGATGCAGCAGAGAAAAGCTGATCTTAACAAAGCTTCTTTAAATCGCTCGCGCCTGTAACTTACAGCATATTTACACTATAACGCGAGAGGATAATCACATTGTTTTGTTTTGATTCATTGCAGCATAGGTACCGGCAGAAGTTCGTATTTATTGTACTTCTTGCCGCGATCGGAAATTCGCCTGTTTACATTAATCATTTCTTGTTTGAAGTGTGTTTGCTTTATTTTCTGCTGAGCTCAAGTTTTAAAACCAAAAATTGATATTATAACCTTCTTGGCTGAACTAATCATACTTTTTCTGTTACAGGTAAGTGGAGAAACGAGGTTCTAACGCAAAGGTAAAAGTAAAATAGACGGATGGAAACTAATATGGAAACCTATTAGTGTATATACTTTGTACTTCGATGTCTAAGGAATCCTAAATTAATGATGTTAATTAACAGTTATGCTCAGGGTTGTCTTATAAGCATAATACTTATCAACATGCTCTATGCCTTTTTAGATATTTTTTCTCTAGCTATTTTCGTCTGAGCTTAATTAAAAGACACGTATATGGAACCTACTTAATTACATATGCCTTAATTAGGATGAGAATGAGGAAGCCCATTATTAGAAAAAAAAATTAGCTAAAAAAAGATTAGTACTTCCTAAACTGAATCTTTACAAAAACTACATAATTACTTTCATACTAACTAAATGGCACATGCATGGCATTACTAGCTACAGCGGGTAAAAGAGCAGATAAGCAAAAAGCTAACTCTTTCAAGTCTACTCAATAACCGTTGAGCATGCCTTGATGATAGATTAGCCACTCGCCAGCTCTTGTGTGGTCTTCATAAGAAGGGGTGCTGCTGCATGACATACGCCAACAAACCTTTAAGGCCACAAATTGAATGATGTTGATTGAAAAGTAATTACTAGAAAAATGTACCTATATTCGTTTTTATATTAAACTTAAGTTATTAGTTTAAAAGCAAACAATCCCTGTCAATTTTATCCACATAAAAAATTCTGAACGTTTTTCTGCCAAAAAAATACCTACTTCAACAAACTGAAAACTTCGAAACATTGATAAGTAGATGCAATACCACTTCCATGAATTCGTACAGCATGGTACAGATTTGAATGTCCCAGGTGTTGACATATCTCGAAGGTCTTTAATGTACATTGTAAGTCGATATGCAGATTTGGGAGCATGATCGAGTATCTGATAGCCAGTGCTCTGCAATCAATTGGGAAAACTGCTTTTTTATGGTAAACCGACAAAGATGGTGGCCGATAGTGTTGCTAGGTTTGAAGAACTTTCGTTTGGTAGGGTGAATTTTGAAGCCATATAAGCCTAACATTTAAAAAAATAACAAATCAAATTTTAGATCGCATATAATATTTTATCAGATTTAAACCGTGATAATGCTAAATTGCGAAATTAGGTTACAATGATGAAAAATAATGGAAAATCTAATCTAGATACTTTTATAGCCTTCTTTTATGTCAGACTTACATTTGACCACAATTCCGTGGTGAAAAGAGGAAGGTGGATAAGAAGCGGGTTCTTTAGATGGTTCTGGGTCAGATTTATAAGGTAAATAAATAAATAAATAACGCCCAACGATCACATACATAGATCCTAGTCCCTAACTAGGATTCCCTGTATCTAGGGACCCAGGAACTAGGAGGACCATGGTCCCACAACACCCAGACAACAAGTATTTGCGCTTTTTTTTTCGGGCACAAATACTTGTTCTGTCGAGGGTCATCGAACCCGCCGCCTCCGGGTTATGAGCCGACCTGCTCAAGCACCACACCGCGGTGAACTTGACAGTCCGACTAAACCCACATGTTTAGGATTTTCTGTTTCTCATATCTGGCAGCACCAAAGAGAATGATGGCCTCTGAATTACTATTTAATAAGGCACGTAATCTTTGATCAATTCACACATTCCGGCCGACTTGAGGTGAGATGTTCTGCATAGATCAGTGATTTGATTAGAAACACTCATTAATCTTTTCGTCGTGGATTTAAGGGGAATTAAGGAACTAATAAGGAATGAACTTGGCGTTACCTAAACCTAGATACGTCAGTTGTATAATTTTTAATTGTTATGGTTAACAAAAAATATCTAATTAAAAACGCGAACCGCCTCCTAATTTTTATTGATGAATCTCAAGCGAGGTGGTACTGTAAAGACTGGTAGAGGCCAACAGAATCGACAAAAAGCCATTCAAATTTCTTATCAATAAAGTCTCCTCCAATTGTTATCTCTCCAGATGTTAACAACCTAACTCTTTGACTGGCATTACCAAAATGTCAGAACTAGCAGCGTGAGAACAAAATAACATTTAGAAGTACAACATTGCTGTATCAAGTGAATCTTGCGCAATTGGGATCTAATCTCGCTCGATCCCACAATCTGTTGCGAACTTCGTAAATGAGGAAGGATTGGCTTTGTGGGTAAATCGTAAAAGCCAATGTTGCCTCAGCGGATCTTTATCAGTTTCTGGCAAATAGTTGTACTAATAAATACCACAGGTTCCTTAAGTGAAGTAGCTATGTTAGTCAACTCTCATGCGAGTGTAAAAACTGCTTTGCTTATTTTTTTTAATAATGTACCTTAATTAAAGTTCTAAAATGTAAGCTAAGGTGAACAGCTCAAATTGGTTTTTAATGTCTGTCGTTTTTGGCATAGTGATGCACATCTCATTATCAATATTTTTTTGTCATAACAGTGTTAATTACTTCTATAGAACAGTTATTAAAATATAAAAGGATTTAAAATTCTAATAGATATTAAAATAAAGTAAACAAATGCGTATATATTATATGGCTACCACACACAGCGCTAACAGCCTCAAACTAACTAAATCATACCATACTGACCACATAACTGAACCACTTAAGAACCCCAGCGACAGAACGTTCCTTCGTTATTTTACATACATAAAATTCAAAAGCTCACAAAAGCTCTTCCGAACAATTCCACAACCAAACTCCTGCAAACTCAAAACGAAACAAAAAAGGACATGCAGAGCACAATCCTCATTTTGCACCTGTTGCAAAAACCGCACTTCCAACGTGACTTCCACTTGTACCCAATCTTAATCCGGGTGGAATCCTAATAATTCGAACGAGCTCTCGACCCGGCGCCGATCGCCCTGCGGAGAGAGATTAGCCGCGGCCGGGCCCTCGACGCGGCCGTGATGATGTTACGATGCTATCGGATTGCTCTTTCCGCGCCATGACTGGCCCTTTATGAGAGGTTATTGATACGGCGCCAAGTGAAAGAGCATCACGTCTTTGCCACGAAAAATTAAAAAAAAAAAACAATGGAATGGGTAATATATAAACTTTACAGTTAATAAGTACCCATATTTTACCGTTAACTAAAATTGAAACCACATCGCTCGTAGAACTGACCACCGGTGGGGAAGAAAGGTTCTCGACTGGTGCACCGGAAGACGCAGCGTGGGCCCGCCACTGTGTGGACCGACGATCTGGTTAAAACCGGGAGCTGATGAATGCTAGAAGCAAGCAACGGCTCAAATGAGTGGTCTGTGGGGAGACTTATGTTCAGCAGTAGACTTCTTCAGTCATGATGATGATGACTACTACGACCCAATCCTTCTCTCACAGGATTTATTATTAGTTGGAATAATATCTATTTGACCGAGCACGTGTCAAGCTAAGATAAACATTTCAGTAACTGCAGTTATACAATTCCATCGATTGCTAACCAGTGCAGTGTATCTCTAATGGTTGCAATCTCAGCATTATCTATGCTCTGCCACAGCGAGGCTACAACCAGTTGACAAAGTGCACTACGTGATATTGCAGCCATTACTCCTCGTGATTCATATCGACCCCCACACCCTCTCGCCTCTACCCCGGCTTCCTCAGATAACACCCCGCACACTGTCCGATACACCTAAAATATACCCGCATCCATAAACAACTTATTGTTCATCGATTGAAGAGGAATCGTTCGAAAAAGAACCTTTTTTTTTAAAAAATCGCGAAACGTCAACATGACGGTTGGAAATTGCGCCAAAACTACCCGCTGACAAAGCACCGGTGAGCCGAAACAATCAACAAATTCACATCGGACATTTATTGTTTGGTATCGTAGTGTTCCACCTCTGTTGTTTATAACAGAGACGGCCAATTTGCTTTGGAGACTTTTTATCTCTCATTTTTGCAACTTTTTTCGTTGTACGCCGAACAAAAAGTCGATATGACAGGTCTCAATGTAGGGTGCTGGTATCGGCGGCGGCGGGGCACGACGAAAAACAAGAATTGACTCGAATCGAGTGATCGAGCAATCGAGGAAAAACAGAAGGAGCGGCTTGCCGGCGCCACCGGCCCGTGACAATTGCATCTGCACTCGGATTGCAGCCACTTGTGCACTATATTGGATTATTGCACCTCTACTTCGATTTAAGTGGTTCACTTGTTTCTTTTTTAATCTCTATTAAAACAGCAATCCACGGCAATCAAGCTGAGCAAATCTCAATCTCATTTTTGATGTTCTCTCAATGCAATGGGCAAACTGCATAGAGGCATTATACATAATAATATAAAACATGCACAGTGGTTAGTGCACTCGTTAGTTGTAGTAGACAGTAATAAATGTAAAAGTAAATCAATAATGTTAATTCCATTGTTTTTACATGTCTCAACAACATGTCTAACACATGTAAGGCGTTCTGTCTGAGTGCGATATCAACTTACAACATTTCTCGGAACGCCCGAGCACAATAGTGTGGCGTCTTTAAATATTCTTATTTTAATCGAGTGGGTGTATCGAGACGCCGAGTATCGAGTCACTCGTGTGGAATATAGATAGTGACGGACGGTGGACGGCCGCACCCGATATCACGCCGCCGTGAAAACTATTCACATTTTTGAACTTTTCAACACATTTTTAAACACGTGCTATGGCTCCCTTATTTATTGCGCCTATAAACCTATAACCTCATTAAGATAATCTAAAATCTAACTTAAAAAATTACCTAATTAAAATAGACATCTATGAAATAAGTCGGTGCCAGGTGTGAATTTATGTATGGGTGCCGTCATTTATTCTGTTGATTTATTTTCTAATTATATGTACGAGTATTTATAGTTGCTGTGAGTTATGTAAATCATTGAAATCGTGAGTTGCGATCGGCCTTCAAAATATCATAAGCCATTAATAATACAAGAATGTGATGTCGTCGTCTATACCAGGCAAAAGCTGAAGCAACTGTCTAAAGTTTGATTGGAATCAATCAAGTCCCAGTTTCATACGAAATGTGTCTGGCGGCTTTAAGCTCGCGATCGCTGCAAGTCAATCATAGCCTCCAAACTTTGACAGTATTTTTAAAAGTATTTCCAATCCGGAGGAATACGGAGCAATACGGAGGAAGCAATAGGATTCTCATTGTCAGGTTGGTAACAAAAGGCGGCAGGCAACGCGTGCAACTGTGGGATGGATTCGAAAATTAAAATCTCGTGTTAGTTGGCAGCGCTGGCACCACTGACGGCTGTCGCCGCGCTACATGTCGCCGCTGTGTTGCCAGTTCGATTTCAGGCTTGTTCTAAATATGTCAACACTTCTTTGTTATCGAGCGACGTGCGCGCGGAAATGAAAGCCCATCGAGTAGGCGACTCTATTATCAACACATCGCATATTATAATATGCGCTTGTTTATTATGCAGCAATATTTTGGTAATGTTATTTTATTGCTAAAATTACATTAACATTTAAATCTGCATCATGTTATTTTAAACAAATTATATGTCATTTTCCGTAAAATAATGTCAGAAGTGATCCTTGTATTCAAATTAAAAGCCTATTTTGATAATGCCATTTAGTTCTAAAACTACATTAACATTTACAATAACATATTGATATCTATTTTAATAAAATGACATAATTATGTAACTAAATTAAGTTAAGTTTAATTTGAATATTTGTGCGCCTGAACCCACAGAATTTCCCCTATTACATAGGTCCAGAACCGAAGTCTCCATACTTAACCTTGTTTGAACATGAATCAAACCATAGAGCACATTTTTTTTCTTCTAATGTCAGTTCCTTTTTCAACATACCATATAAATAGTATTACCCGATTTAGTCGGGTACCTAAATAAAAATCTAGCTAGATGTAAAATGTAAATAATAAAAATGATATAACGCCTACATTAAAAAAATATAAAATAATAAAATTAATTACCATCATACTACCTACTATCTATAGACAATAAAAAGGTATATAGATAGCTCATGCAATCTTTTAATAAAAAGGATTCAAATTAAGTATAACCAGCAGTTTATTCAACATTTCTTTTAATAACTCACGAGTTTTTCAATATTACCAAGTTAAAGGGATTATAGAACAACAGTTATGTAGGTACAGGGGGTCTAGCAAAGATACCAACCACTAACGCTAACGCCCAACGCTAACTCCAAAATGTACTGAAATGTCATTTCGGAAATCGCTAACTTTTCCGTAGCGAATGTCATTTCGATGTCATTTTTGGAGTTAGCGCGAGGCGTTAGCGTTAGCGATGGTGATCATTGCTAGACCCCCTGGGCCTCTACCAAAACAAAATTTCATATTTTAGATAAAAAAAAATAACAGTGGGCGCGTGGAACATTTATAGTTGACAATAAAACTATTATCAGTAATTGCATTTCTGTGTTCTGTGTTCTTTACTATAAAAATGCGCTGAACATATTGTTGAGCGAGTATTAGGTTTCCACCAATCTTCATTTCGACTTTTTCGAACTACTTTTATCCAACGGTCAGCTAGACATGGATCTGTTGGAAATCTATACAAAAGAAATCGGGTAATTATTCAGATGTCGTGTGGCAATACTGATTTTGACATGTCAACTTTTTATTGTGAAATGTTTCTAACTCTTCGTCAAATAGAAATAATTAAAATAATCTTATAAAAATACATGATTAAGGTCACTTACAAGTGAAATGTGATCGTGTGCTTCTGTGATTCGTGCCTCAAATGATTTCAGCACAGTTTTATCACGCAAGACGGCATTTTTTTGATATGTATTCAAAAGCACACCCAAGTAACGACTGATTTTGATTTTGACAGCTGAGAATCAATCACACCCAAAGTGGTGTGTACGGTTTTGCCCTGCTTTTATTTCGTATTAGTGGTCATTTCATTTCATTTCATTTCATTTCAAAAAACTCTTTTGTTAATAATGTCAGTAATGACGCTGTTGAAACCCGCTTAGCCTCTGGGTTGTCAATGTCAAAAAAGTAACAGGAAAAGTTTAAATTTGAAGTTTTAGTCGATCATTTGAGCCATGAGAAGAAAAACTTATATGACTGACGTATCTGTGAGCGGCAGGCGGTGGCAGATACTCCCGTATTTACCTGCTGGGGCTTCGACTCCGCTCACTTCGCTCAGTCGTCACTGCTAGCTTAAGCCTTCCCGCTCGGTACACAGACTAAAAGTTTCCGACTGGTGTATGTGATAACAAAGCCATTTGCACTAGAGTTTTGAGAATGTGGATTGTAGAGTCGTGAGAATTTTATGATATTTTTGTAGCTGCCTGTCAAAAAGATTTGGTCGTTTTATTTTCGACATGTTTTTAATTGGTTTGATTACCTAACCTCTTTTTATAAATAGTTATATTAAATATAAACATGTATTTAGATAGAAAAGTTGCCTGCCCCCACATTAAGTGTGTTCGGCTTCGAACTTTGGCATATTTCCTATTTGCGAAACTATAATGATAAATACCAGCATCAACACCATCCGTCATCTACCTTTGCCTCGAAAATATGAGGAAAAACTTTTTCTACATCGCTGCGGTGTTTCGTCACGTCACCTGTCCAAGGCGATCGGATCGTGATCCACATTATGTGTGCTCAGTCGTCAAAAATTCTTTTGTCCGCAGCGATAAGCGTTCGCGCCACTGTGCAGCCCCACTAGTCATCGCACAGTGTGGTATTCGACCTCAAAACCTGGCCAAAAATATTTTATGGCACTAACAGCTTAGATGTACAGTTAATGGAGTGAAACATAGTAAAACAAGTAGTTATAATTGAAAACATACTTTATTACTCACTACTACTATCTTCTAAAACATTGGTATTTGTTAAATCGGTTTCTGACAACAAATTTAATACATCCGCTGATAATGGTTTTCTTTTCTTACTTGAAGATGAACGCATTCCTGTTATTAATGGATCTGAAGTTAATAGAAGCCTATTTAAAACATCTCGGTTGCAAGTCACACGTGAGAATTTTCTTGTATAATTTAATCTGTATGACTTGATGTGTTTGTTTCTGGCTTCCGCAGCTTCTTCAGATAACTGACCTATAGGAAGTAATACTTCCTTAATGACTTCGGCCCCATGTCGTAGTACCTTGTGCAAGGTTGGGGACATAGGATAGAAATTATATAGTCTTACATATAGTTCAGCTGTCTCTTGACAATATTTTTCGAATGCGTCTGTGTTGATATTAAACCCGGAACATAATGTATCCAAGATGACCTTGAATCTATAAATCAAAGTTTTATCTACTCCTGTTATGGCTGCCGATATTTCATATTCCTCGAAGAATCGCCTGCTAGTGTTGCCATCATTTGTATTACCGAAATTGGCTTTTGGAATATCTACTAAAAGCCCAAGCTGGTGTTTGAAATTATCTTGGATTTCTTTCTTTTTGTTTTGCACCAGTTGTTTTTCCTCATCAGTAAGACGAACGTTCCATTTTTTTACAGGCAGCTTATATGCTACATGTAAAATGGTCTCGAAAAATCTTATGCGAGCATGTAGTAAGGACATACCAAAGCTCAAATTTTCTTTTTTACATGGCCTTGTTTTTGTTAAGTCATTGAACTCTGATGAAGTGGCATCACATAAATAACACCTCATTGTAGATTTCGTATGGGTAGCGGCATTGCATACCTTTCCATCTACCATAGTAAAACACATTTTATGTTTAATGGATATATTGTCAATTTCGGTGCTGTGATTTTATGTAATCTATTTCCTCGTTTGTTACGTCTGTTGTCTCTTTGACAAACCTTATCCTTAAAGGTCGACAGTAGCGGGGTGATGATGGTGTTGGATTCTGCCACAGTATTTTATTTTCTCTTCCATATATTAACTGCAGTGGAACTACTGAGCTTTGAAAAATATTTGCGTCCGAATCATCTTCATTTTCAAATTTCATTTTATATTGTACTTGCTGGGAGCCATCACAACCCCATTTACTAATTAATATTAATGATTGTTTTTCTTCTTCACTCAAAACGTCGACGGCTTCTCTGAGATCTTGAATAAGTCGTATGGCCGTGTGGTCCATTAACTTTTGGACTTTTATTTCTGCACATGTTTCGGTTACCGTGTGGATTTCGGGGTAACATTTTTTCTTTTCCTTCTGGATGATGGAATCACAAGGAAAGAAGCTTTTGTTGGTTTCTCTTATTACTTCATACTGGGCTTTAGTAAGTCCTGCTTCCGTAAACATAGACAAAGCACGTAAAGGCGACAAATGCTGAGGTTGCTCTGGTTCTTCAATACTCTTTTTCATCGCTTTTACATATTTTGTAGCTTTTCTAGGACTTTTAGTCACATCTCTTACAACTTTCGAAGCATTGACTTCACCTGATTCCCGCAATTTCATTTGCGTAGCATATGTCAACTCTTCCACTTCTTTTGATCGAAGCTCTTGGGTTTTCCGCCTCTTGCTTCTTTCACTTGAGTCTGTAAAAGACTTCTGAGGACGACCAGGACTGAATCCTATAACAATAAAAATAATAATAAATACATAACTATCTATATGTATAATCACAAATAACTATGCCTATGCACTGTGTACAAAAGCATAAAATATGAAAAAGAATAATAATAATAACGGGTTTGCTTTCATTGTGTTTTAAATACCTATACTCGGTAAGCAGATAGTGCCGTTTAGCCAATCAGCATTGCTCTCTTCAAATCTTGCTTTTATTTTATGAGCAGCTACCCATTTTTGTTTGAAATTGTGTTTTATTTTGGAGAGCTTTTGCTTCACATCAGGTAGCAGTGGTTTATTTTCAGCGTAATGACTTAAAATATCTTGCTCCATAAATTTAAGTTTTCCTTCAAATGTTTCTTCATCTGAGCTTTGCATGATGGTATATAGCTGATTTCGAGTCATAGACGTGAATCCAGAAGGCCCTGTAAACAAAATTCACAAAAAAATAAAAAATAAAAAATATCGTACTAAAGAAGGGTATGAAAAAAAAATCGTTAAAAAAAAAGGGGCGATTTCGGGCGGCTACTTTTTGTGGAACTAGGTTATACATTATACCCTTCATGTTATGCAATAGTTTTCATAGCTGGATAATGCGGAGAAGTATAACAAAACCCTTAATTAATATTTTAATATACACATTTATCAAGCAGTTGAACCCATCTAAGTTATCAAGCCATAATGACTAAAAATCGTTAAATTTTTATTAAAAAATGTAGTGTTACATAAAATACATACCTGGATCAGAATATTCCATCACAACAACCAAGTAAATTGCTTATGTACGAAATCACAAGAATTTATAAAGATCACTAAAATCTGAGCACATCGACAAATCACACGACACTCTAAGCGAACGGTAACTTCCGACTGAGAGCGTAACGCGCCCAATCATGCTAGCGCTTTGCGGGATGTGTCCTTCGATGCAGCAGGTACCTGGCTTTTCGAAAAAACCGCATAAAGGGGTGGGAACACGTTTTTGAAAAAGTGATTTATGGCCAGGTTTTGAGGTCAGATACCACACCGTGCATCGTGGCACGTCACTTTTTGTAAACTAATGTAGATCATTTTAGAACTCTTTTACGATGTTACAAATTTATACATACTCACTTTTAAATAAAAGAATAACTGTAAATAACACGTGAAGCTGCGGACGCTTACGAATTATTTTTATACCCTTAAAAAATTAGGTAAATACCTAGATATTTACAAGTGTGTTTTATGAATTAAGTGGGTACCAAAATGGATTTTAATCCTTCCTTTATTTGTACCATTAGTGAAGGAAATAAGAATGAAAATGAGAATGGAACTACGCGATGGCTATTTAAAATATGGTTTATTAATTTTCAAAACTAAGTGACTTACTAACTTAATATGGTCACATAGTGAAATTCTCTTTATCAGAAAGAACTGAGTGTGTGCCTTCCTCAGTACGTTATTTAAGATTTGATCACATAAGCCTTTGATCATAGAACTTTTTCAACTGACTGTACTATTTAAAAAACGATAAAGACTGATTAGGATATGAAAAAATAAACGAATGTACTTTAAATAAGTACATTCGTGTTTGAAAGTGTGCTCGATCGGGACTCAATGCATGGGCTTGCAAAATTGTGACCAAACGGGTCTTTGCACGAATGGTAATACTAACTCTAGGCATCGTGCTAAGAGTTCTTTTAATTTTTAAGTACATATGTTGAGAATAGTGATAAGCATATTAATATGAGTCGTTTTAAAACGTCTAATTATTTCGCTTATCTTTATGTTGAAAGTAATTTAAGTTTATTTTTTAAGTTTTTGGGTAAAATACTTAGTTTTAAACTCATTGAATAACTAGAATTTCTAGTTTTTAATTTACTTAGATAACAGTGCAAGTCATGCAGTATAATTGAGAATAATAATATTATGGGTTGAGTAAGTTATTTAAAATTATTTGAAACAGGTTTAAACATATAAAAACATATTATACTTATTTAATGTACTTAGCTTATTTTTTAAATTTGGTGTGTACAACAAAAAGTTTATCTCTCTCGACTGCCCTAATTGCTCAGTTGGTAGTAGCCCTGCCTTCTGAACTGTAGGTTGTAGGTACGATTGCCACCCAGGACAAACATTTGTGTGTTGAACATCAATGTTTGTTCAGTGTCTGGGTGCTATTTCTGCATTTATCTGGTTTCCTTTTCACACATGTCTATTTATTTTATCTATATCTATTTACCTGTCTAGGTATCTATGAATCTATTAGTTTTACGTTTCACACAGGACTTAATCGCGCTAAAAACATTATATATTTACCTCGACGTTTCGGCCAAGTTTCATTGGCCGTGGTCACGAGAAGACTGTAGAATGATACAATGATACAAATTTTTATTGCATTTTATTGAATGTGGATATCCATGCCAATAGAGCGAGCAGTTTATGTAAAACTATGTGTTCAAATCGCGAAAATCTAAGAAATACTATGAATCTATTGTTAAACATTTATCTGTAGGTATAAAAACTATTTTGTTATTTTTCACTTTTTATTTTATAAAATAAGTTCCCCGGAGCTCTACAGAAACTTCTAAAACTCTACAAAAATGTTTTAACAAATACTTTTATAGTAGATAAATAAATAAACACACTTTTCTCGGACGTGTAATGAATGTTTACACGGGACAAACAAACAGTATTACAAGTATAATAAATGTAAAACAACTTTAGAACATGCTATGTGCACATCTGTTAAGATTTCTAAACTGTGATAACCGAAGTCAATCACGTAATCGGATTTAAACTTTATCTCGGCGTGATAAGATTTAAACTGCTTTATTTCTATTTGTGGTGCATCTAACGGGATGGGAATCACTTTTTTTCTACTTTGATAGTATTATCGCTAAGATTCTTCGTGGATAGGCATGTGATGGTGTGGTCTCCTGAGGTTCGCTATTGAAAGGTGCAGGTTCTGGTGGTGATGGTGGTAGCTCCTATGGTTGATGGAGAGCCATGTTGGCAATGAAAGATGGGTTGCGGTGCACGAGTATATTGTTCGGCTTCTACATGATGACTACCCTAACTTATTACTAACTTAATGCTACGTCGGCTAAACTATGTGGGTCGGGCGTGTTCATACACTACAGGCAAAAAATGTATAATTTTCTTTTCTTGGCTCCACTAAAACTGTGTCTTGGTGGTAGTGAATTTTTTAAAGTATAATAATCACTGACACTTTGATAACTTCCGTGGTGTGGTAGTTGAGCAGGTCGGCTCATACTCCGGAGGCGACGGGTTCGATTCCGGCGACAAGACAAGGAATAAAACATAAATACTGGTTCTGTGTCTGGGTGTTGTGGGGCCATGGTCCTCGTAGTTCCTGGATCCCTAGATACGAGGAATCCTCCAAGTTTGCAGATTTCCGAGAATCCAATTAAAATCGGCAGAACTGTTCGTCAATACTAACTAATTACAGCTTTAGATCTATGTATGTGATCGTTGGGCGTTATTTATTTATTTCTAAATAGTAACAGCCTCCGTTCAAAATGTCAGATAAAATATCCAGCAATACAAGTTGAAGTAAACGGTAAAAACATACAGTTGCCGCAATCTTATCAATTTTCGAATTATGTACCAACAATAATTTTGATCGTTATCACTTTGTGTAATCCGCCATGTCGACTGATAAGGGGAATCGTAAAAATCGCGCATGATTAATACTTTATCGGCTAGCTGATAAGGGCCCGGTTGGTCGCGGTTAGCCGCTATTCGGTTAGTTGTTAGTAACCAGTCAGTGTGCGGTGTTGCCATTGTTAGGGGTTTGCTGCGGAAGTTGCCAAGGATTTTTGTTTTGGCAGATTCGGTGCGGTTTTTAGTCCTGCTGGGAGAGATAATTGGATTATTATGTAAGTAGTACGTAGGATTTTATTTAGTTATTTGGATTAGTTTTAGTTAGGTATGCATATCATTACGTAAAGTAACTTAATGAGAATAATTATAATGTAATTTTAAATGTAAACTTGTAAAGGAATGAAAAACAAATTCAAATGAAAAAGGTTTACAAAGAAAGGTTTAAATTTTTCTTACACTCATTAATATTGAATCTTTTAGTTAAGCTAAGCAGGCGATAAGGTGCTATACTTATGATGCTGTTTGTAAGTATTTCGCCGTGGTCACGAGTGACCATTTACTTCAAACTTGCTTACTTGTCAAGTGGAGTAAAACAGGGAAAAGACGGTTCGTCTACGGTCCGTGCTCACCCATCCGGGTGGGCCACAGTTGCAGTTGAATGCAACTTGAGTGAAACATCGAGGTAAAACAAAAAAAATAGTTTTAACGCGATTAAGGGTTGTGTGTGTAAACAAATACAAAAAAACTAAATACTGTCTGTTGCGTCCCAAATACTGAAGTGTCCAGTAAGGAAGTAATGTGCACTGCACTGCGCACATCATCCTGAGACATCACACAGTCTAGTAATCAGATTACTACACTGTGTAATCAGGTCATAAAGTCTCATTTGCCCAGCAATTTCACTAGCACATTTGACAGCATCCGTGGTGTAGTGGTTGAGTAGGTCGGCTCATAACCCGGAGGCGGTGGGTTCGGTTCCCACGGCAGGACAGGACAAGTATTTGTCCACAAAAAAGCGCAAATACTTTTTCTGTGTCTGAGTGCTGTGGGACAATGGACTTCGTAGTCCCTGGGTCCCTAGATACAGGGAATCCTAGTTAGGGCCCAGGATCTATGTATGTGATCGTTGGGTTTATTTATTATTTATTTATAACCTACTGGACCCCTATTCGTTGCAGATGCTAGAAGCTTACTATTTATAATAATTAATTTCTATTAATAAATGTGTGTGGTCATTTCACACAGCGCCATCTAGCCCAAAACTAATAAGCGAAGCTTAGTATGAGAATTAGATAACTGATATAATATGTACCCAATAATGTAGGTATTACATTATCTGGGCTAATACTTACTCTATAATTTCTGTATAAACGTTATCTAATAATTTAGAAATCTTATTATCTTTACAACAACAATACAACATAAAAGCATTGTCCGTTTTATTACGAAAATATTTAAGAAGCTAGTGATACGTGCTACCATACGAGATTGGTTAATATTTGGCCAACTTGTACACACGGTAATGGTAGAAACCGTTTCAGAATTTACAACCATCCTAAAGTTAATTTGTAGCACATTTTGTTATTATTAACCCATTACTAACCCAAAAATCTTTGAAAAATACATCTATAGAGAATTAAATGGTTTCCTAGAGCACCACAATATATTGTGTGATAAACAAAAAGGGTTTAGACAAAAGAAAACAATTAATATGGCAATCTATGATTTTTATAATACGGTGCTAACAAACGTAGATAACAGAATTCGCGCATGTGCCATATTTTGTGACATGACGCAAGCATTTGATTACGTCGACCACAACATACTTATTCGTAAGCTAGAGTTGTACGGTATAAGAGGTAACATTGTAGAGTTGATAAAATCATATTTATCCAATAGAGTACAAGTAACCAAAATATGTAGAGTCAACATTAATACAAAACGTGAAGAAACCTACACCTCAACCACACGGTCTGTTACGTATGGTGTACCACAAGGTAGCGTGCTAGGACCTCTTTTATTTTTGGTGTATATAAATGATTTGCCCAAAGTCACTGGTCATCCAATGTCACTTTTTGCTGATGACAGCACTGTTACAATTTCTTGCAAATCAAAAGAGCTGTACGAATCAGATATAAATAATACACTAGCATCAATAATCACGTGGCTGAACAGTAATAATTTAAGGATAAATCTATCGAAAACTCAACTCATGCATTTCAGTCAAAGGCCGCAACTACATAATATCCAAATATACTACCAAAACGATGTCATACGTGAAATGGACTCTGCTAAGTTTCTAGGTTTAGTCATTGACAAACAACTAAATTGGAAGC
The DNA here is from genome assembly GCA_963580505.1 of Ennomos erosarius. NCBI lineage: Eukaryota > Metazoa > Arthropoda > Insecta > Lepidoptera > Geometridae > Ennomos > Ennomos erosarius. The sequence goes on from OY756979.1 coordinate 15,440,054, forward strand.
CTCATATAGCTGAATTGTGTAAGAAAGTGAGCAGTTCAGCATATGCACTTTTTAAAATTACCTCAATTGTTAATTTAGATGCATTGCTCACAGCCTATCATGGTCTGGCTGCTTCTGTTCTGCGGTACGGAATTATCTTTTGGGGTAACTCAACGGATAAAGAGTTAGCTTTTAAAGCACAGAAGCGCTGCATCCGATCCATGTTTGGGTTGCAGACAACAGACAGCTGCAAACCATACTTTAGCAAATATAGAATCCTACCACTTCCGTCGCTCTACATTTATGAAGTAGCTCTATTTGTGAGAGGCAGCCCTGGCCTATTCCCATGGTTGTCTGATGGTGTGCAGCGGAACAGGCGCCACGACGAGCTGCGCTTACACCGCGCCAAGACAGCACTGATGCATAAAAGTGTTTTATGCATAGCTCCTGTCATATATAACAAAATACCTAAATATATAAAAGATATGAATATTATACTATTTAAAAGGACATTGAAAACATTATTAATTGATAAATGCTATTACTCCATAAATGAATTTTTGAATGACAAGTTTTAATCGACATAATAATATATTTACTTAATCATAATTTTATAAATTCAATTTCTTTTTAAAATTTAATTATATATTTATAGGTACGGACATTTACTATATTATGACATTTTCTCTTTTATTATTGTTGACATGTAATTATTCATTAATTATGGAATATGCATGTATATATTTTTTTTCTTTTCTATAATTTGTAATTTCATTTATTTAATTGTATATCTGTATGGCCTTTTGTATTGACCAAATATGCCAAACTAGGCAAAACATGTGCGCAACATTTTCTTATTTTTTACCACCTTCATTTTCATAAAATGATCCATACCCATGTTTTAAATTATCTTTATCTTTATTTATCTTTAAAGATAACAACTGCTGAACATAGACATTCTCCACAGAGCGCCACTTTGAGCAGCTGCTGCAAAGCTGCATCTTCCGGTTCGTCGCCACTTGAGAAACTTTCTTCCTCATAGGTTGTCAGTTCTACGAGCGATGTGGCCAGCCCACTGCCAGCTTGTTAATTCTAATAGCTATATCGGAGACTTTAGTTCTCTTTCGGATCTCCGCATTTCGGGTCTTATTTCGCAAGGAAACTACGATCATAGCTTTCTCCATAGCTCGTTCGATCCAAAAAGCACAAAAGAAATTAAAAATTAACCTACGGCAAAATATCAAACAAAAACTTGGCTCCAACATTTGTCCAAGTCCCGCATTTGATTTCGCGTGCTGTGTGCGATAAGCCGATTTCTTTCTTATCTCACGCGCCCCGCCCCGTCTCACCCCTCGTTATCGGTTACAGTAGAGTTACGTTGCGTCTCGTTTCCAATCAATATAGCTTGCAAATAGCGTGGAACATTTGAGCCAATGGGCGGTGGAGATACCTGCTGGGTTGTGCAGTGCAGTCTTTTGTTTTTAAAGTATTCTGCATTACGTTATTTCGTATTTAAACAATTCCTATCTATGACATCACATCATCAGTCTTTATGGCATATTATTGCATACTATAAAAATATGTGTAACGAAAAAATTCTAGGTCTGTGAGAAATATACTGTTGTGGAGAAAGAGTCTCATGCCGATGTTAGTTAACATCATGGAAAGTGACGCGGCGTACAGCCTGTCGCTGTATGCGGCCTAGGAGACCCCGGCCTTTTAGAAGACCTCGCCCTTTTATTATATTATGTACTTATTATAATAATCATCGCGAGAAATAGTACAACCCTAAACTTTTAACTAAATTATCAATTTAATTAATTACACTATTATCTTGTAATCAAATATTGTAGCTGATATGTAATTGTAATACAATTACATATCGGTTATCTCTTATCAGCCTATCATTTATGTAAACTGATATTTATTGTCTCTAATTAACTAAATTGGTTTTTGATAATATTCTTTTATTTTTATTCTTTTATTTTTATTTAAAAGTATACGTATACGTTTAATATAGTGTTAAGTAAATGAGAATAAACTCTACGATCTAAAATTCAATTTTAAGTACATTACCAATAAGTACCAACTTCTACTTGGTACCGGTAAAAGTACCCACTAGATAATTAGGTTTCCTAATCGAAAAGTGTATTCATAAAATTTGCATCATCATCATCATCATCATCGTCAACAGTCTGAAGACGTCCACTGCTGAACATAGGCCTCACCCAGAGAGCGCCACTTTGAGCGGCTGCTTAGGGGGCATCCATCGGCTTCCCGCGTACCTACTACAAAAGTCGTAGAACAAAAGTTACGAGTCATGATGAGCAGTATAAGCCCCCTTCCGGCTTAAACATAAAAAGATACACCTTGTATAAGTAGTATATTTAATTCTATCTTAAATGGCCGTAGGTTTGCTATAAAATTATTTTAAATAAAATAAGTAATAAAAAAATATAATCATAAAGTTAAGGTTAACAATCACACAGTAGCAATCCGATGGTTCATCTCCCATTGTACTATTTTTATATGACAACAAGCGGGGGGGTGAAGTTTACCGTAAATTCCTACATTCATAATATGGTAATCGGTACCTGACGCGGCGGCCGCACTACATATTATCTATTCTGTAGCACAACCAGGGTTGTCAGGTGTAGTCTTTAATTTGCTCTAAATCCGGACATTGTTCCCTGAGAAAAAAATTAAGGCGCTGAATGATCCCAAATCGACTATTTTAAACGTGATTACTCAAAACGTATACCATATAGAGGATTGAAAAAAATGCACGTTAATACTGGTCATATCTTCTTTCCATCTGCTGAAACCGAAACACGTTTACGAAAAGTTTTCTCGATAGAAAAAAATCGTGAAGTGACATCTAAAAAATCATTCAAACGTCCTAAAATGTTACATTGAAATAAGACACCTCATTGAAATAAATACTAACATAATGATAAGCTGTTACAATGCATTCATCTATAAGGTTATTTTTTTTTTAACAATAAGCATTTCTTTTATAACTAATTATTTGTACCGAAAAATGGAAAAGTCGAAGTGCAACGCAACGTAATCGCCATATTTTTGCTATGCATAAAGCGACCTTATAAGTTACAAAATAAGTTTCAAATTTGTCTGCTGTAATAAACGTGCTCGCATTGGGTCCTGTCAGGACTTTAACATTTAGGTACTGTCTGTATTACTTACTTAGTATTATTTATAATATCTGTGACATTAATAGAATTATAAAAATACTTACATTTTTTTTTATTTTTTTTTAAATAAATAAATAAATAAATAACGCCCAACGATCACATACATAGATCCTGGACCCTAACTAGGATTCCCTGTATCTAGGGACCCAGGAACTACGAGGACCATGGTCCCACAACACCCAGACACAGAACAAGTATTTGCGCTTCTTTTTTTTTTCGGGCATAAATACTTGTTCTGTCGCGGGAATCGAACCCGCCACCTCCGGGTTATGAGCCGACCTGCTCAACCACCACACCACGGAGGCTGTCAAACTTACATCAATTTTAAAAGTTTTTCCACATGTATAATATTAATAATATGTAATAATATTTTACTAATTCACTGACGTCACGTATTGTAGTTTCCTTTAAATTATCAGTAGCTGGAGGATTATAAATATCTACTTGTCTCCTAAATTGGTATATAAATACCTAACTAATTACATATCAGTTAAAAATAAATCAACAAAATATCAAGATACGATCTAATAAGACAATGACATAGTAGAATGCGTACAAAGCTTCCAAGTATCTTTTTCATTTCATCCGACAACAGTTATTTGTCCTTCGAGTTCGGGTGGTCAGAATTATTTTCGATTAAGAAAATCGATTTTCAAACAATTTGAATATCCATCACGTCATCGATACTATCAACATCCGTTTGACAATAAACAGAAGCCGACACAATTTATCGATTCCTAGACAAATATTTGAATCGCTATTTAGTACCTATTAGTCTTTCTATCACATAAACTTAATCTTTATCTGTGATAACAATAGATTTATTAAAAAACGTGGCCTTCATAAGGTCAATGAACAGATATAGGCACGGTTTTTGTATATAGGCACAAAAAAAAGTAACTCATTTGATAAAATAAAACACAGTGAAAGTACTTGGAGTGTGAGTTTTTTTTTATATTTTGGCTCCATACATAGTGTATTTAACCAGTGTCAAGTATTATAATTTTCTTCGAGATATGAAATATTTCACGCAAAGTTATGTCCTAGTCATAGTCCAGTCTAAGTCAGGTAGTCATAGTCTACTCTAAGTTGTGCCCTAGTAAAGTGGTGGCAACTTTACTAGAAGCTTTTATGGAGTTTTGGAAGTAACACGAAAAATCACGTTTCCCCACATTATATCACTTGCCCTCACTCATGCCCGTAATTCAGCATTTAATGCGTAAAACGCCACCAATTTTAAACATTAACACTGGAAAAATCTCTAGTTTTGAGAAATAATACAATGCAACGACGTGAACTTTTCCGCGTTCCCGCCAAAAACCCCGAGTGTGAGTTTTGTAAACTGATAAATACTGTCAGAACCTCAGATCACGTCAAACAAGGGACAGAACCAACCGTAATGAATTTATGAGCCGGCTAACCTCTAGCTATTGAAAAATCCACACATATTTTTTATAATATTACATTACCATAATTGTAAATTAACAAAAAAAAAACTGGTTGATATTTTCAAGGAATATTTAATAATTATATTCGTTTTATTTATCTATAATATAAAATTATAAGTAAGATAAATAAAAGAAAATCTACATTTGTGAAAAATGCTGAAGACTCCAATTTTGTTCTTCAAGATCGTCAGTCGTAGACAACTCGCCATCATATAAGTGAAATCTCTAAAAGCTAAATGGCGGTTACAAATTATCTTTCATTTCAAGTAGGAAACCGTAAAGAGGCGACGCGTGTGCTTGCTTACGTCCCTACCCATCCATTACAAGCACTTCTACTGACTAAGGACTTCCGGGTATAGACAAAAAAGAAAAAAAAAGCTATTGTTGTTTTGAAGAGGGTGGCACGTGGCCTTTTTTATTTTTGGCTTCACACGGTTTGTGTGTTAACGTCACTTAATGTGTTTATTTTTTGAGTCACAGAGAATAGGCATGATAACTAAAATTTTTTTTGCATAAATTATTTATATTCCTCAAAATATAAACATTTGTGAAAACAAAAATAAAATATCTCGAAAAACGACAAAGTTACAAGCATTTTAAAAACCAGAATAGAAAGAGATAGCTCAAACGGCCAGTGACGTCAGAGCAATGTCGTCGTAGAACCTCATTACTAAGCTGTGGTAGCTTTACATACAATATCTTTGGCATGTGACGTCACAGGTGGATTTTTCATAGTAACTGTGGAGGCGCTCTGTTTCGCGAGAAAGGGACAGGAGATGCCTACTATAGAAACTTTAAAATCTTATTACTCCGTGATTTATTTACCGATTTTACTTATTTTTTCAATCATTGCATTCATTTTTAATCTTCTTTATGAAAGTATTATTTACTTGTTCATTTTTAATAATAGTCATCATGCCTATTGAAACAAATGACGCATCACGAGTACCTAGGGCTAGGGTATACACGTGTGCATCGCACCTAGAGGCGAAACTTTTTTTTTTGCTCCGTGGTTTGAGTGCTTAGAGTTTGATATTTGGACCTATACCTACGCTGGATTAACACATAGGATACTTTTAATTTGCTGGTGAAACTGCGAGGCACAACTATTTTATATTAGAAGGATCTGCAGCCCTACCACAAACTAATACAAAACCATCATGGTTCGTGACAATAATGCTTCAAGGTTACAATAATGTTGTTCGAATTCGTACCATGAACTTATAAAGTATTATGCCGCGAGAACGAGACGTCTATATTTTTATATAGCGTTATCACTGTCGCACGTCGTTGTCAACATGATTAACGATATGACATGACAGTTGTAGTTGAGTGAACGATTGAACGTGACGTCATCAAAACTGCTCTGCTTCATTAACATTACAATATTCTTACTTTTATGTAATTTTTCAAAGTATGATTGAAGTAATAATGCTATAAAATGTTGTGGTGACCACACTGATATCTGGGTCTTGAAATCGATGTGGTAATAACCCCGGAAAAAATAAGGAAACATTTAATTTAATATGCATTATCCTGTTCTATTAAAAAGCGTTTGTTGTCCTTCACTTTAATATTCTATGCTCATATTAATAATGCATCCTGAGTTGTTGACATTTAATAAAAAACAAACAAAAATTAGCGTCAAGAATGATGCCAGTAAAGGCGTATTAGATTAACATTTGAATATCTTAATTATTATAAAATAATATTTTATTTATTGAGGCACTAAAATTTAAGTTTATATTAATAGCAGAGTTTTAACATTGATTATGTCATGCAGTATTTTAACATGCATAATTAAATATCTATAACTTATAAAAATCTTCATAGATTATTTGGTATCGACCACCTACTGGTGGCTATTAATCGTAAGTTATGTAGCTATACCTAAATTATGACCCGATAACAAAGTGAGCAGAAGTAAGTCTATATCTACTCATATTATTGTGACTGCGTTATAATGTAGGTATGTGTACGTATTTTTTTGTAGCTGTAGGCAGGTAAGGGTTTTGGAAATATTTGGTGTTTAGATACTAATTATGTCATACCGTTTGGCGTTGAGACCCTGGGCCCGTGGGGACCGGGAGCTCACCGCATTTTCCAAAGTCTATCAGAGCGCCTGGTCGATGCGACGCGTGACCAAAATGCTGGCACTTATTTGGCTCAACGCATCAGCATTGCAATTCAACGAGGCAATGCTGCCAGCATGTTGGGTACGCTACCTACCGGCAGTGGGCTGGAGCATTTGGACTGTCTATAACTCTATAGGCCATCGCGGTCTATTATACAGTCCATATGTTCTTTGTAGTAGGTATAGTTAGTGTGTAGTGTAGTTAGTTTAGTTTTTATTATCGTAGTAGTTAGCTTGAGTAATAAAGGCATATTGCCAACAAAAAAAAAAGTAAAATAAAAATTATATCATATTCAGAGTGAATAGGTATCTTCTGGGTAAGCGTGTCCCACCTTAGGCTTCATCTACACTCACCATCAGGTGAGATGTTGCCAAACGTAAACCCATTAACAATAAAAAAAAATAAAAAAAAAATTATGTTTAATTACGCTAATAACTTGGATTTTTACATGGTAATTTACTTGCATGGAAAAACACACACATTGCACAGGGTGCGAGTAGTGCACCATGACTATATGTTTGAGGTTATCTCTTTTATTACATAATTATACTATTTTAATGTACGTATTCTTTCATCTAGATAAGCGAAAGCATTATTATTTATTACTAGGTTTTTTACTAGGTGGTAGGACTTTTATGCCAAGTTCGTCTAGGTAGGTACCACCGCTTTGCCAGATATTCTGCCGTCAAGCAGTAGTGTGCAAGCACTACTGTGTTTCGGTTTGAAGGGCATTGCAGCTAGTGAAACTACTGGGCAAATGAGACTTATGATCTGATCTCACATCTGAAATCTTTTTTAGACTGTGTGATGTCTCAGGATGTCGTGCACAGAGTGCAGTGTCACGCGAAACTTTAATTTTAACACGGTGATACACTGCTTTCTGTTATGGACGGCTTTGACGCTTAACACCAGGCGAACGACTAACTCGTCACGTCATTTGTTCACATAAAAAAAAATCTGACGACTAAATAGAAAGAATCTTGTTGGAAACAATATTATAAGAAATCTGTCTCTCTCCTTCCAATATTTTGTTAATTACGTCCAAATTATTCGTTATTAAATATAAATATTATTTATAAATAAAGGTTATTTTAAAATAATGCTACGCCAATAACTCGTAGTGTCATGTTTTCAAGGATACGGTCAAAAATAACTTTAATGGCTTGTCTAGATTATAATCTAGAATTGTGTATACTGAATTAAATTTTGCACCTTTAAATCAATTAGCAAGAAACGCTATAAGGAACTAAATTGATTTATTTTAATATTACGGTAGGTCAAAATATATATTATATTATTTAATATTTATATAAACTTTTTATAAACACGGAGGAGTAGCTTTGGATTAGTTACTCCAACGTTTGTTTTTTTTTTTAATTTACTGTCATTTTAATATCGATATCGATCGAAAAAGATAAAAGCCGATTTAACTGATCCAAAACTATTCCACGTATATTAATGTAATTTTCTTATATTTTGGCTTCACACATAGTGTATTTAGCTCAAGTATTTTTGTTTTCATCGAGTTTTAAAATATTTTACGTAGTCAAGTCTTAGTCATAGTCCAGTAGTAAAGTGGTGGCAACTTTACTAGAAGCTTCCATGCTTTTTGCTATTATGAGCTTCTATGGAATTTTGGAAGCAACACGAAAAACCACGTTACCCCACATTATATCACTTGACCACACTCATGCTCGTAATTCAGAACTTAATGCGTATAACGCCACCAGTTTTAAACATTAACACTGGAAAAAGCACAAGTTTAGAGAAATATTACAATGCGACGTCGGAACGACGTGAACTTTTTCGCATTCCCGCTTAAACTCTAATGTAATATTAACCTTCATAGTTATATTTGCAGGTAAGTCCCCAATTCTGCCAACATTCATCAATGATAGCACAAACACCGCATTAAAGGGTAAGTGCTACCAACATTAAGAAACCAATGCTAATGTATTGCCAGCGTGATTCATTACCGGAAGTCAGACATATTTCATACGTATGTTTCTAATCTATGGTACCAAAATCGTTATGGAATCGTAAAATATTATGGTTGATGTTACATAAAACACAGTTATTTAATTATAATTAAATATAGATTTATTATAAGTTATTATTAATGTGTCGGTGTTATATTAACGTAGTTGGGGTAGGTATATTATGGGTACGCAGACTGCAGTATAGATAATAAATATTAATTAGATATTTTATATTGATTATGATTTACCAAGCTTTACCGCGAAGCGTTTCTTTTTTGCTTTGTGTGATTTACTATTTTAATGTATATTGTAAAAAATACATTTATTCATGACAATATTGCATAATTACGTACTTACAATACATTCGTTACCCGAAATACTTATGAAGTTTTCCAAATCGTCAAAATCAATCAATTATTCAATCATTGACTGATGTTTATTTTAAGATTTAATTTTATCCAAATATTAAAAAGAAATTGATCATACTACTTATACCTAATAATCTATTCAAAACATTATTTTTCTTATCTCCAAATCAATACCAAACTTCTTTTAAGTGTTTTTAACGTTTAAATTTAAATATAAGTATAACAATGAGCCATTAAAATAAATCAAGATTTGATCAATCTTCTGATAACACTGTATTTATACATATTCAATATATTATTTATTATTATTATTACCACAAAAACTGGTTAGGCAATTAATTTTTTTGCATATCTGGCTAGACAATCAATTCTGATTAGATCTTTAAAATGAACTAAGTTCAACCCGCGATTTCCTAATTAATTTTAAATTAAGAAAATATTCTGCGATACAAAGCAATACTAATGAAATGAAATGAAAGCCCATGAAAAATAAGAAGTTTCAGCCCATGGCATGGCTTCGTTTCCTATATTCGAATAAAGTTCGGAGTTGGTTAATCACCGCGTAATTTACTTATTAAAATTACTGTATAGGACAAGGACAATCACTTACATCACAGGATCAAGCACTAAATTGAACTCACACACACACACACACAAAGAAATGCGTGTCTGTCCTTATTTAGCTAAATTTTAACAAAATTAATTAAATGGGTAGTCAAAAGTTGAAATGTTATATCAATGGTAATCATTAAAATACTACTAAGGACACAGAATACGTCATAGTACCTTATTCATATCAATTTATTTAGTACAAAAATCCAGGTATATTAGATAATTTTTAAAAAATAAAATTGAACTATATTGTTTTCATTAAAATTATTGTGTGCAATCGAAAATATAAGTTATATTAAATAACAAGTACTTACAGAAAAAAATAAAGTAAAAATATTTATAAATGGTATAAGGATTGCATGCTTAAAACTACGCATTATTATTCTTCACTATATATTCTGGTTCAATATAAATCTTAATAAATCTAATTAAATCAGTTTCCAATATCGTTATCAGTTGTTATGATTTTTGTGCAAAAAGGTACAATACTTAAGTGGCCATAAATATAATTAATTACAAATGCTATCTATTTATAGACCCGTTTTGATTAAGAACTTTAAAATGTTTTGAATGCAGTAAGCATTTTATTATCCATTCGTTTATCTTTTTTTAACCGTTTCTGTTTGTTGTGATAAAAGCTGCTATCTCTAACTTAACATCTCACCTATGTAATTTTACCTAGTATTAAGCTTAGCTTATTATTATTACTTAAGTAGGTAACCTTCTATAATTACGGTTTACTACCAATTTATGTTTATTTTTTTAATTCACATTTAATGGGGTTATTTTTTATTATTTAAAATCTTACGTGAAAGTGACAGGTTAGAGAAAAACTATGAGGCGTTTTATTAAAAAAAAAGCTGTAATTTTATAAAAATCCGATAGATGGCGTTACCATTTTAACGCCATCTATCGGATTTTTATAAAAATTTTTAGGTTTTACGTTCTGTCATTGTTAAGATAATTATGTATCGAGTTCAGTATTCTATCCTTATTTTATGGAAGGCATGTACTCTAATGGCTTTCTATCGGCAAATCGACAACGTACTCTGTGATTCACTCAACTGAATTTGACATTTCCTTGTACTCCGTGGTTTGAAACTACGACCATGTTTGAAATTCGTCGTTACTACGCCATCTAGTAACAGACGCGGAACTAGTTTTTTTTTATAAAACGTCTCATTGATTGTAGAAATACTATGTTTTTTTACCTTATATTTTGACTCCACACATAGTGTATTTAGCCAGTGTCAAGTATTGTAATTTTTCATTGTTATAGAATATTTCACGTAAAGTCAAATCATAGTCATAGTCCAGTCTAAGTCAGGTAGTCAAATTCCAGACTAAGTCATGCTTTAGTAAAGTGGTGGCAACTTTTTACTAGAAACTTCTATGGAATTTTGGAAGCAACACGAAAAACTAGGTTTCACCACATTATATCACTTGCTAACACTCATGCTCGCAATTCAGTACTTAATGCGTAAAACGCCGCCAATTTTAAATATTAACACTGGAAAAAGCACAAGTTTTGAGAAGTAATACAATGCAACTACGCGACGTGAACTTTTCCGCGTTCCCGCCAAAAAACAAATACCATGTTACTCTATGACGCATTAGTTTTTTTATGTTTGGCCTAAGACTATGATTGTATTTAGCCAGAGTTTATGTATTTACTTTAATTAAATAAGCTCTGGCTAAATAAAAATTCTGTAAACAAAATTTCAGTGATGTAGGTATTGTCTGTTATTATATATCTATTAATGATGGGAACATAAACCGTATAATCGTTATACCTACAGGCTAGTAAGATATAGGTACCTCTTTTGCAAGTAGTTTATGCTAAGTATATAGCAGAACTATTAAACAACAAAATGTTTCTTTCTTTTTGTCTATTGAAATGCCAAGTTCTTTTATCAATGATCAAGGTAGCAAATCCACTTATAAAAACGTATTTTAAATACTTTTTTATTTTACATAAATTTTTTTGTTTTGTCATTTTTTTTACATATTTATTTGCTAGCTGTATTTATTTTTTTGTTATAGGTAAATGATGTTCATGCGCATAAAGCTTATCTATTATTTAGATACACTGTCGTAATAAAGCATCAGCAACTTTTTCAAAAATTCAAACAAATATGCTTCATCATAGCATGGTCAAATGACCATTCTATGATGAAGCTTATTTGTTAGGTTACTATGTTTATCCTCGGGAATGGGTCTTGGTGCAGCTTAGTCTATTACAAATATTTACAATTCTCGCCCACCTTTTCTATTCCCACCTTCGATTGATCAATCAACTAGGTTCCCACAAAAACCTTACAGCCACTTAAAGTTCCTAATCGAACGGGAACCAGCCCACATCTTGTCAAACCGCCGATAAACCTCCCCATTCACGAGCTGACGGTCGGAGACAAATCTGCACAATTACTTTCTACGCTAATGACGCGCGATACCGCGCGATGTCGCAGGATTTATAGTCGGGCCATCTGTGGCCGGCTTTACATACATTTTCATATTTAGAGATAGCGCGCGAAAGGATTCCGTGCCTTTTTCTTAATTTCGAATTTATTTCTTTTGTGTTCAATTTTTGCTGCCAGACTGGCAATATCTTGCTGCTAGCTAGTGATTATGCAAAATAAGTGTGTTTTTAAACGTTGCGTTATTATATAAGCAGGTAATCATCACCTTATAAAGTAGTATATAATATTATACCTACTAAAAAATGAATTATGCTCTCCCTATACTAACTATTATGAAACAAATAAATATAATTTATCAACTACTCCAATAAAAAAATGAGATTCCCTCCATCAAGCGCCAAAACGCCCGAAGGAACCAACAAGTTAACCACTGTTTAAACTCCGGTTAATGTATTAACCTCGTTTAACTCCCGAGTTATCGCGCCACAATTTATCCTGTAGGTGAAGTCGAAAAAGTAATGCAAAAAAGTTTAATAAAGTCACTTTGTCGTGGGACACGCGCTCGGTAGAGATAAGGCGGTCTAAAGTTTCTTCGGCAGTTTATATACGAAGTATGTTATAACATGTAGTCTACATTTTAACTACGCCACATCTTGATGCAGTGGGAATTATATTTTTTTTTTTTTATATATTTATTCATTACACATTACACTACATTATCAAAAACTTCGCACCAAAAAACCACGGTAGGTTTGACATGGTGCTTGCATTCATTACGCCCGCTATGATTTAAAGTAATTAACTAAGAAATGAACTAGGTATACTTAGATTAACAATTTTAATTAGGTCATACTTCGAATTTCATTTTACAGACGTGAGAGGGTACGTACGGTTTGAGAGCAATCATAATCATAACATGACAAAACCTAAAAATAAAATAAGTGCGAATTCGCGTACAAAGCGCGCGCGAGCCTCCGCTATTATCTTATAAATTACAATGTACAGATTTGTGAAATTAGAAAAACCATTACTATAATTTCTATCAATTACTTTAGAATGCACTACTATATTTTAAACATAGTAGCTGCACGCGGGCTTCTTTCGACCAGGTTTTGGCGATACATTTTTGTAACATATTATACATATGTATATATACATTATACCTACTCTAACAGTGGTTCTTTTTTTTTGATGAGCTGCAACATCTACTTTTGGCACAACATAGGTAAATATTTATAGTTTTTAGTCGGCTTTATATTACACGTTCTTGTATAGGTGTTATTTTATATTCATTATTAAGTGTATTTCCGTTTCTATATAAAAACTGTCATCCATTATAACTTCCAACGAGATCACGCCAGAGTCGTTCGAATTTCTAAAAGATTTAACTAACGTTTATAGAATTTTAGATTTGCCATTATAGGCAACATCCTTATTCAAAAAGCTGTAAACCCCAAAGCAGGTCGTCAATCTCCAACAATCAACTTCCAAGAGAGCAATTACCGAAGTTCTAGCATCGCTCGGCCCATGACAAATATATCTGCTCTAACAAATACTGTGGCCGTGATTTTTTCGCTTTATCGCCCGCCTCAGGCCACGGGCCTGATACACAATTTTTCAGGGCGATATTGCTGTACCAAGTTGAGTCTTTAAAAGTTTATCGCTGAAAGTTCGCGCACCTCGCCGCGTCGCGGATGATATATCGGCCGGCATTAATCTTCGTGTCGTTGTTAAACGTTAGTTAACCTTTGTTGGTGGAGTAAGACCTTTTTGCGTTTCTTTTTTTAATGCGTATGCAGGCAAATCTTTGTTGGCTGAATTTTTTTGATTAGTTTCATTGGCTATTTTAAATCTAATTTAATTTTATTGAGGTATGTATACTGTAACAGAGTAGACTACCTAGTAAGGTACCTTGATAGTCTGTTACATGACTGGTACATGTATTGGTACTTAGATGTACTTACGTAACTAACAATAATTATAAACCAGATTTTAACAATAGGTAGGTTTTTCTCATAATTTTGTATAATAAATAAATAAATAACGCCCAACGATCACATACATAGATCCTGGACCCTAACTAGGATTCCCTGTATCTAGGATCCCAGGAACTACGAAGACCATGGTCCCACAACACCCAGACACAGAACAAGTATTTGCGCTTTTTTTTTCGGGCACAAATACTTGTCCTGTCGCGGGAATCGAACCTGCCACCTTCGGGTTATGAGCCGACCTGCTCAACAACCACACCACGGAGGCTGTCAATAATATAACATGAGAAGTGTAACTAATTTTATTAAACAATTGAAAACTTGTCATTTTTATAACAAGAAAACAAAAGCTTCATAAAAAAAAAACAAAAAAAAAACAAAAAGAAGCTAAATATTAAAAGCTTAATGTTCGAAAAAAGGAGATTATAGAACAATTTTTAAAGCGGTGGAAATGTTGTATTTTCGTTATTGCTACAAGGTTCAAACACTTAAAACTATGCCCCTAATCGATACGAATGCATACAAAATATGTGAATATTTAACTGAATTGTTTTTATTAGTAAATATAGGGTGGCCACTGAACCAGAGAATTAATTCTATATCCGTCGCGATCATTCGTATCACTAGATCTTAATGTAAACAATTTAAAACGTTTTTTACTTGTCAATTTCCTGTCAGGATGTGAGTCTATTGAAGAGTTCGACAACATGCCATGCCAATGATGCGTAACACGCAGTACTACAAAATGATTTTACAATTATTCCCTTTCCCTTTTTTTATAATAATTCCTCCTATTCCTTCCTTCCTTCTGGTAGTTATAAAGCCACCCAAAGGGTTTATCTGGCTCTCCTTTGACACCAGCCGGGACCGATGCACGACGGGTTAAAACGCCTTCCCAAGCAAAGTAGCGACCGCAGCAAGCGCCTATCGTTCACTTCGATTTCGCTTTATGAGCGCTATAATTTTTTCCTACTTCAATAATTTTAAGGCAATAGGTATTATATTGACATGACGTATCGAACCACTACAAGCTGAATAGTCAAGTAAATACTTTTTGTACTTGATATCGCTTCAATCGATGAAACTCTATTCCTGATCGAATCGATTCACCCAAACACATCAGTGACCTCATAACCTCTTAATAATAAAATCGAATTGACCGATTTAATAATGTAATCGATTTTTAAATCAGTGAAAATAAACCAGTACCATTAAGTCTGCAAACATCGGCTTATCTTATTAGGAAGCATACCTACTAGGGCCGGGCGGCGTCCAATTTCGGTATTCAAGCCCTGATAGCATCTGTCTCGGTTTTTATTTATGGGCCCCGTATAATATTCACTATCTAGTTTGGTATAAATAAAGCGAATCTATACGTATTATCTCGCGTATCTGCAGATACGGCGATACAGCTTATTTATTCTTCTATCGAAACTGTGTTTTCGCCTACGCGGTTGCTGCATGGTTTCGCCAGATTCGACGTGATTTCAAGTCAACTTTTAACCCCACTGCTATTACATATTAGGTAAACCCTGGTCTTTTATTATGATCGAGAAAGATTGATTTAAGCGGCTACCCATAATAGTTGCAGATTCACTCGGAACTTTTAAATAATAAAGTCTCATGTGACTGCACTGCGCACGTCATCCTAAGGCGTCACTTAGTCTAGTAATAAGATTACTAGACCTTATACATTTTATTTTAAGCTAGCTGATTCACCGTGGTTTGCAGGGGTCAGGACTTTTTATTTATTAAGGCATAGGCATACTTTTAATCCGCGGGTGCAACAACATGGCGCAGCCAGTAATAAACATAGCCCAATTTCCGACGATTAATATTTTCAATTAAACCTCATTTTATCTACTAAAATCCATAAAACACGTAATTAACGTTTTAATAACCACTCATAAATGACTCTCCCACATTTAATATCTCATAAAGTGAACCATACGGTTCCGGTTACAGTTATTCTGACGTTTACGTCAAAATATTCCACATAAACACCTTATACTTTGTATCAATTAACACTCAATAAAACGAACTTGATCCGTTGACAAAAAGTGTCCGTCTCTGAATGGCCTGCAGCCGACATAATGACGGGTCCTCGCATTCCGCAGCCGTTCTCGCCAGGGACAAGAAAGTATCAAATAATAACCAGCGGACACACCTGAAGGCAGACCTCTTGGCATGCATATGAAAACGACAGATACAACCCAACAAAACACAATAAACGCTCCCAAAAATATCGATCAATCTTCACAAAGTAGTAATAAAGCTCAAAACTGAGCGACGCGCGATCGAAAATGGTAAAAATAATTTTGCAAATGTGGACAAGATAGTATCAATTCGTACGTTAGCAAGAAACACATTTCAAGAGAAACATGGGCCGATGTTGGGCGAATCGAAACAAAGCGTTGTGACAACGCGATAAGCATCGATTGGGTCGCGTCGCGTTGGAACGTCGCGAACGCCGCGCCGAAACTCGCAACAAATTATCGATTCATAAAAACATCGATTTTTAAAATATATCGTCCCGTGTTTGTTGCGTCATTGTTTAGGGTGGCCATAATCTTTGGTTTTATTGCCATTCAATTAATGCGAATGGCATACTTGGAAAGCCTGTTGCGTGTGACTTTTCAATACCCTTCGCATTGTACTTGCACAAGTGTGAGAAGTTAAAAACACTTATTTTTTTATTGTTTTGTCGCATTGAGCTTTTAACCAACCTATAAGTATTTTATTTTACATAATAAGTAGGTACTGGTAAAAAGAATGAGGAAAGCTTAAATAAAATCTTGACGTAATGATTATAATCCTAAAAAAGATCAAGACGGCAGACGCATGTAAAGTTTAGTAAGATTAAAGTTTTATCACAAGATTTATAATAAGTTCATAATTCATAATTAATTTAATTGTAAAAAGTCTAACCATCTTGTTTAAAAAATGTTTAGATAATTTCACGACCCGCTCTATCTGCTAATCCTTACATACAATTTTTCATACGCTATCACACTTGGCCACCCTCGCAGGCCGCGTATCTCGCTCGTCCGTCATGCGATATCGCGCGATCGCACGCTGTCGCCGACTCGCGACTTCGACTAGCTGATACAATGCCGATACTTGCCCATCACTAGTGGTTTGAGATTTGTGGGAATTTTGACCGATTTGGATGCTGGCGATAAATTATGATGACGTTTTATTGTCTTTAGGCTGAGATTAGAAAAAAAACATAAACGGGTCGCTCAAAACTGGAAAGTATAAGAGGAATAAGTGAAATTCCAAAATCATATACTGTCTTTCTTCTTACAATATTATGAAGCAACAAGCGTTCATCTCAATGTTAAGACTATAAATAACTAATCACAGATTAATCAGAAGAAATAATCGATTAATTAAAAGTTGAAAGATTCATCCTGAATGTGTTTGTTCTTTTTCACACTTGAAAACTTACGAAATTGTGAAAAATAATGATAAATAATACCTACCAAAGATTATGTATAGTCAATGCTACCTACCTTAATAAACGCTAGGTTTTTATAAATAAAGCCATAAACATGTTAGAAATACGAACAACATTTTAGAAAGATATTATTGCATTATGATATGTAAAACACATCACTAATTAAAATTGACAAACCCACTCAAACAACAACTTATACAAATTGCATAAATTAATTAATGCAAACACTAATTAATATTTTTGACGGGCCCGATAGCTCAGTTGGTAGTATCCCTGCCTTCTGAACTGAGGGCTGTGGGTTCGATTCCTACCCGGGACAAACATTTGTGTGATGAACATAGATGTTTGTTCTGCGTCTGGGTGTTATATTGTATTCTATGTATGTATTTACAAACAAAAAAGTATATAAGTATTATATCAGTTATCTGGTTCCCATAGTACAAGCTATGCTTAGTTTGGGGCTAGATGGCGCTGTGTGAAATGTCCACACATATTTATTTATTTATTTATTTATATATGTTAATATTTCTTAAAACTCTCTTCTAAATTGAAACTCAGTGCTCTACGCGCGCTACATAAAGCTACTAAATACAAGTTTTACTTTATATTATCTGTGCTTAAAATTATTAAGATGATTAGGTCTACTAAGTAGACATAGGTAATCATAAAGTATGTTTAAGTTTAAGGCTTAGACACCACATAACTAATGGATTTGAAGAGCGCGATTACTTGATACTTAAGTACTTATTCACATACATAGGTACTCGATATATGTAGTTAAGCTAGATTAAAGGCCATACATACAAGCTTAGAGTCGAGTGGAAGTAATTACCAATGCAAACAGATTCTAATCAATACTAGAATTTTTTTAACTGATTGCAACAATTTTTGTATACTACCGTCAATGGACACATATATCTGTGTATGTGTAGGTAGGTACATACATGTATAATATTGGTACATATATAACATAATGTGTCCTTATTTATGAAAAATATAGAGCCTTTCTTTAGAAGTTTGTCAAATATTCTTGAGTCTG